>JAMLFY010000002.1:29431093-29914228 GCA_030441495.1 Dalbergia oliveri | reverse complement strand
CCAATGGAAGACCTCAAATTGCATATTAAGAGCTTCCTGGATTGAGCAAACTAACGCGGGGAATGCGTGTCCAAACTAAAAGAGTGGGAATCAAATCTTAGGCGTTGTTATGCAGAGCCTATTCAACATAACAAAATGATTTCCTGAAAGATGGTTCTGATGATGTTGGCTTCATAATTGAGCTCTTCATTAGGTGTTACAATCTCCATAGATTGGAGAGAAATGGACCTATATTAGCAAAAGGAAGGCAATTAGATGTGACCGTGACTTGATATTAAGAAAATCAACTTCCTTTCTTTGTGCTTGGATGACTTGTAGCCATTGCCTTCGTATGTATGCTTGCTCATTATTTTCCCAACTTTTTATTAGTGTTGCTTTCAAATATTTTAGTTTGTTCAACAAATTGGAAATACCACCTGAACTAAGTGGTCGTGCTACATTTTATTAACCTTTTAAGGACTTTTACGGTACCACCATCTATTAAAGATGAACTCAAAGGAGGAAAAGGGGAGATGTTACATTTATATAGTGCAAGCAAACTATTAGAGAAAGGTATAGATTTTAAGGTTAGCTTCCAAGTAAATGCTTGTTTGACTTGAAATTTCATAAAGGTGTGTTGAAAATGCCGTGCTTAACGGTACATGATTCAACCAGATGCATCTAGGAAATATAATTGCATTTGAGCAATGCCATCGTTGTTCACCCTACATTGCTGAGTACATGTCGCTTCTAGACTTTCTTATCAATGAGGAGAAGACGTGAGCATATTGGTTGCTAAGAAAATTATTGTTCATACTATGGGTGATGCTAATGTGGTGGCTAAAATGTTTAATAATATGTGCTCAAATATTCAATGTCACACATGATTCCAAGATTTCTCTTTCTTCGTGATGAATTGAACGCTTTCCTTGAAAGCCTTATAACAAGTGCAAGGCAATATTTATACGTGAGTACTTCAACAATCCTTGGAAGATAGCAACTACCATTACTACGTCATGCTGCTTTTGCTTGCATTCTATCAAACTGTATGTTCAGTGACTTAATTATTTTAAATTGAAGATTTTATGTAATATTTGCAAGATCCATTGAAGACTTTCAATTTTATTATGGTGCGTTTATGTAAAAAAATGAAATTGTTATCTTCATCTTACAAATTTTATGTGGTTTACAATAATTCTACGTGTGAGTGATAAGGTTGTTATACTGTGTTGAAATTATGCCGTGTGAAAAAAAAGTTGCTCCATGACATGCTAATATTTACTGTTTCTCTTCTTGTTTCTCATCTCACTTGGGTTTACAACTTTTTGCAAATAGGTTTACAATTTTTTGTATAGGTTTACAATTTTTGGCATATTATTCACATTTAATCCTAAGATGTCTAGGATTCCTCAATTGATTTACAACTTTTGTATTCCTGCTTTAAACTTTTTACATACCTGTTTTACTTTTTGGGCATTGGTTTACAACATTTCAGAAACACGCATTTACAATTTTTTAACCTAATTTCAACAATAGCAAATCTCAACTTCTAGCAAAGTTATTTTAGTCATTTTGTTGCTGAAAAAATTAAAAAAATCATTCCATCTTAAGACATAAACCATAAACACATGAAAATCAAATTTCACTATTTTTGTCAACTTATGTCTTAATAGAGTTGATTAAAGAATTCAAATTGAAGTAATTTTAATAGTAACAGGTAATAAATCTAATTCATAAAACATTCTTACAATACATATAAAATTCAGAATATTCATTTTATATTATTATCGTACATCTTGTTTAATTGTAAATCGGTTTACAACTTTTTGTGTACAAATTTACAACTTTTTACATATAAGTTTACAACTTTTTGCATACTGATTGACAATTTTTCTACATATGGTTCTACATTAATCCTTGACCTTTAGTATATGTCCTCAATTGGTTTACAACTTTTGGACTTGTTTACAATTTTTTACATAATTACAACTTTTTGCATTAGTTTACAACATTTGTAACACGCATTTATAATTTTTTAAAATTATCTTGGACATGAAAACTCGAATTATTTAATAAATTATCTGGACATGAAACCTAGTTAAAAAATTGTAATGTCGTGTTACAAATGTTGTAAACCAAATGCCCAAAGAGTTGTAAACCAACTACACAAAAGTTGTAAAACCAATTGAGGACACATATGTAAACAAGTTTAGGATTAAATGTGAAACCATATGAGAAAAGTTGAAGAATGAGGATGCAAAAAATCTAAACCTGGACACAAAAAGTTGTAAACCTATATGCAAAAAATTATAAAACTTGGTGTATAAAGAGAAACAAGTAAATTGTAGCATGTCAGGCAGCACTTTTGTTTCATGTAAACATTAACTTCAACACAAACAACTTTATCACTTAATAGATGTCAATTTATTATTAGACCATTGTAAGACTTGGAAGATGAAGTATAACAGCCCATCTTTATCTTAATTGTGCCTTTTATTATATAATGAATGTCATATTGAAAATATTTGCTTTGATTCAAAATGCATAATTTTAGGGCTTGCTTGACATGTTGTATGATATATGATATGATAAACTAATATAAAATTTTTATTTTATTAGAATTTAATAAATTCCTCCAAGTGTTATTAGAGCCAATTTAATTTAGTCTCTTATTGTGATTGTAATTTTTTATAAGATTCATTATTTAAGAGGATGAGAATCATGTATATGAAAATTGAATAAATTACTCCAAGTGGGTAATACCCAATTTAATCTTTGATTATGGTTGCAAATTGCTTTGTTAAAAGATTGAGTACAATTTAAGAGGATAAGAATCGTGTATATGAACCCAAGGAAACACAATTTGGTGTTAGTGTATTTTGACCAATTAATTTTAAATTAAATTAACTAAAGAGCATTTAGACTAATTGTTGGCTATCGGGTTGAGTGTTAAGCGTTAGATCTTTAATCGACTAGCTTTAGAACAAAGCCCTTTATCAATTCCAAAAGGTCAAATGATTACTTGAAACATGGAAATCACCTTTTAACGAGTCTCCAAAGTGCTTAATGATAAGCCTTTGGCTCAGTCACTGTTGTAGTAAGATGTAAACAAAGCCCAAGAAAGATAAATGATGGTAATCAACAATTCTATTGATACACTTGAAAAAGGTTTAAAATAGACACTATCAACTATAAGATAATTAACAATAATTGCTAAGAGAGCATCTTCAGTTAAAAAGGGAACCAAGTCTAGAACAAAAGCTAAGGCTAAAAGATATAAGAAATATGTAAAGTGTTGCACTACCAGAAATTCGGAGATCCATGGACACTACTGATGGTTTTAAGCCATCGGAACGTTACCAGGATTTATGGGTTGTCACGTTTTTGGAAATAAATGAGTTTATTTTTAGTGTATACGACATACTCGTTGGTAAATTGTCGGAAATGCTAGCGCCAACACACCCCACATGGCACGTATAGTGTTGAGTGTACGAGAGTATTTAATAATATTTTTTAAATAGTTTTTATTAAATATTACCAATGGGCTAACATATGGCTATACAGGGTGTTTAATAATATTTTTTAAATTATTTTTATTAAATATTACCGACTGGTTACCGATTATGAATTATATTATTTTATTTAAAGTACTTTTATTTTATATTACTGACTTAACCAGAGGTAATTATGTTTTAAATTATTAATTATTATTTATTACGATAGTTTTATCGACGTGTTTTTAAAATTCACATTGTTGTGCAACCTTTGGTATTTCGCATTATCTATTGGTAAACTCATTTGGTAATTAATGATGATTGAAATGTATCGTTTCATTAATTGGTTACTCAGTAAACCGCGTATATTCCCCACCGTGAGCCTTCTTCTTCCTCACTTGTGAACTCTCTATCTCTTCACTCTCTCTCTCTAAACCCTCACCCCGGTGCTATTTTGCCACTGTGTGTCCCCACAAGCTCCGTTTGAGAGGAGAGAGACCACCATTACGATTTAGGGCTTTGGTGAGCATTTTAATCGGTTTAACTTTTTGATTTGGTTTAGTTTTCCCGTTCATTTATGGGTGCCCATAGTGTTTTGTCTTGTTGCATTGGGGAGTAATTATTATTGTTACTTTGTTAATGTAGTAGTTTTGTTTAAGGGTAACAACGATTATTGATTTTGAGATCGCTTGTCATTCTTCTTCCTTTTGTTATTTTATGTTTTCTATGTATATAAGTGTGTTGATTTAAATTTATGATATTGGATTTTCAGGATTGGATTAGGTTGACAAAGAACTTCCCACAGCTTGTGATTTTTTCACGCTATCGAGGTTAGTAACTAGATCTTGTTATTTATATAATTTAATGGTTTAATATATATGTAGGTAATATAGAGACTTATATTTTCTAGGATAGATCCTTCCCAACTTGTTCACATTGTTTGCTACAGAATTCTTTGTGTTTGCGGAGATTGGAGGATGCATGTTGTGAAGTTATAAGGGGATACAAAAACGATTTTTAGGATTATGTGAATTGTATGTATTATTAAAATGTAACTTTCACTATATCTATTTTGTTGTTGATCTTTATAATAATACATATAATTGTTGAATTGACTGAAATATCTAACGACGAAGCTCCTAATTTAAGGGGAGATACTGCGAAATTTTATTAAAATTTTTATAGGAATAATAGATTAAATAAAAGTAACTATATTAAAAAAAATTAAAATCCAACTGAATTTGTTTAAAAATAATAATTTAAATAAAATTGAAAGATTAATTGAATGTGTTTTAGACCAATTAAATAAATATCTGAACAATGGAAGCTCCCAATTTAAGGGATATGCCTAAATTTTCCTAAAATTTTTTGAAAAAAAGTAAATCGAAGTAATTATTGTATTAAAAAAAACTTAAAAGCCAATTGAATTTGTTTGAAAGTAATAATATAAATAAAACTTAAAATACAATTGCATGTGTTTTAAAGAATAATTAAAAGAAATATATGACGATGAAAGCTCCTAATTTAAGGGGAGATGCTGCGAAATTTTGTTAACTTTTTTTAAGGAATAATAGATTAAATAAAAGTAACTATATTAAAAAAACTTAAAAGCCAATTGAATTTGCTTAAAAATAATAATTTAAATAAATCTTAAAGACCAATTGATTGTGTTTTAAAGGCCAATTAAAAGAAATATCTAACGATTTAATTAAAAGAAATATTAACAACATAAGTGACTATGAAAACAACCCTGCACTTTCATATTAACAAATTAAGGTGTTCAATATTATATGCAATATTATTATGAAATTATTTGAAATTTCCAAGATTTAATTATTGCTTATTTGTTGACTTTTTAATTGTTTTAGGCTGGTAGGTAGAGTAGAGGTTACCTTTAAGTCTGTTTACCCACCATCCCTTAGTCACCGCCCTTCCCACCACCTCCCCTTCCACTACCTCCACATCAATCCTTACCACTAGCAGCATTCGTCACGATGATGCCCATTCCTAAGTATGTCGGCCCTTCACCTCCCTTGTATTCACACTCACAGCCCACTCGCATCAACGACCCCTCCCCAGCCCTACCACTTCCCCCTTATTCTGCCTTATATTTGTATTAGACTCCTCCTTCCTCACTAGGTCATAGGCACGAGACGCAGAATGGAGGCCCTTTACCCAGATGGCAGGCCACTTAGGTTTAATGTAGACGCTCCGTCACTAGGCTCGTATTATAGATAGGTAAGTTTAATATGTTTTATTACATTCTAATTTTATATTGCTTATGATATTTAAAATATTTTGATTATTTTTTGATTTATTTTATCTATTTAATAGTTTTGATCCATTTGTGGAGGCTCACCATTGATCATGGAAGTTATACAGAGTTAGGATAACCATCCGTGACCCACATGAATTGCATTCTCCAAAGATGTTAATGAGTCATAGTGGAAGGCTGGAAGGAATTCTATGATTTATTCATTTTTGTTAAAATATATATTTATATTATTTAATTATATGATTATATATAATCACTTATGTGCTGTGAATTTGTATATGTAGAAAACCTTCTACATTCAGAGCTAAGCATGAGCCCGCAGTTAAGAAGGCTTGGAGGATTAGGTTCTCCAATGAATGTGGGATATGTTTCATGATGTTCGTAAGGACACATGCAGCTCGTGGCCGAATGATGCCACCCTTAGTGAGCTTGGAGCTGCCACCAGGCTAGCGACCGACCTTCAAGGATAGGTCGGATAAGAGAAAGACAAATTAGCGTCCAGAGAAGGCAGGTCACTGCACTTGCATGGGTCGAGCATCGAGGAGGGACTCTGAAGCATTTGGTAATTCTTTAACCTTTCTACATTTTATAATAATATTTACTATATTTGAATTGTGGCAAATACTATATTTTTATAACTTTATTGTGCTTATTTGTGCAGGCGGAAGTTAATCCGCCCTTGAACACAAGGCGAGCTATTTCTGGCGACCCACACCTTAAAGGGTGAGTAGAAGGGAAGGTTTGGGTAGGCCCTCACTTCAAGGCTACCTATGTAAGTTTGAATTTAGATATATATTTACTTAGTTTTTATTATTATTTTCATTTATGTCATAATTATTACTTACAATATGTTTTACCTTTTTTCCTGGATGCAGTTTATAGAACTCTAGGAGAGGCACAGACCCAACTAAACCCAGATGGCTAAGGCTGGGCCCAATGCTACATCTCTTCCTCCAAATGAGGAAGATGTCTGGGCCCAGGTGATTGATCCTTACAAGGTCGCACATATGGGATGAGATACTACCCTGAAGTATATCCTATCCTCTGCCACTGGTCAGGATATACAGATTATGCCCTGAGGGAGCGCATGCATGCCCTCAACCAGGAGCTTTAGTAGCAAGCACATTTGATCCAGGAGGATGCACAACTCCTTCAACAACTCCAGGAGCACCAGGAGGAGGTGAGCACCTGGAGAGGAGCTGAGTAAGATCCAAGAGCTTAAGCTCTCCTTGGAGCGGAAGGAGGAGAAAGCAAGAAAGAGAATGCTAAGTTCAGAAGATGTAGGAAAAGATCACTGCCAATGTGATGACCTTCTTCCACATGCAGGCTTTTGATCTTGGCTCCAAGCGCTCCAGATCCCACTTCCTTCCATTTCGAGGGCCACTGACTTGCCAATGGCGTGGATGACGATGATGGTTTATGATGATAATGATGATGATGCCCGCCATGATGCCGATACCTAGGAGTTTAGCTAGTTTTTATGTAGCTTCATTTTTTTTTTCATTTTGGATATTTTTACATTTATTGCAATTTGTATATATTTTATTGTAATAATTTGCTATTTTATTTAATCAATTTAATTTATTAATTTTATTATTTTCTTATTTAATATCACTTTAATTGATAATTAGGCTATTATATAAATAAATAAATAATAAATTACCAATCACTTCATAGTTAAATAAGGAATTAAAAAAAAAATTATTAACTTTTTACCGACGGTATGGCCTTTGGAATAATTCATATTTTTAAAATAAATTATTTTTCATAAATTAAATTATTATCAGTAATAAATTAAAAAATTATTTTATTCATTTAAATACCCGTTGTACAATCAAATTTGTTATTTGGATTATGTATCTAATGCTATGGTGACACCTTTTATCTAATTATACCGACGGTGAAATATTTTATTACTCGTCTACACACGTTGAAAATTACTGAATTGGTTTTGTTTTATCATCAGGAATATTCATCGAATGGCTGAAATCAATGCCCACATACCCATCGGTACAATCGTCGTGGATAAATCATACCGTCGGCAAGTGCATTTGACTTGCTCATTTCTTGTAGTGTTGATTTGGTCATGGATCTCTACAAGTGGAGGTCTTGGTATATTTATAGAGTTTCTCCCATGTACATTCTCTTAAGAACCATATTCCATTTGAAGTAGTTTGCCGCTTAAGAATGCCACATGTGACCTTGCCGATTTGCTTTCATAGTCCTTTGTTGAAGCATTGTCTAACTAATATGTTTCAATAAATGTTGTATTCTTGATCTTTTTCTTCTCCACTAACATGAATTATTTAGGAACTAACAATTGGACTTGATTAATTCCAAAATAATTTTGATGCCAACTTATTTTCCCTCTTGCATTATGTTAGTTCAGGTAGTAAAAGATGGCTAAGAGTGCAACTTAGTTTGCACGTATTAAACTAGTCATAGCATCTATCTTTGTTGCAATAACCAAAGCTACAAAATTAATCCGTTGAGGTAATTTTGTTCGCATTAGCCATTCTGTAAACAAATTAATTAGTTATTACATTGACCCTTTTTTAAGGTACAAATAATTCGGCCAATAAAGAACAAAATTTTACTTTTCACCCATCATTTTTTAGTTACGATGTAATACCTCGAGCACACGTGTCCCTAGAGAGTCTCAGTATGGTCTTAGGGTCCCCAGGACCAACCCATATTGTTGGGAAGGTCTGAATTCATAAAGGGCCAAGGTATGAGATTAATTGCCTCTACCAAATTATGTATTATGGCTTTAATCATGAGTTTAGAGATGAAAGTTTGTATGGATTTGAATTTACAAGTAAAGATATACCATAAATGTGATTTTACAAATATGAAGGGTTATGATTCTTTTCAATATAGCATGAAAATATGTTTCAATAAAATCATGGGACCATTATTGGACTTGTTGCTTGCCATGAAATGTGTTTATGTGTTTTATGGATTTAGATATTACCAAGTTTGCTAAACCTAGAATTTCCTATTATGTTTTTAAAGTATTAGTTGATATATTTTAGGAAAATGTTTAACAAAGTATGCTTTAGTTGTTGAAGTATGATTTAATAATTTTCATGATTCTGAATTATTGGTTTTGAAGTATGACATTGAGTTTTCTAGTTTTTGAAAAATATGATAGCTTGTAGAGATGATTTAGAAGTTCAGTCATAAAGGTTTTAGAGCATGAATCTTCATATGATTCATGACAATCTACGTGACATACTCTCTGGGTTTTTGAAATCACAATGTCTACATAGAGTGATCCCTTGGACATGATTTGATAGCCATAATGCTAAAGTCAAACTGTTAAAGTTACATGAATAGAGCTAAAGAGAATTTTAAAGAATTTTAATAAAATGGATATGATTTTGTCAAATTAGATCAGATGATAACTATAGAGAAAAGCAGGAGTTAAGAAAAACTATCGTTAAGCTTGGTATCAAGTTGTCCCCAAAGGGTAATTTCACAGAGAGAGAGATGGAACATAGTTAATGTTGATTCAAGTTCTTGAGAACCATCTAGTAGAGAATTATATTGTTGTGTCATATTCATTATGCATAAATAGAGGATATTTCTCATGTCACATTCATTACGCATAACCAGATAATACCTTATTATGTTATATTTATTATGCATAACCCAAGAATAATAATAAATAACTAGATATTACTATTTCTAGAAGTTACTACACTACGAGTTTACATAATTTTAGACAAGGAAAAATAAGTGGAGGAATGTTTTACGAATTTATGGGATGAAAAGTACTTTTCCAGCTAGCTATGTATATAAATATCAAATGGTTTATGATCACTACATATATATGGCATTATGTATATTCCTTAGTTGTCCCATGTGGATGATAGGTGAAGCTCACTCATTGAGTCCATTGACTCACCTCCTCCTTTCCTCTTACATTTGTAGGTACAGATTTAGTTTAGTCTCCAATTAGAGTGTCATTACCCGACTATTGAACGTGACCGACATATGAAATCCATTCCACCAAGCCTCGTGATCATTCTAGTTCTCTATATGTATAATTTATCATAATATATTACTTAAAACATGATTTTCTTCTAAAATCAATATCCATTTCACTATTCAAAACATAATATTCAAATCATGAAAATCCTTTTCAACCAAATCTAATAATCATGAAATATAATCTATTTACCAGAATGATATTAATCTTAATTTTGAAAATCTGTTACCCTTGAAAACTGAATATATACTACTTCACCGATCAAATACATAATCTAATTGAAATTAGAAATTTGAAATCCAAACTTAAATCTTGAAACACATATAGGAAATTACATAAACTCTAAAATAACTACAGGATCTTAAAATACATGCATGAGTCGAATTTTGCCTACAAAACTATTGGAGCCCTTCTACAACTAACATGATCCTAAACTAAGCTTTATAGCAATGCAAAGCTCACTAAAGGATAGCTTGCTTATTGGATTGGTGACGTAAAGATATATGCACCTACAACTATGAGAGGAGGGAGAGGGTAAGTCAATGGACTTAAGTGAGCACCCATCACCCACATGGGACAACCAAGAAAAAAAATGCATAATGCAGGATACATGTAGCAAGCATAAATCATTTGAGATGTTTACATACATAGTTATATAGGGAAAAGCTTTTCATTTCAAAAATTCATAAACAAGCATTTATAATTCATAATCAAACATGAAATCATTTTAACTAGGGTGTGCAATACATTTGAAACAATATGCTGAACATAATAAATACAAATATAATAAATAAAATTGTAAAATCATAAACTGAAGATTTAATCAATTCCTTGCAAACTAGAGCACTTGCTGAAATCATAATAGTCCCTGTGGACAAGCTTTGAGCACCTAACTAGGTCCCTTTCCTAACTATTGGGGCAAAACTGTCCTAATGGACTTGCTACCAATGTTAACGATCTCACAGCCATTAACTAATTGTTTGTTTCCTTTCTCTATCCTAAACTAGTTTGACAAAAATCATAGCTGAAGGTGGTAACTCTCTGCCGAAGCAGAGCTCTAAATTCTAGTACACTAGAGTTTAGATTCATATTACTCTAACAATATGATTTTAGCATAGCTTGCGCTTGGAAATCATGCCCAGGGATCACCGCTGTAGGCATTCGATTTCAAGCCCACAGAATATGTATCTGGAGTTGCTACGAATCATACGATTTGGATCTTGTACCATAAAACTGAAGTTCTAAATTCAAATCTTAAGCTAACATAACTTTTCATATACTTGATAAATCTAAAATCAATTTTAAACATTGGGGTTTATAATCATAATAGCTGAATTTCTTTCTCTAAACTCTATTCCATACTTTACTCTAGGTCAAAACTCTTTCATATAAATTTCATACTACTCTGGAAATCATGATAACATTTGTATTTAAAAGCTAAAGCATCTTTACTATATATTTTTATAATAAATCAACTTAACGTTCTGAAGATATTTCTGAAATCCAAAGTTGGAGTATATATGTAATGATATCATAACTCTTAAAATATATTTGTTAAAATAGCAACTAGATAAAATCATATATTCTTCCAATAATAATTTCATTAGCATATAAAACATTTTCCATACACAAAACATAGCAATCATGGCCTTATGATTTTTTAAAACTCATTCTTTCATACTATTATCATAAATCATAAGTTTTTTAGTTTAACATAATCATGTAAAATCATTTTCTATGCTTTTTTCTTATCTCAAGTCTCATATTCAACAATCATCATGCAATAAACATATTCATAATGATAAAACTAAGGCTATGAGATTAAACCCACTCACCTAGAAGGAGGCAAGTATGGCGTCAACGCTAATATAGCTCCTCTGAGTAGGGATGACACTAACAACTACCATAGCAACCACAAACTCTATTAAACTCTAATCACCTCTAGATAACTCTAAAACAACTCTAACAACATTGTGGGAGCACCCCCAATTGACAACAATGAGAGAAATAACAAAGCCCAAACCATGGAACATAAAAAGGAAAGGAAGAGATAGCCAAATCCATGAAATCTCTTACCTTTGATTTTTGGAAAAGGAGGAATGGGGTTAGATTCAATGAGGAAGAGAGAAGAGATGTTTGAGAGGAAGTGTTTCGATTTTGGGTAGAAATCCCAAGTATGGGTGTTTTATAAGGATTGATTGAGGAGTTTACTTATCAAAATTGTGTCGTTTTGCACGTGTCGACATTGAGTCCGCTCGCAACTGAGTAAAATCGCTGATGAGCTTGCTGACGCTCATACCGCTGGAGCAAATTGAGCTCATTGGAATCAGCCTTCTGAACGCTTGCTCACTGTAGCGAACCAAACTCACTCGGCAAGGCGTTTTGTAGAATCTAGGAATACACCCACTCACTTATTTACATTTCTTAATTTTAAGTTGATGTCCATTAACTTTAAAACATAAATATAAATAAGGAAATATCCCCTATTTGGATTCAAATAAAATATATAAAAATCAAAATCCCAACCAATCAAAATCCAATTTTTAGATTTTAGTTTAAATTCGAAAATCTTCAAGATTTTCTAAACTTGTGGGTTAAAACAAAATGTTTAAAGGTTTCATAAAATTCATTAAAAATCATTTTTTAACTTGTTTTCCTCTTAGGAACAATTACCTGGACTTTTGATCCTAAGAATGTGGCTTTATTATATAGCCCTCCAAGGAGGTGTAGGATCCAAACTTAGCAAAATTCGGGACTTGGTAGCCTAGGTGGGTCCTGGGACCTAAGGCTATACAGAACTTGTCTACTAAGACGTGTATACTGATATTACAACTAGCCTGACTATTGAGAGGTGAGTCTTACTTTACAGGAAAACTTAGATTAGAATTATGTTATAGTAGAGTGCTCCAATAATGTAGAAGGATCCAAGTCATGCATGTATTTTGAAATATCATAGTACTTTCAAAGTTGTGTAGATTTCCTTATATGTTTTTAGAGTTTAATTATGGATTTGAGGATGTAACTATGGTTAAAGATTTAGTCATGAATTCGATATGTATTTATCACACTAAACGAATTTTTAGAACATGGTTAGATGTTTTTAGAGCTTGAATTTTAAATACCTTCAGTTTTTGTGAATTTAGTCATTATGAGTTAAATAGAGAATCGGTTTTGATTTAAAGAAAATCATAATTTAAGTATAATATTGTGCTATTTTATACATTTAGAGTGCATGTCACCTTGTAAAGCTTACATGAGATGTATTCCTCATGTGTCGATCATGTTCCCAAACTTGGATCGTGACAAACGATTCCCATCTTCTTGCTTCCTTTATTGTTTATGCATCTTTCATCTTTCTTCTGCACTTCTTCTTGCAAAAACTATCTCCCTTTTTTTAAAACCTAGAAAAACCATGGTTTCCTCTCTATCTTCCTCTAACTCATAGAACCCTGGCTATTTTTTACTTGCCAATTTTTCTTTTGACCCCCGCTTTTTCATCTTTATCTTCCTCTAGGATCAATTTTCCTCTTTTGGCACCATAACCTCGGCTCATAAGCCTTCTACCTTGAGGATTTACAGGAAGGAGAACTGGAGGTTAACATTGGAACCGAACTAAAGACCCTAACAAATGACGCTTTTGATGGAGCCTTTTGTGGTGCCTAAAGTCATCAAGCTACCATTTACTTCTAATACCCTAGGTATACTATCCCTCAAATTCAGGACAATACACGTGTCCTTAGGAAAATTTGGCGCACAGGTTCCTGAGGACCCACTCATGTTAATGGTAGGCCCCACTCTGAATTATAGTTAAAATTTAGAGAAAACAGTTAAAGAGTGCTGTAGCGCTAAATGAGCACAATAGCAAAAAATCTTAAAAACACCATATTTTGGGTTTAGAATAATAAACACGATTTTCACACTCCCGAACTCAAGAAGCGTCGCCTTCCCAACCCCTTTTCACTCTTTAAACTCCATTTTCTTCCATTTTCTCTTAAAATCAACCTCAATATTCCATTTCCAAGGCTTAAGGTATGTTATTTTAGTTATTTTGCTTTTTCTTTTCAATTTCTCCTTGTTTTAGGGATGGTTTCATGTCTATCAACAGTTGAGAGTTATTCCTTCATGTTAGAGATAAAGTTAGGTTGTTTAGAAGATCTTAGGAGTTGATTTAGTATTCTGTCGATCTTATTGAGTAATACCCTAAGTACATGTGTCCGAAGGCAAGTAACATATTGCCCTGAGGTTTTGGACCCATCCATGTTGCCAGGAGGCTTTAGATGCTCAAAAGACTCTAAAATGTACCAAGTGGTGTTACTGTCAGCCATAGGTTCAAGACCACTATAGCGATCACAGGCGAGGTTTGGCATGTTTGGGGGCGGTTTGCCCACCACCATAGCAATGTCCCCAGCATAGGACCAAAACGGCATAGTTTTGCTAAATGACCCCTTTTCCCTATAAATCCCCCAACCCTGAAAACACCCCATTTCACAGAAACCATTCTCCCAAACTCCCTTCCCCTAATTTTCTCTTAGTTCCACTCCAATCTAGCTTCCTCAAGATTCAAGGTATGTAAATGTTGTTAGATTATGTCTCCTGTCCCTCCCATTCCTTCATGTTTGAGTTTGGTGTCTTTGTTATCTCATTTTTGTCAAGTAATGGTGCTCCCTCAAATGTTGTTAGAGTTGATTTGTAGTTATTTAGAGATTGTTAGAGATACCTATAGATTGATATAGAGTTTATGATTGTAATGGTAGACATTAGTGCCATCCCTTCTTCCCAAGCTTTCTGGTGTTGGTATATCATATTCTACCCTCAGTGAGTGGATTCAATTCTATGGCCTTTATCTTGATCATTTGAGTTATTTTTAGTTTATGGCATAAACATATGACTTTCTAGGCATGTTTTTAAAATGGTATGAATTATAAAAGAATTGGAAATGCTATGACAAATATGGTTTTAAAAGAGCATGAACTTTATGTTTTATTATAAACTCATAGGAATATTGTTGCTAAAATAATTTTACAAAGAGCTAGAGTATGAATATAATTATATTTAGAGATTGGATGACTATCATAATGCTTTCCAAAGTAGTATATGTATAATATAGAGCTTCATATTAGATTAGAGCCCAGAATAGAATTATAGAGAAAAGAGCTAGACTGTTATGATTTAAAGACTATACGATAGCTATCAATAAAATAATAGTGAGTTAACAGTTTTCAATCATTATAAACATATTTTATGTATTACTGGTTAAGTATTAAGTTAAAGATAAAATATGTATGAAAATAATCATGAAGAGTTAGGCAAGCCAAAAGATTATGACTTCAGAGTCATTTAGTTATGAAAGAAAAACATGTTAGTTCATAAAAGTTTTAGTGAGAATTTTCATTTGATTCATGATGGTTGGTGGCTACATATTCGGTGGGCACTTGAAATCATGGTGCCTACAAGAGTGACCCCTTAGGCAAGATTTCATAGCCACCATTATGCTAAGGCCAAACTGTTAGAGTTATATGGATTTAAAGCTCGTAGAGTCAAGAGTTTAATAGTTTTCATGAAACTAGGAAGTATGGAAATTTAGTATTGTGATTTTATTCCTTTCAGTCTGAGCTATGATTCATGTTTAAAAGTCATTAACCTTGGTACATCTAACCTCTAGGAGATAATGTACTAAGCGACCATGGAGATAGTCTTATGAGATATTAACCTTGGTATATCTAACTACCAAGGAGGCGGTATACCAAGTAGCCATGGTCCCTTGAATACCCAAAGGTTCGTTAAGGACCGTAAGATTACAGACAAGAGCTCATGTTCGCTAGGGATTGAGCATTACTTTCAGTTGATAGGAATAGTTATTATATTTATGTATATATATTATTCATGTTTAGAGAACTAGTACTTATGATTCAGAGAAAGTTATGATTGATTGAACATATAGGCAAATATGAAAATACTATGGAGCTTGTATTATTATTACTATTGGTATTATTATTATTGTTGTTGTTGTCATTGTTGTTGTTGTTGTTGTTATTATTATTATTATTATTTCATGTATCCTATTGTTATTGTCCCACAAGGGGTTATACATGAGAATTCACTCTATGAGTTTTAGATGAAACTCACCCCTCTCTTTTTCCTTTCCAGACATTAGTCCTATGGGTTCCTCCTAGCCTCCTCCTCCCCAGGAGTGCTTTCCAGCGGTGAGTTTCACTTTGGAGTGAAATATCTTTATTGTTTAGATAGAGTGCTTAGTGTTATTGTGGACAGGGCCTCAAACCATAGAAATAGCTTTTTTGCATTTTGCATACAATGATAGTATATTCTTGATTCGTAATTAACAATTTAGTATTCATGGCTATTTTGTATTAGAGTAGCTCTATATGTGTATATGTTTTGTATCATGATTTACAGACTTTAGAGTTGAATTATGAAGTATCAGTTTTAGTTATATTGACTTTTAAGAACAGATGGTTTGTATATAAAAAGTAAATTTATGTTTTAAATGGTTTATATGATTTAAAATATGCATATAGAGTGACTCTAGATTATCACGAGGCTCACATGAGGCGGATCCTTATGTGCCGGTTATGATGATCCAATTCGGGTTGTGACAAAGTGGTATCAGAGCCATAGATTTCCCTGCATATCACTAGAGCAAGTGTCCACAAGTAGCACCGCGTTTATGTAAATGGAAGCACGCCCATCCCATTAACGAAGTGTTACTTGAGGCCTTTAAGAATGGTCAATCATGTCTAGGTTTAGATGAAATCTTGTCTTCCCTTCTATGATCATTATTCCTTATCCTTGGCATCCATGTTCTTCAGGAATCATTACGCCTCCCTACGTCCTTCCCTCACGCCGCCATGGTAGCAATTTTTCTAGGTCCGATGCCTACTTTAGAGTTTGGAGCAAGCTTTGGCCACATTCTCATGCGTGTTGGCTTAGAGGTTAAGGCCAGGTTACAGGCACCTCCAGCTTCTACGCTTAATGAGAGATCAAGATAACTGAAGCTAGAGCACTTAAGGAGGATGGATCCATACAACTTTCATGGACGCTTTACGACAGAGGATCTGCAGGAGTTCATCTAAGAGATAGAGAAGATTACCAAAGTCATCCACTATTCTTCTGAGAGGGCTACATAGTTGGCGGCTTCCACCTGGAGGCCATCTTGGACATGGTACTAGGAGTTTCTCCAAAGGCATGGTGATTCGAGCCACCCTCTGGGTAGAGTTCAAGCGACATTCATGAGGAACTTCCTCTTAGAGAGTAGGCGGCTCCGCATGACACCATGATGGTAGTAGAATAATGAAAGGTTCTCACTTAGCTTAGGCTTCAGGCATGATTCAGTGAAGATGAAGAGGGTGAGATGGTTTGTCTAGGGGCTACCCTAGTACATGTTTTTGAGCCTACAACCTCACGTAGGGGCCATGGATGATACAGATTATGGATAGAACATTGGGCTAGAGTGGCTTAGAGAGTGTAAGGTGATATCAGAACCAGGCAAGAGTGCCAAGCTTCATAGATCTTTCTAGAGTGGAGTAGGTTTGAGCAGGGTCCCCATCAGAGGCTAGCGAGAGGGTCAGCCAGGTAGGGTCACCTTTCAGAGCCCACCCAACTGTCCGAGCTTCCGTCACAGACCTCATTGCAAGGAAGGTATCCAATCAGGAGGGCAAGGTTCAGTGCAGAGACCATGGAGGCCATGTGTTTGCTTGGTACATTCATATGTTACGCTGTGGTGGATGAGGTCATAAGTAGAAGGATTGTCCATTTATCCAGGTAGCCTCCAGCCAGGGGTCAGGAAAAACACGCACCTTATTCCTTTTAGTGGGCAACTGATGGTGAGTTTTTAGGTTGGTAGAGGAAGTGGAGGTAGTGGTCGAGACAGGGGTGTGGGAAACGGGGCCAATAGCCTCATCTTTACGCCTTGTTCAGGTCAGGACACATCACATACACTGATACTAGGTAGAGTTGTTGATCATGTGTTGGTATGGTAGTTCACATTATTTGGTATTACACAAACATGATTAGGATAGCTTAGAGAGGATGGTTTTGAATCATGAATATATATGTTCTTGTGTAAGCGAGATTAAGGATTAGTTAAATTAGAAATGAGGACTAGGAGTCCCTGAGTGTTAGTTGGTGTCAGACACAAGAGAAAAGAGAATAAGGATGAAGTGATGTTTAGCCCTCATCCTTAAGAACTCATGCGAGCGCCAAGCGGAGAGCATAAATGTCCACCTAGGACTTGTACTGGAAAGGGCTACCTTTAAAGGTGGAGCCACCCAGTGTAGGTGCCATGAGAGGAACGTTATGGCCTCAGTGGGAAAGGGCTTGCGGAGGCCGATGTTGCCCCAACGCGACACTTGGCATCCTTGGCCAGAGTATTTGAGTAGTGGCCTTTATGATGGAATTGTCTCTAGAATATCAGCGTACAACTAGAATAGCATGACAGAGTGTCCTGGGCATTCAAGCCTATCCGTGAAAACCCCATATGGGTTAAGTATTCCATATCATTGATCTTCTAGTTATGCAAGTTTAGATTTGGGGACCAATTCTTTAAGGGTGGAACATGTAATACCCTAGGTTTACGTGTCCGTAGGCAAGTTCTGGATGGCTCTTAGGATCCTTGGAGCCACCCATGTTGCCCAGAAGGCTTAGAATGCTCAAAAAAGACTTTTAAATGAGAAATGAATGTTACTATCACCGTTATAGCGGTCATAGGGTGAGCTTTGACACATTTGGGGGTTTCTGCACCACTATAGCGATGTCCCCCATGATAGCATAGTACCAAAATAACACAGTTTTGCTAAATGACTCATCTTTCCTTATAAAACCCTCCAACTAGTGAAAACACCCACATTTCACCGAAACCCTTCTCCCCAAACTCCGTTCCCCTAATTTTTCTCTTAATTCCACTCAATCTAGCTTCCCCCAAGATTCAAGGTATGTAAATATTGTTAGATTATGTCTCCTTCCTCCCCATTCCTTCATGTTCTTGGTTTGGATGTCTTTGTTATCTCATTTTTATTAAGTAGGGGTGCCTCCAATGTTATTAGAATTAATTTGTAGTTATTTAGAGATTATTAGAGATACCCATAGATTGATCTAGAGTTTGTGATTGTAATAGCAGATATTGGTGCGATCTTTCCTTCCTGAGCTCTCTTGGTATTGGTACATTATATTCCACCTCTCTAGGTGAGTGGATTTAATCATGTGGCCTTTATTTTGATTATTTGAGTTTTTTCTAGTTTATGGCATAAACATATGGCTTTATAGAGAGGCTTTTAAGAATTGTATGAATTATAAAGGAATTGGAAAATGCAATGACAAATATGGTTTTTAAAAGAGCATGAACTTTATGTTTTATTATAAACTCATGAGAACATTGTTGCCAAAATAATTTTACAAATAGTCAGAGTATGAATATAATTATATTTAGAGATTGTATGACTATCATAATGCTTTCCAGAGTAGTATATGTATATGATAGGGCTTTTATACTTAGATTAGAGCCCAAGAGAGAGTTATAGAGAAAGAGCTAGATTTTTATGATTTAAAGACTATACGATAACTATAGAGAAATAGATAGTAAGTTAACACTTTCATCATTATAAATATATTTTATGCATTGCGGTGGCTAAGTAATAAGTTAAAGATAAAATATGTATGAACATGATCATGAAAGTTAAGGCAAGCCATCAAAGATTATGATTTCAGGGTCATTTATTTATGAAAGAAAAACATGTTAGTTTGAGATATAATTTAGAAATTCCATCATAAAGGTTGTAGAGTGTGAATTTTCATATGTTTCATAATGGTTGGCAGACATATTTGGGCTCTTGAAATCATGGTGCCTATAAGCCTGACCCTTGGAGGATTTCATAGCCACCGTTATGCTAAGGCCAGATTGTTAGAGTTACATGGATTTAAAGCTCTCAAAGTACTAAGTTTTTAATAGTTTTCATGAAACTAGGAAGTATGGAAATTTAGTATTGTGATTTTATTCCTTTTCAATTGAGTTATGATTCATGTTTAAAAGTTGTTAACCTTGGTACATCTGACCTCAGGAGGCATGTACCAAGCAGCCATGGGAGGCCTTATAAGATGTTAACCTTGGTATATTACCTCAAGGAGGTGATATACCAAGCTTCATGGAGGCTATCCCTTAAACAACTATAGAGGCAATCCCTTGAACAACTAAGGTTCGTCAGGGATTGTAAGATTACAAACAAAAGCTCATGTTTGCTAAGGATTTGAGCATTACTTTTCAGTCTGATAGGAACAGTTATTATATTTATGTATATATATTATTCATGTTTAGAGAACTGGTACCTATGATTCAAAGAAAGTTATTATTGATTGAACATATAGGCAAATATGAAAATACTATAGAGCTTGTATTATTATTACTAATCTAATATTATTATTATTATTATTATTATTATTATTTCATGCATCCTGTTGTTGTTGTCCTATGAAGTGGGTTACATGTAATAATTTGGTTCATTAAGTTTTAGATGAAACTTTACCATTTTTCCATTTCAAATACATTAGCCTTATATGTTCCTCTCAGCCACCTCCTCCCAAAGGAGGGCTTTTCAGTGGTGAGCTTCACTTCGGAGTAAGTGTCTTCGTTGTTGAGATAGTGTTCTCCGTCATTGGAGGAGAGTCCTGACCATAGAAATAGTTTTTTTTTGCATTTTGCATACCATGATATATTCTTGATTTGTAATTAATGATTCATCATTCATGGTTATTTTGTATCAGGGCTTATATATGTATATGTTTTGTATTATGATTTACAGACTTTAGAGTTGAATTATGAAATATCAGTGATAGCTATTGATTTTTAAGAACAGATGATTTGTATATAGAAGTAAATTTATGTTTTGAATGGTTTTTATGATTTAAAATATGCACATATATATATCTATATATATATATATATATATATATATATATATATAGTGACTAGTTATTAGGCTTACGTGCGCAAATTCCTTACATGCAGTTTAGTCCAAGTTGAGTCATGACAAGAATACTTGTGCCATTCCTTCCCCAAGGAACTCCATTAGTGTTGAACCTTTATCTTCTACCACTCCAGGTTAGCGGGTTCACATATGAAATCTCTATGTTATCCATTATACCTATTTTCATTGAAATGTGAACTACTATATGATTTTAGAGCTTGTTTTAGAAACAATTGAGATTTCTGGATAATTGTGAATTTATGGTTTTTCAAAATAGCATATATCATGTATTTCTTGAAAACTCATGGAACTATCCTTGGAAAAAGAAATTTGAAGAGAACAAAATTGTGATTTTAATTGTTTAGAGTGGATTTGATGATTATATGATTTCTGGAACTACTTGTGTATGTGAAAAAGCTTTTGAACCCTAGGATAGAAGATTTTTAGAAATATGGATATAAGATTGAAATTTTTGTTGAGCTAGCAGGAACTATTGAAAAAAGTTGTGTTAACGGAATTAATCCATTAACCTTGATATCAAGTAGCCCTGCCAGATAATAGAGACTTTATTGTCACATTGGACATAACGCTCATATGTGGCCAGTATTTATATTCAGAGTTTTGTTACGTCACATTGTGTGTAACCTAGAAGAGATTACCGTTCTCTATTAGAATATTGTTAGGTTAGTTTATCGAAGATGTGATTGTGGTTACATGATTTTATAGGTGAAAAAGATTTAAATTCTTCTTATTATTCTTATTATTATTGTTATTATCATAGTATTGTGTATCTTCCCTTGGTGTCCCATGAAGGGGTTTAAGGTGAAGACCCATTCACTAATTTTGTTTACAAAACTTACCCCTCGCTTTATTTCATTTTAGAGATAGAGCATCTGCTGGGATTCTTAACTTCCTTCCTCCCATGTCATAGATTTCAGTCTGGTGAGCCTTGTGATTAGTTTGTTTAGAGCACTCCATGTTCATGTAGGAGGATCTTTAACTATAGAGCATGATTATACTTTGCATAGTTTTGTGTATTGAATTGTTATTTTGAATCGTGTTTTATATAACTCTACTTTTCATGGTTATGTATATATAAAGGACTCTACATGCATTTAATAATGTTATGAAATCCACCTTTAGAGATAGATTTAGAATTCTTATTTGACTACCATGATTCAATAGAGTAGAGATTTGTTTTCTTTGAAAAGCCAAAACTATATTTTAAAGTAATTTTATGATTCATCTTATATAAAGTAACCTAGGTTACAAGGCTTACGTGGGAATATGATTTTTATGTGCTAACCATTGCTCAAATTGGTCTGTACATTACTGGAGACTGGTATGCCATTACTAATTATCCTTTTAATATTCGCACATGGACAAGACCAATTGTTCCTTACATCAAGTGGATGAAGCGAGTTGTTTTAGATAAGAGGACCAATGGAAGACTGGGCATCTATGATGCCATCATGATTATGAAGAAGATGTTTACCATTTTAGTTTATTTTATGGGTTTTTGAGTATCCTAAGAAGGCCACCAACATGTTCCCTTCCTCTTTGGCATGATGACGATGCCCATGCTGTTGGACATAACTGCTACCTTGGGTTTGTTGATCAATGTCGATGAGCTTCCTTCTTTGCATAATGCTATTTTGAATAATCTTGCATGCAAACCTATGAGAAAACACTCACCTACTCTATAACACCCTAAATTTTCACCTTTTATGTTTGAATTGTGTTAAGGTCAATCATTAATTATTATGTTTTGATCTCATAAATTTTATTTTTAAAATAAGTCATATAGAAAATGTGTAATTTTTTTCTTTTGGAAACTTTGAAATAAAACTTTGAGCCTTTGCATATTACGCATAATAACTAATTTTAATTCATGCATTTAAGTGTAAAACTTTTTTACAATCATCCAATCATATATTGCCACATAAGCCATAATAGTTGACTTTTATACCCATTACCTTAAAAGTCATTCAAACTAAACGTTTTGATTTAATAAGAATGAAATTATTTACACTGCCAGTTGCACCAAAATTAAACTCATAACTAATTACACATGCTAATCCATTCGCATATACATAAAAACATACCTAATTCATCTATACATTTCAAAGCATCATAAATCCTAAGGAGCATACCCTGGCCACAATACATAAGCATCATACATCAATCAATCTAATCAATCATATAAATACAGACACTACATAAAATATTTCAAACAAGATATATACAAACATAGTAATCCAATCAATCTTCCGATCACTCATTAAATACATACACATAACATAATCTTGAAACAAAAAGCTCGAAAACTTCACCCCTAATTCTTTCTCCAAGGAGAACCACTTTGTTGTATTGCGACTATCTATTACTTTACTAGTTTCATTGACTTTCTCACTACAGGGGCCAAGTTCAACTGTGTCATTGGAATTTGTTGACTTTCTCACTGTGGAACCAAGTTCAACTGGCTAGTTGAAAATTCAATTACTCGAATTTGAGTCAATAAGGCCAAGCGAATTTGGATTTTACCCTATCTTAAAAAGAAACCTCTTTTATTTATGAAAAATGTTCATGCAGTGTGGGACACAACCCCAATTCCCCAATTTTTACACCCCGGCGAATAGCTTTATCGTTCCCCCGGGCAACACAGCAACAGAGGCCGCCACGCTTGCCGCTTCTTCCCTCATACCATACTGCGCTGCCGCCGTTCAGGCCTCCACCGTCTCGACACGTCCCGCCGCCGCCGCCGCCGCTTCGCTGTGCGTGTTCGGCCTTCAGCAGTCTGCGCTCTGTTCCCGTCCGGCCATCCCTGCTCCTTTGCCAGCAGGAAGTATGTTTGTTTTTCAAATCCTATGAGTCACAGGTGCTGTGAAAAATTGTTCTTGTTTTGTTGTCACGCAAGTTTGAAGTCTGAAGCGGGGAACTTTCCTCTTATTCAGTTTTTCTTTGAAAAAAATAAAACTAAAAATCAATGTTAATTTCTTTACTTGCCTTCTGCTGAGTCTCAGATTGTGGCTGTCGAGTAACTGAGATATGGTTCATGTGGCTGACTGTCTTCTGAATGCGTATTAGCGATTTTATGTTATTATTGTGTCATGTTTGTGCATTTGTTGGCTGCGGCTCAACAATGTGTAATTACTTCATGTGTGTATGAAAACATTGCAGCTAGAAATATGACACTTGTGCCTCAAATATGAATTCATTGATGAATTTGGTTTCGTTTCAGAGTTTCTCCAAAATAATCGTAGCTTGTCGGAGCACAACACAGAACAAAATCAAAAGACCCTTTCTTGATTCCTTCTTTTTGCCGTCTGATTTTAATGGCGAAGGAGCTGCCTTGCGCTGTGCCACCACCTGCGTCTCGTCGGTGCCGCTGTTGGTCATTTACATAACATGCCTAATATTTATTTATTTTGATTTCAAGCGCAACTTTTTTATTTCACTCTTCTGTATGGTCTTCTCTTTTGATGGGGTTTTCTTTTTTATTAACTACTGTTATTATTATTTTGATATGTGATTGTATTTTTATCCTGTAATTTCATTGCTTTAGGCAATTATTTATTTTTACTTTGAAGTTCAGTTGCTGATTCAATTAGAGATCCGCATTAGTCTTGTCTTCTAGGGATGGATGAATGTGCTTACCTAGAGTGAGGTTTTAATTCTTCATGCGTTGTCCCATTGTGCTGACGATGATTTGTGTTGAGTGTGCACTGTGCTTGAATAGTATTCAGTTATTGGAACTGTCCACAATTCAACCTAACCTGCCATTCCTTAATTCCAATTTATTTACTTTTTTTTTTTTTGGGGGGGCGGGTTTACTATAGTGAATCTTGGCCAGAGCCTGCTGAAAACTCTAGCTGCAAGTACTTTTTCTTTTCCATACAGAGCGACATTCATCTATCTAAGTGAAAGCCTGAAGTCGCATCAATGTTCATGTCATGTTTTCATGTTGAGAGTCAATCTGGTTCAGCCTCCCTGATGCATTAACTATGAAATGATTAGGTGATGAACTTCTTGGTATTTGTTCATTTTAGGATCTGGTTTAAATGAGCCTATGGATTATGAACTCTATTTAGTCCTAAGTATCATATAACTTCGACAAGATTGAGATGTCAGTCTGGAGAAAATTCGCCTTTTATTTTCAGGGGAACAGTTAATTGTTTATTTGTTCTTTTACCCTTGTATTCTTAGTATAAAAACTGTAAAATTTGGAATTATCCTTACCTGAAAAATTGGATATTGGCCCAAAAACCTTAGCACCAGTGGCATCGTTGGGGACTACTCAATCCTGGGTTCAATTCCACTAGAGTTCATTGCCTCAACTTTAGCCTATCTTCTTCCTCTTGGCACAAGGTCTTAGGCCTCCTTTGTAACCAAATAAACTAGTAAATTTGATGTTGAAAATTCTCACTCAACTTTTATGTCCTTTGGCTCTCCATCCTCTTTTCCCAGTATTACCAGTTTTATGCTCATTTTGTTGATTTGGAATGTTTTATAGTCCTGGTGTCCTGGACCTGAACCTTAGGGATTCTGGCATAAAACATTGGTTATGTATTGTTTTCATGAGGTAATTATAAGAGGACATTCCTATGGAAGTCTCTAAATTCTTATTTTATCCATTTAACTTGTTTAGTAATGTCGCAGGAATCACTTTGCTGTAGAAGTAATGTGAAGGAGGGAAGTTCCACAGACGTGGTGAAGCTTTTCCCTTTTATGGAGTCTTGCATCCAAAATCTAGATGAACCCCCATATTATCCATATCTGTAGTGATCAAGGATATTATTCATCTAAGAGGATGGTCCATCAAACTTACAAAATGGAGCAAAATAAAGGATTGTACTGGTAGTAGATTTTGGAACTGAGTTTATAGAAAAGGCGGAAACCAGAAAAAACATGCAGAGGTTTTCTGCAAAAGCATCACTTTTCTTCAATAAACGTAATATTTTCTCATGTCCCTTGAGAAAATTACTGATTATTGGACATGAAAATACCTTAGCTCAGCTCTTCTCTACTAGATTTGAGTTAAGTTCTCAAACCTCTTTACAGTCACCACCCAATCATAAATCCTCAAAATTTGACTGTAGCAGCATCAACAATTCCACAAGAAGCCAATTTGGCCTGATTCGCCTTGAAACTAGTCCAGTAAACCATATAAAGGAACAAAGCTATGATGAGTTTGCTTCTGATGTGGAAAAGGTTTATAGAATATTAAGAAAATACCATTCAAGGGTTCCCAAGCTGGAGCATGCTTTGAAGAATCCGGAGTTGTTGTGAGGTGTGGATTAACTGAGCGTGTATTGAATCGATGTGGTGATGCTGGGAATTTGGCGTATAGATTTTATGCATGGGCTTCTAAGCAATCCAGTTATCAACATAGTCAGGAAGTTTACAAAGCTATGATTAAGGTTTTGGGCAAAATGCGGCAATTGGTGCTGTTTGGGCATTAATTGAAGAAATGAGGCAAGAGAACCCTCAATTAATTTCACCCCAGATGTTCATTATTTTGATGAGGAAGTTTGCTTCTGCAAGGATGGTTCAGAAGGCTATTGAAGTATTGGATGAGATGCCAAAGTATGGGTGTGAACCAGATGAATATGTTTTTGGGTGTTTGTTGGATGCATTGTGCAAGAATGGCAGCATTAAGGAAGCAGCTTCACTTTTTGAGGACATGAGATTTCGATTTCAGCCAACTGTCAAACATTTTACTTCCTTGTTGTATGGTTGGTGTAGGGAAGGGAAACTTATGGAAGCAAAACATGTGTTGGTGCAGATGAAGGATGCAGGCATTGAACTGGATATTGTGGTTTATAACAATTTGCTTGGTGGGTATGCTCAAGCTGGGAAAATGGGGGATGCTTATGATCTTTTGAAGGAGATGAGAAGGAAAGGTTGTGGACCAAATGCATCCTCATACACAATTTTGATCCAGTCACTCTGTAAACATGAAAAATTGGAGGAGGCAATGCTGTTATTTGTTGAGATGCAGAGAATGGTTGTGATGTGGATACTATCACCTATACCACATTGATTAGTGGGTTTTGCAAGTGGGGAAAAATTGAAGAGGTTATGAGCTTTTGGATCAAATGATACAGCAAGGGCTTGCCCCAAATCAGCTGACTTATCAGTATATCATGTTGGCCCATGAAAAGAGGAAGAACTGGAGGAGTGTATGGAATTGGTGAATGAGATGCAGAAGATTGGTTGCATCCTGACCTTAACATTTACAATACAGTCATTAGGTTGGCTTGCAAGTTGGGAGAGGTCAACGAAGGTGTTCGGCTTTGGAATGAAATGGAAGCAAGTGGGCTTAGTCCAGGCATTGACACCTTTGTGATAATGATTAATGGGTTTCTGGAGCAAGGCTGTCAAATTGAAGCTTGTGAGCATTTCAAGGAGATGGTTGGGAGAGGGCTTTTCGCTGCTCAAATACGGTATGTTGAAGGAGTTGATGAATTCTTTTAAAGAGCTCAGAAGCTTGAGATAGCTAAAGATATTTGGAATTGTATCACATCGACTAAAGGGTGTGAGCTGAATGTGAGTGCATGGACAATCTGGATTCAAGCCCTCTTTTCAAAAGGACATGTGAAGGAGGCTTGTTCATTCTGTATAGACATGTTGGATCAGGGCCTAATGCCTCAGCCAGATACTTTTGCCAAGCTTATGCGTGGTCTGAAGAAATTGTATAACAGACAATTTGCAGCAGAGATCACCGAGAAGGTAAGGAAAATGGCTGCTGATCGGAATATCACTTTCAAGATGTACAAGCGAAGAGGAGAGAGGGACTTGAAAGAGAAGGCAAAGGAGAAAAAGGATGGGAGGAACAGGAGGGCTAGACGACGTCAGTGGGCTGGAGGCCGTCCGAAAGCTAATACATTATAATTATCATGCATGAACTTGATATACATTTTTCAGATTTCCCAGATGGCTCTGGTTTTGGGCCAGTATTTGGTGAAGCCAGTCAATTGGAAGGAAATTAAATGATGTTATTCACTTTGTAAGTAATCTAATGGACATTAGTGTGTGAATATATATATATACACACACACTTGCTGGTACAAGGAACTATGGTAATATAGTCGATTTTTTTTTTTTCAGAACTAATTTATAATTTTGTTTGAAAGTGAAAATTCTATTTGCAGTTTTGCGCTGATATGCTGAAACATGGCACTGTTTTGAGCAAGAAAACCCTTTGTCTGCACCTACAGGCAAGGGAAATTGTCAAGCTTGTGTGGGATTCAAGTCATAATTCAGCCTCACTCTGCTGTGGTATAAATATGATTGCTTCTTTTAATCATGGATTTTATTTACCTCCTAATTTATGTCAATTCTAAAACTTAAATGGAAAATGGAGGATTGCAAAGTAGAACCCTGATTATATAGGCGACAAAAAGAACAAAATGTAGTGATTCTTTGAGAAATGTACTATGTTTTCTTTTTGTTGAATGTTTTGATACGCGTTCTTTTTTGTTTTTCTTAGAAGAATTTCGTCCTTTGCCATCAAATAGAGGTTTGTTTGTAAAGTTGTCGACATTTTGCAATGAATTTCCTTATCAAAACGGTGTAAACTTAATTAGACTATTTTAAGAAGACCGAGGTTTGAATATTTGAGATGCAATGCACTATCTAGAGAGCAGCGAAGCAAACCTCCATTTGCAGAAGTATGGTTCGAAGAGTTTCAATGCAACAATTAATCATTTGCTGCTAGCTTCCTACCATGCCCATGCAATTTTGGGGGTAATTTACCTGAGCTGACATCAGCTTCTGATTGGAGTAGCAGGGTTGTGGGATCCACACACTGAATGTTTTGACATATTTGTGGTCTCACCCCTCCTTATTTTCATTATTCACGATTTCACCCCGCCATATTCATGATTATAACCCCGTATCTTCTTCCACATTTATACAGTACAACAATGATGATACATACACTCAACTTCATACCAAATACTACCATCAATAATGTCTTCTCTTCTTACCCTTTCCCAATCCCCCAAATATGAAATCTGAAACCCTTGTCTTTTTCCCAGAAATGAAACCCACGAGCTTCCATCACCTCTTTCCACGGAGACCCTTCCATGACCTCTTCCCTCCTTATTCCCCTTGACCGGCCAAAAGACACTGCAACAATTTTCCTGCGAAGCCCATTCGAAGAAGAGAAGTCGCAGGTGTCCTCTGTGACCTTGCTCTTCTTCTTATCCGCCAAGGCCCGTTTACCAATCTTGCGAAGCTGTGACCCCAACCGGTGCAAAAACATTGTGCAGCGATTTCTGCGATGAAGCCTAATCGGTCGAAACTGCAAGGCCCTAGCAGGGTTTTGTGACCTTCCTCTCCATCATCTCCAGCGAGCACAGTTGATGTGTGACTGGAACCGGTAAAGCCCTTGCCTTTTGGTCCATCCAAGCGGCGTCATGCTCTCCTTCAACAGGCATCTTTCATCTTGTCCCACCATTGCAATAAGTTTGTTTTGGGTGGCTTCAGGTATTGTTCTTTTGTTTATAGATATATTTACTCAGTGTATCGAAGCTCTTCTTTTATGTCCATCTATATTGTTGTTTCTGATTTATTTATTTATTTATTTTCTTATCTGAGATGATTGAAAACATGCATTTTAAAATTCAGGGATCCTTTGTGATTTTTTATAAGATGAGAAATGCTTCATGGGTGATTCCAAATAATTTGCAAATTATGTTTGAGACTTGGATTGAAGAGAATCTTATTGGTTTAAAGAAGCAATGGTGCTCATTATTCTTCTATATTGTATGGTCCTGTTGGAGGCACATGAATACTATTATCTTTGAAAACAAAACTCTAAATTTTGAGGAGTTGAAACAGCAGATATCACAATCATGGGGAAGCTAAATTAAAGATCTATTGAGCTGGGGAAGTGTCCAGAATCACTGGGCATGCAAACAATCATGGAAAAAAATCAGGAACTCAAAGGTACGGTGTAATGCTAAGAAAAGGTATAATTCTGGTAGAAGACAGTTCAGATAGTGGTTTTTTGTGGATTATGTGGAAGTGAATCAATGCTATGCTATGTGGGGATTTCTAGTGTCCAATAAGGATTCACATGTTTGCAACATCATTGATTGGATGAAAGCTTCTTCACAGATTGAAGCAGAGATCATGGGACTAAAGAAAATTGTTCAGATTATTGGGAATGAAGTTAGGTTGGGGGCTGAGCCTGGAAATCATGTCAATATGACTGGTTTGATAATAGAAACATGGTGAATTGGGAGTTGCATTTTGAAAGAAATCTATTTCTCAATAGCTTACAATGGTATAATAATTTGGATCTGTGCTATAAGTTCTAAACTGCGGAGTTTCTAGAGGGATAGATGATTGAAGCTAAAGGAGTGTCATTCTCAATGAAGGGTGGAATGGATCTAATTGATAAAGTGGCTGTGTTAGTGTTTTTGATGCTCAACAGGGACCAAATTTGTATGCGTGCTAAACATGCTTTTATATATATATAATTCTTCCAAATTAAGTTATGTTTTATGTGGTTTCTCATTATATGAATCAGTAAAAGGATAGCAGATTGTTTGGGGAACGCCTTTGATGATTAAGTTTTTATTTAAGTTGGCTTAAGAATTAAGCTATGCATTTGTGTTGTTGCTTGTGGAGGAGCTCGTGTTTTGTGTTGCTATTTCAATAAATGGATAAGGTGTCTTGAGGAGTGCTAGGCTCTTATCATGATATTCTTTTACAATAAGATTTTACGATTCGAGTTGGAAGCCAGCTTTCTATTGACCTCAAACTGTTGAGACCCTATACGCCAATTATCAATAGGTGTTTTAGGGGTGAATAATTGAATAAAATTTAATCTTTCCAAGAATTAATTCATAGGTGATAATTGAATAAAGGAAAGATAGAAATTGGCTTCTTTCTAATCCTTTCCACTCATCTGGGACTAAAACTTTTACTCCTAGGCCATCTGGAAGAAGTCAATGATCTCAAAGGGCAGCAGCAGTAACTGCTCTTTCTTCAGTTCTTATTGTTGAAAAGAAGAAACAATCACCTGATGCTTCTGACCATTTGACTAGTTTGAATTCTTGCTGTAGATGCTAAAATTGAAAGTGCCCATTCTGAGACAGAAGGTACTGAATAAGTTGAGAAGTCAAGGAGACAGAAAACCTGCTCCTGAAACTGGTAGCAGTTGGGATTCAGAATCAAAACTAGAAAATGTAGAGGATGGTGATATAGTCAAAGTAGAGAGGTTTGTCGTGGTTTTCATGTTATATATTTATTTAATATGTTAATTTGAATGTGAAATAATATGTACCTTACCTGAAATTTTGAATTTTTACAATTCACAAATGCCCCTTGCAATGGAATAATTACCTAAGCCTCCCAGGAATTTTAATTACCCTTATACTACTATGTTTCTTTAGTTGAGGTCTCGTTAATTTTAATTACCCTTATCACATCTTGAGGGGTATCTGTAATATTTGAAAGCCTCATGGAAGATATCTGATTATACTTTCAATATGCTTTGGATAGATGTTAACTTGTTTTATTCTTTCTCCACTTGATGTTGCTTAGGCCTATCTTTCTGATAAAGAGTTCAAAACTGTATTTGGAATGACAAATGATGCATTTCTTAAATTGCCAAGATGGGTGCAAAACATGCTGAAAAAGAAATATGATTGTTCTACAATCATACAATGAGTGGTGACGCATGTTCTACTTTTGCATCATAGTATACCATTCCTCAGTTGTCTTGAAATTTCGGTTGGATAGTGTGGTTTTATTGGCATATACAAACTTGGATTGCTATGCATAGCACTTTACTTTTGCCTATAATGGACTTAGCTGTGGTTAGTGTCAAATTTTGAATGTGATGCTGCCTGGAGAGTGATTTTTAGTTTTTCCTTTTAAATTGATGCTGCACCTTTCCTCTCTCTGTTGCTATTGTTTGGGAGGTGGGTGTATATGAATTGCATGTTATGCTGAATCTCAATATAAAGAATTGTAAGAACTGGTATCAGTAAGAACAAATAAAATGCAGGAATTGATATGAACAACTTGAAGAGGAATAATACCAGTGTAGTATTGCTCCCTCCTTGCTGTAATTTGTATTATTATGGTAGAAAACAGAAGAAACAGTGTGTAAGTAGCCAGGTATTCGAGAGACCTAGCACTTTCCTAATTCTAATCCTTTTCCAACTGTCGAGATGCTCCCTTAGCACTCTCCCCTTCCCATATATTTCCCACCTTCTTTCCTAATAGAATCACAATAATCCACCCACCCACTAACTGTGCCAGCTAGGCAAAGTTAGTTACAAACCCCTTCTTCCTTCTCGGTCACATGCTTACCTCATGTCATCTTTTCCCTTTTTTTCTTTCTACTATAAACCTTAGTGTGAGATACTTGGGTAACATAATCAGGTCAGGGGCCATATCAGTATTATTAACATTACTTGGGGTCCTAACAACACCCCCCCTTCAAAATCCACCTTGTCCTCAAGGTGGAAAGAGGGAAACAACTTCTTAATGTCTGCTGTCAAAGTCTGGTAGGGCTTGCCACTTAATCAGTACCTCAATCTGACCTGCTGAGTTAGCCTGGACAGCAAGGGCGCTTTCTGGCTGCACCTGAAGCTCCCAGTTTTCTGAAAGAGCAGCTGGAAGTGGTTGAGTCTGCACATCTTGAGAAACACAATTTTTTAGCAGAGGAATGTGAAAAACAGGGTGTACTCTTGAGTCAGCTGGTAGTTTCAGCTTGTAAGCAACTGGTCCTATCTTTTCCATAACTTCATAGGGCCCATAATATCTAGGACTCAACTTTTGGTTGATCCTTTTGCAAGTGTCTTGAGTCTATAGGGCTACAACTTCAAGTAAACCTTGTCTCCCACTACATACTCAACATCTCTTCTTTTAAGGTCAGCATAAGACTTCATTCGGTTTGAGCCCTTTCAAGTTGGAATTTCAACTCATCCAACATCTGATTTCGTTCCTCCATTAATACATGAACCTCCTCCATTGTGGACTCTTTACCACCCCTTAAAAGTGTAGGTGGTTCTCTTCCATAAAGTGCCTTGAAGGGAGTCATGCGAATGGCACCATGGTAATTGGTGTTGTACCAATATTCAGCCCAAGAAAGCCACTTAGGCCACTCGAGGTTTAGAACCGTGAAATGGAGATAAGTTTCCAGACACTTGTTGATCGCTTCACTTTGTCCATTGGTTTGAGGATGATACGCAAAACTATATTTCAGTTTAGTTCCAGCCATCCTGAATAAATCTGTCTAGAAATTGCTCATGAATACTCGATCCCAATTGAAGACAATTGAGCTAGGAAACCCATGAAGGCGAACCACTTCCTTGACAAAAATGGCAGCCACTTCTTTTGCAGTAAATGGGTGAGACAAAGGGCAGAAATGAGCATATTTTGTCATTCGTCAACCACTACCATAATTGTGTCCATTCCCCGCGCCTTAGGCAGCCCCCTATAAAATCCATGGTGACATCAGTCCATGTGTTGCTAGGAATGGGAAGCGGCTGCAAGAGCCCGCAGGTGAAAGAGTTTGATGTTTGTTCTTTGACAAACATCACACTCCTTGATATACTGCTGAATGTGTGATTTCATCCCCTCCCAATGAAGCAAACATGAAATCCTCTTGTAAGTGCGAAAAATCCAAAATGACCCGTGTTAGAGTTATGGAATTCTTTCAGTATGTGAGGGATTTTCGCTGAATCCTTAGCAATCACCACCCTGCCTTATAGTACAATCTCCCTTTCTTTAATGTAAACCCCGAATGGAGTCATGTCCTTGTAACAAATCCTGAATAATTCCTCGTAGCCTTGCATCTGCTTGAACTTCAGCCTCTAAATCAGTCCAATCAGCAACATTAACAATGGAAAGAGCAAAATATTGAAGTTTCCTAAGAGGGCATCAGCCACCCCTATTCTCATTCCCCACCTTATACTTGATTTCAAGTCATAGCCAAGAAGTTTTGTCACCCATTTCTGCCAGTCCTCACCCACAATTCTCTGATCCAACAGATATTTCAGACTTTTCTGATTTGTATGCACTACAAAATGTTGTCCCAGCAGATAATGACGCCATTCCTGCACCGTGAACACTATGACCATTAATTCCTTCTCAAATGGACTTCTTTGGGCTCTTTCAATAAGAACTTGGCTCATATATGCAATGGGCCTTCCCTCTTGCATCAAAACAGCTCCAATTCCCTTATCTGAAGCATCCTTTCAATCTCAAACGGTTTGGTAAAGCGGGGACAACTAATACTCTGGAGAAGTCATAGCTCTCTTCAACTTCTCAAAAGCCATTTGAGTCTCTTCTCCCTGCCGAAAATTGTCCTTAAGGAGTTGAGTGAGTGCCCAAGCAATCTTCCCATAATTCTTCACGAATCTTTGAAATACCTGGTCAACCCTAAAAATCCCCTAAGTCCCCTCAAATCAGTAGGTACAGGCCAATCAACCATATCCTGAACCTTCTTTGGGTCAGCTGCCACTCCTTCGCCTTAAATGATGTGCCCAAATATTCAACTCAAGGTTGTTCAAAACAGCATTTCTTCTTGTTGACATATAACTCATGAACCCTTAATACTTCAAAAATCTGCTGAAGATGCGTATGATGGAGCTCAAGGTTTGGGCTATATATTAATATATCATCGAAGAATACAAGGACAAATTTTCTTAAAAAAGGTTTCAGCACCTTGTTCATCAGGGCCTAAAGTGGAGGGGGCATTAGTGAGCCAAAAGGCATAACAAGGAACTCATAATGCCCCTCATGTGTTTGGAATGCTATTTTTGGATGTCTTCGCCTTTATCCTAATCTAGTGATAACCAGATTTCAATTCCAGCTTAGGAAAACTCTTGCACCCCCCAACTCATCTAATAACTCATCAATAACATGGGATAGGAAATTTATTGGGAATGGTGATTGATTTAAGGCCCCTATAATCCACACAAAAATGCCACCCTCCATCTTTTTTCTTTACTAAAATCATTGGGCTAGAAAAAGGGCTAGTACTAGGCCTTACAATTTCAAACTGTATCATCTCATCTATGATCTTTTCAATTTCAGTTTTCTGGTAATGGGGATACCTGTAAGGATGAATGTGAGGAATTTGAGCTCCTTCCTTCAATATTATGGCATGATCATGCTCTCTGTTGGTGGCAACCCTATAGGAGTTGGAAAAGGTCTCCATATTCAGCCAATAGGCTCCTGCTCCTTTAGAAAATTTCTGATCATCCTCATTGTTTGCTTCAGCCTGCACCTGTGTCACCAAGTAACCTTCCCTTTCAGCTCTTAGAGCCTTCAAAGCTGCCTTCCAAGATGACTTGCTCTTACATAAAGTGGGTCACCCTTTGATAATACCTGTCTCCTTTTTCCTTCCAACTGTGTCATATTCCTATAATTTCCCAAAATTTCCTAAGCCAACCAACCAATCCACTCCCAAGACCACTTTGGGTCTGCCTAACTTCAACACACAAAAATTCTGGATAATTCTTATCCCTTGCACGAGCCTTTACTCTTTCAAACTCCAACCCCTTCCTCAATAGCTCCATTTCCCACCTCCACCTTAAATCCCTTTTGTCCTACCCTAACCCGTAGCATTTCCACCACTTTAGTGGAAATAAAATTTGCAGGAGCTCCGAATCCACCAATACCACCACTTGTTCCCCTTGAATCTCCCCCCACACTTGAGAGACTTGTTTGAAGTCAAGCCCCAATAGCTAAGTGATGAAACTGGAGCCCTCTTACCTTAGTTCCAACCATCTTCAATGGGTATTTCCAGTTCTTCATCTCCAGATCCCTTCCACGTGTTCTTCCATTAATAGGAACTGTTGATGGTGCAATTGACACCTGTGTTTCGGATTCCACTGTCTCTCGCATCTAAAACATAGCCCCTTTCTTTGTCTTTCTTGCCATTCTTCATGAGACAACCTTCGAATGTCACTTGTCCCGCTTTCAATCGATGCATTTACATTACTACTTAACCTATTTCGTTTACCACCAGAGCTATTCTTGCTAGTTTGTGGTCTGAAAATCTGGCCAGCATCATTCCTTACCTTCTGGGTGTCCAACATTGGGCCTATTGACAAATTGGGCCTGAAATTGACTTACCCCTCCTAAGGTCCACCTCACTCCTTCTTCCTGGTTGCACCAAGCTTCACCCAAGCTAGATTTCTCACTCCAACTCAAGAGTACGGTCCATCATTGCATGAAGAGTTGAAATCCCCCATCGTCATCTTCGCCCTCACTTCTTCTTAAGCCCATTCAGGAATATGCACATGAGAATCTCAATCTAAGATTCTTCTTGGTCCTTGACCAGTTCCAACTCCTCTGGACTACATCTTGAAGCCCGTTGCTACGTCCAACAACGGCCCCATGGGATTCTAAGTTCTCCCGGAATCTCCTGAGAGTCCTCCTTAAACTTTTGCCATGATGGAAACTCAATTTGTTCCTCCACCACTCGTACCATGTCAAGGCCTCACCCTCCATAGCCACCAACACCAAAGTGGAGCTTGTCTCGCAAGCTGATTTGCCACTTAAAGTATTGTCCGCTTGCACAGCCACGCAAGCGTCATCGCTGAGAAAATGGGGAGATCCATTCTCCTGTGACCTTACCCCTTGTCCATCGCATGCCACCTTACCTCGGAGGAGTCATCGTCTTCGTCGCTTCTCCTCGAGACCCCCACCCTGGCGAGATGAATCCTCGCCTCCCTTTGGTTAATCGTGACACCTCTCTCTTTCCGTCCGATGATTGTTCTGTGTCGTCGATCACTCCCTCTTTGTGACCCACTTGAGCTCCGATCTCGCCTCAGCTGTTCCATCTGACGAAGTAAGTCGTCGCAGATTCACCATAGCTTGCATGTTCTCCTCCTATACTCCGTCAACCTCCGCTCCATATCACCTAATCTCGCCTCCATCGGCTCGCGTGGTCACCATGCACAGAGCTCCCAAGATTCAGAGCTTGAAACCAGTCCAAGAACTGGATTAGTAAAGAACAAATAAATGAGGAATTAATATGAACAATTTCAGAGGAATAATACCATTAGTATTGCTCCTTCCTTGCTATAATTTGTATTATTATGGTAGAAAACAGAAGAAATAGTAAGTAGCCAGGTATTTGAGAACCTAGCACTTTCCTAATTCTTACTTTTTGCCTGTTGATGCTCCCTCAGCACTCTCCCCTTCCCATATATTTCCCACCTTCTTTCCTTAACATAAATCACAATACATCCACCCCACCTCACTAATTGTGCCAGCTAGGCAAAGTTAGTCACAAGCCTTCTTCTTCTTGGTCACATGCTTCTACAACTTTTTTCATTTTGTTCCTCTGACTATAAACCTTAGCGTGAGGTAATAGCATTACTTGTAACATAATCAGGTCCAGGGGCCATATCAGTATTATTAACATTACTTGGGTCTAACAAAATGAAATTTTGTTTGTTTGTTATTTATGTAAATGTTGTGCTTTGGTTGTCGTTTTTTACATTATTAGGTAGTGGAGAACAAGGGGTTTTACAAGTCCTTCAGATGCCAGCAACTCGCCAATGAACCATGAAAATTTTAAACCAGCAACAACATATTCAGCACCAAACCAAATTAGATTCCAAACTATAACAAGTCTAATAAGTTTGAATGATTCTTCCATACAATATAGAATCCTAAGCCACTAACCAATTGTATATGAAGGATGAGTGCGAACATATATGGTGTAAATCCCTTCACTTGTAACAATTGAATGATTCCAAGTGGAGTGTTAAACAATAATCGGCGTGATTGTAGGGAGCTGGCAACGATGTTTCTTGCTTCTTTATGACCGAGACTTTTCTTTGGGTTGAGTTATGACTTGAAAACTGGCGTGGCCCCAAAAACATGAATATTGCACATAGCAAGAAAGAAAAAAAACTTTCGACCCAGATGCATTTTATAGAGGGCTTGAAGCTATGTGCTGAGCCTAGTGTCGTAATGTTTGTAAATTTGGGCCTTCTGGTGTGTTCCTAGCTATATTTGTGTTTGGTTTTATTACCCATGACCGAAGAAAAAGAAAGAATTGGACATTCAAATTCACCATTCACCCCCTCATCCATGTGTTTGCTCAGTAGTTTGTGCTTATCAATACATTAATTAGAAAAAGAATGAGTCATTTCGAGTTATTATTATTATTTTTAATGAAGTAATTCTAAGTCACTCAAGCATTAGAATTGCTACAAATTTAAGGAAAGTAAGCAAAATAAGGAACAAAATAAGGTTGTTTTTTGTTCCTAGCATATGCATGGTAATAATATCACTGTTGCCGATTCCAGTGGTATGCCATGACCTTTGAATTCAACAATCTACCCGTCTTCTTTATCTTTTAATTTCCAAAGAAACATATCTAATACTTGGTTTAATTGTATTATTTGATTTGATATATACAGGAGCCAGCTTATTAAACACTGCAGTAAGTGCAGGACATTTGATTTTGTATCAATCAACCCTCAAGTGAATTCTTGTTTCCAATAAAAGGAAGAAATTTTGATGGTTTCTGATGGGTTGACTCTTGTTTGCACTCTATTCGTTCTTGCAGTGAATAGGAATTGTGTTATTAGTGGGCTGTCTGCTAATCATCATCAAAATGAAGGGTAGTGTTTGGATCAGAGGTTTACCGTACTAAAGAAACAGCAAACAGGAAAGGCAACTCCTATTCTTCTTGCTAATATGTCGCTGTAAAGTAGATGCTGCTGAAGATAGTGAATTGACATTTGGAAACATTGGTTCTCTTAGCTTATCCACAGGCCCTGAAGAATAAAAAGGAGTTGGTTTTCCATCCAAGCGTCTTGCAGTTCCAGAAAATGGATTGAACTTAACTATGAGGAGGAAAAAGAATTTATTCTAATCTTTACAATAGAATACATGGCAATAATACTACTTCATGGAGAGAGTCAAGATATAAACTAAATGCGGCAATTAGGAAGAGGAATAACGCACCTTTGTCTTGTGTGTAGCCTGAAGGAAGAGGTGCAATGGCCTTTTCAGGTTTGTAATCCAAGGGTGGTGCAAAGTCCACCTCACAGTCTAATTTAATATGCTTATTGCATTAGCTGGCTTTGTTTCTATAACATCTATGTAATACTTTTTGTTGCATTCCAGTTCCACCATAATAGTATCTCCAGTGCTCAAGCAGGTAAAAGAAGGTAATAGTTAGAATGGGTTTCTATAAACTGAATTTGAAGGTAAGAATATTGCTGCTTGTAAGATTATTTGTTGCACATTAATAGATTGGAATTGAATCATAAGAAACCAAAAAAAAAAAAACGAAAAAGAACAGAGCCTTGGGGTGAAACTTGTTTTTTGTTTTCATATTTTATTGATTATTGATAATATTCTGTACCTTTTAAGCAAAATTTTTTTTTAAATAAAAGTCTTGCTATTTAATATTTATATATTAAAATGATTTTTTTATTCTGAAAAAAGATTTCAATACAATTTGTGCAGACTAAAAAGGTAGTTACAAAATGAATTATCTTCATAGTATAGGTATTGACATTATAAAATTCAATTTGTCAGGTGTTTGTTTCACTTATTAGTGTTCTTTGAATTCATCTGTCATATTCTCTTTTTTTATTATTATTTTAAATATGATATTAATATTAAAGTAAATATCTCTACAAGTATTTGACAAATTGTAGAGTCTACTTTAACTCAATTTTAAGGTAATCATTGTTCTAAATCCATAATTTATCTTATAAAAACAATAAATATGGGCATTGCTAATCAAATATTTTGGTGTGTTTAGTTTGTGAAAGTATTTCTCATTTTTATTTTCTGCCTTTTCTTTAAAAGGATTTTTATTTTCATATTTTTAAAATTAAAAAATGTTTAGTTTATAAAGTAGAATCTGATTTTAGAAGGTGAAAATAATAAAAATATATTTGGTGTATTTTTAGAAATATAATTCTCAAAATTAAATTTAAGATAATAAAATTATATTTGATATTAAATTATATATATATATATATATATATATATTATTTGTATTTATTCATATACTAAAATAACTCTAAAATATTAAGACTAAAAATAAAATAAATTACTCATCTTTAAATTATTTATTATAATTATAATTTATTATGTTTTGATTTATACATAGATAAATATTTAAACACAACCATGAGAAGCAGGTGACGCATGTGCTGTTTATACCTGAATTTTGTTTCTAAAGGTGGGGAGTTAAATCTAAAAATTTCTAAGGTGGTTAGGCCCACGTCCCAAGAATAGATAGGTCGCTCTGATTGGAAGAGTGGCTGAGAATCCATGAAGTTGGATCTTGGGTGGAATTGGCTTTGATGTCAGAACAAGTGGTCAAGCCCAACAAGCATCTTAAGATTTATAGTCAATTACACTACCTCTAGCAATCATGTTGAACTTGCCCCACTTGAGTGCAAGTGAGAATTGAGTTTTAATTTACCTCTTTCTTAGTTGCTCCCCTCCTTATTTAACCCAATGTGTTCTGCCTTCTTCATTTTCTACTAGAAATGAAGTAAATAATCATCAAATCAAAGACTAGCATTTGGGATTGTTCATGACTAGAATAAAGTCTGATAATGTAAGGTTTAATAAATATTTAGTACTATATAGTGTTTGAAATGTCATTGTATAAGGTACTATACTTTATTTATATAATATTATCATTTATTTACAAATAATTTAATTATACTTAAGTATTAAATAAAAATAAATAATAATTTTATCAATTATTTATATATACTTTTAAAATTATGACATTATCATTGGTTTAAAATAAACTCAAATTATAAATAAATATTGAATTCAAATAAGATGATGTTTTTATTATTTATTTAAATATAATTTTAAAAAATATATTATTATTCCAAATTTTCATTTATGTGAAATCTTATTTAAAAATATCATATTTTATAACGATTCACAATTTTAATAAATTAAAAAAATGTAATATGATCGCTTTATTTTATATAATTGAATATTATTTTAGTATTTTTTTATCATAATTTATTTAAACTTTAATTTAACAATAAGTGTTAAATTATGCCATTAAATAAAATATTAAATAACTATTTTTAGTTTTATTTTTCTACTAAATATGATTTATTATTTATTAAATATTTATTTATTGTTTCATTTATTATCATTTATTTTATTTAATTATCATTTATTTAAATTTAAATATTCATTTTACTTATTATTATTATTTATTTAATAATTATTTTATCTATTATATTATTTATTATTATTTAATTAAATAAGAAAAATAAACCTTATATGTTAAAATCTTACCATAATTTATCCAACCTTTTTAGACTTGATTAAGTTACATAATTTTAATATATAAGGGAGGTTTGATGATATATTTATGCAACACGTAGGTCATACTAAACAACATATAAAGCTATTATGTATTATTTTAGTTTGTTCTATTATATCTTATATAATGTGACAAATAGGCCCTTAATAATTGACATTCAGTTTTAAACTTACCCATGAAAGAATAACATTCCATTGGTAGTGATTTTTCAAGAATTGATGTAATTTGAACAGAAAAGGTAGCATGGAATTAGTTGAGCTATGTGAAGCCGTCACGATTCACATTAGGATTATAAAATAATTTCAACTTTTTCTCATTGGATGGGTTGTTTGATTTAAGTTAAAAACTTACTCTTTTTAATTTGTTAAATGTGTTATAAAAAAGGGTTGTAATATAAGAAGACTAACTTTTTTTTTTAATCAACTGCTAGTGTCACGGTTTTATGTTTTTTGGCTAGTTTATATGTTTTTCAATTGGGTTCTAATCATCAAAATAACTTTAAAGGTATTTGAAGAATAATACAATTGGAAGCAATTACTATGGAGTGGAAATAGATAGATGGAATAGCAATAACCACTCCCTTAAAATATTTGTAAATTTTGATTAAAGCTAATAAATAATATTGATAATGAAGTAAAACATAAGGAAAATGTTATGCTGGCGCACCGATTAACGCATAGAGCGACACATACGGTGCGGAAGGGGTGAGTTGTAATATTCATCCAAGTGAGGGAATATGGTGGGTAGGGAAAAATTGAAAAAAGAAACTCGTGCCTGTCACTCACCACAAACACAAACCCCACCCCCAGAGAACCCTTTTCCCGTCACTCTCTCCTTCTTCCCGCGTACCAGCTCCCCCTCAAGCTGCCTCAACTCTCCCCTCAAGTCCCTCTCAAGTTTGTGCAAGTCCGCCTCGCCTTCCGCTCTTCGCCTCAATCCCACGACCACCACTCCTCGTGCCATTGAGCCCTGAAAATCCCCCAACTATAAATCGTGTTCTTTTTCACCATAGCGTAGGCGGCTAGGGTTGACCATCACACCTTCTTCCCAGGAACCCAATTCCCCACTCATCGGCATTCTTCTTTCACCTTATGTGAGATAGCATCCACCCTTCGCTTTGTGAGACAGGAACGAAGCCAAGCTGACATCTTCTACCTCCATAGCGGCTCATCCTCCTCTTCCTTGATAGCTCTATACACTAAAGAGTTGTCATGTTTTCCCCTATTTTGCTTCAATGGCTAGGGTTTGAGTGATTTGAATGTAAGGGTTTGAGATTTTAAACATTATCTTAGAGGTTTTAACATATATCTATCTCTTTCACTCCATCAAAAGTTGACTTTGAAAATAATAGCAAAGCAATTAAGGATTTATGATGTACATAGCAAGTACAACATTATCTAGCATTTTGAAGATTGACAGACTGTTTGTTAGTTACTTGAAAACACAAAGAGTTTTACATCTATCAATGTAGTTATGTCACCCCTTCAAAGAATATTCATCAATCTTCTTCTATTAGATCCTTGTTAATTGCTATAGCTAGGCAGATTAATCATTTAACTACTAAAAAACTTGTGGTTGTGGAGTACTTAGTGTGTGCATGGCCTTGTATACTCTCGCCGTTTGCACCTTGTGGGGAGAACCCAAGTGTACTATTATTTGTCTCTGGAATTTGTGCAGGTTCTTCGCCACCTTGGCTTCATCAGTAAGACTTGTTGGGCATCATACGTCATTAGTCTAAAGAAGCCTCACTAAGGTCTTTCTATCACAGAATTTCGTATTTCGTGTATGTGCATGTGTGTGTATACAAAGAATAAACTGAAAAAGGTTAGTCATTTAGATTTTAGATTGATCCAATATTTTCGATGTTCAACTCATAACAACATTAATTTGAGGACGTAAATACTTGTGTGAACTTAGAGCATGTTTTCTTTTGTCCCTCCATTGGTTTAATATTTTATTTTTTCAATTAGAGGTGCTAAACTTAATTGCCAATCTGATTATTGCATCTGATATTAAGCTTGTAACGGTTGTAAAATTGTCTATTCTTTTGTTTGAACCTAAATTGTTTGCCTACTTTCTAGTGCTTTAGCCGTATTTCTTTTTTGTGATTGTTTATTGAGTTAATATTTATTTTGGTCCTTAAAATTGCATGAGTATTTTTTATCCCCAAATTTTAAAATTTGACTAATTTCTGACTTTATAATTATGAATCACGTAATAACTGCTGTTGTGCTATTGAATAATATAAAATTTATTCTATGGAATTTTGAATGTATTTCATTACTAGCTTTCCCTTTGGAAGCTTCTGATTTCTTTACCATAATTTCAATTTCCTCTCTTAATTTTTTGATTATATCTTTTGACATGGCCTATAGAGAGATTAAGGGTGATGTCTAATTTGTCTAAGTTTAATGTGAACATAAAAGTGCTTGCTAGGACTTTTTATTTGAGCTAAAATGATTTTTTGTATAGTTGTTTGTAAATATATCCTGAATGTGAATAACATCAATTTATAGGTGATCCAAATGGGGCGAGGGAAAGTAAAAACTAGAAGCTATCATAAAGGTATGTCATGTTTGATTAATTTTTTATTTATATTTTTAATGTTGCCAAACATTAAAAACACACGGTCATGTTTTTGTGTATAAAGCTTTACTGATCGTGTATTCTAACCTTGGAGATTTTTTCAATTGACAGATACATCTAACCAGAGTTTCTTCCAAAACATGTTGATGATGGTGAGAGTAGTCAATATGCATAGAATAGTTGAAATATAATCTTTTGTGTTTGAAAAAATAAATTGTGCTCATGCAAGATTGGTTGCCACAGATGAAATAAGTCATAATACAAAGGAGTTAAGTGATATTCCTTTATTGTCTAGTAAAGATGTTGATAAATGCAAGAAGAAGAACATTAAGAACAATAAGAGAGAGGTATGTGTTCAATAAAATAAGTTAAAATTTAGTTGTTATGTTACTTATGTGCTTTTATTTTGATTAGGGTGAGAAGAGAAGCACCATCAAAATGTTGGTTCTAAATCTAAGAAGAAAGGGCCCGCAAGTTTTGGTGGAGACAAGTAAACATGAAAATTTTTTTTTCCCTTATGATCTGTGTATTGATTTTATATTTAGTGTATTTTGTCAATAGTGATGTTATAGGATTGAATGTAGTCATTTTAATTTATGTGAAATGCAGGCTGAATTGACACTAGGTGCTCACTGATTCGTCTTAGTAGATTGTGCAATTGTCTGACGAAGAGCAAATTGAAATTGAGAATTCTATGGAGTTTGGCTCGATTTTTCATATCAAAACTTCCCTCAATCGGAGATTGTGTTGTGAGTTAGTCAATGCTGTAGACTTGACTACGATGTGCATGTATATAAAGGGTCAACTTATTCATTAGTCATGAGGACGTTGGTCTGGTGTTTGATCTATCAATTACGGTATTTTAATCTTCATATTCCACATATTTAATTCAAACTATGTATTTCAACCTTCATATAAAGCTTTGCTCATTCTTGAAGTAGCATTTAGGGTTGTGGGAAAAAATTTCTGGAAAGTGAAGAGTTGCACATGAATCTAACTTATGTCAATTTTGAATGTTGTAACCTTCCCAATAACTATGAAGAGAACGCCACTTAGCAGAAGTTAGTTAGCAAAATTGCCTTAGTATATTTGCCAAGTTTCTTGGTTTATCTCTCTAAGATGTCATCTTTTTCTAAGTCTTTATTATACAATATATTGTTTTTGACTATAACATTTCATATCTTTTGGATGCAATGATAGGACTTAAGATTCCAACTTCTATCACCAAAGAGCAAGAGTCCCTCTTGAAGGAATTCGTTGGGGTCAACGATACTCAATTGTTGGAGATGATCAAGTAGAGCACAACCGATGCCTTATTCAAGCGGGCATTCATCCTTTATGTATTGTCTGGATTTTTTTGCCCCACATCATACCTTAGGCCAAGTCCAAGGTTAATGGGAGCAATTGTTGATGTTGATGATGTGCCTAGGTACAATTGGAGTCTATTCATTTTTGAATGGCTTGTAGATTAAATCACAATATACAAGACTAGTTAATACAAGATCAAGAACATAGGCGGTTGCTTGTTCTTCCTCATGGTATGTAGCACAACATGTTTGCGTACTTAAACAAAATACAGGTTGTGTATGAGCTTCATATGTATGTATACATTTTTTTAAACAAGGTCCTTGAGTGTGTAAAGACAAGCTTCATATTTGTCTATATTTCATTTATGCCTATATATTTGTAGAAATTGTATGCCTGAGCTTGTAAATTAATTTGTCGTACAGATTGTGTATTTTCATCGACAACCACTTGGAAACATGGGATTGGCATCAGGTCCTCCCTTGGTTGCATATTGGGATGATGAGAGGGTGCGAAGGAGGATTCGCCTTGAAAGGAAAAATATAAAGGTACATAGATAGATGATTAATCTAAAGAAAATACTTTTGGTTTTGATTTATTTGGCAAATAAAAAAATTAAGAAGGTCCAATTGAGTAAGTTCATTTAACGCGATTGTTATTTAATACGTGGTTATTTTTTTCATAGGGTATATTTTACCGTATCAAGGATCGAGCCAAGCTAGTTGATCTGGCTTTAACAGTACATACAAAAGTCAAGTATAATGACATATTTAGTTAGTATTTAATTAAGTAATTAATTATCTACTTCTATGCCTATTATGATTGTTGAAGCTATCATTTGCAATACTAGTTGACATTTACTCGGATTCTATATTTATATATATATATATATATGTATGTAGATTGTTCGAGAGTGAGTGGTGCATCATTTGCACCTCTTTAGAAATTGGATAATGCCTTCAGCTGGCAAATATGATACTTCTTTGGTGCCAAAAATACCAAGCTTTGACTTTGATGAGTCCGGCATGGGAGTAGAAGAATAAGAGAAGACGGTGAATGCATGGAGTGATGAAGAAACTGATAATGAACAAATGCTTGACAGAAGAGTCATCGATGCACGTGTAGAGTCGGTAACCAAATCTGTTCATGCTGGTACAAGTAACACTTCTCAGATGATTCCTGAAAAAATAAAGCAGAAGTTGTATGCTTATTGCACAAAAGATTCGAGAGGAAAAGATGATGTCGCCAAAGAGTATGGTTCTCATATTTTACCCTATTTGGAAATTACAATGCAGCATATTGTTTAATGTACGACTTAATACTATGTATTTGTGTTGTAGGGTGTTAATTAGTATCAACGGCCATTTCATGGACCGTAGATACTGCACCAATGAGGCCAAGACATTGGCTACTGTATACAGTACATAACTCCAAACATAGCTTGTTTAGCTTGTTGTGAGATTTAGGTTGTTTGAAGCTTATATTGACTTGTGTTCCCTTATTATTGATCAGGTTGTGTCATTTGCTAGTATGATGTTGAATAATGTGGAGAAGACACAAATGAGATCGCGATATTGCTTGGATACTTGGTTCATGGTGATGGCATTCACCTATATAAGTTCCGTTCAAATCACACTTTAGATAATATGTTATTTTAAAAAGTGGTTTTTTTCCTGAATGTAGGATAAAATTACATTTGGTCTCAAGGCGTACAAAAAGGCCACCATTTACCATGGGAATGTATACCAAAAGAATTGAGGTGTCTCCTTTCACACGAGCAAGCCATGGGCAAATGCAATTTGGTATTCAGATCTTAACACTATTTAATAAATTTCTTTGTACTGGGTGTGGTCTCATGTAATGCAATTTGTATTGTTCTTGTAGATATTTGCTCCAGTGGTAATGGAGGGCCATTGGTGGTGTTATGTTCTCACCAACAGAAGAATAAATTATTTTGTTGGATTCCATGATTGAAGCCCATGATGGTGATAGATTATTGGTCGACGAGTTTGCGTACTATTTTTAGATTTAGACAAGTTAATGACCTTTTTTAATTTGTCCATTTAACTTGTCAAATTTTGGTCACCTTGTAAAATGTACTTTGTCCTTGTAGGTTATTCGTTTCAGGAGCTATTGCAATTAGACCGAACATTAACACCAGACCAAGTGAAGTTGGAGCTGGTTCGTGAGCCTTTGCCACAACAAGGGGGGTAAGGGCTAATTGGTTTATCAATTAAAATATACTTGTACCCTTAACATGCGAATAGTTGTTCTTACATATCTGTTATTGTGTGTTCCCTAATGATAAAGCAATGACTTGGAATTTACACAATCAAATATATGGAGATATAGGATGGTGTCACTAGATATGATGGGGGCTTACTATGCCTGTGTGGACTAGGGTAAGTCTTCTTTTCAAATTTTCACTTTGAACCATAATTCTCAACTTGTACTAATAACTACTCAAACGTTAACAATCATTGCAGTTCAATATAACCACATTCCGTTATGAGCTCCTAGTCCAGGGTGTCCTGGATGAAAAATGAATAGGCACATGTGCTCAAAGCTGCAAAAGTTGATTGTTTATTGCCCCCATGTCTGCATGAAGGTGATGCCACCCATTTAATTGGTACCCCAACCATAGATATTCCTAACGACCAACTAAGGGATCTGGATACCGTTGAGGATAAACTCCAAGGTCTGTTTTTCTTTTAATATACATAATAAATAAGTATATAATCATTCATCTTATTGTTCTATCAATGGCATTGATAACTATAGACGACCATTGATGTTAAGGTCTAAGCTGATGCAATTGAGGAACCACCCTTCACAAGTAATGACCAATTGAAAACGTATGGGAGAAAGCGAAGAGTTGGTGCTAACAGTCATGTGGATTCGGATAAGGGAGTTGATGCCATGGAGAACCCACCCTCCACCATAGCTGGGCTAGCAAAAACATTGCAGAAAGCAAATGGCAGGCCCCAGAATTGAACTCCCTACATCGACGACACGCAGCAAAGAAAAAGGGAAAGTAACCATAGATCCCTACTTCAGGTGTGTGGCATCTACCTTAATACTTTAGCTGAAAAAATATGATTGACTTTATTAACATAAAAATTAGAAGTTTAAATCCTCATAACAAGTGAAGGTTAGTTAATGATTTATTGTCCTTGGTAGGATATTTACAGCTTTGTTAGCCTTGACTTTATTTTCTAGCTTCTCTTAGTTATGATGTATTGTCCACTCATTGTGTTTAAAAGTGCTTCAAGAACAAGAATTTGCGTGTATGGCAACGTGGTTGTGTTTTTTAAGAACTATATATTTGAGTGCAAGAGGTTCCACATTGAAGAGGTAATTCATCAGATCTGATTTTCTTGAACTTGAGGATTTGAACTTACCAAATAGATGAGTGAATTGGTCTCCCTCTTTCCTTTCACAAGCCAAAAAGTAGGCTTACAACTAATTATGTTAACCCAAGAAAATGTATTTGTAAATGGTTTGCATCTAATGGAAATGTCTCATGTAGTTGATCGTGGCATTGAGTTCTGATTATGCATTGCAATGCTTGGACTCAAGCTAACTGGATATGCTTGCTCATTAGCTTACGAGTCTAGCTTATTATTTGTCATCAAATTACGAGTCTTGCAAGCTTCCTTGGTTCATTTCCAGCAGTAGTTTTGTTCAAGAAATAATGAACCCCTAGGGATGGAGCATCTAGCAATTGGTGGGTTTATTGAATCGGATGGTGAAGCTCAAAGGCAACAAAGGAGTGCGGAAGGAAATAACACTAAACACCTGATGAAACCTTGATTGAAGAGAGTTAGAAAGAAAGAAACACAATGAGTATTCAGCTAGGATTGGAATTGCTCCTGGAGTTTGCTATAATTAGGTACTTCAATTTTTGCTTAAGCATAAATTAAAGAAATGCTTCTATAGACTTTATTAAGGCACCTGGGAAAATTTATTTGTGCAAGTTTTTCCTAATTGCAACATTAAACTAGAAACAAATTGGTGTAGACAAGGTTTGTGGCTTCCAAATAACAATATAACACGAACCACATACCTTTTGTCTTCTAAATATCCTTAATGGCTAACTTTTCCTAGATTTTTAATATAAAATACAATATGTAGAGCTGACAAAGGCTTTCTATTTTAAAACTAAGTAGAAGAGTAAGATGTGTAAAGGATTAACTTTCTCCAAAGTTAAAGTTGTTATGTGAAAGTTTATGAAGGTTAATCTTCAACAAAGCAGCACATGTTCACTTAAAGTAACTTAAATTTACTTCCTGGAAGATTAGGTATGACAATTGTCACAATACTAACAAGTTTGCTAGAGAGGATCTAATATAATGTCATGGATAAAATCTTCTGTTAGAAATGAGAAATTAGATTAGGGAAAATGGAAATTTAAAAGTTTATTATAGAAAAGGAAAAATAAACAAAATGGACAAATGTTGTTATTAGTAGTTAGTTTTCTATTTTAGGGGATAAGGGTGTAAGAAAGCTTTATAGAAGTTGGTTATTCCAACCATCTTAAATAGACCTGTGTTTTGTAAAGAGGGCACACTACCTATTGTATTAGATTAGACTAGTGAGATTCCAGTGAGAAAGGAGTAGACTCCTTTATGTGTTTTGTTTGAAAAATCAATAAAAGTTAGGGACGAATGAGCCCTTTCCCCTTCGTTATATCCAGAATCCTAACATCTTCCAAAGGCATAACCTAAGTGGAGGCCCATGAATGGGTTACATCTCTAACAAGAATAAATCTAAAAATGAAAATGCATGTGTCAACTGGCTTTTGTCTTTTTTATATTTTACTTACTTCCTAACAATTGATATGCTTTGCAGTTTGATGAAAGAGGCGTCCAAGCACCATCAGAATATTAATCATAAACGGTTAGACAACATGGTTCCTAATATGCCTGGATTGGATATTCAAGTTTATACATGTGTCCAAAAGGGAGGAAAGTAAAAGGAAGACAAAGGCAGAGAAAAAAATAGTTTCATGTGATGGTTTAGTGCAACTAGATAAAGAAAGAGTTTCATGTGATTCAGGTTGGATCCTTGGTGTAGTTCCAATAAAAAATGGTATTCGGGTTAAAGTTTCAACTATATATGCATAAATGCATAATATTGTAATTTTGTTTCAATACTTATATCTTCTTCTGAATTTTCTTCTTCTTTGAAAATGATTATTGATCTTCTGAACTTGGCAATGAACCATTTGATATTAAAGTGTAGACATGTCATTGCAATTGATATTGATCCACTAAAGCTTGATTATGGTAGGCATAATGCTGCTATTTATAGGGTGGATAATCAGATTGACTACATAAGGGGTGACTTCTTCCTCTTGGCACCCAAGTGTTGCAGATAAGAATGTGCAAACTTCTTAGCATTAATGTAATTTCATTATATAATTCATAGAGGTGCAGAGAATTATGTAATATAAGTCTTTAACATGGAATAGTCAATGGTTGTATTCAATATTCCATCTTGTATTGTACTTGGAACACTATTGCCTTGTTGATAGAGTTAGATTAAGAAAATCTTGTATACCAGAAACAAGAGCTCTCTAAATGTCATTGGTTATGGATTGTCTATAAAGAGAAATGTTGCATTTTAGCTACTACAGTTCTTATGTTAGAGTTGCAGATTGAAATATCTATTTAAGTGATAGCTATTGACTTTAACAACAAAGATTTAGCAAACTGAACTTAAAAACTGTATAGCATTAATATAAAGAAAACACAATAAGATACCAACATCTTGTAAAAATCACCAACAATGTGTATTGGAATCACCAGCATATCGCTATTACCAACATGTATAAGAAAATAAAATAAAATTTTTAAGAACTCACTAACAATTTTATAAGGAATCAGTGACATATGTCAATCGTTTACCATATGGTATAAGAATGGATTAAAAAATAACATTTTTTGTCATTTTAATATTTGAGTACATTGGATGTGATAGTGAGGCTAAATATATGACCTCTAGAGTGCATAAGTTCTTGCACTGCTTACATGTTATGTTGATGACTAATTCATCAATCCAAAGGGACCTTGAGTCCTCTACCATAGTCCTTAATCTCAATTTCCTAGAAAAGTCATCGTTTTCAGTATTTCCAAAACTAAAATTTACCAGCATTTGACCACTTAACATTTTGACATGAATCACCAACATACTTTGACCACTTACCAACATGCACTAGAATTTTATTTGGTCATTTTGATTCATTTTGCACATCTTGGATGTTGTTGAGAGGACCAATTCATCAATATAAAGGGTCTAAGTCTTCTACCATAGTCCTTAATCTCAATTTCCAAGAAAGTCATCCTTTTTAAGTATTTCCAACTTAAAATTTAGCATTTGGATACTCACCAACATTTTGAACATGACTCACCAACATTTTTGCATGACTTACCAACGCTTATAGAACAAAATTTTTCAATTTTGATCATTTAGGGAGGACTTAAATGATGTGTAGAGCCCCAATTCATCATTCCAAGGTGAACCTAAGTGCTCTAGAATAGTCCTCACTCTAAAATTACAAGGGAAGTTCAACTTCCTCTTAGTATTTCCAAAATTGAGAATATACCAGCTTTTGGGATACTCACCAACAATTTTATCAATACTCACCAACATTTTTGCATGACTTACCAACGCTTATAAAAAAAAATTTTCCAGTTTTGATCGTTTAGGGAGGACTTAAATGATGTGTAGAGTCCCAATTCATCATTTCAAGGTGAACCTAAGTGCTCTAGAATAGTCTTCACTCTAAAATTACAAGGGAAGTTCATCTCCCTCTTAGTATTTCCAAAATTGAGAATATACCAGCTTTTGGAATACTCACCAACAATTTTATCAATACTCACCAATATTTTTGCATGACTTACCAACGCTTATAGAACAAAATTTTCCAGTTTTGATCGTTTAGGGAGGACTTAAATAATGTGTAGAGCCCAATTCATCATTCCAAGGTGAATCTAAGTTCTCTAGAATAGTCCTCACTCTAAAATTACAAGGGAAGTCAACTCCCTCTTAGTATTTCCAAAATGAGAATATATCAGCTTTTGGAATACTCACCAACAATTTTATCAACACTCACCAACATTTCTACATGACTTACCAACGTATACCAGAAAATATTTGTCCAGTTTTGGTCCTTGGCACAACTTAAATGTTATGTCCAGCACAGTTCATTAATCCAAGGGCCCTTGAGTCCTCTATAATCCTTTCACTGTCAAATTCCCTAAAAAACTAATCTCATATGTCCTAGCACAACTGATAGCATACCAGCTTTTAGCATTGGTCACCAAATTTAGAAACACATACCAACTTTTATGCACAACTTACCAACAGATACCAAGAAAAATGTTAGACCTGTAAAATAGTTGTGAACAAAAATGTAACCCATGAAATATTTGAAATTTGTTTGCCTGGGGGCACACTCTTGATGTTGTGCTCATATCAATTCACTTTATCATATCATGAAATAGTATTCTAAATATAAATGTATTTTGAATCAATGCTTACAATTTTAGCCTCTTATTTTTTTATATTGCAAATATTGACCTTCTTATACATAAATATCAGCTCCTTACAAAATACACCAATATATTTGATGGCACATGTGGAGTATACAAGGACTCACACAAACTTCTACCACCTACGTACATAATTACTAGATATCATGTGCCGTCAAATAAACCATATATTATATTCCAATATTACAAAAAATAAAAAAAAAATATTTTTCCTTGAACATCTTCACCCATCAATTTTTGGGGTTTCTGGGTAAATACTCTATTGTCCAACACATCTTCACGAAAAATATGATGCTCATTTGGACCCATTCACCTATGTACACAGTATGTGTTGTATTCTTCAATAGGATAATGATCATCCTGTATATTCATACATAGAAAAAAAATGGTCAGTATAAAATCTATTATCAAGGCAACTCCAAAACAAACATAATTAATAAGCAACATACCTTTACAAAAAAATACAATTTCAGTGTCATCATCCATCAAACGTAATATCTACCACATTATCAAAAAAGCAAGATACATCCTTTCTCTTAGAAGACCATAAGCCAAACTATTAAGATAAGAAAATATTTCACACCTATTATATTTTCATCAACCTCCAATTCAAGGATTTGGTCCTCCAACATCCATCGTGAGTAGAGTTGGACCACCATCACTCAGTAGATTAGTATATGAGAAACCCTGTGCACTCAAATGGAAAAGCTTCATCATTAATAAGGATAGCCAAATGAAATTTAGAAGACTTTAGCAATCACATGCTTGAATATATGGACTTACTTCATAATCCACACAATCAAGCAATGACACAAAATTGCCTGGTTCAACATTGGGTAACTGTGTATTCAAAAAATTATCTTCTAAATTGCAACATTTTGTTGCAAACACCCATAGATTGTTTATTGACAAAAAATAAGACAAAACAACAATTAAATTTAATAGAGTGGGTAAAGTATTAACAAACATATGACTTAGTAGCAATACATAAAGCCAATAAATGAAAATGTGTCACAGAACATTAAACTCTCAAACATTATTACATAACATGCACCATAAATACTAGATTCAAAGATTATAACAAATTAAATACGAAGTTAGTGTGCAAACATAACATCACACTTTTATTATTCAACTCTTCAGTACATCCAACCTAGATGGATGACTGGATGCATAAGTTTCTTCCACCTTCATGAGCAATCTCCATGTCAATAGAGTCCTGCATAGAGGATAATGAACACTAAGTTCAACATTTGTCTCTAGTTATGGCATTTTGAAACACAACAACTTATACATCAAAGAATAAACTAACCTTAATAAGCTCCTTTTGAACTCTGTTTCTTTCTTTCTACTTCTTTGCACAATATTCTCAACTTGAGACGGTTTCTCTTCGAAGGTGGTCTTCCTTCACGTGCTACACGCAAAGGGCTTCGAATGTCATTCACATGATTTTGACAATTGTCCCCAACTTGTTTGCAACATCTTCACCAATAGCTGAATTAAAATTGCTTACCAAAGAAGGCATAGAGTGCAACTTGGATATAAACCCATCAAGAGTAGCATGAAGGAGATTGGTTACATCATCAGAATCTGCAACTTGTTTTGCAACTTCATAGAAATTCTTGCATAGTTTATCAAATCTCTCCATTCTTGGCTTCAATTCGGCCACATCATAACTACTCTTTATGTAAGAATGCTTCCGTTTAATCCTTTTGCTCTATCTTGCTAAAATAAACTTAGATGGCAACTCCTTTACTCTTTCAAGTGTAAGCACACATAGGGAATGCCTACAAATTATACCTCTAAACTCAAATAGCAAGCACTGACAGCTACGTCATGATTTTTCCGATTGAATTTGACCTTGTACGTAGCATCTCTTGGTCAATCATTGACAACAATTTCCTCTAACACATTGTATGTAGCAACTACTCCATCCACAGTATTGAGACATGCACCACATTCATTTTTCTCTAAATTCAGCTTGCACCTCACTAAACTTTGCATGAGTATACTCTAATTGGAATTGCTTTTCAACGGCAAAGTTAGAACCACAATGTATAGTTGTGTTCATTGATTGGAAATCAGCATCTAATTCTTTTTCTCTTGCTCCTAAGAGCGTTGTCATATTGCTTGACAAATTGCTAGACTTGTCTTTGAGTTGACATATCCATTAAAAAAAGCATGAATACCCTCACTTCGTTGGGTTGTAAACATCCTAAAATACTTCTTCAAGAAGATAGGCATCCATCTATACCGATCCTTGTACAATTCACTAAGCCACTCATTTGTTTCCAGCTCAAATTCCTTCAATAAAGAACACCATTTATCATCAAATTCTTCTTCTGCAGTCTCTCATAAATAGCCATCTTCATTGCAGACTTTATCTTCTTATATGCCCCATATGAGCTAAGCTTCTCAGGGATCTTTTTCATTATATGCCATAAGCACCATCTATGATGGGTCCTGGGCATGACTATCTCAATTGCTTTTCGCATGGCTTTACATTAGTCTGTCACGATGGCATTGGGCGGCTTTCCATACATGCATCTCACCCAACACTCAAAAAGCCACACAAAAGAGTCGGTATCTTCCTAAAAGTAAGCCACACTCGACTAGACATGTTTGTCCATGGTGATTAACACCAACAAACGCAGTAAAAGACATTTCATATTTATTTGTGAGATATGTTGTGTCAAATGTCACAACATCTCCAAATGATTCATACGTAGCCCTACTTCTTGCATCGGCCCAAAACACATTTCTCACATGGAACTCATCATCAACATCTATGTCATACACAAAATTGAAGTTCCTTTCTTTCATTCTATGGAAATAACTTAGCAAGGCTTTGGCATCTCCTTCTTTGCCAATTGCATGTCTTTCCATCTAAATATAATTATTGACATCTCGCTCATCAAATGTCAAATTCTCATACCCACCTGTAGCTTGGGCAAGAAATTGAAATGTCTTACTAATTCTCACCCCTGCATCATCATTCACATTAATTGCTCTCTTTACATGCATGCTAATGCTCTTGTTCATCCTGAACTTCCTTGCTTTTGTAGACTGAGATCATGAGAGTGTTCGAGAATAACTTTTTTATGCTCCATTATCCATTGTCTGTCTTCTCGCTGTAATCTTTGCATCACATTTTGCTACACAAGTTGGAAGTGTCTTTAATGTTGGTGGTATTTTGGAGACACGAGTTCCTTCTCATGAGCATGCAAGAACCAAATAGTATAATTTCCCATCAAACCCTCTTTTTGAATTCCTTATCTTCCATCCAAAACCCTTTCTAGAAGCATATGTTTGATAAAATGCTTTAATATCTTCTTCTATATGAAACTCCATTCCTACAGTTGGCTCCTTCACTTTAGAATTGATGTTTGAGCCATCAACATGATCTTCAACATCAATATCAATAGTTATATTGTGACCTTTGCTTCCTCCATCTACTCCACCTTCAAAATAAAATATACTAAGCTTGTGTGGAAGAGACAATGCATACAAGAGTACCAATAAGAGCAGATAACATATTGGAGGTTGAGTAATAGCTTAGAAAATACGTAAATAGGTCATAAACAAGAAATATGAATATGTGTGAGTAATACTAAAAAACATCATATACCTCTTCCAATAGCTAAATTACATATAGAAACTTTGCAATCAATTTTTTATTTCACATTCCAACTCATATTATTCAGCTTTATCTCTACTTTCAGCGACATTTGATTCTTTTCCAAAATAATGAAACTTAAAATTACCTCATGTTAGATTACAAAGCTTGGGAGTGAAGGATGATATTTCTTAACCAGAAAACTAGACACTCTATATATAGCAACATCTTCCTATTCGACCCAAATGGCCTAATTGCATTACTAATTGATGAAGGAAGTCCAAGTGCTTCATGGAGGTAAATCCAGAATGGTAAGATGACTTTAGATTTTTACAGTACCTAGTTGGTAATTAGCTCACAGCTTTTGCTAACTTTAGCTCAAAATGTTGGTAACTTCCTTAGATTGTTGGTAATTCTTCATAAATTTTAATTACCATAGTTACGAGTCCTTATAACTTTCAATCAAATACCTACTAAAACAAACTCCTTCGAACCATAAATTATTTAAGGAGCCAAATATCATTGTAGTGGTTATGATTGATGATAATCTGAGAAATTAATGTGAGTCATCCAACGCCATCATTGATGAACCACAAAAGGGTCATTTTTAGCAAAATATATCAGCACTTGACTTAAATTTTGCAACGAAGAAAGCCTAGATACCTGATTTCTATTCAACTTTGATGTGGAACAAGCAGTGGTAGCCAATGAAAAAGAGTGCAACAGGAGTTTAACCAAGAGGACTATTGAAGTCTTGTCATATGTACACACACTGATTATGCTATCAAGATATAATCAACCTATTAACAAGAAGGAAAAATTATAGAGCATAGACTATGTAGCCTCAGTAACTAATCAATCTAGTACACAAGAGAACCAAAAATAACTAAATACATAAACATAATAAGACATGAATAATTGATTCTGGCATAATTGGCAATACATACTCATTTGGCTAGTGACATACACAACTATTTTAATAAAGATACACCCTATAAAGTGAAAACCAAAAACAATTATTAAGACATGTTAGGCATGCTCAAACAACGATGCCAGCATTGCCTCAACCAAAACGCATCTAAATAACATTTTTTGAAACACCAGGACTCGTAACAGTTGCTCTAAATTGCTCTCTAGTTGAATGTCATTTTCATGTGCTTGTAAATGGCCCATCAAGAGCAGGCAGAAAAGGTAAAAAAGCTAAAATGCCTCATGTGAAATAGCATTGCCTCATGTGCTTGAATGTCATCGAACTAATGTATACGTGCACAAACAAATTGATTAAGGGAGAGGAAAAAAAAGAAGGGGAATATTTCAGATATCAATTTGCTCTTAGCCATTATTGTTGCTATAAATTTTTTTGTGACGAACTACAAAGCATAGACAAATATTAACCAAGAATTAATAAGAACATATCTATCATTCTTCTTTGAACTCATGCAGAAAATAAGCATCATAGGCAGAAAATCATTTTTCCTTTCACTGTTGGTAAAATTATTATGATGTTTAATCGTGCCAAACTCACATGATTTGTCTCACCAAATCAGGAATAGTAAGGATGCATGGTTAAGGATACATAATGCTGGAGAGGATGACGTGTTCGTGGTGGAGGCGGATGCCGTCATGGACTTTTGATGGGAAGACATCGGAGTTGTGGTCGCTCCCAACCAAACTCGCGATGGCTCCATTGCGAACTCGTGGTGGCTCTGTCATCAACTTGCGGTGGCTTTGTCATGGACACCCATTGCTTCCATCATGAACACCCGCTTCCATCATGGTGCTTCCCGTCGTCGATGCGCCTCCGTCGTTGTACCTTTCGTTGTGTGTAGTGATGAAGAAACTTGTGTTGAGTGTGGTGGATGAGCAAGTGAGCAAGTGGTGGCTGAGAGCTTAGAGCTTAGAGCTATGTGACAGGTGAGAGTTGAGAGAGAAAGAAGTTCCTCTTTTCCTTTCCTTCATGCCTAAAGGCCTTGTTCTGTTTCCAATATTTCCTTTCACACACTTAGTCCACCGTGTGCCTCCTTGTTGCATGTCTATAATAGACACGCTTTAAACAGTGTCGTATGCGCGCTCCCTGTCCAAAATAACGGGACTCAAAACATAATGAATTGGTGAATATATCCCTAAATTTTAATTAATATGGCACAATATTTAAGATTAATATTAAATTAAATACTTTTAAAAAATAAAATTAATACAAATGACTCACACTTGTAACTTCGAGGCAAAGCAAACCTTTATGCTCGATTTTACCAACCCCCCCCCCCCCTCCTCTCTCTCTCCTCCTCAATTCATCTTTGCACTCCGGTCCACAATGTGCGCGGTTGTCCTCCGCTGTGGCTGTGCCTCACACAGCAGCAAATCCCTCAACCATAACCACTTCAATTTCAGTTTCAGCTATAACAACCACACTGACCCTTACAGTCTATCTCTCTCTAGAAAACCCCTCCTTCATAACCAACTCGTGTCACATTCATCAACCGGAACAACAATAATCAGGACCAGAAGCATTATCAACGGAGACGATTCGCAAACAGAAACCAAGTAATCTATCTCCTCGTGGCCTCAGCTTTCGCATTTTATGCTCCATCTTCATCATCAACGCATTATTATTATTATTATTATTAAAATTTCATTTTTTTTTTTGTCTGTGCCTCTTCCCCGTTGCAGCAATGATGGTGGCATTAAAAATACAAGAAAGATGCATCTACATAAAGATCGAACGCTCAATCGCTCCGGCACCGGTGTTGACGTCATCATAGTCGGCGCCGGGTTGGCTGGTTCTGTTCTCGCTCACGCCCTTGCCACGGTGCGTTTTTGTTATTCATATTGAATGTTCAGTTCTGTTTTAGATTTTGTTATTTCAAGAATTTAATTGATAGCAATTGAAAAGAGTATTTTACCCCTAATCTTAGATCGAATTCTCCTTCTAATGCTAGCTTTTAAACTTTAAACTACTGTGCCAAAGTACTACCAACAAAGAAAAACTACTGTGCCAAAGTAACAGAAAGGGTACAAGTACAACCACTCGGCCAAAGAACAAAACACCATGTCCATCAAGAGCAGAACAGGCTCCATCCGCCTTCAAGTAGCACCAAGGTCACTCCTTCATCCCATAAACTCAGTTGGACACATCTTTATTAAAGGCACAGTTCAGTAGTTCACTGACCAAGCAACGATGGCTCACAACAAAAATCCCTTCTCTAAACCTTTTTTTGATCCCACGACCAAAAAAAGAAGAAAGATATCTGCAATACTGCAACTAAATCACTTCCCAACATGTATTACTAAAACAAATAAAGAAACACAAAAAAAAAGGTTTAAAATTGAAAGACCCATTACGTAAATTGAAGGATTCTGGGATGGGTTCAAAACAAAAGCAATAAATTGGTGAGATTGAGAGATTGAAAAAACTTTCTGCAGTTTCTGGTGACATGGCGATAGATGGGGGAAGAGGGAGAGGGAGAAGAGAGAAAGGGAATTCACATAATTTTGTTAGCAATAAATATTTTATTGTTAAAAATCTGTAGGGGTTGACCTAAAGAGCAGGTGTAGTCTATTTTAATGTATAACTATGCTAAATGTATCTAATACATTTTTCACCATCGGATCATTATTTTATTTTATTTTATTTTTCTTGATCAGTGATCTATAATTGATTAACATTCAATGTTCATATTTTCATTTAACCAAAAAAATGTTCACATTTTTAGGGGAACAATGTAAATGCAACCTTTTATTTCACTCCACCTGAAGGCAACTCACATTATAGGCACGATTTTATATTATTTTAATGGGGTTTTCTGCTACTTTTATAAAATTCAATGATATCGGTATTTTGTAATTATTTGTGGTTAAGAATGAACACTTGTCTTTCTAATCCAAATGATTAAAATCTTAGGTATCGATACTCATAGGGTATCAAATGTCCTATTTCAATGATTAAATTTGGAATTTTGTTTTTAATTTTTTTTTGTTTAATTTTGATGCACTGTGTTTACAATTATTTAATTAAATTATTTTATTTGCATGATTTTTTAAATAATGGATATGAATGTGGGTGAATTTGGGGAGATTAATGTAGGTTGGACAACTGAGGAGTGAGTATAATTTACCCTAGTTATTGTTGTTGCAAACTACTGGGCAAGGATTGGGCTAGGTTTAACTTGGCATATGAGAACACACCCTTTTCACGTAGAAATGGATCCTCTCATGTCAAAATTCCACGTGACAAAGTCATATGTAATCTGTCACCTTTAAATCTTTTATGTCACATGTCTTTTCTGGGTTCCACTCAGTGGTGAGATATCACACTTGACCTTGTCATGTAGAATTTTGACATGAGAGGATTCATTCCCTTTTAATGTCTCATGTATTTTTGGAGGACCATCGTAAGTATTTACTCTAACCTTTATTGCAACAATTACTTTTTCTGCATTAACGATGAAATTGGATAGGGCACAGTTAGTAGAAGAGAGTGACCATATTGTGTGAAATGAGTTTAATGATGGAGCATTGTCATTGTCTCAGTTCTTACTCTTCCTGAGAATGTCTCCAATTACTATGATCTAATGACATGATAGTGGGCAAGTAAATACACTCTTGCTTGCTTTAGAAATAATGAAAGCTTTCCTTGCTTGGGGCTCTGACCATAAATAGTATCCAATGTTTGAAAAATGAACTATCTCCTTTGAGTATCTTATTATTTTTCTTGGTCCTTTGACTGCAGCAGGTTCTGCCTCTTTTTGTTTTGCTTTCATGTTCAGTTTTTAACCATGAAATTGTTGTTTAAAAAATAGAACTTCCTCCTGTTTCTGTGTAATGTAGAACCGCAATAATGTGAGAAGGGGATATCAAATTGGAATTGTCTGTACCCATACGGAAGATAATACTGTATATTATGTTGGTGATGATTGCCCTGTATATAATTTAGGTTGGATGGACATATTTTTTAAATGTTAGTTGTTTGTAAGAATTTATCATTGTTATGTATGAGGATATGGATTACCAAAAACTGTTCGATCAATGGTCTACATCTCTTATGCATCGACTTTTGAGGGACTAGATTAATATCATAAGTAAAAGGTGTGTATTGAAATTTTGAAGGATGGAAGGTGTGTCCATGTTATTGAGAGAGACTTGAGAGAGCCAAACAGAATTGTTGGAGAACTTCTTCAGCCAGGAGGATACATGAAGTTAATGGAATTAGGGCTAGAAGGTACGTATCAAATTATCATACACGATTATTCTATAGCTAGATTGGATGCACCAAGATAGCGCTGTTTCTGCTCATCTGACAAATGCCTGATACAGATACTTACCTGACTAACTGAAGACAGATGTCAAACATAAATCCCTACAAATCTAGTTGAAAAACTTTATTTATTTGTTTATTTTTTCGGTTTCGACACATTTTGGACATAGATGGAGACAATGCGGGCACGGCATGGACAGAACTTGGCACACCTTCCTTCCAATTCTAGGCATTTAAGTTTCTTTTTGTCATTTCCTTAGTATTCCTGCAACTGTGTTCAGTGGAGTGACCCAGAAAGACCCAACCAAATATTGACCCAGCTTAGTAAAGCCGCACATTACTTGAAAACTGAGGTTCAATTGGTTCAATTTCGATATCCTGTGTGTTTTCGAACTAAGCCCTTAGCTCTTTCAATTCCCAGTCGCTTGCTTTAAGAAGAGCTTAGAAAATAGCTGACTACTGGTAGTTAGGTACCTATGAATGTATGACATTTTGTATATGTTGTGCGTGTGTGTGTGTGTGTATATATATATATATATATATATATATATATATATAATGTGTGTGTGGTGTCAGAGTCCTACAATTTCAAGAATTTGGTGTGTCTGTGTCTATGCCAGCATCAATGCTTCATAGTACTCCCTCCGTTTCAAAATAATTGTCACTTTGGACAAAGTGGTATAATGAAAAATCAATAAATCTGGGCACAAAACAATTTCAAGAATTTGGTGTATCCGTGTTTACGCTAGCATCTATGCTTCATAATACTCCCTCCGTTTCAAAATAGTTGTTTCTTTGGACAAAGTAGTACATTAGAGAATCAATGTATTTGGACACAAGCATTTCTGTCCCTGATATATTAGTATTTGCTTAATGGTGGAGGAGATTAAGTTGGTTGTCCTCTTTTATCAGTTATTATTTTGAAATGTGCTGTGTATGCTTTTCTATTTCAGATTGTGTGGAGCAAATTGATGCACAAAGGGTACTGGGATATGTTCTTTTCAAGAATGGGAAAAGTACCAAGCTGTCTTATCCCTTGGAAAAGTTTCAAGCTGATATGGCTGGCAGGAGCTTTCACAATGGACGGTTTATACAGAGGTTGAGAGAAAAAGCTGCTGCTCTCCCCAGGTAGTCCTTCTTGTTTTATTGTATTTGTTGATTTAATTATTAGAATTATTTGGTTGGCTCTAAAAAATAGGCAATAGCTGGATAATTTTTTTTTATTGAGGTAGCTGTTTTTGCAGTATTCTTTTTTCCTGATAATCTCATCTGCTCTTTTGACTGTTCAGTGTCCAACTGGAGCAAGGTGCTGTAACATCTCTTCTTCAAGGGGATAATAACACCATTGTAGGTGTTCAGTACAAAACTAAAGATGGTAGAAAACATGAAGCTTTTGCTCCCCTCACTATTGTTTGCAATGGCTGTTTCTCAAATCTGCGTCATGATCTCTGCCACCCCAAGGTTGAATTGTCTTCTAAATAAGTTGAATGACAAAATTACTATTTTTCCTTCTTTTTGATGTAAGATATCATGCTTATGGTCAAGACAGTGTGCTAATGTTGTCAAATCTAGAGGATTTTGTCAGTTTTGCACTAGTGGTTGAATTTTGTAATAATCAATTATATTGAACAATTGCTAGGTAGAAGTGCCCTCTTGGTTCGTGGGTTTAGTCCTGGAGAATTGCCAACTTCCATTTGAAAACCATGGGCATGTTATTCTGGCAGATCCTTCCCCTATCCTATTTTATCCTATCAGCAGCACAGAGGTTCGATGCTTAGTTGATATACCTGGACAGAAAGTTCCTCCCATAGGTAATGGTGAAATGGCCAACTACTTGAAGACTGTGGTGGCTCCCCAGGTATATGTTGTTATCATGCTTGACATGTGGTTGAGAATAGTCTAATTGCAATGTGTCACTAGATATGAAGCTACAATGCATCGATACTCCTAAATGGTTTCTATACTTGTGGGTACTTATTGGGTACACAAGAGTGCATACTCAATATTTTTTGTTTTTCAACATTTGCTTTCAATGACTTTCTTCGTACGTTGTAGTCAATTATTGCAATGAGTTCATGCCACTTAAATACAATCTAGCACTTACAAAAGATCAAGTTTTGCAGCTAAACTATTTGGTTTGCTTTTAATTTTAGAGGAACAAACTACTACTTCACCCCTTCAAATCGTGTATTTTTTAAGATAATGTCACACTTGATATATTTTATAGTGCTTTGATGAAAACTTAAAACATTATAAAAAATGAATTTATCTTCTGATTTAACTACTTATTGTTTAAAATTTTATATTTTATATTTTTAATGATATATACTCTTGTACTCGTACCCTAGTTTTTCAAAAATTTTCCTTCCCCCATGCTCATACCAAATACCAATACCCATATTCATACCCTTACCCCATATCCATGTAAGAAAGGTCATCACTTGCGGTCCACAAGTTTGCAATTTTGCTTGCCTCAAACGGAGAGGCAAAATTTAATCGTGTCTTTGTGGTCTTAGGCATCTCATCTTCTCTTCTAATCCAGATTCCACCAGAACTTCATGATGCTTTCATTACTGCAATTAATAGAGGAAATATTAGAACCATGCCTAACAGTTACATGCCAGCTGACCCCTTTCCTACCCCTGGAGCTCTTTTAGTTGGTGATGCTTTCAATATGCGTCATCCTGTGACTGGTGGAGGAATGACAGTGGCATTGTCTGATATTGTTGTACTGTGTGATCTTCTTAAGCCACCATGTGACCTAAATGATGCAGCCACCATATGCAGATATCTTGAATCCTTTTATATCTTGCGCAAGGTAACCCAGTATTTACATGTTAGCTTACATTTTGTTCGAGCAAAACTTGATTGTATGTATCTTGTCCTTTAAACTGGTACATATATAGAGTGCCACTTATGTGTCTAAACTCTAAAGATGTATATTTGAAAATATCCATGGCATGGTAGAAGTTTGTTTCGGAAACAATATGATAAATAGTGGCTAGAATAACTCGTGATTTGATGAGCTTTTGGCAGCCTGTGGCATCTACCATAAATACTTTGGCCGGGGCCTTATATAAGGTCTTTTCTGCTTCATCTGATCAAGCCAGAGAGGAGCTGCGCCAAGCTTGTTTTGACTATCTGAGCCTTGGAACTATTTTTTCATCTGGACCAATGGGTATACTCTCTGGTCTAAACCCTTCTCCACTGTGTTTAGTTCTCCATTTCTTTGCTGTTGCAATCTATGGAGTTGGCCGTTTGTTCTTACCCTTTCCTTCATTTAAACGCATGTGGATTGGAGCTAGAATAATTTTGGTGAGTTCCTCCTTCCACCCGTTTCCCATTCCTTTAGTTCCTGAGTTATGAAATATGGCTTTTATTGCCTTGTGCAATTTAATTTTCTCCTGCTAGATGTGTACTACTACTTCTACTGACAAGGTGCATTGTAGCATGTTCTCCTTATCTTCTGAAGACTTTAATAATTAATAAGAATATTTATGCAATAATTGGATCATGCTGCAATGTAGCTCATGGCAACTTGCCCCATTATTATCTCAATGTTTTTATTTCTTGTTCACAAAGGTCGAGGTTTCTTTCGAAGTTTAGGTGAACATTGCTGTCATAATGCATGTTGGGGCATAATTAAAATTCCGTTATTCTCACTAATGACTATCTTCCAGTGTGCATCAGGCATAATATTCCCCATCATCAAGTCTGAAGGAGTTAGGCAAATGTTTTTCCCTGCAAGCTTACCAGCTTTTTATAGGAATCGTCCTGCTAGGTGATGATGCATAGTACAGGATACATACGTACCACCAACATGCCATCTGAAATTGGCCTCGTAAACAGACGGTGAACATTTACAGTTTCAGACCTTCCTCTACCAAGTGTTTTTCAGTTGAGGATTGTTTCTACAGTTCTCAGTTCATTGTGAATCTTACACATGACAATATATTAACCATTTAAATCATAATTTAAATTTATAAATATTTGGATATCATAAAATCATTGGTCTATGTCATGCTAAGGGTAGGATTCATCCTAAACTTGAGTTTACAGTAACATTTTCCTTTTCAATCAGTGTCTTACTGTCTTCCAATTATGGCAAAGCTCAATCGATGATAGTATAAAGGGCATTGTCTATGGGAATAGGATAATTGAAAAGGGTTTAGGTAATTTACAGGAATTCATATCCTAGTGGTACGGGGTGTAAGTGATTTGCAGAAAATTGTTGGCATGTTGATGTTATTCTGCAGATCCTTTCATATTTTATCCTATCAGCGGCACAAAGACATTGTACAAATAAAGACGACACATTGTCCTAAAACTGAAAAATAGCAAATACATTATTGTAATGTATTTTCGGCCTTGTTCTTTATTATAGAACACAAATAAGCTTATCTACAGATAAGCTTGTGTATAAAACGGTAAGCCGGCACACAAATCTAGGTTTGAAAAGAAGTACACTAGAATGATTGATCTGGAACTACAGAATTAAACCGAGGTAGGAAAACTGAATAAACAACAACGCAAAATCCGTCATTGGCTATTACAATTCATTGCAAATAATGCAGAGGAGAATTCCGTTGCCGGGAATCGAACCCGGGTCTCCTGGGTGAAAGCCAGACATCCTAACCGCTGGACGACAACGGAGTTGATGCATTTTCATTTGTTGTTTATTATACTAATTTGGCTAGATGTACATAACAATTCACGTTTGGGCCTGAGCTTTCATAGAGATTAAACATGCCATTTAATAATGCTCAGGATCAAGTACACTATGTATCAACTAATTTCTACGGTAGAATAAACGAAATATATGATATTTAAACACTTTTAAAATTGGACCCCTTTTTTGGTAGGCTAAAATTGGACGTTTCTAAACAATATTATTAGCGGTTCTATTCACACATGAACACTATCCATTCTAAAACCAGCCAAATTAGTTGAAATGTTATTAGTGTGCTACTGTATGCCGTTAAATTTATTTTGCGTGTCCTTTGAAACCGATTTGTTCCCTCTCCTCTAAAGTGATTAATAAAATGTGAAAATGAAGGATTAATTACTTAATGATATTTGGCACATCATTTAATAAAATTATGTTTTAATAAAAATTAACACAAATGATAGACAAATAGAAGAGTAATGATATTTGCACATTATCATATTTTCATCATATACTTACACCACATTATAAGACAAAACTAAAGGTTTTGAATGAGAGTGGGTTAGCGAGAGAGATGTGACACACAAAAGAACAAAAACTTTTTAGAGGAAAGAGAATTTTTTCTTTTTTCTTTTCATTTTATCCTTTCATATAAAATGCTTTAATTTTATCTTTTAGGGTGGTTGAAGTGTGGTGGTCTGCAACTATTATTGCTCCCTTGGAAAAACCCCATTAAAAATATATTTGAACTTATATTTTTCTAAATCCCACATTATTTTTCCGATTTGTGTCCATAAACGCATCACCGACTTTATAAACCGTTAGATCTGAAGTTAACGGTGGCGATTGATCTACATGACGTGTCCATCAAAAAAACGTCTGGGAAGTTCTCGTGCTTATTATTAGAAGGAAGCAGAAGGAGGAGGGAACTGCAAAGTGCTACTTGCTTCCCGTTTTCCGAATGGACCGAACAATATTGCTTATTACTATTACTATGCTTCTCCTCGCGACGGCGGCTAGCGGCGGCGCAGACAGCAACCACAGCTCCGGCGGGATGTTATGGTCCACCGCCGCCGAGGAGTCCGATCTAGCACCGCCGGATGACTCCGACTCCGACGGCGGCTTTTCTTCTCTGGACGGCATGTTGCAGTGGGCAATAAGTATGATGCTAAATTTTTTCCCCTTTTCAAAATTTTTAATGTGGAAAATCATCAAATCAAAATTGAACTTCAAAGAACCCCCTATTGGTTATTAGAATTTACTTTTCCTGCGAAACAGTGCCCACTTGTCCATTATTAAAGATCGATACAGGTGAAATGAGTTTACCTGATATTTCTCTTTGGTTAATTTGAATATTCACTGCCATTGGAACAGGTCACTCGGATCCTGAAAAGTTAAAGGAATCTGCCCAAGTTCAGCAACGGCTCTCACCCAGCGAGCTCCAGAAGCGTCAAATGGAAATCAAGGTGCAAGTCACGTGCATTCATTCAAACTCAATAAAATCTTTTCTTTTTATTTTGTTTTATTTTATTGTGTGTGTGTGTGTGTGAGGCTTGTTGTCTCCTAATGTAATGCTTTTTTGACGGTTAAACAGGAAATAATGGAGAAAATAAAGATGCCTTCAGATGCTGAATTGATGAAGATTGCAATAAGTGACCTGAATAATGTGTCTGCTTCTTTGGAGGATAGGTACCGTGCTTTACAGGAGCTCCTTGAGCTTGTGGAGCCAATAGATAATGCAAATGGTACGTGTGCTTTGTTGTGATTGTATGTGTGTTTTTAAAACTAACCCGTAATGTGTAGCCAATTAGATTAGACTGTGATTGCCACTGCATAATGATTCATGCAGCACTTTTGTTTTTTATATATAAAGAAAAATATAAATTTGCTAGTGATTTTGGTGGTCTCCTGTTATTATTCACATGAAATTCATTTTGCTGCATCATGTTCTGGATCCCAAAACCGTGTTACTTCCATCTTCAAATGTCGCATAGGCTGCGAATACAGTCATGCTCTAAGAGGTTTTCTTGTATAGAGAACTTAATGTATGCGACTGAAGAAGTCATTCTTAGCTATTTCCAGATGCATTGTAATGCAGAAGCCTTGAACTCTGCTTTTATGTTATGTGCTTGAAATCGTTCAGTACTTGCGTACGCTAGAATTTGTCAATTTGATTTCGTCATGAATATTGGTTTGCTTACCCGTAGAAGTGAATTGAAACGAAAATCATATGGTGAATACTTTTAGAGAAATAAATGGAAGAAATGAATTGCAACATTAACGGCTTCCTCTGTTGCATAATTTATTTTACATTACAACAGATCATTAGTTAAGAATCTTCGTCTGCTTTCGTTTCCGCATGTTTCAATTGTTCTTTTCTGTATAACAACTGAGTTTGTGATCCACAATCAATTACTCCGTGGGGTTAAAGTTGATCAATCCATTGGGTAGGTAGCTTTATCACCAAACACCTATAGTACAAGGAATGTGGTGGAAAAGTTAAAAGAACTTCAAAGATTAGCAACAGTAAATTATGGACAACCTAAAGGATTTAAAAAGGCTTGTTAGGTTCTTTTTCTGAAGCTTTGAAGGAGAAAGGGAGTGTTCTCTCTCTCTCTCTATATATATATTTTTAAGCTTTCCACTTTTATTTCTGGAGCTTTATCCAAGGGGAATTTCCTAGTAGGGTTTTTTGGCAGTTGAGGTGGGTTCCTTTTTCTGTTCTCCCATTTTTGTGTACTCCTAGGGAAGCTTTCTTTTTTGTTTTCCATTTTTAGCATTGCTCCTTATTTTGGACGATACTTTATCCTCTAGTAATTTCCCCCTGTTAATATTTCTTGTTCTGTAAAAAAGTAGTGTATTTCTTATAGAGATTCTTGTGTCTCAGATTTGAACAAACTTGGGGGCTTCTTGCGGTTGCACGGGAACTTAATCACTCTGATCCTGGTATAAGGACAGTTGCTGCATGGGTCCTTGGGAAAGCTAGTCAAAATAATCCAATTGTGCAGCAGCAGGTATGTCTTTCCTTTGAGGATTCATGGAATATTTGGATGTGCCTAATGGAAGCTAAACAATATAGTAACATTGTCAAATGTCAACTATCCCAGGTCTTGGAACTTGGAGTTCTCTCACGGCTGATGAATATGGTGAAATCTAATTCTGTAGAAGAAGCCAATAAAGCATTATATGCTGTTTCGGCGTTGATTCGGAATAATGCAGGAAGTCAGGAATTGTTCTATGCTGAAGCAGGAGGTTGGATGCTTCAGGTAATCTAACATTTAATATTATTGTTGTCATTATTATTTTTATTTATTTAATTTGGAACTACTTTATAGCATTGGTAATTGACACTGGTAAGTTTGTAGGATATTTTGAGGAATGCTAATCTTGATATCAGACTACGGAGGAAGGCTGTGCTTCTATTGGCCGATCTAACTGAGTATCAACTAGAAAATATAGAAAGAGATGAACCACCATTTTTCAACGACCAGGATCTGTTGAAGTCAGTAGTTGATTTAACTGCATCAACTGACCTTGATCTCCAGGAGAAGGTGATTGTTGACATGGCATCTGATATTATTATTCAAGAGTTGTCAAAGAGTCTGTTTTATGTTGCAAGACTATGACCATTGTTAATAACAAACTGTATCTTAAATTTATTTAGAACGATTTAGATTGAATGTTGGAGTTTCAAGAATGAGAGGTGAAGTCCCATATTGGTTGAAAATGGACTAAGTGAATAGTATATAATATGAAAGGATCTATAGACTCATTGCCTTAAAGTTTTGGGTCAAGATGTAGTGTCCGGACCATTTGTGTGGTTTTCTCACTTAACCTGTTATTTGAATTAGATTTATTCTTAACAACTGTATTGGGAAATGCAACCCTTGGGCCAACTCTAACCTCTCCTTGTACATTTTGAATCATAACTCTTAACAAGGTTTTGACCAACAAAAAAAAAATCTTAACAAGGTTAGATTTGGGCCATGGGTTACATTTCTTTATTGGTTTAAATATGTTTTTGCTTACTGTAAATATAGAAAATTTTGTTTTTAGTCCCTCTTTAATTTTTGCTTTGGTTTTGGTCTCTTCTTTTTCAAAAGTTTTGGCGTCCCTGTCATTAGATGAGATCGGTTAACTGGTGACATGTTAGATGGAAATCCACCTCAGTCACGATAGTTCTGATATGAACCAGTTAATGAATCTCATCGAAACACAGGGCCAGCAACTTTGCATTGTTGTATCAGTTATGTTTGAACCCAAAGAGTGTAGGCAACTGTGGGACTGGTATGAACTAGTTATTTAGAGTTGTCTGTCAGTTTTTTACATCCTTTTGGTTTATATGTATGCAAATTAATTGTTGTTTACCTTCTATAATTCTTGTATGCACAAATTGGTCTCTTTTGTGGTTCATGATGAACCTTTTTTATTTGACATCTGGCATTGCTTCTGGGATGTGTTAAGCAGGCCCTTGTAGCGATTAAAAGTCTCCTGCAACTGAAGACCACTGAAGCTCTGGTTTTCAGAGATTTCTGTGCTTTGGATGATGCACTGAATAGAATGAGGCAATTGTTGCATGATTTGATGGCAGATGAGTATCAGAGAGACTATGTGATGGACGTGGAAAGACTTCGCGTTGAAGTGGAACACATTTTCCTTAGAAAGCTGGAAAAGCAGAGATGAGTAGACATCCCCCAAGTTTATGCTGGGCTTGTATCATTATTCAAAGTCTTGACTTGTATCCTTATTAGCAGCCCCCCTTCTCCTCCCCCCTCCCTTTTAACTACGGTTCTCACAATTTTGATGTATGCATGTTAGAGGTATTAATATATCAGTTTTATAGTTGTACAGGTTAATATTGCATTAACCCCTCAATTCTTGTAGCTTTTGGCGATTCCTGATTTAAATTGCCGTTAATAGAAGTAAGTTTATAAACTTTGGGGTGGATTTTACACTTTGAAAGTTTAAAAATCACACATTCCCAATATAAATTTAGCATTCCAAAGCTAAACTCATTTGTAATTCATAATTTTGTTCAATTGAGATCTAAAATTTGAATTTTAGAAAAGTTGTAAGCCTAAAGATTGAGGAGAAGATAGAGAGAGAAGAGGGTTGAAATTGCGAGGGAGTTAGAAATTAGAGATCTAATTGCAGGATGAATTTGAGAATTTGATTAAGTTTGTATATTTGTTAAATGATTAAGTTTTAACTATTTAAAATTAATTAAACCCAAAGATTTTTTGGGCTCAATTTCTATACTATGAGAAGCCCATTGGTCAATTAGACACTACTTCCATTCGTTTGGAAAATGAGTTGACAATCCTGACATTTTATAATGAAACCACTTGATTCCAGTTTCTTCCCACCGATGTGCGACTAAATTCCCCCACCACTCATGTCTAGCAGTCTAGCACCTGTGAGTCTAACGGGGCATTCCAACATAAAAACTCCCTTTACTATGTGGCTATGTGGTTCCCACTATTGCTCCTTCAAAGCTAGGATTGAAAGCAAAGCTGGACCCTTATTAATTTTGAAACAAAATTTGGTTGAGGTTCTTAATTTATTGCCAATATATCAGGCGCTATGAATCTAGCCATGTGGCAAATTTTTCTAAATGTCAACACATCAAGCTATCAGGGAGTAGAGTATGATCATTTTCTATCAAGAAATATTGGGGAACTTTTGGTGGACCTTGATATTGGCTTGGAAGTTAAAATAGTTTCAGTTTCTAGGGAGCGTTTTGTGTTTATTGTTGTTGTTCTTTGATGCTTTTCGAACCTGTATCTTGCTCCCCTTCTCTTGCTTATGGGGTTCTTGAGCTTTCTAACAGATAGCAAAAGTATGTAATGGGTTTTTTGTTTTTGGATTATATAATTTTATATTTATTTAATTATATCCATTCAACCTGTACCCATCTTAAACTAATGACCTTGTTTCTAGAGTGAAGTCTGAAATCAATGGTAAAATAGGGTCATTTCTTTTTTGGAGAGATTTTTAGAGTAGGATAATAGGTAATGGTTGAATAGATCCCTTTTTATTACCTGTGAGTCATGTGGATTCATGACTAAAAAAAGGTCATGTGGATTCATCATGCATAGTATTACCCTTTAGATTTGGATCTAAGTTAAGAAGTTAGGGTTAGATGTTTCTGATGACATGCAAGGATAAATGAGTTATATTCGTTGAACATACTCAATGAGTATGTCTATCAAGAAAGTGAAATACAAATGTTAATAGTGGTATTTCATATTGATTGATGCGAATTAACGACTGTAAATACAAATGATAATGATGTCATTCATTGGTTATTTACATGCAAATGAGTGGAAAATTTATGCATGATTGAGGAATCGGGTTGACAAATGACAACATTTTCTCTAATCATCGCCATCATCAGATTACTCGTTAATCAATGTAAAATCTTCACCATACATGCCTTCCCATATTTGTAAATGTATGCATTTTTTAATATTGATAGTGATATGCCAATAGAGGTTAGTTCATTTGGTTAATCTTTTGCTTATGCACTGTCATGATTAAGATTTGATTCTTAGGTTCTTTTTTGTTTTAAATTAGTGGTTGATTTTTAAATATTTCTGGAGCGCTCAATGAGCACGAAGGCATGACCTGACTCTTGATAAGGCGAGTTTTTCCCTCAATCTAAACTTTAGTTTATTAAAAAATAAAAATGGATTGATAGTGAGACAGATCAATGGAACCCAACCATGAAAGCAGTCTAATCCCTGTGCTTTGACCAAAGATGGTTTGTAGTGTATTGAGCCATTACGCGGGTGATATGTTGGTGGACTACTGGTTTAAGACTGGTCAATAAGAGACATATTGATCTGCTCATTAAGGATTCAACTAAGCAAAGAGCAACATATCCGGATTCATAAAACGAGCACTATCTTGGCATCGTAAAATGAACTTATTACACAAAGGGATAAATGTACCTCAGCAGAAACAGATACATCTCAAGAACAAATGTTCTATTATATTCTATGCACATTTCTTGAAAGTTATGATAAAAATGTTAGCCTCACCACCCTTTCTACTATGATCAGACTCAGTAAAATTGTATAATGTACAAATTCATCCTAGCAACATCCACTTTACAAACATGATTCGCTTCAAGAGTTGCCATGTCTTCTGAATTTCACCCCATAATGTTTCTTCATAAAATCAAGTACTTTGGTCCTGTATCATCCTATCTTCCTGACATAAGATTCACAAGATTTTGATTTTCGTAGAAGGTGCCAACATCCCAAATGTCAGTAGCTGAAGAAAGTGTCATTAGAGCAACCACAATGGATCTCATGCTTGGACGAAGTTGGGGATTGTCCTGTGTACAAGCTTTGGCTAGTTGAGCCATCTGCAAGGCCAAAAAGTAATCATAGGTTGGCTAACGTTGAAAATTTGAAATCACTAAACAAATTTTGAAATGGTTTAGGATAAGTTTATTTCATTTTTTTTTAATAAAAAACAAACAAAAGGTATTTTTCATTTTAAGTAGAAACTAATATGATTAGGGTAAATTATACTGAGCTTCTTCTAATATGATTAAGCTTAAAAATCTTGGAAACTTTGTTCAGGACGTCTTAAGTTTGTGAAATTACATCGACCTCTCCTAAATTTGTAAAATTATTACACCACTCTCCCTTCTATTTCATAATGAATAGTGTATCCATGAGGCCACTGTTAATAGAGGGAAGCTGAAGTGAATTTCACTACCGGGAGAGCTCACTGAAATTTGCCCATAGGTTTTAGGAAAAATCACTTTTTAATATAACAAATGTTCTGACTTTGCGAACTGAATCAATTGGGTAGTTATCCCCAAGCCTTGGATCCACTATTTTGCGAAGATCTTCTGTAGGATCAGGTTGACTAAGAACTCCTTCGAACTGCATTAAATAATATGCATTAAAAGAAATTTCAATACCATATTTTACAATGACTATAATGATAAAATTCGGGAGGTAAGAAATCGAGATTGACCAAAGCTACAAGGCCCTTTGAGTCAGCAACATATTCGCTTGTCTTGACTATAGCTTCCTTAGCTGAAATAAGTTCATAAAGAACAACTCCAAATGCATACACATCTACTTTGGGTGAAACATCTCCATATTGAGCATACCTTCAACCAAAGCAACGGTAATCACTTAGCTGAATTTCAATGAAATCAATTTAAACCTAAAATAATTCCACTGAAAGCAAATCTTAGATACACAATTATCTAAATTTGAAAAAAAAAAGTCAACACCCCAACAGAATAGACCAAGCAACTCAGGCAGGCACTAGACTGTTAGAATTTTTTGGGTTTGGACTACTATGGGTTGGTGGGTATTTTGGTTTCATAAAAACAGGTTGAATAAATAGACTGATTTTATCCCTGGAGACTTATGTTATTATTATTATTATTATTATTATGTGATCCATTGTGGGTTTGAGACTCATCAAGTGCTATTGGGCTTGGCCTCAACAGTGAGTGTACTAGGGGTGTAATGACCTAAGGTAACTTAGGTCAATGATGGACAAGAATAGATTACTGTATATTTATTCTTTAGGCAGGATTCCTTCTTCATTCTTGACACTATTGACGGCTACTGCTCCATAGATGTAGTCCTTTGTAGGAGGAGTGGGTTCTCTTATACATGGCATACACGTGCGTATCTGTTTCTTTTGTAATAGGATTTACAGATGGTATTGCCCAATATTATGAATCAATCAGCTGCGCAATGTTTATGAATCCTTATTTCTATTTGGTTGGTGTTCTAAGTTCCTAGTATAGGTTTTATAATTCTTGCATACACGGCCTTCAACTTCATGATTTTAGTTAAATTTTTGTTCTCCTTGTAATAGGATATCTTGGTCTTGTTAAGTGCTTGTGTCTGAACATGCATTCATCACTTTCAAGATAGAGAGACACATTTCAATCAGTTAACCTTATCCAAAACGAATCCACTTGGTACATTATCCAGTTAGCCAACTGCAATGACTGCATTCATCTCTCATTAAAAAAATAGTAAAAGTGTATTTTAATGGCTGAAAGATTAATGCAACGTTAATTTTGTCCTTGAAAGTTCTTTTATTTCAAATAAGTTTCTTGAATGTGACATCACATTAGTTCCTACACATTTTTGATATTAAATAAGTTCCTATAAGTTAAAATGTGATATCACTTTGATTCTTGAAAAAATACTTGTGACATCAAATAGGTCCCTTCCTTTTAGATAAAGTATTAGTTTACAAGAGCTTATTTGATCTCACATGCATCTTTCAAAGACAAAAGTGATGTCACATTTTAACTTGTAGGAACTTATTTGATCTCAAAAACTTTCAAGGAATATTGTGATGTCACATGTTAATTTTTAGTGATCTATTTAATGTCAAAAAACTTCCAGGAATTAAATTGATGTCAAGTGCATCTTTCAGAAACTAAAATACATGTTTATTCTTAAAAAAAACTGACATGTGAGCTTGGCAAAAGATTTGATTAAATGATCTAATATGACAAGTAACCTCATATATAAAAAGAGAGAATAAGTTATCATACTCTGGTGGCATGTATCCAAACGTTCCAACAAGTCGACCGGTGGGAAGTGATGAGCTTGCAACTTCTGTCAGTTTGGTCAATCCAAAGTCAGCAACCTACGAATATAAATATTTTATGAGCTTTGATAATAATAATCCAAATAATAGAGATAAAGATAGGATCTCAAAACATATTCAACCTTCCCACGGAAGTTTTTGTCTATTAATATATTTGCTGATTTTATGTCACGATGAATATATACAGGCACTGTATGCTCATGAATATATTCAAGACCTCTGGCAGAATCCAAAGCAATCTGAACCCGGGTAGTCCATGGCAGTGGGTCTCTTCCTGGAAATAGTATTACTTCACTATTAACTCAATAGTCAGAAAACACCATAGTAAATTAAAACCATAAGAACTGATCTAACCAGAACCGCGGAGATGTTGGCTTAAGTTTCCATTCTCAATGTATTCATAGACAAGGAAAAGGGAACCCTCGATACTATATCCAATCAACCGCACCTGGAAGGTAATTAAGAGTTTATGACAAACACATCATAAGAGTTGAGAATTTACATACAAAGCATGTCCGATGCTTCCATGTGCAGGCTTACATACGTATAACATACAAGAGCAACAACTAAGGATGTCACAAGCTCTCCCAGCAACATATGTCAGAACAGGGAAACTTAAAAGGTTCTTTTGTAATAAACGAAACTTTTTATACATTTTATTGGTCACATGTTCATGTGTACAAAATTCAAAAGAGTTTTTAGATTTGAATACCAAACTGAACATACATTAATATAACAGGGTCACCGTTTTGTTATCTTGTCTGAAATGTTCAAGGGTGAAAGGGAGACAAAATGAGCTGGATGGCCAGTGGCTTGATTATGTTAAAAATTGTGGCAATGTACTTAAACCACATATTAAAGCCATTCTTGATATGTGAAAGTGAGAGCTAAAATTATTCTCCTTATGTGAAAGCTAGAGACTAAAATTAATAGGACAATATATTGATATTATATGCCAATAGAGACTAATGGTATGTTTGTGAGTTTGAGTGTTGGAGAAAAGGAGGGGAATGAAGGGTTTGTAGAATAAAATTTTAAAATTTAACGTTACAAGCCTTTCCTTTCCCTCCAAAATTCAAATTCACAAACATAAACTAAAACATTGTTGACAAGGCAATTTAAGGATGCTCAGATGTTGGACTGAACAAGCTGGTGCTGGAATGATTTTCAGCCTAAAGAGCTGGTTGTTGAAATGGACATCAATGAGAATTTCCTGACAAACAAGAATAGAAAGAAAACCTACACTTGGAAGCATGGAATAGAATTCATCAATGTTCAATATCAACTCAAGGTACGTGGGGCTGCTGAAAACAAACTGGACAAGACTGAGACTGCTGAAAATAAATCAGGCTAGATTTGGACAGCCAAAAACAAACTGTCCCAGCGCTTGGGATTGACAGAAATGCTAAACCATATGATAATGAACAAATAACTAGAGGCCAAAAACATGGAAGTGCAGTTTTCCTGCTTCAACCCAATTCAGATCTTATTTTTGACCACAAAATCAAAACGTGCCACCATGCTCATGATTCAGATGCAGAAAAGACAAAATAAGAGCCAGAATCAACAACATCCCAGAGAGACTACAGCGTGGAAACAAGGTTAAAGGCAGCAGGCATTAAAGTGAAGATGCACTCATCCAACTAGGTTGATCAGAACTTACGACCACTAGAACAGGAAGAGGAGACATTGGCATAAAGACTGAAAGCAGGGGGTGATGAATTGGCACTGGGAAGGTGGCACATGAGTTGCATTTGCACTGAAGAAGACAGTCACAGGTGAATGCACATGAAAAAGTGTAATCTTATTCGGGCGGCAGCACTTGTGTGTGACCGGTTAGGAGATGCTGGAGAAGATGGTTGTGGCAGACAGTGATCAGAAAATTCCACTCACAAGGAGAGAACAGACATTGACAGCCACATGAGAGCCAAAAAGAGGGTACTAAAGAAGATATAGGATTTCAATGACTGGAGTTAGTGTATATCAAATGGAAGATAAAATAAAAGCATAACAGGGCAGACCACCATCAAACACACAATCCTGCAAGTAGAAAACAATGATATTCGCAAGGAAAGACATAGCTGAACTGTGTTTGAGTAGTTGCACTTGTCAACTAGAGGTGAGATAGGAGGAGACTTTGCCCTTCGTTGTTGGTCCAGAGGGTGCCATTAACTGATATTCATGAGTCATTATCCAATCCATGTCTGAGATGGATACTTGCAAATCATGAGTTGGATTTATCAGAGGAATTTTATAAAGAAAATTGGATAGCATGCATGATCATGAGATGCCCCCATAATCTATAAATAAAATAGTCGAATGATGACAGGAAAGCTTAAAAAGCAAGAGAATGATGAGGGGAAAAGGAAAAAGTGGAGAAACATAGGCAATGTAATCTGTATTCCCAATGTGGTTACTTTTAAAAACATCCCTGGAAGTAATGATGACAGAGTGTTAAAAGAGAAAAAAAAAGAGTAAGGTAAGAAATTAAACTTGGTGCAATAAAAAACAGAAACAAAAGATAATAGATAGCTTAGACCACTAACAATCCTCAATTAGTAATCTACCAACTTCAAATTAGAATAATTTCCTAATGCTACTCTAATCTAATGAACTCATACCCCTGCTACCCCAATCTGATGATTACTATACACATACCCCAAAGAGGATAAGTCTATGCCAATGCAAGTGCTAGATCTCATTGTTGGAATGCAAAGTTTGAAGGTTTAATACCAGGTTAAGGTGATGAACACGTGTCAGGACTTTCAATTCTGCAAGAAATTCTTTTGATGCTTGCATATCCATCTTCTTGATTGCAGCTTTCTGCATGGCAAAAATTATTGGCAATTATAATGAGAATAAGGATTTTGCAAAGATCAATATGGAATGGATCTTAAGAACAAACACACTCACATCCATTGTTAGAGCATTATTAAGCATTATGTAAGGTGACATATATGTTTGTTCAACAACAGAACTGCATTCTGCTGTTCTTGAAAAATTAATTCAGAATTTCTAGAGTCAAGATGCATAATTAAGAATTTCCAGATTCAATATGCATGCTTTTAATTCCATAAATCTAACTTACCGAATATGCAGCATATCCAAGTGGCGCTCTAGGTGCATATGAGAATTTCTTCTTAGGAAAAAGACACTACACTAATTAAGTATTACTTATTTTGAATAAGGCACTAGGCATTAATGTTCAATTAAGTCACAACTCTTGAGTTCTTTCAAGTGTACTATATAAGGAGCTGCTGTGTGAGTTGCAAAGTAAGGCCACAAGATAATATGAAGTATCTTTTACTCTACTTTCTCCAATGACACTAGGATATCTATTTCTGCAAAAACCAATAATTTTATTAATTTATTGAATAATATCAACAAGCTCATCTTTCAAGCTCACAAGGAAATACTTTCTTAATAAGAAAGAGAAAACAAAAGGATAACTATCATTCAAACTACTTGAATAAATTGCCTTTCCACCCGTTCAGTATGGTTTTTCAAGTCTCCTAACACACCATAGTGAAACCATCTTGAAGCAACTCTCAATCCTCTCAGAAGTATTTTCAAGTTTGCCTTCCACAATAATACATCTTAGGCATAACAATGAATGTCTCCAGATTGACAATTAGAAGAATCACACTCTTTAGCTTATCCACCTATGCATATCATAGAACATATATTTGCAGCTTGAGTCTCAATTTACCAAGAAAGCAGGAGGGAGCCCAACAATGATAAATCCTAAATTATCAAGGAATTCAGCTTCTCTCTTTTTCTTTTAATGAATATTAATATTTCAGTTACAGAAAAACTATTAAGATTTAGATTTTAATGGTTTGGCCATAGACATGATTTCGGTAGGACAGTGGCATTGTCTAATCCATATATCCGGCCTCAATTAGTGGAACAATACTTGGTGCTGTAATGTTTCAGTTATACTACATGATACCTATCCTACATTTGATAGAATGTTACATAGTATCATTACAATTAAACTATAATGTTCCATTTCAGCATGTCACTTTCACGTGACAGGCAATCAGTTGAATACAAAAACCTAGATGAATCAACAATGATAACCTCCTAAAAAGAGTAAAGAGCAGACTGCAACTTTTTCTTTGGTAATAATGCTTCTAATAATAGACAATTGTGAAAGGCATTACTAACCTCTCCCCTCAGCTCTGCATAGTAGACAGCGCCAAAACCCCCTTGACCAATTTTATTAGCCAAACTAAAGGTATTTGAGGCAGATGCTAATTCTTCATATGAGAACTCCACCGATTTGTCCACTGTTATGCCTGTGATGGCAGTAGGAGCACCAGGACCAGCAGTTTCATATGCAGCACTACGAGAAGTTTCATCTGCAAAAGGAAGCACCAAATCATGAACTTCAGTTCAACTTCAGAACACATATGATGGTAGAGCCGTAGAGGTACCGAATGTTGGGCAGGCCTCCAACAAAAGCAAAACAAAAAGGTTAGTAGAGATGACTTGGCCGTGGTGAATGACTGGAAATACAACTAAAGATGAGATTACGAACAAATGTTTGAAAGAGGAAGTTGGAATAACACCTTTTGAGAAGATATTGGAGATATACCAAATGTGGTTTCATCATGTGAGGAGAAGACAAAAAGAAACCCTAGTGAGAAAAGTGGATCAAATGGAAGATAGTTTGCAAGAGTGGTAAAGCGAGATCAAAAAATAAACTTAAGGTCACTAAACAAGATTGCTCTAAATAGATTTTATGAAATTTAGTTTTTGATAAAGCACAATGACATTGTTTGATCCATGTAATCCACACCACTTAGAGGGGTAAGGTCTGGTTGTTGTTGGCATTCAAGTGCAAGAGGATGATAGTAATTGATTCAAAATTCGAAAGGAAACCATTTTGAAAGGATAGGACACAACTCATTTAAATGTATGCACAAACAAATGGAATCAAAAGTCATTCTTCATCTATGATTTTTCTGTATGTGACACAATTTTCTATTAACAAAATCAACAACACTGATGAAGAATGTGTTCTATGTAAAAGATACTGGTAATAGCATTAAACAGTTAACACTTTCTGCTTTAGATAGAACTAGGATATTGTCACATTGACCTACAATTCTGAGGGTGAATGAGGTTATTTTAGTGAGATTTTATTGAAGGGTTAATGAAATTGTTTCAGTTAATAATTCCACTAAATAAGATTCAATCAGGTATAGTTTACAGCACTGTATCATTCACTCACACCTTAGGAAAAAGGGAGGGAGGTGTTGGAAAGAATATATGTAGAAATAAATATACCTTTCCCATCTTGAGGGAAGAGTGCTTTGGAGTCTTGTGGTAGCAATTCCTCCTTCTGTATCTTCTTTTTCCTGAAATATCCAAAATATATACCAACTGCTAATAATAGAAGGCCAGCTACTACTCCAACAGCTATTCCGGCAATAGCCCCAGCAGCAAGACCTGCTTATATATAGAAGCAAATTATGAGCTCAAAGCAGCATTACCTTCTACTTTTAATATATGCTGACCACTTGTATCATATAAATAGCAAACTGAAGAGAATCATCTCAAAACCAACTTTCTGAGAAGAGAGGAAGTCAAACCTCCTGAACTGTAGAAGAAAATGGAAACACAGTCAGTAATTTTTAGTTGATTTATTGGAGAAAAGATAAAGCAGCCTTATGTGCAGATTGCATAACTAGTACTGTAACAGTTTACCTGGACCCCAAAAACACATAGCTGCCATTTTGATCTGAAAAATTAGAAAGAATTAGGACATGTTAACAGAAATTTGTAGCACCTAGGAAAATGTTTAAAGATCCAGATGTACACAATGATGTTAGTTAACAAATCAATGTGCTTCAACGAATTTGACCATAAAAACTAAATCTACTTGTAGGCAGTCAACCAAAAATAGTTAGCATTTCATTAATAGATGCTTCATTGAAGTTGTCAAATGAAATCACAATTACAAACCTTAGTTAATATGGAAGTTAGAAGATTTTTTATTGTATCTGGACTTCCAAGGATTAGGATAAAAAAGGAAGAGCAACATCACGGCTTGCTTCAAAACCATTGTTGAATCGATAAACAATAAACTAGTAGCACATCACTATCACTTATCCGGGATAAAAACCTTAATTAAAGTCTTTTGTGAAAAGTAACTTATGAATAACTTAATATGCGCTTCAATATGCAGCAATAGAAGTGTTTGAATTAACTTGTAATGGTTGTTCCTGAAAAGCTTTGCAAGAAACTTTTTTGAGAAGCCAGAAATTTTAACTTCCTAAACAGTATTAAAAATAACTTTTCAAAAAGTGAAACATTGTACAGCCAATTTGGTCTTCAAATCATGTACAAAGTAATTTCAACTACTAAAATTAGAAAAAACCACAAATAGTGCTATCCAAACCTACATTTCTTGTGCCTTTTGATAGACAAATGTTAGTTTTTTCTTTTTGTGTCTAGTTTGGCTGTGTAACTTATTACTTGATTTACTTTCCAAAAAGACAGTTTAAGTACTTACTAGGAAATTAAAACATCCATCTCAAATAAACTTTTTAAGACATTTAAAAACAAACCCTTTTACTATTACGTATTCAAATATAAAATAACTTATTCATACAATACTTTTTCAGAATTTCCTTTCATAATGCAAGGAGAACGTATAATTACACACTCTGGTCATGATTAACTAAAGCACCCAACTTAGCACACAAACAAGTTCCATATTAAAAATCTAAAATACCTGAAATAAATAATGAACCAAACACCCCTTAAATCAAGAGGTAATAATATTGACACCAAAACATTTTATAACCATTGATGCCCCCATTTATTCTTACATTCATCATATCCAATCTTATAAAGCACTTTAAAATATCATTACTCTACACCAAATAAATAACACCACGACCGTCACATTGAAAAAGTTTACCTTTGCCCGGAATAAAAACCAGGCCACTCCCTTGGTTGAAATTCACAGAGGGATTGTACCTCTGCAGCAAGCCCGAGTCAAGACCTGTGCTGTTCGCCACGGACCCCAAAGTCTCCCCAGGCCTAAGAGGGTACGTCACGAACAACCCATAATTCCCCACATCACTGTTCCCACAAGAGCAATTCACGGTGACATTGAGCGTTCCAGTGTCTGGGATGTTGTTGGGCGGGTAGCTATTGAACTTCCTCAACCAATCAACGGTGGTCAAGTTGGCGTAGTAGGTACCCGCAACAATCTCGTAGGTGTCCCCTGTCTGAACATCGTACTGAAACGTGTGGCCTAGAAACTCGCCGCCGATGCAGTCACATGGGAACGGAACGTTGACCCTTGTGCCAGTTATGACACTGTCTTTGTTTGGAATGGTGCCTTTGTTGTAGCTGAATATGTCTTCAGCGGCTTTGAGAAGGCTGGATTGCATGATCTGTGAGACGTATGTGAGGTTGGCATCTGTCCAGAAGTAGTAGGAGGCTAAAGCTCGTGGACAACCCTGGCTGCACTTGGATTCTGCGCTCAAGGGAACCAAGCCAAGCAACAGGAGGAGCGGGAAGAGCAGATCGAGAAACCCGAATCTGGGTTCCATTGAACGTTTTGGAAGAACGCAATTCAGAGAACGAAAAGGTGGTGGGTGTGCTTGAATGAATGTGCAAGAGGGAGATTGGGAATGGAAAGACAAGTTTGAGAGAGAATATGATTGATCTGCGTGTGTATTTTGGGCTTGTGCAGCTGAGTTGGCCTGCTTCTGATGTGGAAAGGGAAGATTTTTAGTGTTCCATTCAAATCTTCCCATTTTCTCTTTGAATGGGTCTGCGACAATTTTCATCTACCTTTTGGCTTTGGCTTCTGGAAGTACTCCGCGTTGCTTTAATGATAATTATAATTACTACTACAATAAATTAAAAAGCCGTGTGTGTTCTGTCCCCTCATTATTACACCCAGTGGATAAATCAAACCGTGTTACTTCCATCTTCAAATGTCGCGTAGGCTGTGAATACAGTCATGCTCTAAGATGTTTTCTTTTATAGAGAACTTAATGTATGCAAGAGAAGAAGTCATTCTTAGCTATTTCCAGATGCTTTGTAATGCAGAAGCCTCGAAATCTGCTTTTATGTTATGTGCTTGAAATCGTTCGGTACTTGCGTACGCTAGAATTTGTCAATTTGATTTCGTCATGGATATTGGTTTGCTGACCCGTTGAAATGAATTCAAACGAAAATCATATGGTGAATACTTTCAGAGAAATAAATAGAAGAAATGAATTGCAACATTAAGGGCTTCCTCTGTTGCATAATTTATTTTACATTACAACAGATCATTAGTTAAGAATCTTCGTCTGCTTTCGTTTCCGCATGTTTCAATTGTTCTTTCTGTATAACAACTGAGTTTTTGATCCACAATCACTGACTCCGTGGGGTTAAAGTTCATCAATCCATTGGGTAGGTAGCTTTATCACCAAACACCTATAGTACAAAGAATGTGGTGGAAAAGTTAAAAGAACTTCAAAGATTAGCAACAGTAAATTATGGACAACCTAAAGGATTTAAAAAGGCTTGTTAGGTTCGTTTTCTGAAGCTTTGAAGGAGAAAGGGAGTGTTCTCTCTCTCTCTATATATATTTTTAAGCTTTCCACTTTTATTTCTGGAGCTTTATCCTAGGGGAATTTCCTAGTAGGGTTTTTTGGCAGTTGAGGTGGGTTCCTTTTTCTGTTCTCGCATTTTTGTGTACTCCTAGGGAAGCTTTCTTTTTGGTTTTCCATTTTTAGCATTGCTCTTTCTTTTGGACGATACTTTATCCTCTCTAGTAATTTCCCCCTGTTAATATTTCTTGTTCTGTAAAAAAGTAGTGTATTTCTTATAGAGATTCTTGTGTCTCAGATTTGAACAAACTTGGGGCTTCTTGCGGTTGCACGGGAACTTAATCACTCTGATCCTGGTATAAGGACAGTTGCTGCATGGGTCCTTGGGAAAGCTAGTCAAAATAATCCAATTGTGCAGCAGCAGGTATGTCTTTCCTTTGAGGATTCATGGAATATTTGGATGTGCCTAATGGAAGCTAAACAATATAGTAACATTGTCAAATGTCAACTATCCCAGGTCTTGGAACTTGGAGTTCTCTCACGGCTGATGAATATGGTGAAATCTAATTCTGTAGAAGAAGCCAATAAAGCATTATATGCTGTTTCGGCGTTGATTCGGAATAATGCAGGAAGTCAGGAATTGTTCTATGCTGAAGCAGGAGGTTGGATGCTTCAGGTAATCTAACATTTAATATTATTGTTGTCATTATTATTTTTATTTATTTAATTTGGAACTACTTTATAGCATTGGTAATTGACACTAGTAAGTTTGTAGGATATTTTGAGGAATGCTAATCTTCATATCAGACTACGGAGGAAGGCTGTGCTTCTATTGGCCGATCTAACTGAGTATCAACTAGAAAATGTAGAAAGAGATGAACCACCATTTTTCAACGACCAGGATCTGTTGAAGTCAGTAGTTGATTTAACTGCATCAACTGACCTTGATCTCCAGGAGAAGGTGATTGTTGACATGGCATCTGATATTATTATTCAAGAGTTGTCAAAGAGTCTGTTTTATGTTGCAAGACTATGACCATTGTTAATAACAAACTATGTCTTAGATTTATTTAGAATGATTTAGGTTGAATGTTGGAGTTTCAAGAATGAGAGGTGAAGCCTCATATTGGTTAAAATGACTAAGTGAATAGTATATAATATGAAAGGATCTATAGACTCATTGTCTTAACCTTTGGCCAAGATGTTGTCCCTTTTTCTCACTTAACCTATTGTTTGAATTAGATTTATTTTTAACAACTGTATTGGGAAATGCGACTCTTGGGCCAACTCTAACCTCTCCTTATACATTTTGAATCATAACTCTTAACAAGGTTTTGACCAACAAAAAAAAAAAAAAATCTTAACAAGGTTAGAATTGGGCCATGCGTTACATTTCTTTATTGGTTTAAATATGTTTTTGCTTACTGTAAACATAGAAAATTTTGTTTTTAGTCCCTCTTTAATTTTTGCTTTGGTTTTGGTCTCTCCTTTTTCAAAAGTTTTGGGGCCCCTGTCATTAGATGAGATCGGTTAACTGGTGACATGTTAGATGGAAATCCACCTCAGTCATGATACTTCTGATATGTATCAGTTAATGGATCTCATCGAAACGCAAGGCCAGCAACTTTGCATTGTTGTATCAGTTATGTTTGAACCCAAAGAGTGTAAGCAACTGTGGGACTGGTATGAACTAGTTATTTAGAGTTGTCTGTCAGTTTTTTACATCCTTTTGGTTTATATGTATGCAAATTAATTGTTGTTTACCTTCTATAATTCTTGTATGCACAAATTGGTCTCTTTGTGGTTCATGATGAACCTTTTTTATTTGACATCTGGCATTGCTTCTGGGATGTGTTAAGCAGGCCCTTGTAGCGATTAAAAGTCTCCTGCAACTGAAGACCACTGAAGCTCTGGTTTTCAGAGATTTCTGTGCTTTGGATGATGCACTGAATAGAATGAGGCAATTGTTGCATGATTTGATGGCAGATGAGTATCAGAGAGACTATGTGATGGACGTGGGAAGACTTCGCGTTGAAGTGGAACACATTTTCCTTAGAAAGCTGGAAAAGCAGAGATGAGTAGACATCCCCCAAGTTTATGGTGGGCTTGTATCATTATTCAAGTCTTGACTTGTATCCTTATTGGCAGGCCCCCTTCTCCGCCCCCCCTCCCTTTTAACTACGGTTCTCACAATTTTGATGTATGCATGTTAGAGGTATTAATATATCAGTTTTATAGTTGTACAGGTTAATATTGCATTAACCCCCCAATTCTTGTAGCTTTTGGCGATTCCTGATTTAAATTGCCGTTAATAGAAGTAAGTTTATAAACTTTGGAGTGGATTTTACACTTTGAAAGTTTAAAAATCACATATTCCCAATATAAACCTAGCATTCCAAAGCTAAACTCACTTGTAATTCATAATTTAGTTCAATTGAGATTTAAAATTTGAATTTAAGAAAAGTTTTAAGCCTAAAGATTGAGGAGAAGATAGAGAGAGAAGAGGGTTGAGATTGCGAGGGAGTTAGAAATTAGAGATCTAATTGAATGATGAATTTGAGAATTTGATTAAGTTTGTATATTTGTTAAATGATTAAGTTTTAACTATTTAAAATTAATTAAACCCAAATTTTTTTGGGCTCAATTTCTATACTATGAGAAGCTCATTAGGTTAATTGGACACTATTTCCATTCGTTTGGAAAATGAGTTGACAATCCTCACATTTTATAATAAAACCACTTGGTTTCAGTTTCTCTTCCCACCGATGTGCGACTAAATTCCCCCACCACTCATGTCTAAGTTCCAGCACTTGTGAGTCGAGCGGGGCATTCCAACATAAAAACTCCCTTTACTATGTGCCTATGCGGTTCCCACTATTGCTCCTTCAAAGCTGGGATTGAAAGCAAAGCTGGGACCCTTATTAATTTCGAAAACAAAATTTGGTTGAGGTTCTTAATTTGTTGCTAGTATATCAGACGCTATGAATCTAGCCATGTGGCAAATTCTTCTAAATGTCAACACATCAAGCTATCAGGGAGTAGAGTATGATCGTTTTCTATCAAGAAATATTGGGGAACTTTTGGTGGACCTTGATATTGGCTTGGAAGTTAAAATAGTTTCAGTTTCTAGGGAGCTTGTGGTGTTTATTGTTGTTGTTCTTTGATGCTTTTCGAACCCTATCTTGCGCCCTTCTCTTGCTTATGGGGTTATTGAGCTTTCTAACAGATATAGCAAAAGTATGTAATGGGTTTTTTGTTTTTGGATTATATAATTTTATATTTATTTAATTAAATTGTTAACCTGACCCACCTGGGTTCTAAACCAAGTGAAATCTGAAAACAATGGTAAAATAGGGTCATTTCTTTTTTGGCCGAGATTTTTCAAGTACATGTTGTGACCGTTAAAAAAAAAAGAGTAAGGACCACCGTGCACCTTAAGTGGTATAGACCACCATAGACTTTCCTCTTTCCTTTATCTTCCCTTCCTCCTCCCTCTCTCTCGTAACTTCAGAACCTCTCTTCCCCTTCACGTTTTCTTCCCTTCCCTCTCACTTTCTTCCATCTTTCTTCATCCCTTTTGCTTCCTCCATCACAAAACTTCATCATCATCATTTCTTCTTGCTCCTCATCCTCATAACCGCACCTCTCTCTCTCCCTCTCATACCTCCATTTTTCTCTAACTCCATTAGAGAGAGCTTGAAGCTTTTAGGCGAGATTGAAGTAATTTTCTTTATCAATTCTACTCTTCAAGTGGTAAATTAGCTTCTAAACTACTCTATTTAAATTGTTAGAGTTTCTAAGTTTAGAATTAATTTTAGTATTTTTTGAACCCTATAATTTGGGGCTTTTATTGAATTGGGGATAATTTATGTAAATTAATTATATTGTTAGTTCACAAATATTAATATTGTCTTGTTCTTAGAGCGATAGAGCAATCGGGCATCAACACTTGAATTGGTGGCAATTGTGGAGTTAATCTTCGGTTCTTTGAACTACTAGTTGTGAGTAAATAGCGTATCCGTTGATTACTTTATGCATAATAAATTTTGATTATAAATATAAAATTATATGGAGAGTTGAAAGTATGTAGATATAGGAGAAAATAATTTATTTATCGAAAATAACACTTTATGTTTGAAATGGAAATTGTCATTGTAGGCCATAATTTGGTCAATATGCTTATTTAAATATTTTTAGTCAAATTATAGTGAATATTGAATATTAGAACATCTTATGTTAATTATTAAGTTGAGTTTATTTATATTGTAAAAAAATTCTAGAAGTGGAATGTGCATGATTTTGAATTATGTTGGGGAAATTCCATAGTTAGAACTTGTAGTTAACGGCTGGCGAGCCTGGGCACGTGAGAAACTCCAGCAGGTGAGGTGCTAACCCGCACATAGCTGCTGATGTTGGACTTGTATATGGTGATAGGCCATTCCAGTTAGCAGGTGGTGCTAACCCGCACATGACTTTTAGTCATGTCTGGACTTGTATATGGCTACGGGTCATCTCCAGTCAGGCAGGGTGTGTGCTAACTCGCACATGACTTTTAGTCATGTCTAAACTTGTATATGGCTACGGGCAATTCCGTGAGCAGTGTGGTGCTAACCCGCACATGACCTTGGGTCATGTCTGGACTTGTTATTGTTCTACTTAGGATAACTCCCCGTATATGTTTAGATTTATATGATTTTGAGAAGCTATGTTATCAAGGATTTTTACCCGCTTTCGATTTTGTGTTCAATTTATTAGGTACGATGCCTCCTAAAAAGCTTCAATATAAGCTTAGGAGATTATAACGCCTCTAATGTAGAATCTACCAGGCTCGTTCTCTCACTTAGAAGAAGGGGACAAAATCGAGGTGGAGGCCGTAGAGGTCAAAATCGGGGTGGAGGCCGTAGAGGTCAAAATCAAGATGGAGGTCGGAGGTCAAGGCCGGGGTGGTGGCCTTAGAGGTCCTGGTTGGGGTGGAGGTCGTAGAAGGACGGAGAACCAGGCCTTAACCTGAACAAGGTGATGTTGCAGGACTACAAGGGCAACCAGTTGATCTTGATGTCGGATGTTAGACATGCAGCAAGCCATTGATAATTTGGTGGCAACATTAACCCAACAGGCAAGGGATGGAGCCCAAACACATGATGAGGAAGAACCTCCTATAAGGAACCGTCAAACCTAAGGTGGGACAGATGTGTCTATTGAATCATTCCTCAAGTTGAATCCACCTACATTTTCAGGAAATTTGTTGACTGAAGATCCTCAAATGTTCTTAGACCGCACTAACAAGGCCCTTCGAGCCCTTAGATGCCCAGACGATAGAGCAGTGGAGTTAGCATCTTACAATTTAAATGGTATAGCTTGAGAGTGGTATGAAACATTGCGGGAAGGTAGGGAGACAGCTAGATTGCCACCTATGGGTTGGAATGAATTCAAGGATGTGTTCATGATGAGATTTCTTCCGAAAGCAAAAGGGAGGACTTAGCTGGAGAGTTTGAGAAGCTGAAGCAAATATCGGGTATGTCAGGAATGAGATGAAGCTCACTTTTCCCGTCGCTCTAGATATGCCCCAGATTTAGTCTCCACTGAGACCAAGAGAGTTCAAAGATTTGTCCGAGGATTGATACAACCTTTATTCAGCTCTTTCATCAAATGTCGATAGAATGTCCTATGATGAAATTGTGGATGCTGCTATAGAATTGAATCTGGATTGGAGGAAAGGAAAACCTCTCGGAGATAGCCAAGAAACGTAAGATGAAAGGAGTTTTCTCTGAGGTTCTAACTCAGGAGGAGGTTATACCGCCCCAAGGCAACATCAAGAGCACTCGGGTAGGGCCACCTCCTATGGGCCTACTCCGATGAGGGTATCCAGTCTAGATCTTATTCTGTTAGCCAATCTCAGGGGAGCATACAAGGTTCTGGGCAATCAGGCCTAATAAGGCCATTATGCAGAACATGTGGGAAGCATCACTTTGGAATTTGTCATGAGAACAGAGGGGCATGTTATGGTTGTGGACAAACAGGTCACTTTTTGAGGGACTCCCACGCTTACCAATAAGGTCCCCAGGTCGAATTCAAACTATCAAGCCGTACCAACATCATCTCATTCAGCTCTTTCCCTAGGAATTCCTTTGGTTCTAGTGGTAGAGCTATAGGTGGTAGAGGCACAAGTGGCAGAGGGTTAGGCCAGGGGGAGGTCAACCACAAGTGTTTGCTATGACACGGCAAGATGCTCAGGCATCCAATGAAGTGGTTACAGGTACACTTAAAGTTTGCTCTTTTGATGCATACGTATTGGTTGATCCAGGTTCTACACATTCATATATATCTTCATATTTTGCATCTCGCTTTGGCAAGAAACCCGGGTTGTTGGAAAACCCATTTTTGGTTAGTACGCCAATAGGAAAATCTGGGTCTGGTTAGTATTCCGATCTTGTGTTGTCAGCGTGAAGGGTGTGGACACTTTAGCTGATTTGGTGCTTATTGAGATGGTTGATTTTGATGTTATCCTAGGCATGGATTGGTTAGCTCCTTGTCATGCCAATGTCGATTGCTATTCTAAGGAAGTGAGATTTAACATTCCAGATGGTCCGTCTTTCGTATTTAAAGGGGATGCTTATCTCCCAGCTAGTCTAATCTCATCCATGAGTGCTTTGCACTTGATGAATAAAGGTAATCAATCCTTTCCGGTAGTCAGAGATGTTGAGGCTAAAGTGCCTGACATTGACCAAGTTCCCGTGGTTAGAGAGTTACCAGATGTGTTTCCAGGATGATCTACCAGGATTGCCTCCTGATAGAGAGGTAGAGTTTAGCATAGACTTGGCCCCGAAAGCTCAACCCGTATCCATTCCTCCTTACCGCTTGGCTCCTGCCGAATTATGGGAGTTAAAAGATCAGTTGCAAGATATGCTAGAGAAAGGTTTCATTCGTCCGAGCACATCTCCATGGGGAGCCCCAGTGCTCTTTGTAAGGAAGAAAGATGGTTCAATGCGACTATGTGTGGACTACTAACAACTTAATAAACTCACTGTGAGTAATAAGTACCCGCTACCAAGAATTGATGACTTATTCGATCAGCTTCAAGGAGCTTCCTATTTCTCTAAAATTGATCTTCGTTCTAGGTATCATCAATTGAAAATCAAAGATGAAGATATTCCTAAGACCGCTTTCCGTACCGTTATGGGCATTATGAATTCTTGGTGATGTCTTTTAGCTTAACGAATGCCCAGCTTTTATGGATTTGATGAATCGTGTGTTTAAACCATTTCTAGATCATTTTGTGATCATCTTTATTGATGATATCTTGGTATATTCCAAGAGTATGGAAGAGCATGAATACCATTTAAGGATTGTATTGCAAACTTTGAGGGATCATAAGCTTTATGCCAAGTTCTCCAAATGTGAATTCCTGCTTGATCGGGTGGCTTTTCTTGGTCACATTGTATCCAAGGATGGGATTATGGTGGATCCAAAAGATTGAAGCTATTCAGGAATGGCCACGACCTACTATAGTTATTGAGATTCGAGTTTCTAGGATTAGCAGGCTATTACCGTTGGTTTGTAAAGGATTTCTCAAGAATTTCTGCCATTGACTAAGCTGACTCAAAAGAATGTGAAATTTCAATGGTCAGATGCATGTGAGGAAAGCTTTCAAATGCTCAAAGATTGCCTAACCTTAGCACTTGTCTGTCCTACCTTCTGGATCTGGAGGTTTTCAGGATACTGTGATGCTTCTCGATAGGACTTGGTTGTGTTTTGATGCAACATGGTCGAGTTATTGCTTATGCTTCACGGGTTGAAGAAGCATGAACAAAACTATCCTACTTATGATCTAGAGATGGCAGTAATTTTTGCTTTGAAAATTTGGAGGCATCATCTTTATGGTGAGACATGTGAGATTTACATCGACCATAAAAGTTTGAAGTACATATTCCAACAACGAGACTTGAATCTAGGCAACGAAGGTGGATGGAGTTACTAAAAGATTATGATTGCACTATCTTGTACCATCCAGGAAAGGCTAATGTTGTAGCAGATGCTTTGAGTAGGAAGTCTATGGGTAGTTTGGCTCATATTGCTCCTGAAGGAGACCATTAGTGGAGGAAGTTCATAAACTTGAGGCTAGTGGTGTTCAGTCAACTTGGGGAGTTGGATACTCTTGGCTCATGTAAGAGCCTAGTCATCCCTCGTTGAGCAAATTAAGGCGCTTCAATTGAAGATCCTAGATTGTTTAAGTTGCGGGATGATGTTAAAAGTGGGGCAACCTCTGAATTTATAATAGACCAAGAGGGAGTGCTTCGATTTGGTAACCGCTTATGTGTACCGATGTTGGAAATCTTAGAAAGACCATTATGGAAGAGTCTCACAATTCTGGTACTCTATACATCCTGGCTCAGCTAAGATGTATCAGGATTTAAGGCAATTGTATTGGTGGGAAGGCATGAAAGGGATGTTGGTGATTTTTTATCTTGTTGTTTGGTGTGTCAGCAAGTTAAGGCGGAACATCAAAGACCAGGAGGATTGCTTCAACAGATAGAAATCCCTGAATGGAAGTGGGAACGGATCACTATGGACTTTGTGACAGGGCTACCCCGCACCATTAAAGGGTTTGACTCTGATGGGTCATAGTAGATCGTATGACTAAGTCGGCTCATTTTCTTCCTGTAAAGACCACCTATCGAGCTTATCAATATGCTCAGTTGTATATTGATGAGATTGTTAGACTTCATGGGATTCCATTTCCATCATATCTGATCGAGGAGCTCAGTTTACCTCGATTTTGGAGAGCTTTTCAAGAAGCCCTTGGGACTAGACTTGATCTCAGGACACAGCTTTCCATCCTCAAACGGATGGCAATCTAAAAGAACCATTCAGATTTTGGAGGATATGCTTAGGTCGTGTGTTTTGGACTTTGGAGGAAATTGTAGTAGTTACTTATCTCTTATGGAGTTTTCATATAACAATAGCTACCAAACCAGCATTCAGATGACACCTTTTGAAGCTTTGTATGGGAGACGTTGTAGATCTCCTATAGGTTGGTTTGAAGTTGGCGAAACTAAGATGTTAGGTCCTGACCTTGTACAAGAGTCTCTTGATAAGGTTCGTTTATTGAGAACGACTCTTGACCCTCAGTAGGCAGAAATCCTATGCAGATCATAGAAGACGTAATTTAGAGTTCTCTGTGGAGAACATGTCTTTCTTCGGGTTTCCCCTATGAAAGGAGTTATAAGGTTTGGAAAGCGAGGAAAGCTCAACCCTCGTTACATTGGTCCTTTTGAAGTTCTGGATAGGGTTGGTGCAGTGGCATATCATCTAGCATTACCTCCTGAACTATCCATGGTTCATCCAATGTTTCATGTCTCTATGCTTCGAAATATATTCCTGATCCATCTCACGTAATCTCTCCTCAAGTGATCCAACTTGATGAGAAATTATCCTATGAGGAGGAGCCGTGGCCATTGTTGACCGCCAGGTGAAAAAGCTTCGATCAAAAGAGGTGGTGTCAGTGAAGGTGATTTGGAAAAACCATTCTAATCAAGAAGCAACTTGGGAGGCGAAGAGGCTATGCAAGCCAAATATCCGTGTCTATTTGATTCTTGAGGAATGTGGCTCATCTCTGAGTTGATGGAAATTCGGGACGAATTTCTTAAGGGGAAGAATGTTGTGACCGTTAAAAAAAAAAAAAAGAGTAAGGACCACGTGCACCTTAAGTGGTATAGACCACCATAGACTTTCCTCTTTTCCTTTATCTTCCCTTCCTCCTCCCTTTCTCTCGTAACTCAGAGACCTCTTCCCCTTTACGTTTTCTTCCCTTCCTTCTCACTTTCTTCCATCTTTCTTCATCCCTTTTGCTTCCTCCATCACAAAACTTCATCATCATCATTTCTTCTTCCTCCTCATCCTCATAACCGCACACTCTCTCTCTCCTCATACCTCCATTTTCTCTCTAACTCCATTAGAGAGAGCTTGAAGCTTTTAGGCGAGATTGAAGTGATTTTCTTTATCAATTCTACTCTCCAAGTGGTAAATTAGCTTCTAAACTACTCTATTTAAATTGTTAGAGCTTCTAAGTTTAGAATTAATTTTAGTATTTCTTGAACCCTATAATTTGGGGCTTTTATTGAATTGGGGATAATTTATGTAAATTAGTGATATTGTTAGCTCACAAATATTAATATTGTCTTGTTCCTAGAGCGATAGAGCAACGGGCATCAACACTTGAATTGGTGGCAATTGTGGAGTTGATCTTCGGTTCTTTGAACCACTAGTTGTGAGTAGATAGCGTATCCTGTTGATTACTTTATGCATAATAAATTTTGATTATAAATATAAAATTATATGGAGAGTTGAAAGTATGTAGATATAGGAGAAAATAATTTATTTATCGAAAATGACGCTTTATGTTTGAAATGGAAATTGTCATTGTAGGCCATAATTTGGTCAATATGCTTATTTAAATATTTTTAGTCAAATTATAGTGAATATTGAATATTAGAACATCTTATGTTAATTATTAAGTTGAGTTTATTTATATTGTAAAAAAATTCTAGAAGTGGAATGTGCATGATTTTGAATTATGTTGGGGAAATTCCATAGTTATAACCTGGAGTTAACGGCGTGGCGTTAGCCTCGGTGCACGTGAGAAACTCTAGTTAGGTGAGGTGCTAACCCGCACATAGCAGTGATGTTGGACTTGTATATGGCTACGGGCCATCTCCAGTTAGCAGGTGTGGTGCTAACCCGCACATGACTTTTAGTCATGTCTGGACTTGTATATGGCTACGGGCTATCTCCAGTTAGCAGGGTGTGGTGCTAACCCGCACATGACTTTTAGTTATGTCTGGACTTGTATATGGCTACGGGCCAACTCTGGTTAGGTGGTGCTAACCCGCACATGACCTTGGGTCATGTCTGGACTTGTTATTGTTCTACTTAGGATAACTCCCCGTATATGTTTAGATTTATATGATTTTGAGAAGCTATGTTATCAAGAAATCCCAATATATGACTAGAACAAGATTTTTATGGGCACATATACATTATTATGTTTATATTGATTTATTATTGCATCTAGTAAACTATGGATATCCTATCTCTCAATTGAAGTTGCAAAACTCACCCTATTATATTCCATTTTTTTTTCAAGATACAAGAGCTGTGTTGGTTCTGTGTTCCTTCGACACAACCTTAGAAAATTCTAAGTTGGTGAGCCTTTTTGTAAAGACCCTTTTTAGTGGGAACTCTTATCTTGTTCAGCCTATAGTTGTCAATTGCTCTATATGTCACAGCAGGTTTAGAATCTAAATTATGACTTAGCTATATGGATTTGGTTATGGAAATGATTTGTAAACTTAACTTGGTTTTCTACTAAACTATATATGAAATTATGTTTAATAGAGTTTGCAAGTCAATTTGGTATTATAACTGGATTATGCTGAGATATTGTTATGTCCTGGAATGGCGCATTCTGAATGCTTGATGCCCAAGTGTTGTGAAATTATTGGTAAATATTACAGGTTATAATTTTATTTGGGAAATGTTAAAAGGAGGAAACTCTTCCGTTTTCCTAGAAATTTTGGTGTGTTAAGGCTTGCTGGGAAAGGTGTTCCACGCGCCCCATGGCTTAAGTTGGGTCGTGACATATAGGATAACAGGTAATGGTTGAATGGATCCTTTTTTTATTACTGTGTAGTCATGTGGATTCATGACAAAAAAAAAAAGGTCACATGGATTCATCATGCATATTTATTACCCTTTAGATTTGGATCGAAGTTAAGAAGTTAGGGTTAGATGTTTCTAATGACATGCAAGGATAAATGAGTTATATTCATTGAATATACTCAATAAGTATGTCCATTAAGATAGTGAAATACAAATGTTAATAGTGGTATTTCATATTGATTGATGCGAATTAACGGACTTAAATACAAATGATAATGATGTCATTTATTGGTTATTTACATGCAAATGAGTGGAAAATTTATGCATGATTGAAGAATTGGGTTGACAAATGACATTTTCTCTAATCATCACCATCATCAGATTACTCATTAATCAATGTAAAATCTTCACCATACATGCCTTCCCATATTTGTAAATGTATGCATTTTTTAATATTGATAGTGATATGCCAATAGAGGTTAGTTCATTTGGTTAATCTTTTGCTTATGCACTGTCATGATTGGGATTTGATTCTTAGATTCTTTTTTGTTTTAAATTAGTGGCTAATTTTTAAATACTTCTGAAGCACTCAATGAGCACGAAATTACTTGACTCTTGATTGAGCTTTCCTCAATCTAAACTTTAGTTTATTAAAAAAATAAAAATGGATTGAAAGTGATAGAGATCAATAGAACCCAACCATGAAAGCAGTCTAATCCCTGTGCTTTGACCAAAGATGGTTTGTAGTGTATTAAGCCATTACGCGGGTGATATGTTGGTGGACTACTGGTTTAATATAACATTATTCACCCTGTACTGGTCGTCAATAAGAGACATATTGATCTGCTCATTAAGAAAATTGCAACTAAGCAAAGAGCAACATATCCGGATTCATAAAACGAGCACTATCTTGGCATCGTAAAATGAATTTATTACACAAAGGGATAAATGTACCTCAGCAGAAACAGATACATCTCAAGAACAAATGTTCTATTATATTCTATGCACATTTCTTGAAAGTTATGATAAAAATGTTAGCCTCACCACCCTTTCTACTATGATCAGACTCAGTAAAATTGTATAATGTACAAATTCATCCTAGCAACATCCACTTTACAAACATGATTCGCTTCAAGAGTTGCCAAGTCTTCTGAATTTCACCCCATAATGTTTCTTCATAAAATCAAGTACTTTGGTCCTGTATCATCCTATCTTCCTGACATAAGATTCACAAGATTTTGATTTTCGTAGAAGGTGCCAACATCCCAATCGTCAGTTGCTGAAGAAAGTGTCATTAGAGCAACCACAATGGATCTCATGCTTGGACGAAGTTGGGGATTGTCCTGTGTACAAGCTTTGGCTAGTTGAGCCATCTGCAAGGCCAAAAAGTAATCATAGGTTGGCTAATGTTGAAAATTTGAACTCACTAAACAAATTTTGAAATGGTTTAGGGTAAGTTTATTTCATTTTTTTTAATAAAAAACAAACAAAAGGTATTTTTCATTTGAAGTAGAAACTAATATGATTAGGGTAAATTATACTGAGCTCTCTTCAAATATGATTAAGCTAAAAAATCTTGCAAACTTTGTTCAGGAGGTCTTAAGTTTGTGAAATTACATCGACCTCTCCTAAATTTGTAAAATTATTACACCACTCTCCCTTCTATTTCATAATGAATAGTGTATCCATGAGGCCACTGTCAATAGAGGGGAGCTGAAGTGAATTTCACTGAATCGGGAGAGCTCAGTGAAATTTGCCCATAGTTTTTAGGAAAAACACTTTTTTGTCAAAAAGAAAAATGCTGAAATAAACATGCTTAATATAACAAATGTTCTGACTTTGCGAACTGAATCAATTGGGTAGTTATCCCCAAGCCTTGGATCCACTATTTTGCGAAGATCTTCTGTAGGATCAGGTTGACTAAGAACTCCTTCGAACTGCATTAAATAATATGGATTAAAAGAAATTTCAATACCATATTTTACAATGACTATAATGATAAAATTCGTGAGGTAAGAAATCGAGATTGACCAAAGCTACAAGGCCCTTTGAGTCAGCAACATATTCGCCTGTCTTGACTATAGCTTCCTTAGCTGAAATAAGTTCATAAATAACAACTCCAAATGCATACACATCTACTTTGGGTGAAACATCTCCATATTGAGCATACCTTCAACCAAAGCAACGGTAATCACTTAGCTGAATTTCAATGAAATCAATTTAAACCTAAAATAATTCCACTGAAAGCAAATCTTAGATACACAATTATCTAAATTTGAAAAAAAAAAAGTCAACACCCCAACAGAATAGACCAAGCAACTCAGGCAGGCACTAGACTGTTAGAATTTTTTGGGTTTGGACTACTATGGGTTGGTGGGTATTTTGATTTCATAAAAACAGGTTGAATAAATGTACTGATTTTATCCCTGGAGACTTATGTTATTATTATTATTATTATGTGATCCATTGTGGGTTTGAGACTCATCAAGTGCTATTGGGCTTGGCCTCAACAGTGAGTGTACTGGAGGGTGTAATGACCTAAGGTAACTTAGGTCAATGATGGACATGAATAGATTACTGTATCTTTATTCTTTAGGCAAGATTCCTTCTTCATTCTTGACACTGTGGACGGCTACTGCTCCATAGATGTAGTCCTTTGTAGGAGGAGTTGGTTCTCTTATACATGGCATACACGTGTGTATCTGTTTCTTTTGTAACAGGATTTACAGATGGTATTGCCCAATATTATGAATCAATCAGCTGCGCAATGTTTATTAATCCTTATTTCTATTGGGTTGGTGTTCTAAGTTCCTAGTATAGGTTTTATAATTCTTGCATACACGGCCTTCAACTTCATGATTTTAGTTAAATTTTTGTTCTCCTTGTAATAGGATATCTTGGTCTTGTTAAGTGCTTGTGTCTGAACATGCATTCATCACTTTCAAGATAGAGAGACACATTTCAATCAGTTAACCTTATCCAAAATGAATACACTTGGTACATTATCCAGTTAGCCAACTGCAATGACTGCATTCATCTCTCATTAAAAAAATAGTAAAAGTGTATTTTAATGGCTGAAAGATTAATGCAACGTTAATTTTGTCCTTGAAAGTTCTTTTATTTCAAATAAGTTTCTTGAATGTGACATCACATTAGTTCCTACACATTTTTGACATTAAATAAGTTCCTATAAGTTAAAATGTGATATCACTTTGATTCTTGAAAAAATGCTTGTGACATCAAATAGGTCCCTTCCTTCTAGATAAAGTATTAGTTTTCAAGAGCTTATTTGATCTCACATGCATCTTTCAAAAACTAAAGTGATGTCACATTTTAACTTGTAGGAACTTATTTGATCTCAAAAACTTTCAAGGAATATTGTGATGTCACATGTTAATTTTTAGTGATTTATTTAATGTCAAAAAACTTCCAGGAATTAAATTGATGTGAAGTGCATCTTTCAGAAACTAAAATACATGTTTATTCTAAAAAAAAAGGGACATGTGAGCTTGGCAAAAGATTTGATTAAATGATCTAATATGACAAGTAACCTCATATATAAAGAGAGAATAAGCTATCATACTCTGGTGGCATGTATCCAAACGTTCCAACAAGTCGACCGGTGGGAAGTGATGAGCTTCCAACTTCTGTCAGTTTGGTCAATCCAAAGTCAGCAACCTACGAATATAAATATTTTATGAGCTTTGATAATAATAATCCAAATAATAGAGATAAAGATAGGATCTCAAAACATATTCAACCTTCCCACGGAAGTTTTTGTCTATTAATATATTTGCTGATTTTATGTCACGATGAATATATACAGGCACTGTATGCTCATGGATATATTCAAGACCTCTGGCAGAATCCAAAGCAATCTGAACCCGGGTAGCCCATGGCAGTGGGTCTCTTCCTGGAAATAGTATTACTTCACTATTAACTCACAATAGTCAGAAAACACCATAGTAAATTAAAACCATAAGAACTGATCTAACCAGAACCGCGGAGATGTTGGCTTAAGTTTCCATTCTCAATGTATTCATAGACAAGGAAAAGGGAACCCTCGATACTATATCCAATCAACCGCACCTGGAAGGTAATTAAGAGTTTATGACAAACACATCATAAGAGTTGAGAATTTACATACAAAGCATGTCCGATGCTTCCATGTGCAGGCTTACATACGTATAACATACAAGAGCAACAACTAAGGATGTCACAAGCTCTCCCAGCAACATATGTCAGAACAGGGAAACTTAAAAGGTTCTTTTGTAAAAAAGAAACTTTTTATACATTTTATTGGTCACATGTTCATGTGCACAAAATTCAAAAGAGTTTTTAGATTTGAATACCAAACTGAACATACATTAATATAACAGGGTCACTGTTTTGTTATCTTGTCTGAAATGTTCAAGGGTGAAAGGGAGACAAAATGAGCTGGATGGCCAGTGGCTTGATTATGTTAAAAATTGTGGCAATGTACTTAAACCACATATTAAAGCCATTCTTGTTATGTGAAAGTGAGAGCTAAAATTATTCTCCTTATGTGAAAGCTAGAGACTAAAATTAATAGGACAAAATATTGATATTATATGTCAATAGAGACTAATGGTATGTTTGTAAGTTTGAGTGTTGGAGAAAAAAGGGAGGGGAATAAAGGGTTTGTTTATAGAATAAAATTTTAAAATTTAACGCTACAAGCCTTTCCTTTCCCTCCAAAATTCAAATTCACAAACATAACCTAAAACATTGTTGACAAGGCAATTTAAGGATGCTTGAGATGTTGGACTGAACATAGCTGGGGCTGGAATGATTTTCAGCCTAAAGAGCTGGTTGTTGAAATGGACATTAATGAGAATTTCCTGACAAACAAGAATAGAAAGAAAACCTACATTTGGAAGCATGGAATTGAATTCATGAATGTTCAATATCAACTCAAGGTACATGGGGCTGCTGAAAACAAACTGGACAAGACTGAGACTGCTGAAAATAAATCAGGCTAGACTTGGACAGCCAAAAACAAACTGTCCCAGCGCTTGGGATTGACAGAAATGCTAAACCATATGATAATGAACAAATAACTAGAGGCCAAAAACATGGAAGTGCAGTTTGCCTGCTTCAACCCAATTCAGATCTTATTTTTGACCACAAAATCAAAACATGCCACCATCCTCATGATTCAGATGCAGAAAAGACAAAATAAGAGCCAGAATCAACAACATCCCAGAGAGACTACAGCGGGGAAAAAGGTTAAAGGCAGCAGGCATTAAAGTGAAGATGCACTCATTCAACTAGGTTGATCAGAACTTACTACCACTAGAACAGGATGAGGAGATATTGGCATAAAAGATTGAAAGCAGGGGGTGATGAATTGGCACTGGAAAGGTGGCATGAGTTGCATGTGCACTCAAGAAGACAGTCACAGGTGAATGCCCATGAAAAAGTGTAATCTTATTCGGGCAGCAGCACTTGTGTGTGACCGGTTAGGAGATGCTACAGTGATCAGAAAATTCCACTCACAAGGAGAGAACAGACATTGACAGCCACATGAGAGCCAAAAAGAGAGTACTAAAGAAGATAAAGGATTTCAATGACTGGAGTTAGTGTATATCAAATGGAAGATAAAATAAAAGCATAACAGGGCAAACCACCACCAAACACACAATCCTGCAAGTAGAAAACAGCGATTTTCGCAAGGAAAGACATAGCTGAACTGTGTTTGAGTAGTTGCACTTGTCAACTAGAGGTGAGATAGGAGGAGATTTTGCCCTTCTTTGTTGGTCCAGAGGGTGCCATTAACCGATATTCATGAGTCATTATCCAATCCAAGTCCAAGATGGATACTTGCAAATCATGAGTTGGATGTATCAGAGGAATTTTATAAAGAAAATTGGATAGCATGCATGATCATGAGATGCCCCTATAATCTATAAATAAAATAGTCGAATGATGACAGGAAAGCTTAAAAAGCAAGAGAATGATGAGGGAAAAGGAAAAAGTGGAGAAACATAGGCAATGTAATCTGTATTCCCAATGTGGTTACTTTTAAAAACATCCCTGGAAGTAATGATGACACAGTGTTAAAAGAGGAAAAAAAAAAGTAAGGCAAGAAATTAAACTTGGTGCAATAAAAAACAGAAACAAAAGATAATAGATAGCTTCGACCACTAACAATCCTCAATTAGTAATCTACCAACTTCAAATTAGAATAATTTCCTAATGCTACTCTAATCTAATGAACTCATACCCCTGCTACCCTAATCTAATGATTACTATACACATACCCCAAGAGGCCAAGTCTATGCCAAAGCTAGTGCTAGATCTCATTGTTGGAATGCAAAGTTTGAAAGTTTTAATACCAGGTTAAGGTGATGAACACGTGTCAGGACTTTCAATTCTGCAAGAAATTCTTTTGATGCTTGCATATCCATCTTCTTGATTGCAGCTTTCTGCATGGCAAAAATTATTGGCAATTATAATGAGAATAAGGATTTTGCAAAGATCAATATGGAATGGATCTTAAGAACAAACACACTCACATCCATTGTTAGAGCATTACTAAGCATTATGTAAGGTGACATATATGTTTGTTCAACAACAAAACTGCATTCTGCTGTTCTTGAAAAATTAATTCAGAATTTCTAGAGTCAAGATGCATAATTAAGAATTTCCAGATTCAATATGTATGCTTTTAATTCCATAAATCTAACTTACTGAATATGCAGCATATCCAAGTGGCGCTCTAGGTGCATATGAGAATTTCTTCTTAGGAAAAAGACACTACACTAATTAAGTATTACTTATTTTGAATAAGGCACTAGGCATTAATGTTCAATTAAGTCACAACTCTTGAGTTCTTTCAAGTGTACTATATAAGGAGCTGCTGTGTGAGTTGCAAAGTAAGGCCACAAGATAATATGAAGTATCTTTTACTCTACTTTCTCCAATGACACTAGGATATCTATTTCTGCAAAAACCAATAATTTTATTAATTTATTGAATAATATCAACAAGCTCCTCTTTCATGCTCGCAAGGAAATACTTTCTTAATAAGACAGAAAAGAAAAGGATAGCTATCATTCAAACTACTTGAATAAATTGCCTTTCCACCCCTACAGTATGGTTTTTCAAGTCTCCTAATACAGCATAGTGAAACCATCTTGAAGCAGCTCTCAATCCTCTCACAAGTATTTTAAAATTTGCCTTCCATAATAATACATCTTAAACATAACAATGAATGTCTCCAGATTGACACTTAGAAGAATCACACTCTTTAGCTTATCCACCTATGCATATCATAGAACATATATTTGCAGCTTGAGTCTCAATTTACCAAGAAAGCAGGAGGGAGCCCAACAATGATAAATCCTAAATTATCAAGGAATTCAGCTTCTCTCCTTTTCTTTTAATGAATATTAATATTTCAGTTACAAGAAAACTATTAAGATTTAGATTTTAATGGTTTGGCCATAGACATGATTTCGGTAGGACAGTGGCATTGTCTAATCCATATATCCGGCCTCAATTAGTGGAACAATACTTGGTGTTGTAATGTTTCAGTTATACTACATGATACCTATCCTACATTTGATAGAATGTTACATAGTATCACTATAATGTTCTATTTCAGCATGTCACTTTCACGTGACAGGCAATCAGTTGAATACAAAAACCTAGATGAATCAACAATGACAACCTCCTAAAAAAAGAGTAAATAGCAGACTTCAAATAATAGACAACTTTTTCTTTGGTAATAATGCTTCTAATAATAGACAATTGTGAAAGGCATTACTAACCTCTCCCCTCAGCTCTGCATAGTAGACAGCGCCAAAACCCCCTTGACCAATTTTATTAGCCAAACTAAAGGTATTTGTCGCAGATGCTAATTCTTCATATGAGAACTCCACCGATTTGTCCACTGTTATGCCTGTGATGGCAGTAGGAGCACCAGGACCAGCAGTTTCATATGCAGCACTACGAGAAGTTTCATCTGCAAAAGGAAGCACCAAATCATGAACTTCAGTTCAACTTCAGAACACATATGATGGTAGAGCCGTAGAGGTACCGAATGTTGGGCAGGCCTCCAACAAAAGCAAAACAAAAAGGTTAGTAGAGATGACTTGGCCGTGGTGAATGACTGGAAATACAACTAAAGATGAGATTACGAACAAATGTTTGAAAGAGGAAGTTGGAATAACACCTTTTGAGAAGATATTGGAGATATACCAAATGTGGTTTCGTCATGTGAGGAGAAGACCAAAAGAAACTCTAGTGAGAAAAGTGGATCAAATGGAAGGTAGTTTGCTAGAGTGGTAAAGCGAGATCAAAAAATAAACTTAAGGTCGCTAAACAAGATTGCTCTGAATAGATTTTATGAAATTTTGTTTTTGATAAAGCACAATGACATCGTTTGATCCATGTAATCCACACCACTTAGAGGGGTAAGGTTTGGTTGTTGTTGGCATACAAGTGCAAGAGGATGATAGTAATTGATTCAAAATACGAAAGGAAACCATTTTGAAAGGATAGGACACAACTCATTTAAATGTATGCACAAACAAATGGAATCAAAAGTCATTCTTCATCTATGATTTTTCTGTATGTGACACAATTTTCTATTAACAAAATCAACAACACTGATGAAGAATGTGTTCTATGTAAAAGATACTGGTAATAGCATTAAACAGTTAACACTTTCAGCTTTAGATAGAACTAGGATATTGTCATCTTGACCTACAATTCTGAGGGCGAATGAGGTTATTTTAGTGAGATTTTATTTAAGGGTTAATGAGGTTGTTTCAGTTAATAATTCCACTAAATAAGATTCAATCAGGTATAGTTTACAGCACTGTACCATTGACTCACACCTTAGGAAAAAGGAGGGAGGTGTTGGAAAGAATATACGTAGAAATAAATATACCTTTCCCATCTTGAGGGAAGAGTGCTTTGGTGTCTTGTGGTAGCAATTCCTCCTTCTGTATCTTCTTTTTCCTGAAATATCCAAAATATATACCAACTGCTAATAATAGAAGGCCAGCTACTACTCCAACAGCTATTCCGGCAATAGCCCCAGCAGCAAGACCTGCTTATATATAGAAGCAAATTATGACCTCAAAGCAGCATTACCTTCTACTTTTAATATATGCTGACCACTTGTATAATATGAATATCAAACTGAAGAGAATCATCTCAAAACCAACTTTCTGAGAAGAGAGAAAGTCAAACCTCCTGAACTGTAGAAGAAAATGGAAACACAGTCAGTCATTTTTAGTTGATTTATTGGAGAAAAGGATAAAGCAGCCTTATGTGCAGATTGCATAACAAGTACTGTAACAGTTTACCTGGACCCCAAAAACACATAGCTGCCATTTTGATCTGGAAAATTAAAGAAAGAATTAGGACATGTTAACAGAAATTTGTAGCACCTAGGAAAATGTTTAAAGATCCAGATGTACACAATGATGTTAGTTAACAAATCAATGTGCTTCAACGAATTTAACCATAAAAACTAAATCTACTTGTGGGCAGTCAACCAAAAATAGTTAGCATTTCATTCATAGATGCTTCATTGAAGTTGTCAAATGAAATCACAATTACAAACCTTAGTTAATATGGAAGTTAGAAGATTTTTTATTGTATTTGGACTTCCAAGGATTAGGATAAAAAAGGAAGAGCAACTCACGGCTTGCTTCAAAACCATTGTTGAATCGATAAATAATAAACTAGTAGCACATCACTATCACTTATCTGAGATAAAAACCTTAATTAAAGTCTTTTGTGAAAAGTAACTTATGAATAACTTAATATGCGCTTCGATATGCAGTAATAGAAGTGTTTGAATTAGCTTGTAATGGTTGTTCCGGAAAGCTTTGCAAGAAACTTCCTGAGAAGCTAGAAATTTTAACTTCCTAAAAAGTATTAAAAATAACTTTTCAAAAAGTGAAACGTTGTACATCCAATTTGGTCCCCAAATAATGTACAAAGTGAATTTCAACTACTAAAATTTTAAAAAACCACAAATAGTGCTATCTATACCTACAATTCTTAACTTGTGCCTTTTGAAAGACAAACGTCAGTTTTTTCTTTTTGTGTCCAGTTTGGCTATGTAACTTATTACTTGATTTACTTCCCAAAAAGACCCTTTAAGTACTCACTGGGAAGTTAAAACATCCATCTCAAATAAATTTTTTAAGACATTTAAGACAAACACTTTTGCTATTACGTATCCAACTATAAAATAACTTATTCATACATTACTTTTCAGAATTTCCTTTCACAATGCAAGGAGAACTTATAATTACACACTCAGGGCATGATTAACTAAAGCATCCATCCAACTTAGCACACAAACAAGTTCCATATTAAAAATCTAAAATACGTGAAATAAATAAATAAATAAATAAATAATGAACCAGACACCCCTTAAACCAAGTAAATAACACCACGACCGTCACATTGAAAAAGTTTACCTTTGCCCGGAATAAAAACCAGGCCACTCCCTTGGTTGAAATTCACAGAAGGATTGTACCTCTGCAGCAAGCCCGAGTCAAGACCTGTGCTGTTCGCCACGGACCCCAAAGTGTCCCCAGGCCTAAGAGGGTACGTCACGAACAACCCATAATTCCCCACATCACTGTTCCCACAAGAGCAATTCACGGTGACATTAAGCGTCCCAGTGTCTGGGATGTTGTTGGGCGGGTAGCTATTGAACTTCCTCAACCAATCAACGGTGGTCAAGTTGGCGTAGTTGGTCCGCGCAACAATCTCGTAGGTGTCCCCTGTCTGAACATCGTACTGAAACGTGTGGCCGAGAAACTCGCCGCCGATGCAGCCACACGGGAACGGGACGTTGACCCTTATGTCGGCTTGGACACTGTCTTTGTTTGGAACGGTGTCTTTGTTGTAGCTGACTATGTCTTCAGCGGCTTTGAGGACGCTGGAATTCATGATCTGCGAGACGTATGTGAGGTTGGAACCTCTCCACATGTAGTAGGAGGCTAGAGCTAGTGGGCAACCCTGGCTGCACTTGGATTCTGCGCTGAAGGGAACCGAGCCAAGCAACACGAGGAGCGCCAAGAGAAGATCGAGAAACCCGAATCTGGGTTCCATTGAACGTTTTGGAAGAACCCAATTCAGAGAATGAAATGGTGGTGGGTGTGTTTGAATGAATGTGTGCAAGAGGGAGACTGGGAATGGAAAGACAAGTTTGAGAATATGATTGATCTGCGTGTGTGTTTTGGGTTGTGCAGCTAGCTGAGTTGACCTGCTTCTGATGTGGAAAGGGAAGATTTTTTGTGTTCCATTCAAATCCTTGCGATGGCTTTCTTCCACTTTTCTGTTTGAATGGGTCTGCGACAATTTTCATCTACCTTTTGGCTTTGGCTTCTGGAAGTTCTCCGCGTTGCTTTAATAATAATAATTATTATAATTATAATTACAATAAATTAAAGAGCCGTGTGTTTTCTGTCCCCTCATTATTAGACCCAGTAGATAAATCAAACGGTTAACAGTATATGCCCGCCGATTCTTGCTTGCCCGTCAACATTTCGCGGTAATACCACTACTTCAAGATAACGGGCTTCGAGAGAAGCACCATTTTTAAGTTGTTACTAAAATAGTTTTTTTAAAAAATATTTATTTACTCGTAACTCTTTAAAGATATGTCCAGTCAACTAGCCTTTATTTCTGTTACAAGAAGTGGTTCTATTTTATATTTTAACTATTATTTTAGTTTTAAAAAATCATATTTTTGACAAATAATCTCGCTTATGTCATGTTAATATTATAGAACAATCACTTCAATCGCTTATAAAATATATTTTTAACAAAATTATTCTTGAAATAGTCATTTTTGTAAACGTAAATGAAATTCAATTAATATTTAGGTGAATTTGTCAAATAAGATGGATATTTAAAGGACCCATAGACAAATATAATTTATTTTAGGGACTATTTTATCAATAATTTGATATTTTGGGGTCTAAAGTGATGATTCTTCCGAAAATGTTTAGTCTGTGTTTACAAGTTTTTAAATTTAAAATCTCTCTCATGTGTACTAGATTATTGTATAAATTATATTCACATGCATATGTAATATGTAATAATTTCCTGTTAACTCATTAGAAAAATTTTGTAACTGGTATATCTGGTTTCAACTACTGTAGCCTCCCCTTGGACAGATGCCAATTCGAGCTGCAACATCAAAATTTTAGGTTGAACTCACAGTGGAAGTTCTCAATCGTACAATACCTTAGAGTAATGCAGTAATCCACAAGAAATCAGGGAATGAAAGGAGCAAAATTAAATAGGTACCTAATTCTGAAGCAGAGACTCTAATGTGAAGGTCTTGGCCCGCATTATTGAATTTCCTTAAGTCAATAAGATGATCAAACCAAAGTCAACAACCACTTCTTCCATTACGGATATCCAAATTTACATATGCTGTGCAAGAACAATTTTTCAAGCATGACTTCTGACATTCGTCGAGGTTCATTGTCTTACTAAACCATGAAGAAGACGTGTCTGGCAATTTCATGTTCGTGTGGTTTAAGAAGCCATCTGTGTCGTTACAATCCAATGCAGTCTTTCTAACACAACCGTTAGACCAATATGATATTGTTTATGGCAAATTTTGACACTTATATTGTCAATAACAAATAATTGATAATCTCTTTGTGTAGGCCAAATTGCTTTAAGCAGACATATATCGACAAACTTAGAAATTTGGATGGACTTTACATTTCAGGATCTCGATTCGAAAGCCACTCTCGATTCGGTAGCGAAAGCCACTCTTTTGGGTTCACTACCAAAAGAATCGAGTGTCAAACTGTTTTTATGTAATGAGGATGGAATGATGTAGAATGCAAAGTGATTTGTGTTGTGACAGTGTAAATGAAATGTTTGACAAATTAAAGAAGAAGAAGAACTTGCAGAATGTAAATTGATTGACAAACTGAGGATAAAATATAAGGAATGTAAAGGAATTAAAGACAGAAATTAAAGGAATATAATCCTAGGAAAGCAAGAAAGAGGGTTGAGAACAATACTCAGTTAACTCTGGACTCTATTTAGTCATTAGAGATGTTTTATAGTGGTGTGTGAGTGAAAATTCCAACCCCTTATAATTTGTGCAGACTGGTATTTATAGACAACCTAAGTCTCTAGGATTTTGACACTTGTCCTTGGCTGTTTCTAGATGTTGTCTATGTGGCTTTGAGTTTCTTGGTTTGTCATTCGCTCCTTATCACCATTTGTCACGTCCTTGTCAAGTTTTGTCAATAACCTGAAACCGTCAATTGACAAACGCATGCCTTGGAGTTTCTATGACAATGTCTTCACCATTTTTAGAATTTTCTAAGTCTTTAATTGTCAAACTCCAGACTTCAACTTGTCGATCATTAAATAAAAAATTTTGCCAACGTTGTCTTGTCAAATAGCTAACAAAAGACTTTTGCCAATGTCAATTTGTCAATCTCAGACATCCAAATTGTCAACTGACCTTCCTTGGATCTTGTCATATGGTTTTGACAAACCAAGGGCTTTGTCAAGTTCACATAGCTTGTCAGTTCCTATCATGTCAAACTCTTAACTACCTATCAAATTTGAATGCCAATTCGACAATCCGACACTTAATAAAATTTGGTACCAACATGATGCCCCCCACAACTCTTATTTCGAAGAGTAGTTTTCATCGATGAGAAGTTAAAGAGTTGTAATTTTAAATTTTTATCAAAATTGAAATGACTACCCTCAGTGGCAATTAATGTAGCACAATAAACGGGGTCATTACACCCAATCCGCTCACATCCCATAATGGGCCTGTCCTCTAAGGCCCTATAGCTCTGCTTGTGGCCTTTGACAGGGCTATAAATACTACATTGTCATCCCTTTCGCGCCTACGCCATCATAACTATAACTATTCATCACGCTCTTCCTTTCTCACGCTCCCAAAACTCTTCATATCCTTGCTGCATCTTCTTTGAGCTTTTTCTTCTATGTTTATGGCTTCCCCATCCAACTTTGTTTCCTCCAAAGGCGCTGCTCATGCTGATTCATCTCCTCCTGATCCCAAGAATTCTCAAGTAGTGGCCTCAGTTCCAGAGCCCATTGTTGATTAAGATGAGGGCTTTGCCATGGGTCCTGACCCAAAGAACTCTTCCAAGCTCACTTCCCAGGTACTTCTCCCTTTCTCCGTAGGTCCTTCTACACATGCTTATATAGGTCCAGGATTGACCCATAGACAAGCTAGCAAGATAGGCACTTATTATCTTTCTTCCAAACCGTAAGAAATCTCAGTTAGCCGTCCCCAACTTCACTGTAAATATTTTAGTTCAAACTCTAGGCTGTTAGGACCAGCCCAGAATTCCAAACCTTTTATGGAATGGTTTGCTAGGATGAAGACCGTAAAGACTTCCTTTTGGAGAAGTTTAGGCATTATTGACATTCTTCAATTATCCAAATATTCTATCAAGTTTAATAATAGTATGCTAGGATCCATCATCTATTTCTGGAGCTCGACCACAAATTCCTTTCACCTTCCTTGTGGTATGATAGGTCTAACTCTCTTCGAGGTGGCCGCAATCATAGGTCTTCGACCTTCAGGGTCGATATTCTGCCTAACATGGAACCTCGAGACCTATCCAAATATACCCTAGATCTGTATGTCATATACTGCCTTTATCAAGAACAATAAAGGGACTGGTCCTATAAGAGACAGTGAACATGTTGCTTTTCTCTATTATTGGCTAAATTCAATTGTTTTTTATTCTAGGAGTGTGAAGATGCAAGCCATGTATCTCCCTTTGGCTATGTTACTTCACCAGGGCACTAAGCTCTATTTGTCTAAACTTCTCTTAGCACATCTTTATGATGAACTCCATTATTTCATCATTAGGATTGACAACAATGAATCTCTCAATCAGGAGGCCCAATGTGGTTACTCCAACTTTGGCTAAATGCAATTTTCGAGCCTCAATTGACCTACTCCCCAGCCATAATTCATCTAGATTGTGAAGGATCTCGACTTTGTTTTCTATTTCGAACCAAACCCAAAGACTCAAAGCCTTTCGACTAGTTCTGGCATTTCTTCCAACATTTCCATGAAGCTTCCTTCTCCAGGATCGACCAAATGAATTTGACCCCTTTTATCCAACGCCATCTTGGTCGACCATGGTTTACTCACCCCATGATTCGAGACAAATAAATAAAGTAGAATCAGAGCGACAATGTTTGGTCCAACTTTCTCTGTGCATAGGTTATCCCTTCAGGATTACCCGGGTCGAATGCCTTAGGAGTTGTCTTACATGCTCCTAACTTCGTGGTGCGACAATTTGGCTTTTCCCAAGCAATCCCAGCACCATTGACATTTGATCCGAAGAGCAGCTTTGTCATTCTAAAGTGTCATCTCTCGATGATTTAAATTATTGGCTAACTGACAATGAGTCGAGGAGGGATGTTTATTCTCCCATGGTGTAGAACCTAGCACCTTCCCAAGTGTGTCATTTGTTACTTGGTGGCGTGAATATTTTGACACCCTCCATGTCGACATAGACACCATCGAACAATGCATTCTGACAAATTCTTCTAGTGCTTTGCAACAGGGGCAAAGGATGACATCGAACAAGGTAATAATTTAATATTATTGTCTTTGTTCTTGTGTAAATTTCAACCAATCTAAGTGTTCTTTTTTTTTTTTTAGAGGAAGACGACAGATGCTCAAGGTCAAAAGCGAAAGGTTGTTACCCTTAAGCCCAAAAAACCAAGGCAAAAAGTGTATCGGTCAAAACGGACCTCGAAGAAGGAAACAATGACCAAAGTTACCAAGGCTTCAAAGATGACAAGATCCGTTCTTCCTTCTAGATCATCAACCCCCTCACTCACAATGTCTAACAGGGTAAGCTACTTTGCAAACTACATATATGCATGTCTTTTATCAACATACTTCTAACTTTTCATCGTCAAATTTTAGTCCATTGCGCTCGAACCTGAAGGCTTTCCTCTGTGAAAGATCAATCTTGTGACCTGTCCACATCGATAGTGAACGAAAAGGTGATTTGTCAGACTCCCTTAATCATCATAAGGTACTTATTGTCAAATTGTCACGTTATTTAGGAGTTATATGGCTCATTGTTTGACTTTGAATTTCTATTGTTCAGCGCACCCGCTGGTCAAGATGCAACAACCGATCCTATTGTGATGCTAGGTAAAACTATGACCGCGAAGGAGATTTGTCAATTGAAGACTACACAACTGAGGATATCGTCGAACCTCCGCATGTGCAAATCGACCATGATCTCATCCATTGTCTACCTTCTCCTATCCTGTCGATTCCAGTCAGTGAACCTCAATTAGTAGCTCCTCTCTACCATCTTCACGGTTCAAGAACAAGACCAAGATGATAATGATGAAGAAGATTTCAATATGGTTTTTCTCGATACTTTACACCAAGCCTTGTCAGACTCCATCATTATCAAGGATGCTTCATTTGTATCTGAAGCTAGGAGTGTGAAGAACACCACCACCCCTATTATTGAAGCATTGAAGAGTCTCACTCCAACTTCGACCATGCCATCGCAGATGACTTGCCTGTTGATCAGCTTTCTAACATCATGAGTCTCCTTAACCATCCTCTCGACTCTTTAGCAGGAAATGGTGATCTCAAACATCAACTGGTCGAAGCCATTTCTTCCTTGTCCCAAGTCGCATTGCTTGACCAACATCAGGACCTAGTGAGTTCTCTTCGAAATTTCATCACCCAATCCTTTGATGCCTTTGCCACATACAGTGCTTCAGAGGCAAAAGAGTTCATAAAATGTCAACTTAATTCTCAAGAATATTGAGAAGATAAGTAGCTAGAAGGCTAAGATGGTCGACAATTCAGCAAGGTGAAGCTCGTGAAGTGCTTTAGCCGAGGAAATTCAAAATCTTCAATCCCAATTCAAGGGCTATCAACTAAGAAAGAGAATCTTGCCAAACTCATTCAGAAGGAAAACAACATCCGGGAGGTTTGACAAGAGACTGGAAAATTTGACAAAGGATGAAAAAGCTGCAAGCGAGAAGTTTAGAGGGGCTAATTCAATTATGGAGAAAGCGAGTCAAACAAGGAGACAACTTTGCAACTCCAACAAGGATTGAAGCTAAAGCTTCATAGCCTCTTGCCATAGTTTATTATTTTGTCTTCTTACTATGTCGAATCTTTATTTTGCTCTGCAAATTTGACAAATGTTGCTTGGTTTGGTTTACTTCTATATTTCTACTATTTTGTCAAATGCTAGCTTAGTCAAACCTAAATATCCAATTGAGACCAATTTAATACTTCATCGCGCACGCATTCGCCATTTATTTTGACTTGGTGCATAACTAGTTTGTATGCTTTTAAATATTTGCCATTAATCGACGTGATCTTTTGTCCACTGTTAACATTGACTAGACTATAAGCATTACCAGAAAAAACTTTGTCCACTCGAAAAGGTCCTTCACATTCGGGACCATTTACCAAGTGTTCTTGATTTCTTTTCAAATGACAGTATAGCTTTCCAAATTAAGTCCCCATGTCAAAACTTTTAATTTTCACATGACGATTATAAAATTTAGCCATTATTTCTTTTTGTCATATTATATTTTCTAATGCAACAATTCGCTCTTGTTCCAAGTCATTTAACTCGTCGAACATAGAGCTCCAATAGTCGTCAGTGAATAATTCATTTTGTTTCGACACTCTTATGGACTGTAAATTGATTTCGATAGGAAGAACAACGTCATGTCCATACACAAGTTTGTAGGGACTTGCCCCTATCAAACCTTTGGGTGAATTACAATATGCCCACAAAATTTGCTTAAGTGTATTATGCCAGTTACAAGGTTGTCAACCTATATGCCTTTTAATCAAAGCAATAATGCTTTTGTTTATGGCTTCAACTTGACCATTAGCCTGTACATAATAGGGAGTCGAAGTAATCATTTTAATTGAACTTGTACTAGCATACTCAAGCACCCTTCGACCTGAACATTGTTCCTTGATCTATGGTCAAAGTTTCAGGAATCCCAAAATGGTAAATGATCCTTTCTTCAATAAAATCAATGATTTCGTTCTAAGTTACATCTTTTAATGCAACAGCTTCGACCTATTTAGTAAAATAGTCGACAGCTACCAAAATAAATTTATGACCTTTCGATGAAAGAGGGTAAATCTGACCAATAAGATCTCTTGCCTAACCTCTGAAAGGCCATGGTTTGACAATTGTATGTAACTCTTATGCTGGCATATGTTGCATATTGTCATGCCTTTGACAATCTTGACAAGACTTCGCATATTGTATGCAATCCTTAGCCATTGTTGGCCAAAATCACATTTGTCGATGAAAAAACCATCTCATCTTTTGTCCTGCTTGATAGGCACCACAAATCCCTTCATAGATTTCTGCCAGCAACATATGCCTTAGATTCCCCTAAACATGACAACAAGTCACCTTCGATCCTTTCCTAAACAAAGTATCACCTAGAATAACGTAATTTAGGGCTTGATACTTCAATTTTCAGTCAACATTATGGTTTGGATTCTTTAAGTATTCGACAATTGGCTTTCTCCAATCATTATGATCCAAATGATCAATGACAAACACTTTCCACTCGTTAAAAGGGACTAAAATTTGTTCGATGACAAATGACTCTATGGTCGATGCTTTGACTTTATATCTCGAAGCTATTTGAGCAAGCTCATTTGCTTCTAAATTCAAGTCTTGTGGTACATGTCGAAGTATGACATCGAATTCATATAATAATCTCACAGCTCGCGAAGTATTTGAACAAATTTTCACTAACACATCTATATTCTCTCGACAATTGTTTTATGACTAACTATGAGCCACCAATAACTTCGACATTCCTCACTCCTTTAGCCAACAACATATCGAGCCCAATAATCAAGGCTTCATATTCAACTTTGTTATTGGAACAGGAACTTAAGTTCAAACATGAACTTAGTGGGAATATGATATGGAGAAATCAATACTATCCTGGCCCAGCACCCATAGTGTTTTGAACCATTGAAGTACAACTTCCAAGGAGTCATACCCACAATTCACCATTGATTCGTCTAGCTCGTCACAAGGATGGTCAACTAGGAAATCGGCCAATATTTGTCCTTTGACAACTTTGACGAGTATATATTTAATTGTAAATTCAATCAATGCTAACATCCATTTACCAATTCGACCATGCAAAATAGGATAGGACAACATATACTCTATTACATTAGCTTTTGAAATTACATGGACCTCCCTTGAAATCAAATAACATTTAAGTTTGGTGCAAGCAAAGTACAATGACAAACATAGTTTTTCCAAAGGACTATATCTAGAGTCAACATCTGTCAAAACTCTACTAAGTAATATACGACTTGTTCACTACCATTATCGTCTTCTTGTGCCAACATACTTCCAATAGTCGTTTGAGAGGCAGCAATATAGAGTTTGACAGGTCTGCGGTTTAGGCGATGTCATCACGAGAATATTTGTCAAGCATTGCTTAATATTGTCGAAAGCCTTTTGATGGTCCCTGTCCAGACAAAGTCCTCTTCTTTCTTGAGCTTGACCAATGGTGCAAAGACTCTTGTTTTGCCAGAAAAGTTAGCAATAAAGCGTTGCATGAAGTTCACTTTGCCCAAAAAGGATTGTAATTGCTTTTTGTTCCTTGGGGGTAAAGCTTCCATTATTGCCCTGGCTTTATTTTGGTCGATGAATTCCTTTTTTGGACCAAGAAGCCCAAAAAGTTTCCTACAATCACACTAAAAGCACATTTCAAGGGTTCATTTTCAAACCATTCTTTCTTATCCTGTCGAAGCTTTCTTTAAATGCTCGACATGTGTCATTTGTTTGTCAGACTTAAAACCACATCATTTATATAAATTTCCATAAAATTACCAATGAACTCATGGAAGATGGTATTCATGGCCCTTTGATATGTCGCACCAGCATTTTTAAGTCCAAAGGCATGACTACCCATTCATAAGTGCCTAAAGCACTAGGACATCTAAATGCTATCTTTGACACATCTTTTTCAGCAATAAAAATTTGATTATAACCAGAATACCCATCCATAAAACTAAGTATTTCATTGCCATCTGCAACATCAACCAGCATATCTGCTACAGGCATATGATACTCATCCTTTGGGTTGCTTTGTTTAGATCTCGAAAACCTATGCACACCCTTAATTTACCATTCCTTTTTATAACAGGAACGATATTAGAAACCTAATCGACATACCTGCCTTCGAATGAACTTTGCTTAAGCAACCTCTCGATTTCCTCTTTGATCTTGATCACTACCTATGGTGCAAACCGTTAAGGTGCTTGTTTGACAGGTCGACTGTTGGGATTGAAGGGTAATCAATGTTCAACAAGTCGACGACTTAGGTCAGGCATCTCTTCGTACTTCCACGCAAAGCGTCCTTATACTCTTCAGCAATGCGATCAATTTCTCTCTAAAATCCTTTGGCAATAATTGGTTAATGTAAGTTGGTCTTGTCTCGCTAGCCTCGCCTAGGTTAATTTCTTCGAGAGGGTCCTGCACTTCATAATTTTTATTTCTACTCCTAAGGTTATCAGATAAAACAAAAGTATTTTCAAATCCTAAAGGTTCAGAATCATAAATACAACCCATCAATGCACCATTAGTAGTGCATGCAAATTGTTCGACCATGTAGGCCGACAAATGAGCCATTTGGATCGACAAGTCCATAAACTAATCTAAATCTGGGACCGTTTCGAACCCATCCTGGGTATCAACTTCAAGCCTTCATTGCCGATCACACATTTGTCGATCTTTCTGGGTCGAACTCACCTTCGACTTCAAGGGGCTTGATCTTTTTATTATAAATCTTGAAGTCTACATGGAGTTGCTCAACATAGCAAAAGCTATCATCAGTTCCCACCTCTTTAATGTTTCCTTCTTAGTTCTAGAGTATGAGTTTCTGATGTAATATCGATGGTACAGCTCCAACTCCATGGATCCAATCTCATCCAAGTAGGACATTATAGCTTGCTTTTGACGGAACTATAACAAACATTGTCTTTCAACTTACACTTCCAACTTTGACACTCAGGACTAAGACACCCTTGGCAACGGATGATTTGCCATTGTAGTCAGTCATAGCAACATTGATTTTCACCAAATCTTTGACATTTTTGCCAAACTTTAACAACATGTTTTTTGGCATTAGGCTAATAGCCACTCCACCGTCGACAAGCACTCTATTGACTAACTTTCCTTTAATTGTTGCTTTTATATGCAGTGGCTTAGGTGTGCCTTAGTCACTTTGTCAAATTTTTCAAAAGTCCCATTACTGCAAAAATCTTCACAAACAAAGACACATTCATTCCCCATAATAACATCTTCACTCGTCTTCCATCTTGGCATAAGCTCCTTCAGCATATTCTAGGTAATAGAAACCACTTCTACTAAATTTGTATTGAAAATAGTATGGAGATCGTCATCAAAACTTGTTTCAAAGTTATTTGTCAGGAGTCATCTTCAGACAAAGGATGGTACTCTGTACTTCTCTTCATTTTCATTGTCTTTTGGCAGTGGATGATATTTTGGCACTTTCATTATACCAGTAGAATGTGCAATTGGCACTAGGTGTTCTTCAGTGACCTTAAGCATTTAGTCTCTGAAGTTTGGCAATCTAGCCTTCTGGATCTGCTACGTCTTTCAAGGGAACAAACCCTTTACCATTAGCCATTTTAGGTCTGCTTGTCTAAGAACCAGTTTGACTATTACCTTTCCTTTTGTCAATTCTTTTCCAGACGTAAGGATTCGAACTCATCCTCCGTTCTTGCGATACCTCCTCCTTGGCCTTTTTTTCTTTTTTGAAGATGAGGCTTCGTCAGCATGATGGGTATTCTTAACCCATTGGTTCTGAACAACTTTGGCAGGAGGAACTTGAGTTCAACTTGACATGTTGTTAGGTTTACCATCCACCATCACGCAGTTTTCATCTTCTGATTGACTTGTCAAATGCCAAGTTTAAGAAACTTAGGATCAAAAGGACCAAAATCAAATTTTGACTTACCTCACCTTCCTTTTCAATTCCATGTTCTCCTCCTCTTTTTCAGCAATCAACTTCTACTCTCTATTTCTCATATGTCATTGCAGCGGTTTGATCAAACACAGGACTGCATCTATGACAAAGAGAGACATCATAACCATTATCTTTCTGCTGATCAGGAACGTAAGTAGGTCCATTCCAACCTTTGGATAAATTATTTGTTCGACAGCTTCAAAGAAGTCAAGCTCATAATCGCGTCGAAACTTCTTCTCAGCCTCTTGATTAGACATTCCTAGCCTAGCTACATTGATGTCCATGAAGGCTGGACAAAGCTTGAATTGACCTGGAAAGGATCAATGCCCACTTTCATAGGTTTCTCCTTCCCTTCAAATGGTCAAGCGTCCTTCATCGATCACTTTTGGATCAAGTTCCTAAAATGAACACAACTGTTAGTGGCATGCCCAATCGATTGATGAAATTTATAAAACTTTTGTCCTTTCAATTTTGAAATTGAAGGAATTTTCTTTCTTTCAGGAAGGACTATTTGTTTTTATTTTAAAAGCACGTCAAATATTTGATCTACCTTAGTGATGTCAAAAGAGTAAACTTTCGACGATGGCACCTTTCTCTATTTCTAGGCCTTAGTGATTGACAAACGTATGTTGGTCCTGACTTTAATTCGGCCACATTAACTTCATCACCACTCCCTTCGACTTCGTCATCTACTGATCACTTCGACATAAGCTACCTTTTCGCGATGAAGTGTCTTCTTTCTCATTCTCTCTTTTTCTCTTTTTAATTGTTCTATTTGAGGCACCTTTTCTGCAATTGGCCAAGGTCTATGAATTGCAAGTTAATAAGTTTCTTCCTTATATCATAATCTAGACCGTTAATTGCCATCTTGACAACTTCAACTTTGGCAGGGGTAAAACATCGATTCCTAGCATTTCTAAACCTGGCCAATAGTCGTCGCAGTTCTCCTAAGAAACGTCGAATGGTGAACAAGTCAGTTAGGCTAACTTTCGTCTTGCCTCTAAAAATTGATTATGAAAACTGCTTTCTAATTGGGCCCATGTTAAAATAGAATTAGGCCTTAGATTTGAAAATCATGTGAAAGCATTTTTTGTCAAAGAGGAAGGGAAGAAACGCATTTTCAAATGTTCATTTGACGCCATCTCCCCTATTTCGATTGTGTATTGAGCAATATGCTCAACGTCAATTCCCCATTTTCACCAGAAAACTTTGTCAAATTTGGGGATTTTCTAGCCCTAGGCACCTAGCCTGTTGAATATAATCAGGGAATGTAGACACGAAAAAAGGTTGAATGGCGAACCAATGTTGAAGCGAATCTCTGGAACGTTTTGACGCGGGTGATATTTTGATTTTGTTGGATATTTTGAATTTGGCGTGCATGATGCTCCCTTCATTTTGTTGTTGAACCCTTTGAATTTCATTGTCAATCTTGCCCTTGACGGATCAAATTAATAATCGGTCAACATTGACATTTTCATTTGGAGGTGGATTATCGATTTCGTCATGGGATCGTTTGGATTGTCATCCAGAGTGATGGCTTGAGCCACACGCAAGTTGCTCGAACCTTGTGTTGTTTGTTTCAATCAAAGGCGTTAACACTGTCGCCATTTGTTGAGTTAACATATTGACAAGATCATGATGACTCTCATCAATCTGTTGTCAAAACATAGCCATTGAATCGACTGTGTTCATGGGGTTCCTGTCACACCTCTCTAGGAGTGTCAGGGAAGATTGGACCTGTGTTTAGTTGTTGTGTAGTAGTCAGATTTGTCGATGACAAATTCCCTACTCCAGCCATGGAAGGGCCCATCAACTGAGGGCTAATAAGGCCAAACTGGCAAATGTGTGCCAAATTGAGGCACATTTGTCACACAGGGCATATTTTACTCTAAAAGAGGATTATGTAGATATAAATTATTAAATCCGCCATTATTCCCAACATTTGTTGGATTCCCTAAATTTGACGAATTTCCACTACTTGGTAGTGGAATGGTACATATCCTGGGGTACATACCTAGAAGGAAGACCATATGGAGGCCATGTTGTCGTGACAGTGGTGTTTACACTTGTCTATGGTATATGGTCATTTGTCTTACTAATAGGAGTCAAGACAGGCTCCAAAGGGTTAGAGGATTGTTTTCTACCTCATTTCGTACATCCTTTGATGACGATGATGCTCTTGACATGTTTGACACGATAGTGCCACTACGCAAGCGCATACACTTGTTTTTTCTTAGTTTGACACGGTTTTTCTTTTCAACTAGTGTGTCCCACCAAGCATGCCAATTTGTTTATATCAAATTTTGACACTTATATTGTCAACAACAAATAATTGACAATCTTCTTGTGCAGGAGGCCAAATTGCTTTAAATCAGGCATATATCGACAAACTTAGAAGTTTGGATGGTAGCCTTTGTTTTTCAAGATCTCGATTTGGGAGCAAAAAGCTACTCCTCTGGGTTCACCACCAAAAGAATCGAGTGTCAAACTGTTTTAATGTAATGAGGATGGAATGATGTAGAATGCAAAGTGATTTGTGTTGTGAGTGTAAATGAAATGTTTGACAAATTAAAGAAAAAGAAGAACTTGCAGAATGTAAATTGATTGACAAACTGAAGATAAAGTACAAGGAATGTAAAGGAATTAAAGACAGAAATTGAAGAAATCTAATCATAGGAAAGAAAGAAAGAGGGTTGAGAACAATACTTAGTTAACTCTGATTCTGCTTAGTCATTGGAGACGTTTTAGAGTGAGTGTGTGAGTGAAAATTCCAACCCTTTACAATTTGTATAGAGGTATTTATAGACAACCTAAGTCTCTAGGATTTTGCCACTTGTCTTTGGCTGTCTTAGATGTTGTCCACGTGGTTTTGATAGTTTTTTAGTTTGTCATTCACTCTTTATCACTACTTTGTCACATCCTTGTCAAGCTTTTGTCAATAACCTTGAAATCAATAACCGTCAATTGATGAACGCATGCCTTGGAGTTACTATGACATTGTCTTTACCATCTTCAAAATTTTCTAAGTCTTTAATTGTCAAACTTTGACTTCGACATGTCAAACTCCAACTTCAACTTGTCGATCATTAAATCAAAATTTTTGCCAACGTTGTCTGTCAAACATTTGACAAAAGACTTTTATTAATGTCAATTTGTCAATTTCATACATCCAACTGTCAACTGACCTTCCTTGGATCTTGTCATATGGTTTTGACAAACCAATGGCTTTGTCAAGTTCACATAGCTTGTCAGTTTCTATCATGTCAATCTCTTAACTAACTATCAAATTTGAAGGCCAATTGACTGACACTTGATAAAATTGGTGTCAACAGACATGTTCCATTGTTCACGAAACCTGGGAACATATCCTTTGAGGCATTCACACGTTGCAACTTGATCTGCCATATTGCATATAGAATTTGAACCACAAAAGGCATAACTCTCACACCCATCCTTCCTCCTGGTTGTTGTTAACTTTCACCTGACTTGACCAAACCAAAGTTTCCGCAGTACCTAAAGGGGTCGATCTAAATATGGAGAAAACAGATTTATAAAGTATTTCAAACTCATAATACATCTCTTTATCATTGAGTACAAAATCATGTCTTAACCTGTTCTGGTCTTGAGTTGGATATCCAGTAAATAAAGGCCATTCCATGGCCCTTCTCTAGTAATTATAACTGATCCCTTCATTTGGATTACTTGTGGATATCCTGCGGGATCAATTTTTATAGAATATTCTCCCACAGCAGGATCATCTGCACTTTTCCAGCATGACAAATGTCTCTCCAGACCTGTAACTAAGTTCAATCCAAGCTTTATTCCTGGCATCAGTGTATCACAAGGATAATCAAAACTTTGCCACAGAATGTTTCCCTGCGTAGTATCCTGTCTATCTTTCACTATAAGATTTCCTGAATCCAAGAGTTGTGCAATTGAGTTATTCAAGCCTTTGTCTGATATGTTGGACGACCAAACAGTGTTGTTTGTGTCGTTGGGAGCTGAAGAATCCCCGTCTCATTGAATTTCAATACGCCCAACTTATTCCGAAGGGGGCTTTCTCTATTGGCCATCCACACAATTGTTTGATTTCCTGATGCATCTCTGTACCACACACCCAAGTATCGCCTTGTTGAAGTTCCAGGGCTGAAGAAACCCAGCTCAAAACTTCCACTAGCTGAACTAAAGTCTCACCATCTCTAATAGATTGACTCATTCCCAAACTGTCTTTTGAAGTGGAGGTTCTCAAGCTGGACAATAGAAACAACGAAATAAGTAGCATTCTGAAGTTGCCAATGATTTGTGTTTTTTGAGCAGTGAATTTTTGTCAAGCCTAAAACTAAATGACCTTTGGCTTTGAAATCACATAAGCAAGATGCTCTCTTGTATGGCCTCCTGAACTAGTAAGATTTAATAATGATGATGAGTTTCATTGACAACATGTGCATTATGTTATAAGGAGTAATAGAATGATGGTATAATTATTGGTGCCAACTGATTTGACTCTTTCCTTGTCGAATTTACAAGTTAGGCAATCCACGTGTTTGACTATGATGAGTGTGTCAATTTGCAAATTTCCATGTTGAAATGAAACTTGTCCCAGTATATTAATTAGGTATGTCCCAGTATATTAATTAGGTATTTGTACACTAGCCACAACTGTCGAAAATCGAAATCAACATGACTTGGAGAACAATTCTATCAGGAAGAGAACTTGGAGAACAAGGAGAGAACAGCGTAGAGCTCACAAAGGAAACTTCCCACGAGGCATTTAGGTTTTACCGGGCGGCTACCAATGTACTGGCAAAACAAAATTATTTGACGCATTGGGCGTTTTTGCGCCATGATTTCGAAAGCAAAACAAAACTATCTTTGAGTATTTTTTTTAGGTGAAGTCAGGGTATCAACTATTAAAAGCAATGACTACCTTGAGACATATAGTCCAGCTATAAGACTGTTTTTATAGACACTGCCAAGAAATTCAACTTTAAGTTAAGTTTAAATAAGCTTATGAGAATTAAGCATGCATCCAAATCTTTGGATTCTCATATAGGACCTTGTGTTTTTCATACATATTCCAGGTAACTTCTGAATGGCACCATTGCCTTCTCCTTGGACTTGGCATCAGGTGCGTCAGGATAACTTTGCTTCTCTTGATTTTATGGACTGTAATCAGAGATGTTTTGTGCTTGTTTCAGAGTAGGTTCATTTCCTTGTGAGACATGAGAGAGTTGAGAGGAAGAGCTAAGGAGGAAGAAGAAGGGAAGAGACATTATTTTTCTTGGTGGTTACTCAGGTGCCATAGGCAGTCAATGGCTATGGTGCCCAAGTTGATATGATTAAACAGGTATGTGACATGTGTTCACAATGTGGCAGGTTGAAAGTTAATTAAAAACATTTTTTAATATTTATTTTATTTTATTTTTTTTCAATTTTTTTTGCAGAAATTACAATTGAAGTGTACAGTACCCTCTTTTTTTTCTTCTCTTTTTTCTTTTTCTTTTTTGTTCTCAATTCGGCTTGTTCGAATTATGACCAGTGTATAGTTAATTTTTTTATTTGCCCTTTTTCTTTTCTTTTTTTTCCTTTGTTTTTGGTTTGTTTTTTTAAGGAATTCACTTGACCGATACTCAACAATGTACAGTAAATTTTTTTTTTTTACTTTTTTATTTTTAAATTTTTAAATTTTTTTTATTTTTTAGGAATTCGACTTGGCTGAATTCTCAACAATGTACAGTAACTTTTTTTATTTTTTCCAGGAATTGGATTGAGGATGCACATTAAATTTTTCCAATAATTTTTTTCCATCACTAATTGCCTCTCCTTTGTCGTCACCACCTAGGCCCTCACTGCTCTAGGATTCCACCATCTCTTTTGTATTTTTTTTTTCATTTTTGACTTATTCTCTTTTTTCACCAAAAATTTTGTTAATACATAATATTGCAATACAGTAAAAGAAAAAGGGAAAATAAAACAATTTACTGTACATTAGTTAGAATTCGAACAAGCTGAATTGAGAACGAAAAAAAAAGAAAAAAAGGGAAGAAAATAAAAAAAAGTAACTGTACACATGCAATCGGAATTCAAGGGAAAAATTAAAAAATTGAAAAAATAAAAAGAAAAAAGAAAAACGTTAATGTACATTCTGAGAATTCGGAGAAGCTGAATTCTCGAAAAAAAAGGAAAAGAAAAAGAATAAGAAAAAAATAAATGAAAAGGAAAAGGGAAAATAAAAAAAAAGTTATTGTACGTTGTTGAGAATTCGGTCAATCCGAATTGGTGAAAAAAAAAGGTTGCGGCAATTCATTAAGCAAAAAAAAAAAAAAAAAGCAAGAAGATAAAAAAAGGTCATTTCAATTATTTTTCATAAAAATGTTAATCTTCATAAACTTGTAATCTAATCCCCCACACCGTGGACACATATCATAGACCCATTTAACCACATCAACTTAGGACCATAGGTATTGACTACCTATGAAATCTGAATAACCACCATTTCTCTTATTTTTGTTGTCACTGTCTCTTCTACCAAAAGGGCTTGGTAAATAGCCCCTAGAGTACAATGAGTCATTTTTCCTTTTTTTTTTTCTTTTTACAAGAGACAACTATAAATATAGCTGTAATGATGCTTTTTGTACATGTATTGCCTAGAGTAAAATGATATGCATTATATTTCACTCCAAAACAATGACCAATCAATTAACCTTTATTTTTATTACCAGAAGTGATTATATTTTACATATTTATACTTGAACCATCACTTTAGTTCTAAAAAATCATATCTTTGACAAATAATCTCTTTGATGTCATATTGATTTTATAGAAGCCACTTTAACCCTTATAAGATCATATTTTTAATAAAATTATCCCTGAAATAGCTGTTTTTGTTAATGTAGATGAAATTAGATTAAGTTGGGTAAATTTATTAAATAAGATGATTTTTGAAGTGCCATAGGCAAATATAATTTCTTTTAGAGATTATTTTATGAATGATTTGATCTTTTGGGATCTAAAGTGCCTGATTCTCCCAAAAATGTTTAGTCTTTGTGTTTATAAGTTTTTAAATTTAAAATCTCACTTGTATGTATTAAATAGTATCTAAATATTTGATATAAAAAATTTACTCATCCAGTATCTCTCTCACACTATACTAATATTTTTCTCACTTTATAAGCATAATGACACATCATAGAAGTAAGAACGAGCATATTAATATTTCACAAACTTACTACAATTCATATCACTCTTATTATACAATATGATACACGGGGTGGTCTTTATATAGGCAAATTGTCACAATATAATAATAATAATAATAATAATAATAATAATAATAATATCACTTATATGTATTAAATAATAATAATAATAATATTAGTGTTTATAAGTTTTTAAATTTAAAATCTCACTTATATGTATTAAATAGTATCTAAATATTTGATATAAAAAATTTACTCATCCAAGTATCTCTCACACAACACGAATATTTTTCTCTCACTTTATAAGCATAATGACACATCATAGAAGTAAGAAAGAGCAGATTAATATTTCACAAACTCACTACAATTCATATCACTCTTATTATACAATATGATACACGGGGTGTTCTTTATATAAGTAAATTGTCACAATATAATAATAATAATAATAATAATAATAATAATAAAAATAAAACCTTGCTTAATTTATAAGAAAATAACAACTAAACTATCAACTTGTACAACTTGCAGTTCTCCATGCATACAAAGGTGGTAGTAAATTTCAATTGTAACTCTTCTTTTGACTAGGTAAATAAGATGTATAAGAATATAAATTTAACTTGAATTCTATTTCATGCAAGGTGCTACAAAAATTTTCTAGTAACAAAGTTTAACTTGAATACTTCAACCCTTTAACATCTTGCAATTATAATGATAAAGATATGGCAACTAATAATGAGTTGCAATTATCATTCATGCAAGAGACACGATTTTTTGAGCGAAACTAATTTTATGAATATCATACGAATTAATTTAATTTTTTTCTCTCTCTCCCCTGTTAGTCTCATCATGCTTTCCTTGACCACTATTTTTCTATGAGAAATGATAAATGACTACCACCACATTTACACCATATATTTATACCAAGTTAAAAATTATAAATCAACATACAAAAAGTTATAAACCAAGATGTAAAAGTTGTAAACTAAAGTACAAAAAGTTTTTACATATTGGTTTATAACTTTTTGCATTTTGGTTTACAACATTTTATATATGGTTTATAACTTTTTACACATTAATTTACAACTTTTGATTTGGTGTAAATATATGGTGTAAATATAGTGATGATTGTATGTCACTCCTCTTTTTCTATATGCTCTACTCTTTCATAACAAATTCTTTGAAGCTGTTTAGCATAGCTCTTCGTGCTACTATAATGAAATTTTGAATTAACAAAAGTTAATATTAGAAGACGATATATTATCATATTATATGTTCGTTTATTCTATTGCAGAGCTTTATCCAAGAGGGAAAAGAAAATATAAATAATATTTTTTTAATTGATTGATCCAAATAGGCAAATGCGTGCTAGGTCTGGCTTAATTTACATCTATAGAGCTCCATTGGCAACAGAATTGTAATTAAACTTGCTTAATTAACACATTTGTTAGGAGCATTTGCGATAAGAGAAATTCTTATACTTTTAGAATAAGTCAAAACATTTGTTTTACTCCAATTATTGATTGATAAATCATTTATTATATTAAAAATATAGTTAAGTGAGAGATAATAATGACCCGCAAACTATGTGTCAATTAATAAATTGAATCAAGGATTTCATCCCGCTTTGACGCACCTAAGGTATTTCTCTTGCGATGATATATTAACGTTTGAATTTTTGATATTTTGCTCCATTTTGTTATTGGTTTCAAGAACTGTATCAGAGAGGTCAACTAAGTACATAGAACTTAAAAGAATGTTGTTGACCAAGTTAACCAATGCATGTTGTTGTGTCTTATAGACGTCAAAGTAATTCTACTCATTGATACGTTGTAGAATTATAGGTGCACCATGTTGTGGCTTAAGAGTAATCCTAGTGTAAGGAGCATGGGTGTAAGAGGGTGAGAGATGGAATGAGAAATGTTGGAGAATCATAGCCACAGCAATCTTTGCCTCTATCAAGGCAAACTTTTGGCCTAGGGAGATTCTTGGGCCCCATCCAAATGGGTAGAAAGCAATTTGATCCTTTAAAGCTTTGGAAACCTGCTCAGCAAACCTCTCCGGATTGAATTCTTCTGGGTTGTCCCAGTAGTTACCATCATGGTGTAGAAGCATCAGTGGTAAATAAACCTCAACCCCAGCTGGGACGGATATGCTTCCTATCTTTGTTGCACACTTGGTGTATCGATATGTTGCTGTCACAGGAGGATACAACCTTAGGATTTCATGTAGTACCATCGATACCTAAACAGTTGAGCATATTAATTTTATGTTAGTTTTGAATTCAGAAAATTATAGGCGCATTTGTTTCTTCTTCTTTTTTTTTTTTTTTTTTACAAAATGGTAAGTTTTTAACCAAAAAAACTCATTTTTCATAAAAACTATGAGACTTTTACTTAAAAAATCATTTCTCATAAAAACCATCTGTGTTTTTGTTTTTACTAACTTACGATCTTGAGCTGATTTATGGCTTCACAGTCAGGTCCCTTCTTGCCACAAATATGTAATACCTCTGCTCTTGCCTTTTCTTGCCAATCTTGATGTAGGGATAAAACAATCATAGTCCAAGTAAGAAGATTGGCTGTGGTCTCTTGGCCAGCAAAGAAGAACAACTTGCATTCCTCTATCAAATCCTCACTCGTCAGAGAAATGTTGCTCAGTCCTTTGCACTGCAATAGAATGCTCAATAAATCATCCCCCTTGAACTCTGCTTTCATCATTTCCTTCTACTTCTTCTGGATCATGTCCTGCAATATTGCTTTGACTTGACTATATATTTGGTATCTCCTCTTGTTTTTCCTAGTAGGTATGAATCTTGGAGTATACAAAACTTTTGTTAGTTGACTAGCAGAAACAAGGAAAACAAAACTCACATGACTCAACCCACCCTAGGCCTCAGCAAGAGTCACTCTCCATCTACCCCAAAACCGTTAAGGCCCTAACCCACGATGAGCAGCTGCAATTGCTGAGTCGGCCAACAATTCTTTCTCCAAATTGCACTTAGCTCTTTTTCTCTGACACACTTTTAGTCCTTCAAGAAATTTGTCTCTAACATTGACTTCCTTAACCATAAATTTCATGGTGCTTAATTTTAGGATGATATACATAGTTAAACATCGAATTGTACCTTAAACCTGGAAAATAGATGCTGAGATAAGCTTCAAGCACAAGTTCAACCTGCTCTGTCAGCAATTCAAAGATCATCTTCCCCTCTTCATAACAGCTCCCAAATGCGGTTCGAGCAATGACATCTCCAGCTAGAATGTTGAACTCCGGAGCAACATCCACTTCACATGATCCATCGGGTTCAACCAGTTTCTCCCACCGTTCGATCAGGCCACGACAACTGGCTGAGAATTCTGGGACCATTGCCTGATTTGAACACAAAGAACCAAGCAAAATTAGAAGAAGACAATGGCAAAACTGGAGAAAAATGGCTTAGAGTTTGTGACACTTGTTGTACCTTCAACTTCTCAAAGTGGAAGGCAGGTGTTATTAGTTTTCTACGTTTGGCCCAGGTTTCACCCTCCAACGTTGAGACACCCAATTGCAGAAGATCAATTAAAGGGTTTAGTACTGGTGGCTTTATAAAATGACCATTCTGACCTGCTAATATCGTCCTTATTAGTTGTGCATCTGCTACTATTAGCCTAGGTACCCTCCAAACCAACTCAGTGACACTTTTCCTGAGTAAAGCATAGTGTCATGGCATTAGAATTGGTACACTACAACGATACGCATGTACAAAATCAAGAGTAATGAAAACATCCTAAATTCAAAAGAATGATTCTATTTAGTTATTGTTTTCATTTTTTATTTTTAGTCTGTTATTCAAAACAAGATTTTCTAATTTTTATTAATTTTTTTACAATATTCTGAAAAAATAAAAAAAATAGAAAATAGAAAATAAAAATGAGAAATAATTTCCAGCACCATAAAAAAAAAAATTGTATCACTGTTATTGGTTATTGCTTACCGTGTTCCTCCACCATCTCAGTAAAGAAAGGCATGACCCGAGGCACAATGTGGTGGTTCAAGCTGATGGGCTTAGATAATGCATCAATAGTGTACCTCTTCATCACTTCCACGTCTCCACTAAAGAGCTTGTACGAAGTTCCTCTTATCCCTTGTTGCCTTAATATTTTCTCCACGCCCTTGGGTCTCCACCAGAATTTAGAGACCAATTTACTAGTGAAGTACAGAACAAGAAAAAGAAAAGAGAACACGGCGGTTTTGTAAACGAGATTTTCCATGGTTTAGTGTTGTACAATGAAGAAAGGGGATTACACCCAAAAAAAGAAAAAATTAAATTGTAAAAGAGACAGGTAGAGGGGAACAAATACAAATGACTGGGAAAGTTGGTTGCAATCAGCTCTAGGTTTGAGGAAATTTATGGCTGTAGCTTTGAGAAAATGGTCTCGGTGAGATTGCAACAGCTGTGGTCGTGTAATGTTCATAAACAGAGACAAGTGGGTCTCCATCTTGTTGATCAAGCAATTTTGGGCAGCTCACTTTCAGTCAACAACTCAACATCCTAACTAGCTGATTTTTTTGTTTTTTCAATTTTGTTTACTTACTTTTTTTTTTGTGTGTGAAAAAACACTCAATTGGCTAATTTGGTGGCTCCGAATAAGAGTGATTGAAAGGGACAAATGATAAGGTCGTCGATAGACCACAATCGTGCTTTGCTTGACAAGGTCATAAACTGATAATTGCTTGGTGAGCAAGTGTTTTATGTACTTGGAAACGGATTCCATGTGGCTATATCCTACCCCGGATTAATATGTGAGTAGCAAGGAAAGACGATGTAGTCACTGAATCTATTTTAGATAGCCAAATACTCTTTTTGTCCATTTTTATCTATCTTTATGAGAAACAGGTAAGATTTAATATATTATAAAATCAATATATCTAGACAATGGAATCCATGTGGCTATCCTACCCTAGATTAATATGTGAGTAGCACGGAAAGACATTGTCTTCACTGCACAATCTATTTCAGATAGCCAAATACTCCATCCATCTACTTTTAAATGTCTCTTTAAGAAATAATTATGTTAGATATATTGATTTTCAATATACAAATCTTTGTGCCCATATATGTTGATTTTTCAATATACCAAATCTTAATTGTTTCCCAAAGAGATAGTCAAAGTATATGGAGTAGTAGTTAATTGGTTGTAATAATTTATTGTAGCAAAAAATATCATAATATCTTTTCAGTTTAAAAATTATACACATGGATATATTATCTTATATCTTATTATAAAAACTGGTAATGGAGGTACAAGATTGATCAGGTGACTTGCACACGTGTCAGGATGATGTCAATATTATACTCCCTACAAATTGCCGGACTCAATTTTAGTAATGGATACAGGACACAAATGCATTGTCATTCATTGCAATCATTTTTTGAATCGAAGCGATATTTACACAAGCTTCCCAATCTAGTTTCATTTAATGGTTTTAGGATGTACACATGTGCAATCGTATCAAGGTGTAATACAACTAAAGGCTTTTCTAGAAGCACTATGAATGGAAATGAAGCTTCAAAACTCTTATGACACATGTTCAATGACATTATTTAATGCTTGATTGTGTGAATTGCTCTACATTTATTTCATATCCCGGATTTTCAGATTGGAAAGCATGGTTGTAGAAGCTCTTCACGTAACACACTCTAATGGGCTATCTAATCTCATTAAAAGCCTTCTAAAAATTGGTAGATTGTTTGTTCATTGTTCTCATATCACAACCTCTTTAAATAGAGGAGTGTTGGCAGTGTTTTCAGTGTGCTTGGTTCTACCTCTTGCAACATCTTCACTACCCATTCTGCTTACTTAATCAACTATCTTATTAGGTATGTAGTTTGTCCATCCATTAGTCTTTCCCTGTTTTTGTTGCTGGTTCTGTTTGAACATATTTGTTTAATCTTAATGCTGCAGCAATCATGGCCTCCTCTTCATGTATTGGAAGAGATTTGAGTAATGTGAGGAGCTTCTGAACTTTCTACCTAGAGATGAAACCTGAGGCTGTTAGTCTCCTTTCCCTCTTACAATGCACCTCATGTTTTACATTCATTTATTTCCATGCAAGCTCATGCATCATCAACTTCTTCTCATTTCCTTTTTTTTTTTTTATTTGTTTCATGCTTGCAGTTGATTGTTGAGCTTCCCACTATTTTCTATAGGAGATTTCAAGAGGATCTTCCATATAAGATTCTTTTCATGGATGGTCATGGAAATGAGATTGGGCTCTTGTTGGATAGGGGTTTCCTAAATAGATATATTATTGATGGGTACATGCAGCTTGTTAACTACTATAAGTTGCATGATGGTGAATGGCTCGAGGTGTTCTATAATGATAATGGTGTGTTTTATTTTCATGTAAGGGATATTGACATGCAAAGGGTTCCTTACCCTTATCCACCTAAAAAGCTGACCCTTGATGACCTTTCTGGGAAATGGCTTTCAATCATCATCCTTTGTTTCATCCTCCCCTGCACCTTTTGCTAAACAACATGTCAATAACGATTTTAATCCTTTGCTGAACCATGTTCTTTATCCTCATCATGGTTTTGATGAGGATGCTGACCGCTTTTATAGTCTTCCTAATAGTCTACAAATTCCAGTTGTGAAAGATGAGGTTGAGGCTGTTGATGGTAATGTTAGTGTTGAACCGAGAATAATATCCCTCAAAATGAACCTGTTTTAGTGGCATCTGATAATAATACTGCTTCTGTTGGAGATCGTAATGCTGAACCTGTTTCTGAGGAAAATGCTCAACCTCAACCCGCTGCCAATGAGAACCCTGCTTTTGAGGAAATTGGTCTTACTGTTAATAATGTCAATGAGGATGATGTTGTAAAAGGTGATATTGATCCTATTGATGATGCTGATGCTGTGTTTGAGGATGAAGGTGGTGACAATATGGAGGATGATGATGTTGAAATCGTTGAGATACATCAGTTAGCAGGTGGTTTTTTCATGTGTAAGAAGTAGATTAGTCAAAATCTAAGCCTTTTCCTTTTTCATCTAATATATTGCCATTGTATTTTAAGTTGTCTTTCATTTGAAAATGTATCATGCTTTGTTGTAAATTCTCCCTGCTGCCTTTGCCCTACAAGCGTTTCCAAATAGGGTAAGCAACATGTGACTTAGGAATTCTGATGGATACTTTTACCCTATGCTGCTACGATGGAGCCAGAGGAGACTTAGAGAGGTGCATCTTGGAAGGGGTTGGCATATGTCATTAAACATGATGTAAGGAGTGGGACTGTCCTTAGGCTTAGGGTTCCTATGGATGATGAGACTCTTATTCTAGCTGAAGTGATTAATATTTAAAGCTCTCTAAGTAGTGTCTGTTTAGGTATTATCTTATTGTATCGGGATGGTGAATGCATGTTTTGCTGGAGAAGGATCTTTGTTTGACATCCATTTTGTATTAGGTGGTTGCCTTCCTGACATTACCTATATGTGATACTATCATGAATGTAGTAACTACTTAAGTTTGTAATGAAATGTAATGGAAGTTTGAGTTATCAATGTAGCATGGTTGTTTATCTTGCAACTGTATTGTAAGTTTCTATATTTTGCACTATTTTACTGCCACTGTGCAGGAATTGTTCAACTAATTTCAATTCTCTAGTGCTTACATAGCTAACTAGGTGAAGATACTCAAAACAAAAAATTAATAAAGCACGTATCTCTATTATGTGTCAACTACATTATGTCTAATAAAGCAATCATCTCTATTATGTGTCAACTACATATTTCTATTTGATAGATTTGTAGTGTTTTTACAATTCCTGGTTTTGTTATTCAATAGGAAACTATATTATGTAAACTACATTATGTGTAAAGCAAGCATCTCTATTTAGTGTCAACTAGATTATGTCTAATGACATGGATTATTTCAATCCTCTTGTGATATTTTTGACTGAACCATATTGGCATTGTTTCAACAAAAAATGCAACACTCTAAGCCACCTGCTTTTTGTGAAAAAAAAATTAGTTACACAATGCCTGATTAAAGTCCTTGACTTATCCTTCAGTTAGTTTGGATTTAGTTGCTAAATCCTTATGAATTTAAGAATTCTTTGTGCTGTTTTTGTTTGGCTTCAGTTCACATTAGTTGTTATTGCAACAACGTTTACATGTTGTCAAGAGTATAATTCTGATAAATAGTATATAGCTCCAAGTCTTAAATTAATTTGTTCTTGATTTTGCTATACTTAACTGAAGCCTAACTAATCTCTAGTGCATAGCTATTTATAAATATTCAGTTTGAGAGTGCCTCCCTGTTCTGGTTGTTTAGGCCTCCTTTAGCAAACATATGCTATAAATATTTGAGGGTTGCTCACTTGGCTATATTTGGCTACATTTGATTGGTGCCTCCCTATATACTGAATATATGTGATAGAGGCTGAGTGTTTTTGGAATTCTTGGTTTTCTTATTGAGTAGTACAATGTTGCTGTTGTTTTATGGCTTTCGGTTTTTGATGCAAAGGAACAGAGGCTTGAACAAGTGTAGTGTGTGTTTGTGTCTGCAAATGGATAATGGAGGATAAGAGAATAAGATATTTGGAAATCGATGTTAGTAATTGTGTAAAGGGAACAAAGAGAGCTCTTCTTTGATTGGATTTTCTAAAATACCACATATAAATATATTATCTCATGTTACAATGCATGCTGAAGTGGTAAAAATCCTGTTTTGTGCAAATATGAATTTAAAAAAAAGGAAAAAATAAGAAAATTTATGCAAGGATAGATGTCCATAAGTTAAAGACTAAAGGATAGTTGTTGCAATACAAAATTGCATAAATAATTATTAGAGAAAAAATTAAATTTGCAACAATGTTCAACCTTACTGTGTTAGTCCACCTTATTAATGGCCATGCTACCTAATGTTAGAATGCCTGTTGAGAAGCAAGTGAAAAATGTGGTAGAATTAATATACTCCTCAGTTGTCCTTTTAAAGCATGGGTTCAAAATCCATCTCAATAAATACCAACACTAGAGATATCATTTGGTCAAAGTACCTCATGAAAATAACAATTGCAACTTTTATTTTGTACACAATTTTGTCAAGTCCTCACCACTCTTAATTCTTATTTCTTTCTCCTATCTAATCACAAATAGACTTCCATGTACTTGACATGGAACTGGAAATGAGATGAAAGTACTGATGTTTGATCATTCTTTCTATATTCTTAGTCGCTTCTAGGAAACTCTTCTCAGTTTTGAAATCAATAATATTAGATGCAAACTATTAATTGTGTGCTATCGAATTGCCATAGCTTGCACAGTTGAAATTTAGATATGGGTTTACATTCAATGCAAGCATCCTCACTTGTGATTGGTCTTTTGAATTAGATAGCACAATTCCCACCACGTTAAATTTGATTTGTATATATACCATGAAGTGAAATAATTCTCATTGCTTGCACCAATTTTTAGTTTTTGACTATAAAAGTTAGATTAAATTTTCAGAATAAACGAAGGCACACTCTTTAACATTTAAAGTCCTTTAATTGTGATGGAAGTTTAGATATGGGTTTACATGCAATGCAAACAGCCTCACTTGTGATTGGTCTTTTGAATTAGATACCACAATTCCCAACACATTAAATTTGGTTTATATCTATACCATGAAGTGAAATAATTGTCAATTCTTGCACCAATTTTTAGTTTTTTACTATATAAGCTGGATTAAATTTTTAGAACAGATGAAGTTACACTCTTTGACATTTAAAGTCCTTTAATTGTGATGGAAGTTCGGAATGTAGAACCTCTATTCAGAAATTTGACAGATGAGTTCATTGGAGTGCATTGCAGCTGATTAACTAACCATATCTAAGCCATAATAGTCTACATTTCATTCTCGATTTGGTATAAGTCAATGAAGTCCAGCATTCTAAATTTGATTTGGTCAAAGAATAACAAAGTTTCAATCGTGCTGTAGGTATATTGATTTGGATTTATACCATGAAGTGATGAAATAATTCCCAAAGCTTGGTCCAATTTATGGTTTTTGACCATGTGACCTGAAATGAATCTCCAAAACAAATGAAGGCACAGTGTTTTAAATTGCACATTGATTTGGTCTATATGAATGAAGTGCAATTTTTTAATTGTGATGAGATTAGAAAATTTAGAACCTGTGTCAAGAGATATCAGACATGAGTTCATTGCACCTCATTACATAACACAATTCCCAGCACATTAAATTTGATTTGTATCTATACCATGAAGTGAAATAATTCTCAATGCTTGCACTAGTTTTTAGTTTTTGACTATATAAGCTGGATTAAATTTTTAGAATAGATGAAGACACACTTTTTGACATTTAAAGTCCTTTAATTGTGATGGAAGTTCGAAATGCAGAACCCCTGTTTAGAAATTTGACAGATGAGTTCATTGGAGTGCATTACAGCTCATTAACTAACCATATCCAAGCCATAATAGTCTACATTTCATTCTCGATTTGGTTTATGTCAATGAAGTCCAGCATTCTAAATTTTATTTGGTCAAAGAATAACAAAGTTTCAATCTTGCTGTAGGTATATTGATTTGGATCTCTACCATGAAGTGAAATAATTCCCAAGGCTTGGTTCAATTTATGGCTTTTGACCATGTGACCTGAATTGAATCTCCAAAACAAGTGAAGGCACAATGTTTTATAGTGCACATTGATTTGGTCTATATGAATGAAATGCAATTTTTTAATTGTGCTGGGGTTTGAAAATTTAGAACCTGTTTTGAGTGATATCTGACATGAGTTCATTACACCTCATTACATAACCATATCCAAGCCTATGCAGTGTAGATTTCATTCGTGATTGAATATAGGTCAATGAAGTATAATGATTTAATTGTCATGGAGTCTTAAATTAGAAAGTTTGATATGAGACATTGCATTCTAAATTTGTTTCGGTCAAAAAATCTAAAGTTTTTATTGTGCTCGTGTTTATTGTTTTAACATAAACAATATAACTATAACTATATATGCAACCATATAACTATCCAACTATATTATAACTATATGATATTATAACTATATAATAACTATATAACTATTACTATAATATCTGTGTCTGACAAGAGTCCACAGTTCCACCATATAGCATTTACTGAGGTTAATTGTGTGCATGAGCTACTAAGCAATAAGAACTAAGTATAGTCAAATGTTCTTTGTGCTATATATACGCAAGTTGTATCCTTCATTCTTGCACATGACTACAAACACTTCAAAGTTATAAAAGTGCTATCTATGCTTTCCTTTGTTAAGTATGACAACAAAGTATGATTTACTAAGAGGGTGAATGCAAAATCTGAAAATAGATTGTGTAAGCTTAAAGTGAGAGTGCTTAGGGTATGGAGGTTTCCTTCCTTTAATGACAAACATCAGAAGCCTATATTGGAAATGGTTGTCATGGATGAAGAGGTTGTATATAGAATTATATTGTCCAAGCTTATTTATTCATATATGCTATATACAAATAAATGTTAACTCAACATGTTCTGCTTTAATCCTATTAACCACATTCTGTTTGTTACTTTTACTCATCATTGTGCATGAATTCAATGCATAGTTAGGAGCCATCACGTCAGGCTTTTGAGAATGTTATAATTGAAGGAAAGGTGTCCACCATATCAAATTTTGAGGTGTCTGAGAATGATATTAGATTCAAGCCAACCTAGCACGATTTTAGAATATTTTTTAAGAAAGAAACAATAGTTAAGGAAACTAAGGATTCCCTGATACCTCTACATGGGTTTGACTTTGTCCTTAATAGTGTGATCTTAAGTGAGACTAAAAAAGATGCCTATTAGGTTGGTATGTAATCCACATCTTAGTCTTTAATTATTTTTATAATTAATCTATGATGTTATACCACTAACATTTTGTTGTTCTTTTTTAGACATCATAGGGCTCCTTACTAGAAAAGGAAGGATGAGTGAGTTGGGAGGGATGAGAAGGTGGTAAAGAAGATAGAGCTTCAACTTGATAATTTGGAGTAAGGATTTCCTTCTACATTCCTAGATCTTGGTCCTAATTCATGCTAAAAAATCACTTATGATTTTCTAGTGTATTGCCTTCATTTGTTTTATATGATTACTTCAATATAAAGGAGTAAGGAAGTGATCAAATGTACATTATAGGAGGACTTTGCAAAGGTTTATACATTTAAAGGAACATCCTGCCGCAGAATATATATTCATCCTACAATTTGGAAAAATGAAAAAATATCAAGTTAGGTGAATTGTTGTTCTTGCTTTATTTTTATTTTAGAAAATTGAGTAAACTGATTCCATAAGCAAAACATTGGCTATCTTATGTCTAGGTAAAATGGGAGTGAGTAATACTAATTACACTTTGTTCATCAATGAAGACTTTATTAAGGTCAAACAATTTCTAGAGATATCAAATCTTATCTTTATACACCTATAGATTTGATGGCTTATTTCACAATGAACCTAATTATTTTATTATAGGTTCTGTCATAGTGACTAAATAGTAGGAACACAAGTTTCCTATCTTGAAGGTTATTCTTCATACTCCATGGAGGATGATTTCCTAAAACTAATGTGTACAAAGCTATTTCTAATGTGAAAGATAGTCATGAGGTGAGTTGGCACATGTTTTAATTATTCATCACAATTTGTGTTTCTTTATAGTAATAGTTGTATTCAATATTCATCTGTTTTATGTTAGGGTCAAAAGGTTATTTTTATCACCATTGTGACTGTGAAAGACATTGACTATGAGTATAATCGGTGGTATAAGGTGTGTAAACAATTTTTTCAAGGATTAAAGGAAGACGCTAAAAGCTTTTACTATAGGAAGTGCAACATCTATCCAACTACATTCATTCCAAGGTAGGTTTAATAAGGTAATAGCTAAGTTTTTGCTGAATTGGTTAGCCAAAATAGAAAGCTTTGTAATCTAAAATCATTTTATTAATATCAGGTATAGCATTAGGCTAAGGGTTATGGATGAGATAGGCACTGCTTCTTTCATGTTATATGATAAAGAGGTAGCTAGGTAATTGGACATTTCAGCTAATGATTTGAAGACTACTCATCTGTCAAGGGCATGTACTTAAAAATTATTAGTGGTTAACCCAATTTCTTCTTTTTATGTAATAATACTAAGAAATGAGCAAATTTTAGGGTGGAGACAAGAAAGAATATCCTCAAGAAATAAGTGCTTTATGGATAAGAAGTTTCTTTTCAAAGTGGCTGTGAAGATGAATTCCTTCCAGCCTTGTGTGATAACTATCTTAAAGCTTTCTTCGATGAGGCTATTATCTCCAAGCTTCATAGAAAAATACAAGATTCATGATGTTAGATTCTGTGTTATTCATTAAGGCTTTTAATTTTCTTTTATTACAACCAATTTTTTGGGTCTTTACTTTGTTTTTGGATATCTTTATCAGGTTGAGTTAGTACCTGAGAATTTTGAACTGATGAGCAATTTTGTTGATGTCTATAATTTAAACAAGGTAACTTAGCTGCTATATTATTTATTAAAAGATAAGTATATACAATTTTCCTAGGACATTGTTTTTTTTCTCAAGATAGCTTCTTACAGTCTTATGAGAATGGTGGTGAAGCTGAAATAGGGACTAGTGTCACACCTTCCAAGAACATAGTTGAAAAAGAATGGTTTGCAAAGCCTTCTGAATCCTCACTAGATGGTGTTAATCAGTCCTCTACCAAGATGAGAAATGTGGCTAAAAAACATGAGGATTGAATGGATTTGCTTGAAGGCTTTCCAAATTTCAAGCTATTGATTAAGTTTGCAGATAGGGTCCTTAAGACTATTATATTGTTATATATATAGTCTTAATTTCAAGCTTACTTTATGTGTGGTAGGAAAATGAAACTTTGTGTAATGTTTGTGTTGTGTCTGGTCCAACCATGACAGAGTTTCATGTACTGGCTTATGTATCTCATACTGAGGTAATATCCTTCTAATATATTATTATGAGCTTTATATGAAGGTGGTTAAGGGTAATTATTTTCTAACTTTTGGTCATTCAAAAACTACACATGTTTATATTGCAAAATGGTTATAGGTAGTTGGTTTGAGTATTGTTGATATGGAATTCATACTAGAAACAATATACATTAGTCAAATTGTACCAATCAATTCAAGTTTCTATTGAATTCATATACTCTGAATTATATCTAATTGCTCAATTATACAACTGTGTATGTAGAAAAAATTTATTAGTGGGAAATTCATATTCATGCACTGAATTGAGTTCATATTCATTGCTCAATTAACATTTAGTTTAATCTTTGTTGCTGATCATGAAACTTTTACTTCCTCTATCCCACCAAACTTCATATTTTGTAATATTGGTGAATGTGATGTGATTCACAACTTATTTGTTACTTATATGCCTGCATAACTTTTGCATTGTTTTAATTTATGATGGGAATATGATTCAAAAGCTGAAATTAGTACAAACCACTACAAATTCATAATGAGTTAAATTACCATTATTTTGCTATTTTTTTCTTCTGTCTTTTCTATTTCTGATTTTATTCATATTTTCTACTACTTTTGTGTGTTTTCTTGGTTTTTATGATGGGAGGGGCGAGGGCTAACCCTAATTGTTGCAGTCTCTCACTCTTATGCTCTTGGAGTATTGTCTCTTACTCTCTTTCTCTATTTTTTTTTCTAGTCGTGGTGCAAATCTTGTTCTAATTTTTTTGTGTGTGCGTAATCTTGTTCTAAATTTTATTTCACAGAAGAATGAGAGAGGGGTTTGGGTTTGTGTGGTTGTCAGTTGTGCCTTATGGAGTGTGGTGTGGGTTTGTGAGTTGGGCCCATATGGCCTTTAAAAAGTAGGGACAATTGGTCAAGCAAGAAAAAGAAAAAAAGAGAAACTTGTTGCAAAAAAAAAAAGAAAAGACGGGTTAAACAGGCTAGAGCTAATTTGTTTAACTCGCGACTTAAATGGCTGGACTAAAAACAAATTAAAATTTTTTAGACCCAACCCATATTTTTTTGTTGGGATAATGGGTTGACATGATGGGTTTGACCTATTTTGACAACCCCAATTCCAGCAATGTGAGTTGCCGATCCACTTGTTCTTTTCTATGCAAGTTCACATCGTCGTTCCCACACTGCCGTTCCTCGTGTTTCTCATTGCCAACACTCATTAATTTTGGGTAATGATCATGAATTGTGCAATCATAATTAGATTTACTGTTTTTTTATTAACATCAAAATTAGGTTTAAAAGCATTTGAGTTAGATAAAAACTTTATAATCTATTATCTATAATTAAATAAATTATATCTAATTGCTTCATGAAATTAATAATTACAGTAAAAAATTATTCTTATTAAAATTTTGTTAATTATCTATCACTGAAAATATTACATTTAAGTGTCTAATAATAATGATAATAATAATTTGTACTAAAACATATCTATCTAATATATATTATTTATTATTTATTTTCTACAACTAAATTGACTACTTTCATATGCTACATGACAACTATTAATTAAAATTTAAGAAAAAATATTTTTTTTTAAATTTATCTAATATCTATAAATAAATTGACTATCTTGTCTTGACATGTTAAATAGACAATCTTTAGATACACAAAAATTAAAATTCTTTATGTGTCATATGACAATTTCTAATTACAATTAATAAAAAATTACTCCTATTAAAAAATATACATCTGTTGCCTATAACTAAATAATTGCATCTAAACAACTTCTGATTAAAATCAAAGAAAAATAATTAAATCTATACTTTAGTTCTTGAAAATTTTTTGTTTTAACATTTTAGTTCTTAAAACATTAAATTCATATACATTATCCTTAAAAGATTAAATGCATACATATTAGTCCTTTAAGGATCAAATTTTGACCTATTAGCTTCCGAAAAATATTGACTTTTAATATATTGATATTAAGTCCTTCAGAAATTGATTTTTAATATATTAATCTTTTAAGACTAATGTATATTGTATAATTTTGTCGTTAAGAGATTAATATGTTTAATGTGAATTTTTTTATGCATTTAAACTTTTAAAGACTAAAGTGTTAAAATGAAAATCTTCAATGTACTAAAGTATAGATTTATTCAAGAAAAAACTATTCTTGCTAAAACAGTAAACCCTATTGTCATATACAATTAAACGAACTATATATATATATAAATTATTTTCACAAAAATCTGTCTATCTATCTATTTATTATCTATAACTGAAAAAAAACACACCATAAAACATAAACATTTTCACTCTTTCTTGCACATTGTTTAGATTGTTATTTTTCTCACACTAATTCACTCTCTCACGGTATGCTCTGCTCTGGTGAAATAGGATTTTGGACAAATAACAACCACAGGCGGCACAATTGCTATCTCTCCAATAAATTATTCAATAAGTCATTTATACATGAAATTATTGTTGAAAAAACTGATAATTTCAAAGCAAGAAGCTTATTGTGGTTACGAATAAATAACATAACGTGGGCTTTATTGACAAATAAATAAAGCAAAATAATAAAAAATATCAAATGTCAAATATAAAAAATTATAAAATGAACCGTAAAATTACGGGAAACAAATACTACTACTATTGTTTAAATTATCATTCATGCAAGAGAAACAATTTTCTGTGTGAAACTAATTTTATGAATATCATACGAATTAATTTAATTTGTTGCTTTCTTATATTTTCTTTTTTCTCTGTCTCCAATTTGTCTCGTCATGCTTTCCTTGACTACTATATTTCTACATGTTCACTCGTTCATAACAAATTCTATGGAGCTATTTAGCATAGCTTTCCATGCTATTATAATGAAATTTTGAATTGAAAAATTAATATTAGAGGATTGTTATGAAATATTATGCATTTATGGATGCCTATCTTTAGCTGATTCGGTTAAGATTTGAATCAACAGATAGAATCTATTATGATTTGATATGATATTGTATCCTCATACTTTTATTATAAATAGCTTTTGAATACTCTATATACAGCACATTTGAGATGATCACTAAGATGATTCTCTCTTTTCTATTATTCATTATCTCTATTCTTATTTCTTCACAAAAAGTTATCAGGCATGACATTGCTGTTAAAGTGAAGAAGTTTGTCAATATAATGCAAGCACAATTCCTTCTTTTAAGATTCTTGGTTTATGATGGTGGTTTGGGAAGCAATGGATACAAGTTAGAAATGCCACAATATTCTTTTCACACCTTGGTTGGTTTTTCTTTCTCTCCTATGTTGTTGTTGTTGTTGTTGTTGTTGTTGTTATTATTGTACCATCAGTATACTTCAATTGTTTATTATTGTTGAGTTGTACCAATTTATTCACAAAAGCTCTATCACCTAAGTGAATGGGAAGGCTTAAGATAAGATATCCTAGCCATATCAATTTTTTTCAATTTGTCTTGAATATTATAAGTTGAAATTCATCTTTACTCAATGGGTCTGGTGACCAAACAAACAAGAAAATGCTACATTCCAGAAGGATTGCGCAAAACAATGATTTTTGTGGGTCTTGGAGACAACATTAGAAAAAAAATGTTGCATCCAGAAGGATTGCACAAAGCAATAATTACCAATTGCTTTAATTTTTAATTTTGTTTTTTATTATTATTTTGCTATATCAGTATGTATTTCTTCTACTTTATTATATTTCTATTTATTGAATGATAATCATTCCAAATAGTGAATGACAATCATTCAAAAAAAAAGGATAATCATTCACTAGAGCGAATAGATCTTTATTATTCAAAATTATCTAAAAAATATAAGAGATTTAATTCTCTATTGAAGAAAATTTATATATTCCTAGAAGTGAATATGTTAGAAGATCATTCCCTAAAATGAATGAATTTTATTATATACACCACGTAAAATGTGTGTCATTATAATCTAAAATAAGTTTATGCATTTTTTATAATGAATATTTTCATATTTTACATTCCTTGAAGCAAATGTACTCTAAGGATAATTTTAAATATTTATAATTAAGTGCTTATATTCTCCTAAGAGAATAATATAATGGATTTATTTATTTTCCTTCTTCGCTACCTTTGCAAAGAATTAAATCAATATTTTAGAAGATCCTATTGATCTTTTTGATAGAGTAGAAGAAGAGGTGTGACCATAATAAAAAATGGTAATATTTTTAAAAGCCCATTATGATAGCACTTGCAATTGCATTGATAACTATATGTTGAAAAAATCCTTGACTTTTAATGTCTTAAAGTGCTCCTACATTAGCACTATTAAGAAAATAGCTTTACAATGTATCATATATAATCGATTACATATGTCTTATCATGGTTGGATAAAATAATAAGTTGTTCATGAAAAAATCATCGAACTCACCCAGTTGGCTTTACTTTATTCTCTGAAGTGAATGTGACAAATTATAACCCCAAAAGTGACCAAGTTTTTTAAGTGAATGTGATAAATGTTATCGTTATCATTATGGCATGAAAATAAATTAGTTACATACATGTCATACGTTAAGATACTTGTTTGATATTTATCAAGAATCAATAAAAGATAATAAGGGAAAAAAACACAATTGAGTTGTGTTTTCAAACATATATTATGCAATTGTGTCATGATTGATATGAGCATTTGTATCTCTTTATCTTTAATATAAATATTGATTATTTGATCTAATAATGAAAGTTTTTATTAGATGTATTAAGTGATACTATTTTTGAGGAATATTTTATTTGAAAACTTTTAGTATTGAATTATTCTCTGTATTAAATAAAAATTATGGTATTTGTGGTATACTTCATAAATTATTATGTGATATGTTAAAATTTAACAAATTATTTACTTTATTGATTGATTTTATCATAAGATGATTATGTATCACGAAATAATCTTGTATGTTATTATGATTGATGTATCATAAAATAGTATCATATAATATTGAGATACTTTTGTGATATGTGTACATCATGATTATTAATGTTTTATTTTTGTGAAGTGATTAAACATGGCAAATTTCCTTTTACTTACATGATATACTTGTTAAAACCTTGATGATATCCTTTTATATATTTTATATTTTACTCATTTGGTAATAAGAAAAATAAATGTTAATTTTATTCTTGGTAGCACCAACATCATTGAAAGCTCTTGAAGAGTCGATATTTTGTTTCTTGAATAAGCAAAAATTATGCTCTATATATCATAAAATGAATAATACGCGATAGTGATTTTTTTATACTTTTGTCTTACATGTATTTATATCACTAACGCATTAAGAATGACATGATTGTTAGTGGTTTTATTTTTGTAATGTGATTATATATGAAAAGTTTCATATTATGTTATATTTTATATTTTTCTCATGTTGTAATGTGAGTATTAAATCTCAACACGATTATTAGTTGTACAATGATTGAATACTCCAAAAGAATTATTATTATGTCTCTTGAAGAAACATAATTAATTGTAAATGTTTATATTATCTTAGCTTAGTAGTATCAAAATGAATCAAGGCTCCAGGAGAGCGAGTATTTTATTTCTTACGAAACATATATGATAAACAACTAGCTACCAAGTCACAAAGAAACTTATTGAGTTCCAAAGATATTCATTGAAATGGATATCATACTGATAGTAAATGAGAGAAATAATTAGTATCTACATATCACAACTTATGTTTTAGGTAAGAATGTTGCTTTAGAAAATTTTCCTGCACTTTCTTCTAGTATCTATAGTACTTTTATATGAGTACAATTGAATCTCATGATATTATAAACCAGAAGTTTACTAGCCTAAATGATTTTATCTTTCGGCATGATCAATTGGGATATCCTAAAGCAATAATAATGTAAAGAATTTCTAAAACTGACATGAGCATTTGTTGAAGAACCAGGAGATCTTCATTCTAATGAGTTTTATTGTGTTGTGTGTTCTCAAAGTAAATTAAATTAATTATATGGCCTTCACTAATAAAGATTGAATTTTAAACCCTTTTGTGAATTTTAGCTGATATATGTGGATCAATTCATCTATTATGTGGACCTTTTAAATATTTTATGATTTTAATAGACATATCAATGAAATGGTCATATGTATGCTCATTATGATATCGTAATGCAACCTAGAGTTCGTGATATTAATTGCAAACTATTAAGAGCACAATTTCTTAATAATCTAATCAAAATTGCTTATCTTTATAATTATGGTGAATTTACTTCTCAAGCTTTTATTGCTTACAGGCCAATATTATAAATGTTGAACATTCAATTATTCTTATCCATATATAGAAAAGTTAGCTAGCATAATTAACTTATAATAGACTTCTAGTTAATTGCTAGACTACTTGTCCATAAGAACAAATCTCCCAATTTATAGTTGGAGCATACTATTTTATATATTGTAATATTTATTTGTATAAGGCCAACAGATTATCAATAATTCTATTATTTTGGCCTGAAGCCAAATAATTCCCATTTAAGACATTTGGATGCACAATATATGTCCTAGTTGCCCATATTATCTCTCCAAATGGGACCCCAAGAAAATTCGAGGATATATATTGGATATGATTCTCCTTTACAATCAAATGTATTGAAATACAAAATGGGAGATGCTTTAAGACTCAATTTATATATTGCCAAATAATGTTTTGTACAGTAGTGGGAGAGGGTAAAAGGCTTGGAAAAGAAAATAAATTAGAATACATCATTCTTACTGTATTTAGATCTTTAGCCAGGGCACAATGGTCACGTGTCATCAAATTTATTTGACTCCCAACACTTACAAATATGAAGATATTCAAATCTATGGTTAGAGAAGGATTCGTAAGCTGCAACATTTTTCATATTGTTTTCGATGTGAAAGATGCTTAAGCATTGATGGTTTTAGAGTGAAGAGTAGAGCCACAAATTATTGATTAGTTTAACATATGAAATGCATTTATTCCTTATTCAATTTAGATCTAATGCATAGTTGCTTCGATTTGTAAGTGTTCTTTATGAAATAAAACTTTCTTTGTTTTTTCCAAAAAAAATATTACTCACATTTTTTGAAAGAAAAATCTTCATCAACTAAATTGCTTTATTTTTTTTCTTTTATTTTTTCTCATCATATCATAATCAATTATTTAATGATTTAACTAATTTTGATATCCTGATAGTGTTACGACCTAACTTAGGTTATGAACGACGCATAGGGAACACATTCCCTAGCAAGCCTTAACATACATTATTTAGAAAAACCCAGAGTTTCCTCTACTTTTAACATCCCAAATTAGAAATAAAACCTGTATAAAAATAAGAATAAAATATATAATTGGGCTTCAAGCATTCTAGAATGCGCCCCAACAGAACAATTAACTCATCATAATTTAGAAATATATGTCTAACCATAATTAGGAGTATAGTTTAAAATATAATTCTGAACTTAGTTTACAAATCCTTTCTAAAATATAGTCTATACATATATCTAAATCTTAACTATACATGCTTAAGCACAAATATGTACATAAAAACAAAACTAAACCGAGGATCCTGCCTGACATATGGAGCATTAAAGTTTAACAGAGTAAAACTCAACAAAAATAGGTTCCAGGATACCAAAAAGCCTTCTTAAGAAGGTTCACAAACTACAATCGGCTATAGAGCCGTGGGATTGGAACCGAACTCACCTGCTATTTGAAAAGAGAGAGAAACAATGGAGTGAGTTTTGCACTTAATGGTAGACATGATGTCTATAACCCACATGAGACAATATATAATCCATAAATAGAATAATAATAGCTTCATAGCTCATATAAATTCAATAAATCCTTTTATTTATGAACAAGATTCTTGAAAACATCTCACTTTATATAAAATAATAGGGAATATCGAATTAGATAAACAAAAGGATTCACACTCTGGCTCATTCCTTCGTGTGATCCTGAAACAGAATGGTCCTACCCATGCGAGTAGTAGCAATAGAAGGATCCACTGTATGGTCCTAAAATTATAGTCAAGGTGCACCAAGGCTAACGCCTACTGTCCGTTAGTCCAAGACCTTGTAGAAACTCTCCCCAAAACATATACTTATTTTATACAAATCAATAAAGGGGTCCTGCCCACTATCCATAAATCATTTCTCAAATCCATATAAGGGGTCGATAGCTTTCAATTAGTTCAATCTATGAAATTTAATATTTCTTTATTAAATTTCCAAGTTATATCATATTGTCTCATGTGTAAATTTTTGAATAAAACATAAACTATTAACATTAAATCTATTTTTCACCAAACGTTTATATAACATAGCCAAATAATTATTTCTCAGCCTCTAATTTACTAAAATATATTTTTGACTAATTTAGAATAATTAAAAACAATTATAGACATAATGTCTACTCACAAACTAGTTCACAGAATTGAATATCAACTTCCAAGTGCCACCAATCCAACAGTTGATGCTCAATTGCTCTATAACTCTAGAAACAATGTAAATAAAATATTAGTAAGCAAATAATAATATCAATTTACACAATTTACCCCAAATCATTAAAATTCCTAATTTAGAGGGTTAAAAAAAATCTAAAATTAATCCTAAATTAATAGGAAATTTGATAAATAAAATAGAGTAGAGTAGAGGCTTATTTACCACTTGAAGAGTAGAATTAGTGAAGAAAATCGCTCCAATTTCTTGTAAAAACTCCAAGCTCTCTAATGAAGTTTAGAGAGAAAATAAAGATAGAGAAAGAAAGAAACGGTAGAAATGATAAAGAGGAGGAGGAGATGATAATTATGGAGGTGATGGTGCTATATATATATTTTTTAAGATAAAAAGAGAAAAAAAAAGAATAGCAGAAGAAGAAGAAGAACGAAGGAGAGAGAGAGAAAGAAGACAGAAGAGGAAGGAGGAAGGAGTCACGAGAATGTGAAGTAGGGGAGGAAGGAAGAAAAATAAAAAGAAAGAGAGAGAACTATGATGGTCTATACCACTTAAGGTGTACCTGGTCCTCACTTCAATTTTTTATTTTTTTATTTTTTTTGTTCGGTGATCAGCAGAGTATGAAATTATTTTACACTATCAATCAATCATATAATTATATTTATAAGATTTTCAAGGTAGTAGGTGGTTGAATAAAATGCCTTCATTGATATAATAATATATGATTGATATTTATATAAAGTTATTTTACATTGATAGCGCATTCAGATTAAACTCTTATTTAATATGAAAATTTTTACTTTATGAAAACTATAATTTTGCATTAATCAATTATCATTATCATCACTTCCTTCACTTTTGTTTCTTAAATAAATATTCTTCATATTTTTACTTTATGTGACATGTTTTATCATTTTTGTATATTGATAATACCTTCTTCTTTTTCAAAACCACATGTGTCCTCATATTGAGATGATCTTGCACGAAGAAAGGGTTAAAAAAATAGACCCAATTACATAGATGTGCGAAATTCCATTTCATTACATATATGTCCATTTTTATTTTAAAGAAATTAATTCAAATCACTTTTGTGCAAATTTCAAATTACTCTACAAACACACAAATCAATTTAAATTGATTTTGATATAGTCTTGAAGTGAAAGTGACCATTGTAGCAGTGTCAATAAAGTAGATTTAAATCAATTTCCATGTGTTTTCAAAGAGCAATATGAAATTTGCACTAAAGTCAATTTACATAGACTTCTATTAAAATAAAAAGCATGACATATATATAACGAAATGGATTTGCACATAAATGCAATTAGATCTCTTTTAAAATTTATTTATATAAAGAATCCTAAGTTTTTAGTTAAAAGAAATGTATTAATGAAATCGGATCATGTTGCAATAATTTTTCTTCATGCCTTCAAAAAGTAAATAACTAATTAATAATTTTGTTTCTTGCCAAATACCCTCGTCATCCATAGACTATATCTTCCATATATGGTATAATATTACAAACATAGTTAAAGTCATCTATATAAACAATATCAACATCCTCGGACCTACAATGCCAATATGAATACAAACAAATCAAATTGATATATTGATAATGATATGACTTAATTAACAAAATTAAACTTTGGATTTTTTAGACAAAAAATAAAAAGAGACCTAATTACATAGATGTGCAAATCCCATTTCATTACATATATGTCCTTTTTTTATTTTAATAGAAATTGATTCAACTCTTTCGTGCAATTTCAAAAATTGCTATCCAGAAACACACAAACCAATTTAAATTGACTTTTGATATAGTCTGATGCTGAAAGTGACCATTGTAGCAGTGTCACTAAAGTCGATTTAAATCAATTTCCATGTATTTTCAAAGAACAATATGAAATTTGCACCAAAGTCAATTTACATAGACTTCTATTAAGATAAAAGCATGACATATATATAACAAAATGGGATTTGGCACATAAATGCAATTAGATCTCTTTTTAAATTTATTTATGTAAAAAATCCTAAGTTTTTAGTTAAAAGAAATGTATTAATGAAATCGGATTATGTTGCAATAATTTTTCTTCATGCCTTCAAAAAGTAAATAACTAATTAATAATTTTGTTTCTTGCCAAATACCCTCGTCATCCATAGACTATATCTTCCATATATGTATAATATTACAAACATAGTTAAAGTCATCTATATAAACAATATCAAATTCCTTGGACCTACAATGCCAATACAAATACAAACAAATCAAATTGATATATTGATAATGATATGACTTAATTAACAAAATTAAGCTTTGGATTTTTTAGACAAAAAATAAAAAAAGACCTAATTACATAGATGTGTCAAATCCCATTTCGTTACATATATGTCAATTTTTTTATTCCAATAGAAATTGATGAAAATCGATTTTCGTACAAATTTCAAATTTTTCTCAAAACATACAAATCAATTTAAATTGACTTTTCATATAGTTTATCCTCAAAGTGACCATTGTAGTAGTGCCACTAAAGTCGATTTTAAAGAATTTCCATGTGTTTTCAAAGAGCAGGAAATTTGCACTAAAGTCAATTTACATAGACTTCTATTAAAATAAAAGCATGACATATATATAACGAAATGGGATTTGGCACATAAATGCAATTAGATCTCTTTTTAAATTTATTTATGCAAAAAACTCATAAGTTTGTAGTTAAAAGAAATGTATTAATGAAATCGAATCATGTTGCAATAATTTTTTTTCATGCCTTCAAAAAGTAAATAACTAATTAATAATTTTATTTTTTGCCAAATACCTTCGTCATCCATAGACTATATCTTCCATATATGGTATAATATTACAACCATAGTTAAAGTCATCAATATAAACAATATCAAAATCCTCGAACCTACAATGCCTATACAAATACAAACAAATCAAATTGATATATTGATAGTGATATGACTTAATTAACTAAAATAAGCTTTGCATTTTTTAGATAAAAAATAAAAAAGAGACCTAATTACATAGATGTGCTAAATCCCATTTCATTACATATTTGTCCTTTTTTTTATTCTAATAGAAATTGATTCAAATCACTTTCGTGCAAATTTCAAATTGATCTCCCGAACACACAAATCAATTTAAATTGACTTTTGAATAGTCTATGCTATGAAAGTGACCATTGTAGTAGTTTCACTAAAATAGATTTAAATCAATTTCCATGTGTTTTCAAAGAGCAATATGAAATTTGCACTAAAGTCAATTTACATAGACTTCTATTAAAATAAAAGCATGACATATATATAACGAAATGGGATTTGGCACATAAATGCAATTAGATCTCTTTTTAAATTTATTTATGCAAAAAACTCATAAGTTTGTAGTTAAAAGAAATGTATATTAATGAAATCGAATTATGTTGCAATAATTTTTCTTCATGTCTTCAAAAAGTAAATAACTAATTAATAATTTTGTTTCTTGCCAAATACCCTCGTCATTCACAGACTATATATTCCATATATGCTATAATATTACAAACATAGTTAAAGTCATCTATATGAACAATATCAAAATCCTTGGACCTACAATGCCTATACAAATACAAACAAATCAAATTGATATATTGATAGTGATATGACTTAATTAAAAAACTTAAGCTTTCAATTTTTTAGATAAAAAATAAAAAATAGATCTAATTACATAGATGTGCCAAATCCCATTTGTTACATATATATCCATTTTTTTTATTTTAATAGAAATTGATTCAAATCGACTTACGTGCAAATTTCAAATTATCTCCAGAAACACACAAATCAATTTAAATTGACTTTTGATATATTATGATGCTGAAAGTGACCATTGTAGCAGCAGTATCTACTAAAGTCTATTTAAATCAATTTCCATGTGTTTTCAAAGAGCAATATGAAATTTGCACTAAAGTCAATTTACATAGACTTCTATTAAAATAAAAGCATGACATATATATAACGAAATGAGATTTGGCACATAAATGCAATTAGATCTCTTTTAAATTTATTTATGTAAAAAATCCTAAGTTTTAGTTAAAAGAAATGTATTAATGGAATCAGATCATGTTGCAATAATTTTTCTTCATGCCTTCAAAAAGTAAATAACTAATTAATAATTTTGTTTCTTGCCAAATACCCATCATCCATAGACTATATCTTCCATATATGGTATAATATTACAAACATAGTTAAAGTCATCTATATAAACAATATCAAATTCCTCGGACCTACAATGCCAATACAAATACAAACAAATCAAATTGATATATTGATAATGATATGACTTAATTAACAAAATTAAGCTTTGGATTTTTAGATAAAAAATAAAAAAAGACCTAATTACATAGATGTGTCAAATCCCATTTCGTTACATATATGTCCATTTTTTTATTTAAAAGAAATTGATTCAAATCGACTTTCCAAAATTTCAAATTGCTCTCCAGAAACATACAAATCAATTCAAATTGACTTTTGATATAGTCTATGCTGTGAAAGTGACCATTGTAGCAGTGTCACTAAAGTCGATTTAAATGAATTTCCATGTGTTTTCAAAAAGCAATATGAAATTTGTAATAAAGTCAATTTACATAGACTTCTATTAAAATAAAAGCATGACATATATATAACGAAATGGGATTTGGCACATAAATGCAATTAGATCTCTTTTAAATTTATTTATGTAAAAAATCCTAAGTTTTTAGTTAAAAGAAATGTATTAATGGAATCAGATCATGTTGCAATAATTTTTCTTCATGCCTTCAAAAAGTAAATAACTAATTAATAATTTTGTTTCTTGCCAAATACCCTCGTCATCCATAGACTATATCTTCCATATATGTATAATATTACAACCATAGTTAAAGTCATCTATATAAACACTATCAAATTCCTTGGACCTACAATGCCAATACGAATACAAACAAATCAAATTGATATATTGATAATGATATGACTTAATTAACAAAATTAAGCTTTAGATTTTTAGACAAAAAATAAAAAAAGACCTAATTACATAGATGTGTCAAATCCCATTTCGTTACATATATGTCAATTTTTTTATTCTAAAGAAATTGATTCAAATCGACTTTCGTACAAATTTCAAATTTTCTCAGAAACATACAAATCAATTTAAATTGACTTTTCATATAGTCTGATGCTCCGAAGTGACCATTGTAGCAGTGCCACTAAAGTCGATTTAAATGAATTTCCAAGTGTTTTCAAAGAGAATATGAAATTTGCACTAAAGTCAATTTAAATAGACTTCTATTAAAATAAAAGCATGACATATATATAATGAAATGGGATTTGGCACATAAATGCAATTAGATCTTTTTAAATTTATTTATTCAAAAAATCATAAGTTTGTAGTTAAAAGAAATGTATTAATGAAATCGAATCATGTTGCAATAATTTAATTCATGCCTTCAAAAAGTAAATAACTAATTAATAATTTTGTTTTTTGCCAAATACCCTCATCATCCATAGACTATATCTTCCATATATGGTATAATATTACAAACATAGTTAAAGTCATCTATATAAACAATATCAAAATGCTTGACCTACAATGCCTATAAAAATACAAACAAATCAAATTGATATATTGACAGTGATATGACTTAATTAACAAAAATAAGCTTTGGATTTTTTAGATAAAAAATAAAAAAGAGACCTAATTACATAGATGTGCTAAATCCCATTTCATTACATTTATGTCCTTTTTATTATTTTAATAGAAATTGATTCAAATCGACTTTCAAGATATCAAATTGCTCTCCAGAAACACACAAATCAATTTCAATTGACTTTTGATATAGTCTGACGTCTGAAAGTGACCATTGTAGCAGTGTCACTAAAGTCGATTTAAATCAATTTCCGTGTTTTCAAAGAGAAATATGAAATTCGCACTAAATTGACTTTACATAGACTTCTATTAAAATAAAAGCATGACATATATAACAAAATGGGATTTGGCACATAAATGCAATTAGATCTCTTTTTAAATTTATTTATGTAAAAAATCCTAAGTTTTTAGTTAAAAGAAATGTATTAATGGAATCAGATCATGTTGCAATAATTTTTCTTCATGCCTTCAAAAAGTAAATAACTAATTAATAATTTTGTTTCTTGCCAAATACCATCGTCATCCATAGACTATATTTTCCATATATGTATAATATTACAACCATAGTTAAAGTCATCTATATAAACAATATCAAATTCCTGGACCTACAATGCCTATACAAATACAAACAAATCAAATTGATATATTGATAGTGATATGACTTAATTAACAAAATTAAGCTTTGGATTTTTAGATAAAAAAAAAGATCTAATTACATAGATGTGCCAAATCCATTTCGTTACATATATGTCCATTTTTTTATTTTAATAGAAATTGATTCAAATCGATTTTCGTGCAAATTTCAAATTTCTCTCCAGAAACACACAAATCAATTTAAATTGACTTTTGATATAGTCTAATGCTTAAAAGTGACCATTGTAGCAGTGCCACTAAAGTTGATTTAAAAGAATTTCCATGTGTTTTCAAAGAGCAGTATGAAATTTGCACTAAAGTCAATTTACATAGACTTCTATTAAAATAAAAGCATGACATATATATAACGAAATGGATTTGGCACATAAATGCAATTAGATCTCTTTTTAAATTTATTTATTCAAAAAATCAAAAGTTTGTAGTTAAAAGAAATGTATTAATGAAATCGAATCATGTTGCAATAATTTTTTTTCATGCCTTCAAAAAGTAAATAACTAATTAATAATTTTGTTTTTGTCAAATACCCTCGTCATCCATAGACTATATCTTCCATATATGGTATAATATTACAAACATAGTTAAAGTCATCTATATAAACAATATCAAAATCTCGGACCTACAATGCCTATACAAATACAAACAAATCAAATTGATATATTGATAATGATATGACTTAAATAACAAAAATAAGCTTTGGATTTTTTAGATAAAAAATAAAAAAGAGACCTAATTACATAGATGTGCTAAATCCCTTTCATTACATATATGTCCTTTTTATTATTTTGATAGAAATTGATTCAAATCGTCTTTGTGTAAATTTCAAATTGCTCTCCAGAAAACACAAATCAATTTCAATTGACTTTTGATATAGTCTAAGCTGAAAGTGACCATTGTAGCAGTGTTACTATGTCGATTTAAATCAATTTCCATGTGTTTTCAAGAGCAATATGAAATTTGCACTAAAGTCAATTTACATATACTTCTATTAAAATAAAAGCATGACATATATAACGAAATGGGATTTGGCGCATAAATGCAATTAGATCTCTTTTTAAATTTATTTATTTAAAAAATCTAAGTTTTTAGTTAAAAGAAATGTATTAATGGAATCGAACATGTTGCAATAATTTTTCTTCATGACTTCAAAAAGTAAATAACTAATTAATAATTTTGTTTCTTGCCAAATACCCTCGTCATCCATAGACTATATCTTCCATATAAGGTATAATATTACAAACATAGTTAAAGTCATCTATATAAACAATATCAAATTCCTCGGACCTACAATGCCTATACAAATACAAACAAATCAAATTGATATATTGATAGTGATATGACTTAATTACAAAATTAAGCTTTGGATTTTTAGACAAAAAATAAAAAAGACCTAATTACATAGATGTGTCAAATCCCATTTCGTTACATATATGTCAATTTTTTTATTCTAATAGAAATAGATTCAAATTGACTTTCGTGAAAATTTCAAATTGCTCTCAGAAACACACAAATCAATTTAAATTGACTTTTGATATAGTCTATGCTTTGAAAGTGACCATTGTAGCAGTGCCACTAAAGTCGATTTAAATCAATTTCCATGTGTTTTCAAAGAGCAATATGAAATTTGCACTAAAGTCAATTTACATAAACTTCTATTAAAATAAAAGCATGAAATATATATAACGAAATGGTATTTGGCACATAAATGCAATTAGATCTCTTTTAAATTTATTTATGCAAAAAATCATTAGTTTGTAGTTAAAAGAAATGTATTAATAAAATCGAATCATGTTGCAATAATTTTTTTTCATGCCTTCAAAAAGTAAATAACTAATTAATAATTTTGTTTATTGCAAAATACCCTCGTCATCCATAGACTATATCTTCCATATATGGTATAATATTACAAACATAGTTAAAGTCATCTATATAAACAATATCAAAATCCTTGGACCTACAATGCCTATACAAATACAAACAAATCAAATTGATATATTGTTAGTGATATGACTTAATTAACAAAATTAAGCTTTGGATTTTTGAGATAAAAAATAATAAAAGAGACCTAATTACATAGATGTGCCAAATCCATTTTGTTACATATATGTCCATTTTTTTTATTTTAATAGAAAATGATTTAAATCGACTTTCGTGAAAATTTCAAATTGCTCTAGAAACACAAATCAATTTCAATTGACTTTTGATATAGTCTGACGCTGAAAGTGACCATTGTAGCAGTGTCACTAAAGTCAATTTAAATCAATTTCCATGTGTTTTCAAAGAGCAATATGAAATTTGCACTAAAGTGAATTTATATAGACTTCTATTAAAATAAAAGCATGACATATATAACAAATGGAATTTGGCACATAAATGCAATTAGATCTTTTTAAATTTATTTATTTAAAAAATCCTAAGTTTTTAGTTAAAAGAAATGTATTAATGAATCGGATCATGTTGTAATAATTTTTCTTTATGCCTTCAAAAAGTAAATAACTAATTAATAATTTTGTTTCTTGCCAAATACCCTCGTCATCCATAGACTATATCTTCCATATATCGTATAATATTACAAACATAGTTAAAGTCATCTATATAAACAATATCAAAATCCTCGGACCTATAATGCCAATACAAATACAAACAAATCAAATTGATATATTGATAGTGATATGACTTAATTAACAAAATTAAGCTTTGGATTTTTAGATAAAATAAAAAAATAGACCTAATTACATAGATGTGCCAAATCCCATTTCGTTACATATATATCCATTTTTTTATTTTAATAAAAATTGATTCAAATCGACTTTCGTGCAAATTTCAAATTGCTCCTAGAAACACACAAATCAATTTCAATTGACTTTTGATATAGTTTACGTTAAAGTGACCATTGTAGCAGTGTCACTAAAGTCGATTTAAATCAATTTCCATGTGTTTTCAAAGAGAAATATGAAATTGCACTAAAGTGACTTTACATAGACTTCTATTAAAATAAAAGCATGACATATATAACGAAATGGGATTTGGCACATAAATGCAATTAGATCTCTTTTTAAATTTATTTATTTAAAATTCCTAAGTTTTTAGTTAAAAGAAATGTATTAATGGAATCAGATCATGTTGCAATAATTTTTCTTTATGCCTTCAAAAGTAAATAACTAATTAATAATTTTGTTTCTTGCCAAATACCCTCGTCATCCATAGACTATATCTTCCATATATGGTATAATATTACAACCATAGTTAAAGTCATCTATATAAACAATATCAAATTCCTCAGACCTACAATGCCAATACGAATACAAACAAATCAAATTGATATATTGATAATGATATGACTTAATTAACAAAATTAAGCTTTGGATTTTTTAAAAAATAAAAAAGACCTAATTACATAGATGTGTCAAATCCCATTTCGTTACATATATGTCAATTTATTCTTAATAGAAATTGATTCAAATCGACTTTCGTTAAAATTTCAAATTTCTCTTAAGAAACATACAAATCAATTTAAATTGACTTTTGATATAGTCTGATGCTACGAAAGTGACCATTGTAGCAGTGCCACTAAAGTCGATTTAAATGAATTTCCATGTGTTTTCAAAGAGCAATATGAAATTTGCACTAAAGTCAATTTACATAGACTTCTATTAAAATAAAAGCATGACATATATATAACGAAATGGGATTTGGCACATAAATGCAATTAGATCTCTTTTTAAATTTATTTATGTAAAAAATCATAAGTTTTTAGTTAAAAGAAATGTATTAATGAAATCGAATCATGTTGCAATAATTTTTTTCATGCCTTCAAAAAGTAAATAACTAATTAATAATTTTGTTTTGCCAAATACCCTCGTCATCCATAGACTATATCTTCCATATATGGTATAATATTACAAACATAGTTAAAGTCATCTATATAAACAATATCAAAATCCTCGACCTACAATGCCTATACAAATACAAACAAATCAAATTGATATATTGATAGTGATATGACTTAATTAACAAAATTAAGCTTTGGATTTTTAGATAAAAAATAAAAAAGAGACCTAATTACATAGATGTGCCAAATCCCATTTCGTTACATATATGTCCTTTTTTTATTTTAATAAAAATTGATTCAAATCGACTTTTGCAAATTTCAAATTGCTTTCCAGAAACACACAAATCAATTTAAATTGACTTTTGATATAGTCTGATGCTGAAAGTGACCATTGTAGCAGTGTCACTAAAGTCGATTTAAATCAATTTCCATGTGTTTTCAAAGAGAAATATGAAATTTGCACTAAAGTCAATTTACATAGACTTCTATTAAAATAAAAGCATGACATATATATAACGAAATGGAATTTGGCACATAAATGCAATTAGATCTCTTTTTAAATTTATTTATGTAAAAAATCCTAAGTTTTTAGTTAAAAGAAATGTATTAATGAAATCGAATCATGTTGCAATAATTTTCTTTCACCCTCAAAAAGTAAATAACTAATTAATAATTTTGTTTCTTGCCAAATACCCTCGTCATCCATAGACTATATCTTCCATATATGGTATAATATTACAAACATAGTTAAAGTCATCTATATAAACAATATCAAAATCCTTGAACCTACAATGCCTATACAAATACAAACAAATCAAATTGATATATTGATAGTGATATGACTTAATTAATAAAATTAAGCTTTGGATTTTTTAGATAAAAAATAAAAAAGAGACCTAATTACATAGATGTGCCAAATCCCATTTTGTTACATATATGTCCATTTTTTTATTTTAATAGAAATTGATTCAATCGACTTTTGTGCAAATTTCAAATTGCTCTCCAAAACACACAAATCAATTTAAATTGACTTTTGATATAGTCTAATGCTACGAAAGTGACCATTGTAGCAATGTCACTAAAGTCGATTTAAATCAATTTCCATGTGTTTTCAAAGAGCAATATGAAATTTGCACTAAAGTCAATTTACATAGACTTCTATTAAAATAAAAGCATGACATATATATAACGAAATGGGATTTGGCACATAAATGCAATTAGATCTCTTTTTAAATTTATTTATGTAAAAAATCATAAGTTTTTAGTTAAAAGAAATGTATTAATGAAATCAGATCATGTTGCAATAATTTTTTTCATGCCTTCAAAAAGTAAATAACTAATTAATAATTTTGTTTCTTGCCAAATACCCTCGTCATCCATAGACTATATCTTCCATATATGGTATAATATTACAAACATAGTTAAAGTCATCTATATAAACAATATCAAAATCCTCGACCTACAATGCCTATACAAATACAAACAAATCAAATTGATATATTGATAGTGATATGACTTAATTAACAAAATTAAGCTTTGGATTTTTTAGATAAAAAATAAAAAAGAGACCTAATTACATAGATGTGCCAAATCCCATTTCGTTACATATATGTCCATTTTTTATTTTAATAGAAATTGATTCAAATCGACTTTCGTGCAAATTTCAAATTGTCTCCGAAACACACAAATCAATTTAAATTGACTTTTGATATAGTCTAATGCTCGAAAGTGACCATTGTAGCAGTGTCACTAAAGTCGATTTAAATCAATTTCCATGTGTTTTCAAAGAGCAATATGAAATTTGCACTAAAGTCAATTTACATAGACTTCTATTAAAATAAAAGCATGACATATATATAACGAAATGGGATTTGGCACATAAATGCAATTAGATCTCTTTTTAAATTTATTTATGTAAAAAATCATAAGTTTTTAGTTAAAAGAAATGTATTAATGAAATCGGATCATGTTGCAATAATTTTTCTTCATGCCTTCAAAAAGTAAATAACTAATTAATAATTTTGTTTCTTGCCAAATACCCTCGTCATCCATAGACTATATCTTCCATATATGGTATAATATTACAAACATAGTTAAAGTCATCTATATAAACAATATCAAAATCCTCGGACCTACAATGCCTATACAAATACAAACAAATCAAATTGATATATTGATAGTGATATGACTTAATTAACAAAATTAAGCTTTGGATTTTTTAGATAAAAAATAAAAAAGAGACCTAATTACATAGATGTGCCAAATCCCATTTCGTTACATATATGTCCATTTTTTATTTTAATAGAAATTGATTCAAATCGACTTTCGTGCAAATTTCAAATTGCTCTCCAGAAACACACAAATCAATTTAAATTGACTTTTGATATAGTCTGATGCTGAAAGTGACCATTGTAGCAGTGTCACTAAAGTCGATTTAAATCAATTTCCATGTGTTTTCAAAGAGCAATATGAAATTTGCACTAAAGTCAATTTACATAGACTTCTATTAAAATAAAAGCATGACATATATATAACGAAATGGGATTTGGCACATAAATGCAATTAGATCTCTTTTAAATTTATTTATGTAAAAAATCCTAAGTTTTTAGTTAAAAGAAATGTATTAATGAAATCGGATCATGTTGCAATAATTTTTCTTCATGCCTTCAAAAAGTAAATAACTAATTAATAATTTTGTTTCTTGCCAAATACCCTCGTCATCCATAGACTATATCTTCCATATATGGTATAATATTACAAACATAGTTAAAGTCATCTATATAAACAATATCAAAATCCTCGACCTACAATGCCTATACAAATACAAACAAATCAAATTGATATATTGATAGTGATATGACTTAATTAACAAAATTAAGCTTTGGATTTTTTAGATAAAAAATAAAAAAGACCTAATTACATAGATGTGCCAAATCCCATTTCGTTACATATATGTCCATTTTTTATTTAATAGAAATTGATTCAAATCGACTTTCGTGCAAATTTCAAATTGCTCTCAGAAACACACAAATCAATTTAAATTGACTTTTGATATAGTCTGATGCCGAAAGTGACCATTGTAGCAGTGTCACTAAAGTCGATTTAAATCAATTTCCATGTGTTTTCAAAGAGCAATATGAAATTTGCACTAAAGTCAATTTACATAGACTTCTATTAAAATAAAAGCATGACATATATATAACGAAATGGGATTTGGCACATAAATGCAATTAGATCTCTTTTTAAATTTATTTATGTAAAAAATCCTAAGTTTTTAGTTAAAAGAAATGTATTAATGAAATCGGATCATGTTGCAATAATTTTTCTTCATGCCTTCAAAAAGTAAATAACTAATTAATAATTTTGTTTCTTGCCAAATACCCTCGTCATCCATAGACTATATCTTCCATATATGGTATAATATTACAAACATAGTTAAAGTCATCTATATAAACAATATCAAAATCCTCGGACCTACAATGCCTATACAAATACAAACAAATCAAATTGATATATTGATAGTGATATGACTTAATTAACAAAATTAAGCTTTGGATTTTTAGATAAAAAATAAAAAAAAGACCTAATTACATAGATGTGCCAAATCCCATTTGTTACATATATGTCCATTTTTTTATTTTAATAGAAATTGATTCAAATCGACTTTCGTGCAAATTTCAAATTGCTCTCCAAAAACACACAAATCAATTTAAATTGACTTTTGATATAGTCTGATGCTAAAGTGACCATTGTAGCAGTGTCACTAAAGTCGATTTAAATCAATTTCCATGTGTTTTCAAAGAGCAATATGAAATTTGCACTAAAGTCAATTTACATAGACTTCTATTAAAATAAAAGCATGACATATATATAACGAAATGGGATTTGGCACATAAATGCAATTAGATCTCTTTTTAAATTTATTTATGTAAAAAATCCTAAGTTTTTAGTTAAAAGAAATGTATTAATGAAATCGGATCATGTTGCAATAATTTTTTTCATGCCTTCAAAAAGTAAATAACTAATTAATAATTTTGTTTCTTGCCAAATACCCTCGTCATCCATAGACTATATCTTCCATATATGGTATAATATTACAAACATAGTTAAAGTCATCTATATAAACAATATCAAAATCCTTGACCTACAATGCCTATACAAATACAAACAAATCAAATTGATATATTGATAGTGATATGACTTAATTAACAAAATTAAGCTTTGGATTTTTTAGATAAAAAATAAAAAAGAGACCTAATTACATAGATGTGCCAAATCCCATTTGTTACATATATGTCCATTTTTTTATTTTAATAGAAATTGATTCAAATCGACTTTCGTGCAAATTTCAAATTGCTCTCCAGAAACACACAAATCAATTTAAATTGACTTTTGATATAGTCTATGCTAAAGTGACCATTGTAGCAGTGTCACTAAAGTCGATTTAAATCAATTTCCATGTGTTTTCAAAGAGCAATATGAAATTTGCACTAAAGTCAATTTACATAGACTTCTATTAAAATAAAAGCATGACATATATAACGAAATGGGATTTGGCACATAAATGCAATTAGATCTCTTTTTAAATTTATTTATGTAAAAAATCCTAAGTTTTTAGTTAAAAGAAATGTATTAATGAAATCAGATCATGTTGCAATAATTTTTCTTCATGCCTTCAAAAAGTAAATAACTAATTAATAATTTTGTTTCTTGCCAAATACCCTCGTCATCCATAGACTATATCTTCCATATATGGTATAATATTACAAACATAGTTAAAGTCATCTATATAAACAATATCAAATTCCTTGACCTACAATGCCTATACAAATACAAACAAATCAAATTGATATATTGATAGTGATATGACTTAATTAACAAAATTAAGCTTTGGATTTTTTAGATAAAAAATAAAAAAGACCTAATTACATAGATGTGTCAAATCCCATTTCGTTACATATATGTCAATTTTTTTATTAATAGAAATTGATTCAAATGACTTTCGTGCAAATTTCAAATTGCTCTCCAGAAACACACAAATCAATTTAAATTGACTTTTGATATAGTCTAATGCCGAAAGTGACCATTGTAGCAGTGCCACTAAAGTCGATTTAAATCAATTTCCATGTGTTTTCAAAGAGCAATATGAAATTTGCACTAAAGTCAATTTACATAGACTTCTATTAAAATAAAAGCATGACATATATATAACGAAATGGATTTGGCACATAAATGCAATTAGATCTCTTTTTAAATTTATTTATGTAAAAAATCCTAAGTTTTTAGTTAAAAGAAATGTATTAATGAAATCGATCATGTTGCAATAATTTTTCTTCATGCCTTCAAAAAGTAAATAACTAATTAATAATTTTGTTTCTTGCCAAATACCCTCGTCATCCATAGACTATATCTTCCATATATGGTATAATATTACAAACATAGTTAAAGTCATCTATATAAACAATATCAAAATCCTACCTACAATGCCTATACAAATACAAACAAATCAAATTGATATATTGATAGTGATATGACTTAATTAACAAAATTAAGCTTTGGATTTTTTAGATAAAAAATAAAAAAGAGACCTAATTACATAGATGTGCCAAATCCCATTTCGTTACATATATGTCCATTTTTTTATTTTAATAGAAATTGATTCAAATCGACTTCGTGCAAATTTCAAATTGCTCTCCAGAAACACACAAATCAATTTAAATTGACTTTTGATATAGTTTATGCTGAAAGTGACCATTGTAGCAGTGTCACTAAAGTCGATTTAAATCAATTTCCATGTGTTTTCAAAGAGCAATATGAAATTTGCACTAAAGTCAATTTACATAGACTTCTATTAAAATAAAAGCATGACATATATATAACGAAATGGGATTTGGCACATAAATGCAATTAGATCTCTTTTTAAATTTATTTATGTAAAAAATCCTAAGTTTTTAGTTAAAAGAAATGTATTAATGAAATCGGATCATGTTGCAATAATTTTTCTTCACGCCTTCAAAAAGTAAATAACTAATTAATAATTTTGTTTCTTGCCAAATACCCTCGTCATCCATAGACTATATCTTCCATATATGGTATAATATTACAAACATAGTTAAAGTCATCTATATAAACAATATCAAAATCCTTGAACCTACAATGCCTATACAAATACAAACAAATCAAATTGATATATCGATAGTGATATGACTTAATTAACAAAATTAAGCTTTGGATTTTTTAGATAAAAAATAAAAAAGAGACCTAATTACATAGATGTGCCAAATCCCATTTTGTTACATATATGTCCATTTTTTATTTTAATAGAAATTGATTCAAATCGACTTTCGTGCAAATTTCAAATTGCTCTCTAGAAACACACAAATCAATTTAAATTGACTTTTGATATAGTCTAATGTCGAAAGTGACCATTGTAGCAGTGTCACTAAAGTCGATTTAAATCAATTTCCATGTGTTTTCAAAGAGCAATATGAAATTTGCACTAAAGTCAATTTACATAGACTTCTATTAAAATAAAAGCATGACATATATATAACGAAATGGGATTTGGCACATAAATGCAATTAGATCTCTTTTTAAATTTATTTATGTAAAAAATCCTAAGTTTTTAGTTAAAAGAAATGTATTAATGAAATCGAATCATGTTGCAATAATTTTTCTTCACGCCTTCAAAAAGTAAATAACTAATTAATAATTTTGTTTCTTGCCAAATACCCTCGTCATCCATAGACTATATCTTCCATATATGGTATAATATTACAAACATAGTTAAAGTCATCTATATAAACAATATCAAAATCCTCAGACCTACAATGCCTATACAAATACAAACAAATCAAATTGATATATTGATAGTGATATGACTTAATTAACAAAATTAAGCTTTGGATTTTTTAGATAAAAAATAAAAAAGAGACCTAATTACATAGATGTGCCAAATCCCATTTCGTTACATATATGTCCTTTTTTATTTTAATAGAAATTGATTCAAATCGACTTTCGTGCAAATTTCAAATTGCTCTCCAAAAACACACAAATCAATTTAAATTGACTTTTGATATAGTCTGATACTACGAAAGTGACCATTGTAGTAGTGCCACTAAAGTCGATTTAAATCAATTTCCATGTGTTTTCAAAGAGCAATATGAAATTTGCACTAAAGTCAATTTACATAGACTTCTATTAAAATAAAAGCATGACATATATATAACGAAATGGGATTTGGCACATAAATGCAATTCTCTTTTTAAATTTATTTATGTAAAAAATCCTAAGTTTTTAGTTAAAAGAAATGTATTAATGAAATCGGATCATGTTGCAATAATTTTTCTTCACGCCTTCAAAAAGTAAATAACTAATTAATAATTTTGTTTCTTGCCAAATACCCTCGTCATCCATAGACTATATCTTCCATATATGGTATAATATTACAAACATAGTTAAAGTCATCTATATAAACAATATCAAAATCCTCTGACCTACAATGCCTATACAAATACAAACAAATCAAATTGATATATTGATAGTGATATGACTTAATTAACAAAATTAAGCTTTGGATTTTTTAGATAAAAATAATAAAAGAGACCTAATTACATAGATGTGCCAAATCCCATTTCGTTACATATATGTCCTTTTTTATTTTAATAGAAATTGATTCAAATCGACTTTCGTGCAAATTTCAAATTGCTCTCTAGAAACACACAAATCAATTTAAATTGACTTTTGATATAGTCTGATGCTGAAAGTGACCATTGTAGCAGTGTACTAAAGTCAATTTAAATCAATTTCCATGTGTTTTCAAAGAGCAATATGAAATTTGCACTAAAGTCAATTTACATAGACTTCTATTAAAATAAAGCATGACATATATATAACGAAATGGGATTTGGCACATAAATGCAATTAGATCTCTTTTTAAATTTATTTATGTAAAAAATCCTAAGTTTTTAGTTAAAAGAAATGTATTAATGAAATCAGATCATGTTGCAATAATTTTTCTTCACGCCTTCAAAAAGTAAATAACTAATTAATAATTTTGTTTCTTGCCAAATACCCTCGTCATCCATAGACTATATCTTCCATATATGGTATAATATTACAAACATAGTTAAAGTCATCTATATAAACAATATCAAAATCCTCAAACCTACAATGCCTATACAAATACAAACAAATCAAATTGATATATTGATAGTGATATGACTTAATTAACAAAATTAAGCTTTGGATTTTTTAGATAAAAAATAAAAAAGAGACCTAATTACATAGATGTGCCAAATCCCATTTCTTACATATATGTCCATTTTTTATTTTAATAGAAATTGATTCAAATCGACTTTCGTGCAAATTTCAAATTGCTCTCCAAAACACAAATCAATTTAAATTGACTTTTGATATAGTCTGATGCTCAAAAGTGACCATTGTAGCAGTGTCACTAAAGTCGATTTAAATCAATTTCCATGTGTTTTCAAAGAGCAATATGAAATTTGCACTAAAGTCAATTTACATAGACTTCTATTAAAATAAAAGCATGACATATATATAACGAAATGGGATTTGGCACATAAATGCAATTAGATCTCTTTTAAATTTATTTATGTAAAAAATCCTAAGTTTTTAGTTAAAAGAAATGTATTAATGAAATCAATCATGTTGCAATAATTTTTCTTCATGCCTTCAAAAAGTAAATAACTAATTAATAATTTTGTTTCTTGCCAAATACCCTCGTCATCCATAGACTATATCTTCCATATATGGTATAATATTACAAACATAGTTAAAGTCATCTATATAAACAATATCAAAATCCTCAGACCTACAATGCCTATACAAATACAAACAAATCAAATTGATATATTGATAGTGATATGACTTAATTAACAAAATTAAGCTTTGGATTTTTTAGATAAAAAATAAAAAAGAGACCTAATTACATAGATGTGCCAAATCCCATTTCGTTACATATATGTCCATTTTTTTTTTTAATAGAAATTGATTCAAATCGACTTTCGTGCAAATTTCAAATTGCTCTCCAGAAACACACAAATCAATTTAAATTGACTTTTGATATAGTCTGATGCTAAAAGTGACCATTGTAGCAGTGTCACTAAAGTCGATTTAAATCAATTTCCATGTGTTTTCAAAGAGCAATATGAAATTTGCACTAAAGTCAATTTACATAGACTTCTATTAAAATAAAAGCATGACATATATATAACGAAATGGGATTTGGCACATAAATGCAATTAGATCTCTTTTAAATTTATTTATGTAAAAAATCCTAAGTTTTTAGTTAAAAGAAATGTATTAATGAAATCGGATCATGTTGCAATAATTTTTCTTCATGCCTTCAAAAAGTAAATAACTAATTAATAATTTTGTTTCTTGCCAAATACCCTCGTCATCCATAGACTATATCTTCCATATATGGTATAATATTACAAACATAGTTAAAGTCATCTATATAAACAATATCAAAATCCTCGACCTACAATGCCTATACAAATACAAACAAATCAAATTGATATATTGATAGTGATATGACTTAATTAACAAAATTAAGCTTTGGATTTTTTAGAAAAAAATAAAAAAGAGACCTAATTACATAGATGTGCCAAATCCCATTTTTACATATATGTCCTTTTTTATTTTAATAGAAATTGATTCAAATTGACTTTTGTGCAAATTTCAAATTGCTCTCCAGAAACACACAAATCAATTTAAATTGACTTTTGATATAGTCTGATGCTTCAAAAGTGACCATTGTAGCAATGTCACTAAAGTCGATTTAAATCAATTTCCATGTGTTTTCAAAGAGCAATATGAAATTTGCACTAAAGTCAATTTACATAGACTTCTATTAAAATAAAAGCATGACATATATATAACAAAATGGGATTTGGCACATAAATGCAATTAGATCTCTTTTTAAATTTATTTATGTAAAAAATCATAAGTTTTTAGTTAAAAGAAATGTATTAATGAAATCGGATCATGTTGCAATAATTTTTCTTCACCTTCAAAAAGTAAATAACTAATTAATAATTTTGTTTCTTGCCAAATACCCTCGTCATCCATAGACTATATCTTCCATATATGTATAATATTACAAACATAGTTAAAGTCATCTATATAAACAATATCAAAATCCTCGGACCTACAATGCCTATACAAATACAAACAAATCAAATTGATATATTGATAGTGATATGACTTAATTAAAAAAATTAAGCTTTGGATTTTTTAGATAAAAAATAAAAAAGAGACCTAATTACATAGATGTGCCAAATCCCATTTCATTACATATATGTCCATTTTTTTATTCTAAAGAAATTGATTCAAATCAACTTTCGTGCAAATTTCAAATTGCTCTCAGAAACACACAAATCAATTTAAATTGACTTTTGATATAGTCTAATGCTAAGTGACCATTGTAGTAGTGTCACTAAAGTCGATTTAAATCAATTTCCATGTGTTTTCAAAGAGCAATATGAAATTTGCACTAAAGTCAATTTACATAGACTTCTATTAAAATAAAAGCATGACATATATATAACGAAATGGGATTTGGCACATAAATGCAATTAGATCTCTTTTTAAATTTATTTATGTAAAAAATCCTAAGTTTTTAGTTAAAAGAAATGTATTAATGAAATCGGATCATGTTGCAATAATTTTTCTTCACGCCTTCAAAAAGTAAATAACTAATTAATAATTTTGTTTCTTGCCAAATACCCTCGTCATCCATAGACTATATCTTCCATATATGGTATAATATTACAAACATAGTTAAAGTCATCTATATAAACAATATCAAAATCCTCGGACCTACAATGCCTATACAAATACAAACAAATCAAATTGATATATTGATAGTGATATGACTTAATTAACAAAATTAAGCTTTGGATTTTTTAGATAAAAAATAAAAAAGAGACCTAATTACATAGATGTGCCAAATCCCATTTCGTTACATATATGTCCATTTTTTTATTCTAATAGAAATTGATTCAAATCGACTTCGTGCAAATTTCAAATTGCTCTCCAGAAACACACAAATCAATTTAAATTGACTTTTGATATAGTCTAATGCTGAAAGTGACCATTGTAGCAATGTCACTAAAGTCTATTTAAATCAATTTCCATGTGTTTTCAAAGAGCAATATGAAATTTGCACTAAAGTCAATTTACATAGACTTCTATTAAAATAAAAGCATGACATATATATAACGAAATGGGATTTGGCACATAAATGCAATTAGATCTCTTTTAAATTTATTTATGTAAAAAATCCTAAGTTTTTAGTTAAAAGAAATGTATTAATGAAATCGGATCATGTTGCAATAATTTTTCTTCACGCCTTCAAAAAGTAAATAACTAATTAATAATTTTGTTTCTTGCCAAATACCCTCGTCATCCATAGACTATATCTTCCATATATGGTATAATATTACAAACATAGTTAAAGTCATCTATATAAACAATATCAAAATCCTCGGCCTACAATGCCTATACAAATACAAACAAATCAAATTGATATATTGATAGTGATATGACTTAATTAACAAAATTAAGCTTTGGATTTTTTAGATAAAAAATAAAAAAGAGACCTAATTACATAGATGTGCCAAATCCATTTCGTTACATATATGTCCATTTTTTTTTTTTAAATAGAAATTGATTCAAATCGACTTTCGTGCAAATTTCAAATTGCTCTCCAGAAACACACAAATCAATTTAAATTGACTTTTGATATAGTCTATGCTGAAAGTGACCATTGTAGCAGTGCCACTAAAGTCGATTTAAATCAATTTCCATGTGTTTTCAAAGAGCAATATGAAATTTGCACTAAAGTCAATTTACATAGACTTCTATTAAAATAAAAGCATGACATATATATAACGAAATGGGATTTGGCACATAAATGCAATTAGATCTCTTTTTAAATTTATTTATGTAAAAAATCCTAAGTTTTTAGTTAAAAGAAATGTATTAATGAAATTGGATCATGTTGCAATAATTTTTCTTCACACCTTCAAAAAGTAAATAACTAATTAATAATTTTGTTTCTTGCCAAATACCCTCGTCATCCATAGACTATATCTTCCATATATGGTATAATATTACAAACATAGTTAAAGTCATCTATATAAACAATATCAAAATCCTCAGACCTACAATGCCTATACAAATACAAACAAATCAAATTGATATATTGATAGTGATATGACTTAATTAAAAAAATTAAGCTTTGGATTTTTTAGATAAAAAATAAAAAAGAGACCTAATTACATAGATGTGCCAAATCCAATTCGTTACATATATGTCCTTTTTTATTTTAATAGAAATTGATTCAAATCGACTTTCGTGCAAATTTCAAATTGCTCTCCAGAAACACACAAATCAATTTAAATTGACTTTTGATATAGTTTGATGCTGAAAGTGACCATTGTAGCAGTGTCACTAAAGTCGATTTAAATCAATTTCCATGTGTTTTCAAAGAGCAATATGAAATTTGCACTAAAGTCAATTTACATAGACTTCTATTAAAATAAAAGCATGACATATATATAACGAAATGGGATTTGGCACATAAATGCAATTAGATCTTTTTTAAATTTATTTATGTAAAAAATCCTAAGTTTTTAGTTAAAAGAAATGTATTAATGAAATCGGATTATGTTGCAATAATTTTTCTTCACGCCTTCAAAAAGTAAATAACTAATTAATAATTTTGTTTCTTGCCAAATACCCTCGTCATCCATAGACTATATCTTCCATATATGGTATAATATTACAAACATAGTTAAAGTCATCTATATAAACAATATCAAAATCCTTGAACTACAATGCCTATACAAATACAAACAAATCAAATTGATATATTGATAGTGATATGACTTAATTAATAAAATTAAGCTTTGGATTTTTTAGATAAAAAATAAAAAAGAGACCTAATTACATAGATGTGTCAAATCCCATTTCGTTACATATATGTCCTTTTTATTTTAATAGAAATTGATTCAAATCGACTTTCGTGCAAATTTCAAATTGCTCTCCAAAAACACACAAATCAATTTAAATTGACTTTTGATATAGTCTAATGCTGAAAGTGACCATTGTAGTGTCACTAAAGTCGATTTAAATCAATTTCCATGTGTTTTCAAAGAGCAATATGAAATTTGCACTAAAGTCAATTTACATAGACTTCTATTAAAATAAAAGCATGACATATATATAACGAAATGGGATTTGGCACATAAATGCAATTAGATCTCTTTTTAAATTTATTTATGTAAAAAATCTTAAGTTTTTAGAAAAAGAAATGTATTAATGAAATTAGATCATGTTGCAATAATTTTTCTTCATGCCTTCAAAAAGTAAATAACTAATTAATAATTTTGTTTCTTGCCAAATACCCTTGTCATCCATAGACTATATCTTCCATATATGGTATAATATTACAAACATAGTTAAAGTCATCTATATAAACAATATCAAAATCCTCGAACTACAATGCCTATACAAATACAAACAAATCAAATTGATATATTGATAGTGATATGACTTAATTAAAAAAATTAAGCTTTGGATTTTTTAGATAAAAATAAAAAGAGACCTAATTACATAGATGTGCCAAATCCCATTTCGTTACATATATGTCCATTTTTTTTTATTCTAAAAGAAATTGATTCAAATCGACTTTCATGCAAATTTCAAATTGCTTCAGAAACACACAAATCAATTTAAATTGACTTTTGATATAGTCTAAGCTCCAAAGTGACCATTGTAGCAATGTCACTAAAGTCGATTTAAATCAATTTCCATGTGTTTTCAAAGAGCAATATGAAATTTGCACTAAAGTCAATTTACATAGACTTCTATTAAAATAAAAGCATGACATATATATAACGAAATGGGATTTGGCACATAAATGCAATTAGATCTCTTTTTAAATTTATTTATGTAAAAAATCCTAAGTTTTTAGTTAAAAGAAATGTATTAATGAAATCGGATCATGTTGCAATAATTTTTCTTCACGCCTTCAAAAAGTAAATAACTAATTAATAATTTTGTTTCTTGTCAAATACCCTCATCATCCATAGACTATATCTTCCATATATGGTATAATATTACAAACATAGTTAAAGTCATCTATATAAACAATATCAAAATCCTCGACCTACAATGCCTATACAAATACAAACAAATCAAATTGATATATTGATAGTGATATGACTTAATTAACAAAATTAAGCTTTGGATTTTTTAATAAAAAATAAAAAGAACTAATTACATAGATGTGCCAAATCCCATTTCGTTACATATATGTCCATTTTTTATTCTAATAGAAATTGATTCAAATCAATTTTCGTGCAAATTTCAAATTGCTCTCCAAAAATACACAAATCAATTTAAATTGACTTTTGATATAGTCTAATGCTGAAAGTGACCATTGTAGCAGTGTCACTAAAGTCTATTTAAATCAATTTCCATGTGTTTTCAAAGAGCAATATGAAATTTGCACTAAAGTCAATTTACATAGACTTCTATTAAAATAAAAGCATGACATATATATAACGAATTGGATTTGGCACATAAATGCAATTACATCTCTTTAAATTTATTTATGTAAAAAATCCTAAGTTTTTAGTTAAAAGAAATGTATTAATGAAATCTGATCATGTTGCAATAATTTTTCATCACTTCAAAAAGTAAATAACTAATTAATAATTTTGTTTCTTGCCAAATACCCTCGTCATCCATAGACTATATCTTCCATATATGGTATAATATTACAAACATAGTTAAAGTCATCTATATAAACAATATCAAAATCTTCCCTACAATGCCTATACAAATACAAACAAATCAAATTGATATATTGATAGTGACATGACAATTAATAAAATTAAGCTTTGGATTTTTTAGATAAAAAATAAAAAAGAGACCTAATTACATAGATGTGCCAAATCCCATTTCATTACATGAAAGAATCTAAGAATAAGATAAGAAGTTGTTTGTAATTATATCACTCAAACGCAAATTTAACTTTTAAATTCAAATGTTAGCTGTAGGTTGTTAAGCTAGCTTGAGGTTGTTACAATAAGATAGGGTTGTGTGTATGTATATAAACGTGCGAATCTTCCTAATGGAATGGAGCTGAATAGACGTTTTACATGTTCCGAGTTTCAATGCAATCTATTATCAGTTAGCAAATTGACAAGAGACTATAATTGTTCACTAACTTTTGTTGCTAATTTGTGTGTGATCCAGGACTTACCTTCGAAGACCCTGATTGGAGTGGGTAGGCATCAAGATGGACTCTACCTTCTTAACCGATAAGGAATGAAGAAAGGGCAATAAAAGTGGCAATGAAGGTAGACAAGTCAACTGATGGAGACCTGTGCATGCGCGATTGGGGCACGCATTAGAGAGCAAGATGGCACATGTGGAACCATATCTTAGTATAGTTAGAAGTAGAACTCAAAATAAAGGTCACGTGATTCTTGTATGCGAGCTAAACAAACAAGGCTCCCTTTTTCTCTTAGTTCAATAAAAACCGTTGTTGCTTTGAGTTAATACATTGTGATATATGGGGACGATACTCTAGTGAATTGACTATGGGCGCATTATTTTTTGTCCATTGTGGATGACTTTAGAAGAGGAGTGTGGGTCTACCTTATGAAGCATAAATCAGAAGTAGAAACTACAGCTTTTATTTGCATGGCAGAAACCCAATTTGGGAAGAAAGTCAAGAGAGTAAGAACGGATAATGGGTTGGAGTTTACATCTGGAAACATGAATAAATTTTATGAGGAGAAGGGAATAATGATGGAGCTCACATGTGCATACACACCCCAACAAAACGGGGTGGTGGAGAGAAAGCATAGACACATTCTCGAAACGGCAAGAGCACTAAGGTTCCACTCAGGATTACCAATCCAATTTTGGGGAGAGTGTGTGATGACTGGAGTGCATATTATTAATCGATTACCATCCAAAATAATTGATAACAAAACACCATATGAAGTGTTATTTGAAAAGAAGCCAGATTATGCACACATGAGAGTGTTTGGGTGCTTAGTATATATGCTGAACACAAGAAAGAAGGAAAGTTTGATGAAAGGGAAGACCTTGTGTGTTTATTGGCTATCCTAGGATAGAAAGGATATAAAGTGTATGATGAAGCAACTTGGAAATAAGTGTTTCCAGGGATGTAATCTTCTTTGAGGATAAATTTCCTTTTAGAACAAAAGAAACAAAAGGGTGCCGTGAAGGTGAGAGAGAAGTTCATGACATGAACTGGAGGATGAACCAGGAAGTGGAGCAAGGCATGAACAAATCCTCCAATATTGAAGAAAGGGATGGCGAGCCAATAGAAACTCATGGGGAAAGGCACCAGGAAGATGTCATTGAAAACCAAGGAGATGAAGGAGAAAGGCGTAGTGGAGACACAACTACCTTTTCACTTGAGAGATTATGAAGTGAAATTGCCACCTTCCATTGCCCATTCTTCATTCAACCCACCCACAGGTAATTCGGTGGTATATCCTTTATCTAACCATATTAGCTACAGTAAGTTCTCACTCTCATTTAGCTTTCTTATCGGCCATATCTTCACAAGAAGAACCAAGGGACTTTTCTCATGCAGTGAAGCATGAGCATTGGAAAGAGGCCATGAAAAGAGAGATTGAGGCATTGGAGAGCAATGGAACTTGGACATTGGAGGAACTTCCACCAGGAAAGAACTTGATAGACTCAAAGTGGGTCTACAAGATAAAACATAAGCCAAACGGGAGATCGAACGCTACAAGGCAAGGCTCGTGGCAAGGGGATTTACTCAGGTTGAGGGAGAAGACTTTCATGAGACCTTTGCTCGGTAGCGAAGTTAGTAACGGTGCGTTGCTTGTTGGCTTAGCAATGTTAGAGAATGGGTTGTTCACCAACTTGATGTGAACAATGCATTCTTACATGGAGAACTGAATGAAGAGATATACATGAAGATTCCTCAAGGCTTCGCAAAGGAAGGAGAAACCAGAGTTTGCAAGCTAAGAAAGTCACTCTATGGACTGCCAGGCCTCAAGAAATTGGTATAAAAAATTTACCAGACTTTGGGCAAGATTGGATTCCAAGGTCCAAAGCAGATCATTCACTATTTGTTTACAAGGCAGAAAAACATCTTCCTTGCAGCACTTATTTATGTAGATGATGTGATTTTAGCTGGAATGACCAAGGAACCATGCAGCGTGTAAAGAAGCACCTAGATAAAGAATTCAGCATCAAGGATCTTGGACCACTAAAGTATTTTTTGGGCATTGAGGTAGCACGATCATCGAAGGGGATTGTCCTCAATCGAGAAAGTATGTTCTGGACATCTGGAAGGAAACTGGATGAGGCATGTCGACCAAGTCAGTTCCAATGGAGCAAAATTGTTGCTTGAGGGTGAATAATGAAGATCCTGATGTAGATGCAGGGAGATACAAAGCTGCGGAAAGTTATTGTATCTGACAATAACTAGGCCAATATCACATATGCAGTGAATACCTTATGTCAGGACATGAATGGGCCCAAGCAAGTCCACATGGATGCAGTTGAACAAGTACTTAGGTATTTAAAAACAACACCAGGCCAAGGAATTCTTTTCCCAAGCAATGGGGAGCTGAACTCAAGCATATTGTGATGCCTAACTTGGTGGCTGTCCACTTACCCGAAGATCATGCACGGGTTACTGATAACTTTGGGTGGCTCTCCCATATCATGGAGGACCAAGAGACAAACTGGTGGCAAATCCTAGTCTAAGCTGAATATAGAGCTATGGCAAGCAATATCATGAAGTAGTTTGGTTGAGATGGTTACTAGGAGAGCTATGCAGTGCAAAGTCAAGCTACGCCCATGTTTTGCGAGATCAAGCAGCCTTCACATAGCCATGAACCCGGTCTTTCATGAGCGAACCAAACATGTTGAAATGGATTGCTACTTTGTTAGAGAGAGTTCAGTCCTAGAGATAAAGCCTTTGAAGATTTGGACAAAGGAACATGGCAGATGTATTCACGAAGCCTTGGGAAGAGAAAGATTCGAATTTTTGAGCAAGTTGGGCATTATTAACCTCCATACGCCAACTTGAGGGGGAGTGAAAGAATCTAAGAATAAGATAAGAAGTTGTTGTAATTCGTTATCACTAGACTAGATATTAACTTTTAATTCAAAATGTTAGCTGTAGGTTGTTAAGCTAGCTGTAGGTTGTTACAATAAGATAGGGCTGTGTATGTATATAAACGTGTGATCTGGTTGTAAATTTTAATCAAATAAAACACATTATTTTACATTACATATATGTCCTTTTTTAATTTAATAGAAATTGATTCAAATTCGTTTCAAATTTCAAATTGCTCTCCACAAACACACAAATCAATTTAAATTGACTTTTGATATAGTCTGATGCTTGAAAGTGACCATTGTAGCAGTGTCACTAAAGTCGATTTAAATCAATTTCCATGTGTTTTCAAAGAGCAATATGAAATTTGCACTAAAGTCAATTTACATAGACTTCTATTAAAATAAAAGCATGACATATATATAACAAAATGGGATTTGGCACATAAATGCAATTAGATCTCTTTTAAATTTATTTATGTAAAAAATCCTAAGTTTTTAGTTAAAAGAAATGTATTAATGAAATCGGATCATGTTGCAATAATTTTTCTTCACGCCTTCAAAAAGTAAATAACTAATTAATAATTTTGTTTCTTGTCAAATACCCTTGTCATCCATAGACTATATCTTCCATATATGGTATAATATTACAAACATAGTTAAAGTCATCTATATAAACAATATCAAAATTCTCGACCTACAATGCCTATACAAATACAAACAAATCAAATTGATATATTGTTAGTGATATGACTTAATTAAAAAAATTAAGCTTTGGATTTTTTAGATAAAAAATAAAAAAGAGACCTAATTACATAGATGTGTCAAATCCCATTTCGTTACATATATGTCCATTTTTTTATTTTAATAGAAATTGATTCAAATTGACTTTCATGCAAATTTCAAATTGCTCTCCAAAACACACAAATCAATTTAAATTGACTTTTCATATAGTCTATGCTAAAAGTGACCATTGTAGCAGTGTCACTAAAGTCGATTTAAATCAATTTCCATGTGTTTTCAAAGAGCAATATGAAATTTGCACTAAAGTCAATTTACATAGACTTCTATTAAAATAAAAGCATGACATATATATAACGAAATGGGATTTGGCACATAAATGCAATTAGATCTCTTTTTAAATTTATTTATGTAAAAAATCCTATGTTTTTAGTTAAAAGAAATGTATTAATGAAATCGGATCATGTTGCAATAATTTTTCTTCACGCCTTCAAAAAGTAAATAACTAATTAATAATTTTGTTTCTTGCCAAATACCCTTGTCATCCATAGACTATATCTTCCATATATGGTATAATATTACAAACATAGTTAAAGTCATCTATATAAACAATATCAAAATCCTCAACCTACAATGCCTATACAAATACAAACAAATCAAATTGATATATTGATAGTGATATGACTTAATTAAAAAAATTAAGCTTTGGATTTTTTAGATAAAAAATAAAAGAGACCTAATTACATAGATGTGCCAAATCCCATTTCGTTACATATATGTCCATTTTTTTATTCTAAAAGAAATTGATTCAAATCGACTTTCGTGCAAATTTCAAATTGCTCTCCAGAAACACACAAATCAATTTAAATTGACTTTTGATATGGTCTAGCTGCAAAATGACCATTGTAGCAATGTCACTAAAGTCGATTTAAATCAATTTCCATGTGTTTTCAAAGAGCAATATGAAATTTGCACTAAAGTCAATTTACATAGACTTCTATTAAAATAAAAGCATGACATATATATAACGAAATGGGATTTGGCACATAAATGCAATTAGATCTCTTTTAAAATTTATTTATGTAAAAAATCCTAAGTTTTTAGTTAAAAGAAATGTATTAATGAAATCGGATCATGTTGCAATAATTTTTCTTCATGCCTTCAAAAAGTAAATAACTAATTAATAATTTTGTTGTCAAATACCCTCATCATCCTAGACTATATCTTCCATATATGGTATAATATTACAAACATAGTTAAAGTCATCTATATAAACAATATCAAAATCCTCGGACCTACAATGCCTATACAAATACAAACAAATCAAATTGATATATTGATAGTGATATGACTTAATTAAAAAATTAAGCTTTGGATTTTTTAGATAAAAATAAAAAAGAGACCTAATTACATAGATGTGCCAAATCCCATTTCGTTACATATATGTCCATTTTTTTTTATTCAAATAGAAATTGATTCAATTCGCTTTCATGCAAATTTCAAATTGCTCTCCAAAAAACACAAATCAATTTAAATTGACTTTTGATATAGTTGATGCTACGAAAGTGACCATTGTAGCAATGTCACTAAAGTCGATTTAAATCAATTTCCATGTGTTTTCAAAGAGCAATATGAAATTTGCACTAAAGTCAATTTACATAGACTTCTATTAAAATAAAAGCATGACATATATATAACGAAATGGGATTTGGCACATAAATGCAATTAGATCTCTTTTAAATTTATTTATGTAAAAAATCCTAAGTTTTTAGTTAAAAGAAATGTATTAATGAAATCAGATCATGTTGCAATAATTTTTCTTCACGCCTTCAAAAAGTAAATAACTAATTAATAATTTTGTTTCTTGTCAAATACCCTCGTCATCCATAGACTATATCTTCCATATATGGTATAATATTACAAACATAGTTAAAGTCATCTATATAAACAATATCAAAATCCTAACCTACAATGCCTATACAAATACAAACAAATCAAATTGATATATTGATAGTGATATGACTTAATTAACAAAATTAAGCTTTGGTTTTTTAGATAAAAAATAAAAAGAGACCTAATTACATAGATGTGCCAAATCCCATTTCGTTACATATATGTCCTTTTTTTATTCAAATAGAAATTGATTCAAATCGACATTCGTGCAAATTTCAAATTGCTCTCAAAAACACACAAATCAATTAAATTGACTTTTGATATAGTTTGATGATGCGAAAGTGACCATTGTAGCAATGTCACTAAAGTCGATTTAAATCAATTTCCATGTGTTTTCAAAAAGCAATATGAAATTTGCACTAAAGTCAATTGACATAGACTTCTATTAAAATAAAAGCATGACATATATATAATGAAATGGGATTTGGCACATAAATGCAATTAGATCTCTTTTAAATTTATTTATGTAAAAAATCCTAAGTTTTTAGTTAAAAGAAATGTATTAATGAAATCGGATCATGTTGCAATAATTTTTCTTCACGCCTTCAAAAAGTAAATAACTAATTAATAATTTTGTTTCTTGCCAAATACCCTCGTCATCCATAGACTATATCTTCCATATATGGTATAATATTACAAACATAGTTAAAGTCATCTATATAAACAATATCAAAATCCTCACTACAATGCCTATACAAATACAAACAAATCAAATTGATATATTGATAGTGATATGACTTAATTAACAAAATTAAGCTTTGGATTTTTTAGATAAAAATAAAAAAAGAGACCTAATTACATAGATGTGCCAAATCTCATTCGTTACATATATGTCCATTTTTTTATTCTAATAGAAATTGATTCAAATCGACTTTCGTGCAAATTTCAAATTGCTCTCCAAAAACACACAAATCAATTTAAATTGACTTTTGATATAGTCTAAGCTATGAAAGTGACCATTGTAGCAGTGTCACTAAAGTCAATTTAAATCAATTTCCATGTGTTTTCAAAGAGCAATATGAAATTTGCACTAAAGTCAATTTACATAGACTTCTATTAAAATAAAAGCATGACATATATATAATGAAATGGGATTTGGCACATAAATGCAATTAGATCTCTTTTTAAATTTATTTATGTAAAAAATCCTAAGTTTTTAGTTAAAAGAAATGTATTAATGAAATCGGATCATGTTGCAATAATTTTTCTTCACGCCTTCAAAAAGTAAATAACTAATTAATAATTTTGTTTCTTGCCAAATACCCTCGTCATCCATAGACTATATCTTCCATATATGGTATAATATTACAAACATAGTTAAAGTCATCTATATAAACAATATCAAAATCCTCGACCTACAATGCCTATACAAATACAAACAAATCAAATTGATATATTGATAGTGATATGACTTAATTAACAAAATTAAGCTTTGGATTTTCTAGATAAAAAATAAAAAAGAGACCTAATTACATAGATGTGCCAAATCCCATTTCGTTACATATATGTCCATTTTTTATTCTAATAGAAATTGATTCATATTGACTTTCGTGCAAATTTCAAATTGCTCTCCAGAAACACACAAATCAATTTAAATTGACTTTTGATATAGTCTATAAAAGTGACCATTGTAGCAATGTCACTAAAGTCTATTTAAATCAATTTCCATGTGTTTTCAAAGAGCAATATGAAATTTGCACTAAAGTCAATGTACATAGACTTCTATTAAAATAAAAGCATGGCATATATATAACGAAATGGGATTTGGCATATAAATGCAATTAGATCTTTTTAAATTTCTTTATGTAAAAAATCCTAAGTTTTTAGTTAAAAGAAATGTATTTATGAAATCGGATCATGTTGCAATAATTTTTCTTCACGCCTTCAAAAAGTAAATAACTAATTAATAATTTTGTTTATTGCCAAATACCCTCATCCATAGACTATATCTTCCATATATGGTATAATATTACAAACATAGTTAAAGTCATCTATATAAACAATATCAAAATCCTAGACCTATAATGCCAATACAAATACAAACAAATCAAATTGATATATTGATAGTGATATGACTTAATTAACAAAATTAAGCTTTGGATTTTCTAGATAAAAATAATAAAAGAGACCTAATTACATAGATGTGCCAAATCCCATTTCGTTACATATATGTCCTTTTTTATTTTAATAGAAATTGATTCAATTGACTTTCGTGCAAATTTCAAATTGCTCTCCAGAAACACACAAATCAATTTAAATTGACTTTTGATATAGTCTGATGATGCAAAAGTGGCCATTGTAGCAGTGTCATTAAATTTGATTTAAATCAATTTCCATGTGTTTTCAAAGAGCAATATGAAATTTGCACTAAAGTCAATTTACATATTCTTCTATTAAAGTAAAAGCATGACATATATATATGACGAAATGGGATTTGATAAATGCAATTAGATCTTTTTTAAATTTATTTATGTAAAAAATCCTAAGTTTTTAGTTAAAAGAAATGTATTAATGAAATCGGATCATGTTGCAATAATTTTTCTTCACGCCTTCAAAAATAAATAACTAATTAATAATTTTGTTTCTTGCCAAATACCCTCGTCATCCATAGACTATATCTTTCATATATGGTATAATATTACAAATATAGTTAAAGTCATCTATATAAACAATATCAAAATCCTCAGACCTACAATGCTAATACAAATACAAACAAATCAAATTGATATATTGATAATGATATGACTTAATTAACAAAATTAAGCTTTGGATTTTTTAGATAAAAAATAAAAAAGAGACCTAATTACATAGATATGCCAAATCTCTTTTCGTTACATATTTTTCCTTTTTATTTTAATAGAAATTGATTCTAATCAACTTTCATGCAAATTTCAAATTATTCTCCAGAAACACACAAATAAATTTAAATTGACTTTTGATATAGTCTGATGTTGCAAAAGTGACCATTGTAGCAATGTCACTAAAGTCGATTTAAATCAATTTCCATGTGTTTTCAAAGAGCAATATGAAATTTGCACTATAATCAATTTACATAGACTTCTATTAAAATAAAAGCATGACATATATATAACGAAATGGGATTTGGCACATAAATGCAATTAGATCTCTTTTAAATTTATTTATCTAAAAAATCCTAAGTTTTTAGTTAAAAGAAATGTATTAATGAAACCAGATCATGTTGCAATAATTTTTCTCCATGCCTCCAAAAAGTAAATAACTAATTAATAATTTTGTTTCTTGCCAAATACCCTCGTCATCCATAAACTATATCTTCTATATATGGTATAATATTACAAACATAGTTAAAGTCATCTATATAAACAATATCAAAATCCTCAGAGACCTACAATGCCAATACAAATACAAACAAATCAAATTGCTTGTTCTTACATTGTTGTTTTCCTTCTACCTACTAATCGCTCATCACCGTCCTTGTAACCTAAACACTCTCAACAACGCCTCTCCAAATTCTTTTTTTTGCTTTTTACATTTTTCCTTTCATTGTTTCCCTAAACCACCATGGAAGCCCAAGAGGAGCAGGAAGCGCTTCTTCTCCAATCGGAAGATCTCAAGACAGCAGCAGTCCTTTATGATTGGCCAAAAGAGGAGTCTCCAAGGCAAGAAGAAAAAGAAGCACTTCTTCTCCAATTGGAAGATCTCAAGACAGCAGCAGTCCTTTATGATTGGCCAAACGAGGAGTCTCCAAGGCAAGAAGAAAAAGAATCACTGCCATGCTTGGACGAGATAGAATCGATTTTGAGCTATAAGTTTAAGAATAAGCTCTTGTTGGAAGAGGCGTTTACGCACTCCTCCTACCACACTGGTAAGTGCTTTTCCTATGAGCGGTTGGAGTACATAGGCGACGCTATTTTGAACCTGTTGGTGACAACAGAGCAGTATTTCTCGTACCCTAATTTGGCACCGGGTCAATTGACTCGATTACGCGCCGTGAACGTGGACACGGAGAAGCTGGCACGTGCGGCCATCAAACATGGGCTTCATCGTTATCTCCGACACAAGAAGCCGCTTCTTGAAGAACAAGTAAGTTTCTGACTCCTTATCAATCATTGATTAGGAGAGGTTCCTCTCTAGAGATTTTATATGATCTTTGTCACGAGCGTATCTTCACCGCTAATGAAGTTACTTTAAAAGAGTAAAATGTTAACAAAAAAATTAATTGCAGAAAATACACATGAAAAAGTCATGTGTATTTTATAATTGAGAAATCCTTTTCATTAAAATAAAATATTAACAAAAGGTGCTTATAAAATTTCAGACTAAGACAGTAATGAGTATAATTTTTTGCAGAAATATAAATTCATGAATATTGATCATGAAATTTGCATGAGTCTGGTATAAATGCAATTTTACTGCTCTCAATCACGTTTTAACTCTCCATAGTTTAATAATATTACAAATACTACAATGATTTATTTTCGTCTTTTCTTATGATTTCGTTTTCAAAATTATGAAAGGTCACATGTAATAATATAGATATCTCAAATATTGAGAAAAGTTTTGAATGGGTCAATAATTTTTGTTTAACTAATAGAATTCTATAATGTTGACACAAATTAAAATGTTTTAAAATAAGTAAGGGCTCTCGTATAAATGCAATTTTACTGCTCTCAATCACGTTTTAACTATCTATAGTTTAATAATATTACGAATACTACAATGATTTATTTTCATCTTTTCTTATGATTTTGTTTTCAAAATTATGAAAGGTCATATATAATAATGTAGATATCTCAAATATTGAGAAAAGTTTTGAATGGGTCAATAATTTTTGTTTAACTAATAGAATTCTATGATGTTGACACAAATTAAAATGTTTGAAAATAAATAAGGGCTCTCGTATTTCCATGAATGTATGCGAGTACATGAGTTAGTTTATAATGGTAAATTATGTTTTGAAACTTGGAATGTAGTCACACTCATAGGTAAATCGATAAAAACAATTGATACCATGACTTGTTGGAGGATAAGTTTATCTGCCTACAAGAAACTAAATGGGCGGAGAGAAAGTGAAGGAGTTAGATATGTCGGGTTTTAAGCTATGGTACCAGGAAAGCAAAATCTAGAAATGTTGTGGGTATAAATGTGGATAATTCCTTGAAAAATGAGGTTGTAGACTAAGATGAGATACCGCTATAAGGGAGAAACAGTTTAATTTTATGCTTGGAAGGTCTATTATAGAAGCGATTTACTTGTTATGAAGATTGATGAAGAGATACCAGAGAGAAGTTCACGTATAGTCTTCATTGATTTGGAAAAGACATATGATAAGGTGTTAAAGAAAGTTCTATGGAAAGTCTTGGAGAGGAAGGGAGTTCACGTAACCTATATCCAAAGCAATTCAAGATATGTATGATAGCGTCATAACTAGCATGAAGACTTAAGATGGAGTAACAAAGGATTTCCTTATACATATCAAACTACACCAAGGGTCAACCTTGAGTCCTTATATTTTCACAGTGGCCTTTGTTGCTTACCTGGACATATTTAAGACTTGGTATTTTAGTAGATTATGTTTGCAAAAGATATAGTCTTGGTAGTAGCATCAAAAGATGAAATAAACAAAAAGTTAGAGTTGTAGAAGGAAGCTATGGAGGTATGTGAGCTTTGGAAAGCAAAAGTAAGATTGAGTATATGAAGTGAAAATTTGGCAAAGACACACATATTCTAACTTTGAAGAGAAACTTGGGGATGATATCATACCAAAAGTCACAAAATTTAAATATTTGGGATCTATTATTCAATGTGATGGAGAGATAGAGTGAGACATAAACAATATAGAATTCAAACATCAAGGTCAAAATGGAGAGATGCTTCGGGTTTTATTTGCAAGAAAAAAATACCATTAAAGCTTAAGGGTAAATTGTACCAGACAACGATATGACCGCGGCTTTGTTGAATGAGGTTGAATGTTGGGATCTAAAAGGTCAACATATAAATAAGCTACATGTCATGGAGATAAAGATGTTGTGATGGATAAGTATTTACATAGACATGATATATAGGATAAGGAACAAATGCATTAAAGAGAAATAATTATGGTGGTGTCTATCATGTAGAAGAAATACTCGTCTTAGGTGGTTTGGACGGAGAGACTTGTAGAGGCCCAATTGAAGAAAGTGGATCAAACAAAAAATAGTCATAAATAAAGTTAGAAAGAGAGTAAGAAAAACTATAGGGGAAATAATCAAAAGGGATTTAAATGTTAATGAACTTAACATGGATATGATATATGATAGAGTTTTATCATGTCGTTTGATTCATAAACCGACCCCACTTAGTGGGATATTAGTTTTTGTTGTTATTTCTATTTTTGCATTCATTAATGAGTTTCAGTTAAATAATTATAATGTAAAGATGAATGAAACTGATAGAATATGAATACGGTTAATTTCATGCTTATTTTAAAATGTCGCGCGGGGTTGAAGGGGCAGAGCAAAATATGATTAGGCTCTTTTTGGGAAGGTACTAGTTGTGGATTTATTTTGAATTTGATCAATTTTTTAAAAAAGAAAATGTACGACATGACAATATGATATTGTGTGATCCATATAACCGACTACATCTAGTTAGATAAGACTTAATAATTGCTTATAGATAGATAAAACACTTTAAGTATAATTTCCTATGCATTTTGACTTTAGTGTACATAATAAAATAGCGAAAAATAGCCAATGGATGAACTATGAATATATGAAGGGGCATAAAAGAAAGAAACTATGAGCGAAGTTTCGTGGTAAATGATGAGTTGCTAGGCTAGCTCCACAGTCAATATGAATAGTTGTAGTATTCCTGGATTAATCTATCTTGCCCAGGCTTATTTAATATTTAGACAAACACTCTTCACACTCAATTTTCTCTGCATTAATTTTTCATGGACGAAATTCATGTACAATTTTTTGTTATCTGTGTTGGTTTGAGACAGATCCATGAATTTATAGAAGAAATAAAACAGTATCCTCTACATTCCAATGGATTGATTGACACACCCAAGAATCTGGCCGATATTGTGGAGTCAACCATTGGTGCAATCTTTATTGATTGTGATTGCTCCATTGACGTTGTGCGGAAGGTACACAGAAATTTCTTATATCTTAGAAATATAGCTAATATGCATAAAACAAAGATATTTTTTTATTAAACATATATGTATATTTAACAAACTGGATATGTTGACAAAATATTAGTTATTGTTATAATATAATAAAAATAAATTTATTAATACATTGTTATGCCTTAATAACGTATAAATGATTTTATCTTGATATATATGCCTTTTATACATCCTCGTTTGCAATGCCTCTTTAATCAGTATTATTGTTGTAATATATATTATGATATTACTTAATAGTGATTTTTAAAAAAATTATCTGCAGATTTTGAAGAGTTTGCTGGAACCTATTATTGATCAAGACACTATTAGAACACATCCAGTAACCGAGATTTATGAAGTTTGTCAGAAGAACCACTTGAAGATAGAGTTCCAGGATGTATGGCAGCAATCCATGACCATTAATGTCCTCATAAATGATAAATTAATTGGGAGAGGCATTTGTGGTACCAAGAAAGAAATTGCAATCAATAGAGCAGCAAAAGTGCTCTAGAAAACATTGATCAAGTTTTGAGTACCGGAAAACATCAAATGATGAATATGCTTCTGAGAATTGAAGTTCATGTATGTGGCTCATCTAATCTGATATTTAAAAATAAAATTGAGTTGACTTTATCATATATAATTTGACTTATTATTTAGAAAAATTTTGATATTTGTTACAGTTAGAGTGAATTTGACTTATTTTAATGTTAAAGGAACTTTAAAAAGAAAATACATAATTTAATTTCTATATTGCCAGGATAAAAAGTTTTACACAAACATTTATCTATGATTTGCTACATCATCGAAAGTATTGAACTCAATCGTTCATTACCTTAAAAATCTTATATTAGAATATGATTGGAAACAATGTAAAACTATTTTATATTAACATTACTTCAAAATTAATCTCAAAACCTTAAGTGTATTTTTTATTTCGTATAAATATAATGACTTTTGATTTTGAACTCTATAAAAAAAAAATGGTTTTAATCCAACTTTTTCTAAAAAAATATTTAATTTAAATCTCAACGGTTATTGAATCCATTATATTATCATAAATTAACCTCTGAATTTCGTTCATTGAAAATAAATACCCTTTAAGATCATTAGACAATTGCTCTTTGTTATATTCTAGCTCTTTAGCTAAGAGATGACCTGGAAATTAATTGAGTGGAGAATCATTTGGGTTTGATATGGACTTAAACTCTTTCAAAGACATTTCATTTGAGTTAAGTAACTTTTCAATTTTAATTAAAGATAAATTCTTTAGCTATGAACTTGGGATAGAAAGATATATAAAAAACAAATTTTTTTATGACAATATGAAACTATCAACTTATTCTAAAAATTACAATATTTGTCTTTAAAATTTAGAAATATAATATTAAAATCATTGATAAAAAATTTAAATTACAATTTAAAGCATGCATTAATTTCTTAATATTCTTCTTCAGTCATATAAGATTTCATCTTCTAAAAATTTCCAAATATGCTCCCATATAAATTGTGGCATGCTCATTATGTTTGTCACTAATAATGTAACAAAATTTCCTTAACTAATTTCTAGTAACTCAACAATTTCCTTTATACCTTCATTAAATTCATTGTTTAAGAAAATGCATGAGAAATTTTTTCCATTCATATATTAAGTTTCCAAATTGAAAAAAAATATTTTTCCATACCCTTAACAGTTAACACATGAATTTATCATTTTTTAAGGATAATTTGAAAAAACTTAAAATCGCATTAGCTTATACTTAAGGCTTAATTTTATATTAAATAAGAAAATTATAATTTCATAAATTGTTTGGTCTAATCATTTTGAATTTAAGCCTCATGTAACTATATTAAAATATGTATTTGACTTTTATGAATATAAAAAATTTAGTTTTTATCTTTATAAATATTTTTAAATTCTCTTTTAATCACTACCAGGAACATATTAGAACGATGACATATACCAATGGATACGTACCCGTCAGGATTTACCACCATTTTGACAGTTTGCGCATTTTTGAAAATAATTTTGAAGTTACGATATCCATCAGGACCTGGTAAATCTTGGCACAATACCCGCCAATTGGTGCACATAATATCCGATGGGAATACCGATGGCATTAACGGGTGAGTTTTATATTTAATATTGATTATTTATGAAATCCTTTATGACGTATTAAGATATTTAATATTTAATTATTTATAAATTAAATTATCTAGACTATTATACCGACTGTATTTAAGATTTTTAATATTAATTATTTATGAATTAAATTACTTGCAGTGAAACCATGGGTATTCAAGATTTTTAATATTAATTATTTATGAATTAAATTACCAACTGGTAATTGATGGATACTCAAGATATTTAATATTAATTATTTATGAATTAAATTACCGATGAGTATTTAATATTTTTAATATTAATTATTTATGAATTAAATTACTTAAGTAATTTAGGTACTAAAGATATTTAATATTTAATTATTTACAAATTAAATTACTGATGATAAGCCAATGAGTACTCGAGATATTTAATATTAATTATTTATGAATTAAATTACCACGTTATATTGACAAGTATTTAAGATTTTTAATATTAATTATTTATGAATTAAATTATTGATAGGTAAAAGAGATACTCAAGATATTTAATATTTAATTATTTATGAATTAAATTACCAACTGAAATTGACGGATTAAGATATTTAATATTAATTATTTATGAATTAAATTACCAACCTATATGACCGTATTTAAGATTTTTAATATTAATTATTTATGAATTAAATTACTGCAGGTAACAAAGGTACTCAAGATATTTAATATTTAATTATTTATGAATTAAATTACCAACGTAAACGAACAGGTACTAAGATATTTAATATTAATTATTTATGAATTAAATTACCAACTATATTGAAAGGTATTTAAGATTTTTAATGATAATTATTTATGAATTAAATTACCAGTAAACCGATGGGTATCAAGATATTTAATATTTAATTATTTATGAATTAAGTTACCTGATACGAAGTATTTGAAATTTCTTTTCTTCGCGCAAACTCTTGGAATACCCAGCACGTCATAAACTAGTCGGTAACTACCTTTTAATGATATGCACCGTTTCATTTAACGATTACCAGTCTGCGCCCTGTTGTAATTGCATATATTACCCACCCAAAACCCTTCTTCCTCCTCACTAGACACCTACCTTCTCTCTAAAACCTCTCTCTCTCTTCTCTAATCGTGCCTCCGTCGTCGCTTTCCTCCGTCGCTCACTGGAGCTCCATTTAGAAACGGAGGCCACCATTACAATCCCGGGCGTTGGTGAGCATTTTATCGGTTAGTTTTTTTATTTGATTTACTTTTTTCATTCATTTATGGGTGCCCATAGTGTTGTGTGTTTGTTGCATTGGAGAGTAATTATTGTTATTAATTTGTTAATGTAGGAGTTTTGCTTGAGGGTCATAGCGATTATTGACTTTGGGATCGGCGCCATTCTTTTCTTTATGTTAGTCTATGTTTTGTATGTATATAATTGTAGTGATTGAAATTTATAATGTTAGATTTTCAGGATTGGATTTGGTTGAATGCCAGGAGCTTCCTTATATTTTAGTTTTTTTTTTTTTTTACTGCCATAGAGGTTAGTAACTCAATCCTTATTATTTATATTGTTAATGATTTAATATATATGTATGATATATAGAGACTTATATTTTATATGATAGGGTTGTAGAAAATGAGGATTGCATGATGGGGAAGCACAGAGGCCTTTCCCCGACTTGTTTGATTTGCTTACTATGGGATTCTTTGTGTTTGCGGAGATTGTAGGATGCATGTAGTTATAAGGGGATGCAATAGAATTCTTGAGATTATGTAAATTGTATGTAATTATTAACATGTAACTCTTTAACTGTTCCTATTCTATTGTTGATTTTTATAATAATATCTATAATTATTGAATTGACTGATATATCTTACGATGGAAGCTCCTAATTATAGGGAAGGTGCGCTAAAATTTTGTTAATATTTTTTGTGGGATAATAGATTAAAAAAAGTAACTATATTAAGAAACAACTTAAAAGGCAATTGATTTTGTTTAAAAATAATGATTTAAATAAAAGTTAAAGACTTAAAAGAATGTGTTTTAAAGACCAAATACGATAAAAATCTGACGACACAAGCTCCTAATTTAAGGGGATTCTATCAAAATTTTATTAACTATTTTTTAGGAATAATATATATATTAAACAAAAGTAACTATATTAAGACAACTTAAAAGGCAATTGGATTTGTTTTTAAAAAATAATAAGGACTCTAAACTTAGAGACCAATTGTATGTGTTTTAAAGACCAAATACAAAAAAATATCTACGATGGATGCTCCTAATTTAAAGGGAGATTCTATCAAAATTTTTGTTAAGTAAATAAGATTAAAAGTAATTGTACTACAATTTTAAATAGTAATTGAATTGTATTTGATAGTAATAATTTGACCCTTAAAAATTGTAGGTCTTGGTTTTATCACAACCCCAATATTACCTTCAAACCGGTCATGGATGTACGATAGATTACATTCTAATAAAGGGGGATTAAATTGAGTTTTATAGTGGTGTTAAAGAATTTATGAGAGTAGCATGTCAAACACAACAATTCATTAATGAGCCAAAAGTTAGGTGTCCATGTAATAAGTGCATATGTAGGAAGTATTTAGATAATGATACAATAAGGGTTCATTTGTACAAGTGGGGATTCATGCCTGACTATTGGGTTTGGACGAGCATGGAGAGGTAGTTAATGCATGGAATCAAGTGGGTGTGTTTCAAGCTGGAAGTAGTTCGAGTGGGATCCATACAACTCAAAACGAGGTGGGTAATGTGCTGGAGGATAACCTGGCTAGGCATCAAGAGATGGTGTTTGATGCTGCTGGCTTGAATTTGTTGCTTGTTATTTGCAACCTTCAGTTGAGGAGCCCAACCAAGATGCTGGTTTTATAGTCTTGTAGAAGCTGCAATCAACCTTTGTGCGAAGATTGTGTGCACTCTGAATTGTCATTAGCAGTTCGAATGTTGAGCATTAAGTCCGAAGGGAATCAAGGCCAAAGTTGTTTTGATCAGTGGGCTGCACTGATAAGTGAGCTAAGTCTGAACCTCGATGTAATTTCAAAAGATTTTTATCAAGCCAAAAATTAGTTTCTAAACTTGGGTTGAAGGAAATAAAGATTGATTGTTGCTTGAAAGGTTGCATGCTTTATTATAAAGATGATATTTCATTGACTGAGTGTAAGTTTTGCTAAGATCCTAGGTTTAAACCCAAGAGACGTGGAAGTAGGAGGTATAAGGATGTCCCTAAAAAAAGAATGCATTATCTGCCTTTAATCCCTAGACTCAGAGACTATTTGCGTCAATGAGCTCGGCTTCTCATATGAGGTGGCACAGTGAAAATCGGAGGGACAGTTTAATGACGCATCCATCGCACGGTGAGGCATGGAAAAATTCGATCAATGTATCTTGATTTTGCTTGTGACCCACGAAATGTTAGATTGGGACTCTGCGAGATGGATTTACTATGAATAATCAATTTAGCAAACCCTTTCCTATTGGCCTGTAGTTGTTACGCCCTATAATCTCCTTCCTGAAATGTGCATGAAAGATCCTTATCTGTTCTTAACATGTATAATCCCTGGCCTTGATAATCCAAAAGCTAAGATTGATGTGTATCTTCAACCCTAGTTGATGAACTGAATGAATTGTGGTGCTAGGTGTTCTTACTTATGACATTTCAACAAAGTAGAATTTCATGATGAAGCTGCATTAATGTGGATCATCAATGATTTTCTAGCTTATGGAATGTTGTCTGGATGGATGACCCAAGGCAAATTAGCATACCGATTTGCATGGAGGATACTAAAGCATTCACCTTGAAATATGGAGGAAAGAACTTTTTGTTTGATTGTCATAGAAGGTTCTTAGATTCTGATCATCCATATAGGCGAAGTAGGTATGGCTTTAAAAGAAATTGTGTTGAACATGATGAGCCTCCAGTTAGACTAAGTGGCCACGAAATGTAGGATCGAGTTAAGGATATCCCAAAAATAATGGAAATTGAAAGGCAGTGCGAAATGCCAGGGTATGAGGTATACTATAATTGGACAAAACAAAGTATTTTCTGGAGTTACCATATTAGAAGAATAATTTAGTACGTCATTGTTTAGATGTCATGCATATTGAGAAAAATGTGTTTGACAACATTATGAATACTGTATTGGAAATAGATTGAACCAAAGACAACGACAAGGCAAGGCATGATCTGCTGAGTATTGCATGACCTGATTTGCATTTACAAGAATTAAGAGATAGTCGGTTTATAAACCAAAGGCCAAATATGCTTGAGTTCCAATCAGAAATAAGCTGTTTGTCAGTGGCTGAAGGAGTTGAGAATGCCCGATGGTTATGCTTCTAACTTAAGTAGGTGCGTCAATGTTGCACAGGGTAAGCTTGTTGGCATGAAAAGCCACGATTGTCACGTCTTCATGGAGTGTTTGCTTCCAATTGCATTTAGAGAGCTACTTGATATTGTGTGGAAGCCCCTAACCAAGCTTAGTCAGGATTTCAGGGATTTATGCTCTTCTACTCTTAGGGTTGATGATCACTTGTCATGGAAAAAAATATTCCCATAATTCTATGCAAATTAGAGAGAATTTTTCCTCCTGGGTTCTTTGACTCAATGGAACACTTGCCCATACATTTGGCATATGAAGCACGGGTGTATGGACCGGTTCAATACAGGTGGATGTATCCATTTGAAAGGGAAATAAGAAGGTTTAAAGAATCGTGAATAATAGGTCTCATTTATATCTAGCAAAAGAGACTTCAAATTTCTGCTCATTTTATTTTTAGCCACATGTTCAATCTAGGAGAACTCGGGTTGGTCATAATGACGATGGAGGGGTGTTTTATTCCACCAACTTTGTCTATATTCAATCAACCTAGTCGAGCACTGGAAAGAGCATGGCTCGATGGCTTGACTTCCAGGAGTGGAATTCTACACACTTACACATTTTGATAAATTATGATGAGGTGCAACCATTCAGATTGTAAGTCAATAATTCCTTTTTTAGTGAAAGTGTGATGTTATACATCTTTAAAATAACGTAAAATATATTTTTAATAACAGATACTTTAAGCAACTGCATGGTCAAGATTCTCTTCAACAATTTCTGGATTGGTTTAGATTACATGTAAGTCCACTTGTTTAAGATTATGTAACCTAATATATTCTTATATGTTAATTTTGTTTGATATAAGTCTAATTGACATTTCAAACTTCATGTACATAGGTTCATGATAAAAATAATAGTGTAACATGTCCCCATTTATTTAATTTAGCTTAGGGGCCAAAAAATAAAGTAGTCAGTTGGCCCATGTACTATGTTAATGGGTACAAGTTTCACACAGCTGATTGGGTAGGGAAACAACTAACAATACAGGTGTTTGTGTTAAAGGCAATATTGGGGACGAGAATGTGATTGGTATGGTGTCGTTAAAGAAATCCTTGAGTTTGAGTACGTTGGTGAGCTCACAAACAAATGTGTCTTATTTAAATGTGAATGGTATGATCCTACCTAACTTACTAGACACGACAACACAACAATTACAAATTTATTGAAATCAATCACACTAGAAGATATAGAAGTTATGATCCATTCATTATAGCCCAAAATGCTAGACAAGTATATTATATGTCTTATCCTGGGAAAAGTAGGTCACAGTGAAAGGTTGTGAGCAAGATAAAACCAAGAGGTAGGATTGAAATAGAAGAAAAAACTATTAAAAATGCTTATCAAGTGGATGATCCATCCACTTCAATGGTAGTAATCGATGCAATACAAAAACCCTCTTCCGTTGACTATTGGGGAAGTTGACATAATTGAATGCACAAGTAACAACCCAATCAGAAATAATGAAGATGAATAAATGCTAGTAGTGCTGATGATTTACTTAGTGATCAACAACAGAGTGATGATGAAAATAGCCCTGACTTTCAGATTAACTAAGGTGTTTAATATTATATGTAATATTATTATGAAATTATAATAATTTCCTAATTTAATGAATTTTTTTATGGACTACTTTTTAATTGTTTCAGGATGGTGGGTAGAGGCAGAGGTCGACTTTGGAAGGTCGGTTATCCACCACCACCTTAGCCACTGCCCTTCACCACCTCAGCCACTACCCTCCCACTACCTCTCACCGCCCTTCCCACCACCTCAGCCATCGCCCTTTCCACTACCTTCATCTCAGCCCTTACCATCAACACCCCAGGGTTTAGGATGATGCCCACTCCTGGGTATGCCAGGCCCTTACCTCCCTCGTATTCACACCTAAAGCCCACTCACATCAGTGATCCTCCCTTAGCCCTATCACGTTCTAGCCCTACCACTGCCCCGACTCCAGCCCGCATCTAATCAGACTCATCCTTCCTCCACTGGGTCACATGCATGGGATGCAAATGGAGGCCCTTGGCCCTAATGACAGGCCACTTGGGCTCGATGGTAGACGCCTTGCCCAGGCCGGACCTAAAGATAGGTAAGTTGAATTTGTTTTTTTTTATCACATTATAGTTTTACATTGCTTATGATAATTGAAATATTTTGATTGATTTATGATTTATTTTATCTATGTAATAGTTTTAAGCGTTTGCATAGCTACATAGGATCATCGGGTTATAGTAGAGTCATAACCATCCATGGCCCACATGGACTGACATCCTAAGGATGTTAAGGAGTTATATTGGGCGACTGGAAGGTAATTTTATGATTTATTCGCTTTTATTAAAATATATGTTTATATTGTCTAATTATATGCTTATATATAATAACTTATGTGCTGTGAATTTGTATATGCAGAAATCCTTCTACATTGACCCTGAGCATCTGCCCAATAAGAAGGCTTGGAAGATTAGGTCTTCCAAGCGATTGCAAGATATGTTTCATGATGTCCGTAAGGGACACATGAGAAGCTCATGGCTTGGGAATGCCACACTCAGTGAGCCAGCGCCACTAGGCCATGACTGACCTTTAAGGATAGGTCGAATAAGGGAAAAGCAAACCGAGCCTCACAGAAGGGCGAGTCACTGCACACGGTGGGTCGAGCACCCAGGAGGGAACCCACAAGCGTTTGATAATTCTTTAACCTTTTTAAATCTTATAATAACATTTACTATATTTGAATTGTGGCAAATACTATATGTTTATGACTTTATTGTGCTTATTTGTGCAAACGAGGAGTTGAGCCGTCCTCCAACACAGGGCGAGCTATTTCAGGAGACCCAAAAGGGTGTGAAGGGGTGATGATGAGTTTGGAAAGGTCTGGGTGGACCTTCGCTCCGAGACGACCTATGTAAGTTTGAATTTATATATAACTTTAGTAACTTTTATTATTATTTTCATTTATGTCATAATTATTACTTACAATGTGTTTTATCTTTTTGGAGCGTTAGTTTACTGACCTCTAGGAGTAGGCACAGACCCAGGACCAGACCCAGATGTTGAGGCTTAATGCTCACATTCCTCCTCCAAACGAGGAGGATGTCTGGGCCCAGGTGGTTTATGGCCCTTACAAGGTCCGCATATATGGGATGGGTACTACCTTGAAAGTATATCCCCATCCTCTTCCACTGGGTCAGCTGTGAGGGATGATGCCCTGAGGAGCGTGTGTATGCCCTTAACCAGGAGCTAGCAAGAGGCACAGAGGATCCAGAGGAGGAGGAGTAGCAGGCATACCTCCTCAGGCTTCAGGAGCAGGAGGCAAGCCGAGGCTGCCTGAGCAGGAGTTGAGAAAGATCCGAGAGCTTAAGCTCTCCATGAGCGCCAGCTTAGGAGAAAGCAAAGAAGGAGAACTAACTCCCAAGATAGGCAACAAATCACTATAGATGTGATGAGCTTCTTCCAGGGCATGCATGCTTCAGGATCCTTAACTCCGAAGACGCTCCCCAGAACCCCATTCCCCCATATCCTACTCCCCTCTATCGCTGAGGGCCAATCACAGTCGACGGGACGGATACGATGATGGTTCAGACGATGATGATGGTGATATCGTCATGCTGCGACGATGTCGACGCCCAGGAGTTTAGCTAGTTTTTATTTAGCTCCATTTTTTTTTCCATTCTGGATTTTTTTTATATTTATTGTAATTTGTGTATATTTTATTGTCATAATTTGATATTTTATTTAACTGAGGTGTTTAATTTATTCATTTTTTTCAATTTATTATTTTCTTATTTAATATCAATTTAATTAATAATTAGGTTATTATATAAATAAATAATTAATAAATAAATAACATATTATCAATCACATCATTGTTAAAAGAGCATTTAAAAAATAAAATTATTTTTTATTACGAGTAATGCCGTCGGAATATTTATTATTTATTTTATAATTAAATTTCAGATAAATAAAAACCATCGGTAAAATAGTCGGTAAAATATAATTAAAAAAATTAATTAATATAACACCCGTCGGTATAATTATAAAAAATTAACTTAATTAATGTAATACTCAGTAAACCCGTCGTTATAATTATGCCTTTGACACCCCTTTTATTTAATTGTACCGAGCTAATTATCCATGAAACCGTCGGTAAATGAGTCGAAAATAATCGACGGGTTTATACCTCGGAATATTCATCAACGGCCTCATCATTGATGACCCATATCGTCGGAAACCCGTATAATGTCTCTTGAAAAACCCGTCGTACATAAGTCGTATCCCGATCATTTCTTGTAGTGAATTTTTATAAATGTCATTATGCAAAAGTGGTAACTAATGGTGAAACCATAAGTATAATACTAAAAAAAGACTAAAAACAAAAATAACTAATAAAGATAGTAAAAGAGTTATAATATAAAACTGAATAACATAGCAAATACTCTTATTATATAATAAGTCATTTACCTCATTTTATTAAATCAAGGCTAAATTTCTAATTTATAATAAATATTATAAATTAATGTATATATTGATTTAAATATAATGGATTATATTTATTATATACTGAATCTTGAAATAATGTATAAAATAAAAAATAGTGTATAAAATGATTACATCCTATAGCAATCTTTATTATATATATATAAAAAAAAAGGCATGGCATTGATATCATTATCCTATATATGTGTGTGTGTGTGTGTGTGTGTGTTATCATTTTATCAATAAGTACAAACAAATATATAGTAGTATTAATTAATTGATAATTAGGAGCATATAAGTAAAGTAACATAACTTATCTAATTCAAAATTTCTTTAAACACTTATATTTTAAAAAATAAACTATATAATTTAAAATTACTTTTGATTGTTTATTTATTTTATTTGTAATAATTATTTTAAATAACTCCAATATATAGGTTATCAAAATAATGTACAACATTCATTGCCATATAGATTTCAGTATAAATTATTCAGATATTAAAAATGATAATTATAAATATTGGAATTATATAAATTAATGATAGTAAACTAAGAAATTAATATTAACATTATTAATATTAATTTTATAGATATAAATTAATATTGTAGATATGATTAACACACACACACACACACACACACACACACACACACACATATATATATATTGATATGTTAATTGATTTAGACATGTTTTGATTTGATTTAATAAATCACAATAAATTGAATTATTGGAATTTTCAATATAAATCAAATTTTGTACGATTCAATATAAAATGATTTGATTAAAAACTTAATTGGGAAGAAAATAAAATCAATTTATATTTTTAATTTTAAATAACATCTAGTCAATTTTAAACATAATAATTGATTTTCAAATCAATTCAAATATCAATTTCTAAAGTTGATTCCAGGTATATGAAAGTTCAAATACTTGATTGCTTTAATTTTCCATTATTAATAAACCCAAGAATACCGTTAATTACTAAATTTTGAATTTCCAACTTTAGTGAACAAAAATGTATAAACTTGCTAAAAGACTTTTAATTTACGTATTTGATTACCTCATACAAATCAAATACCAAGGTCATTTGTTAAATTTTGAATATTCAAGGTTTGCAGGAACCAAAAATCATGCTGTTACAACAAAGGATTGTGACTCATAATATCAATTTTAAACTCTCCTAATCTCTTGTTATGTTTCCTATTTTTCTTTCACTCATACAATTGTTGTATCAAATCTTTCTTATTTTGTAACCTTGTCAGTTGCTACATAAATATCATCCAAATTCTTGTAAACATATTCAAAATATTATGTACAAACTGAGATGAAATTGAGATGGTCCTCTCATCTTAAAAATAAAAACCAAAGAAAATATAAATCAAATCAATACACATGCCAAAATAGTACATTAACAACTAAGATGAAATTGAGATGCTAACTTTCAATTATTTTTTTTAGGTGAACCTAGGGTATCCACTTGTGAAGCACATGTGAGACTGATTATAATCTATGAATTTAAATAAAAATGGAATGTTAAAATTTGAATTGCAAGTAAAAATATATGAAAAATCATTCTTTAGTTATTGCAATGCAATTTTTCTATTAAATACCGATAATCTTCAATAATATTATAATGATATATAACAATTACAGTTATAATTTTTTAAAAAATATTAATTATTAAAGTTATAAAATTTGTGAGCCATAAATTATTCTGAAAACGACACTTAAAACTTTAGTCTAAAGGAATATTGAATATTAGTATTATAGATATATTATAGATTATAAATTTAATTAAATGCCAAGTTTTAAAGATATTTAATTTTTATAGTGCAATCATACCATTAAATACTAATGATTATCAATGATATTCAATTAATATATAATAATAGCAGTTTTATTTTTAAAAATAATTAATAATTAATTTATTAAAATTCATGGTTCATAAATCATTCTCGTTATGACACTTTGAAAGCTTTCCCTTATAAAAATATAAAATATTAGTATTATTATAAATCAGAGATAGTATGAGACTTTCAAATTCTGATAAACTAATTTATGTGTCCATATATGTGTGAAGAATCATTTTGGATATTTAGTCAAATTTTATTGTATACACTGTCGATTGCTTCTAAATGTCCTTGTGAGTATCTCATCATAACGAATGAAACCGCTTTGGCACATTTGAAAAAAAAGCATCGCCGTACGTTTTAGGACAACAAATTGCTCGTCCCAGAACGGCGTCCGGGACACCGGAATCGTACATGATTTGCAAGTAAAACTAGCAATAGTTGTAAGATCCGCTTAACATGGTTTGCTAGCATTTATTTACAATGTCACATGACTACATGGGTAATTCTAAAGGCTGAGTGACCATGATAGTGTGCACACAGCTTCCCTGACACTTTTTTTTTTTTGGTCGATGTCCAACACTCCAACCTCCTTTTGTAAGACTGAAATTTTTTTCTTTATCAATGAGTGCAAAAGTAGTTCAAAAGAACTTTCAACATGACACTTTGCAAAGAAACTGGTCATTTTTGGGAAAATGAAGCATGTCAAGCACACGGATCTATTCTTTTATTACCATTGTGCTTGAAACTCAGACTGAAGAAATTATGAAACCATGAGCTTAAGGAATATTAAAGGTATATGTTTATGAGTTTAGATTTTGAAGAGAAAGAAAGAAGAAGAAAGACCTTGTCATGTTAAATTTCAAAATTTTACTCTGTAAGCTTTTTTTTTCTCTTTTCCCTCAAAAACTCAAACTCACAAGTCAAAAATGATATTACTAAAACTTCCACAATTATATATATATATATATATAGACAGACACATACCAGCAATAATAATCCTTAACTTCAGAAAATTCATTCTTGACTCACCTTATTATTCCATTCATTTCTTGACATAAGAAAATACAATGTCAAGGATATATTTGATCTTTAATCGGGGCATCGCTGCAAGGTTCATGGTAAGAATAAGCTGTGCAGATTGTCGTAGCTACGAAATCCACCCAACAAATAGCCTCTGTACGATGTGAACCTTATTCCCGTCCCCCGAGTCCAAATCGCAAATTACTTAACCCTTATCGGTATTTTGAAGGAAACCAAAAAAAACAAAAGGGCTTATCGTTACAATATCAAGAGATTAATTTCACTATGGAATAAATACATTAGGGACTCAAAGTGAAATTCCAGAAGTTAGACTACTATGATAGGTGTTTACCATTCCAGGAACTACAATAAGTGTGTAGCCTCGCAACTTTTATATCATTTGAAAATCAAGTGGTTGATCTTCAGCAACAGGTGAATTTCAATTTCTACAGATTGAATGTCAGGACAACAGCAATTAGTTAACACGAATTTCATAAGGCAAATTTATTTTAGTGCCTTTTTAAATGTCCAATATCTGTAAGTCGAGGAACTACAACAGGTACACCACGGGCTTTCTCCAGAGCAAAATTTATCCTCAACGGTCTACCTAACAGTGCCTGCAAATAAAACATCATCAGAAGGGATTTCAATAGACAATGATAGTAAGGTATTCCACACAGGTCTTACCTTTCCGTCCATTGCATCCTTTGCACATTTGGCATCATCTTCATTTGAAAAGATGACAAATCCAAAGCCTCTAGACCTACCACTGTCTTTATCATACACTATCCTCACTACATAAAAAAGGACCAAGTTAACTTGTAAGTATCGTTGAGATAATGACAGAATCAAACATAATTTTATATTTGTAAATTGCATGAAAGTGAAATCACTGAAAGGAACAGATCAACTGGTGTGAAAATTCCAAGTAGCAGAGAATGTGTTTCCTAAAGAACTTAAATGGCAGCTACATGCTCTCAACACTGCTAGTCTGTACACAGTGCTTAGCTAGCGCAAGAGTCAAATGCTTCCATGGTCCAATTGCAGGATATGTATGGTTCGAACAATACTGAACTGATTTAATGGTTATATTGCAATATTGTAAGAAAGATGCATGTCATTTCATAGGTCAAGCAATACTTAATAGGGTTGTTACTTGTTACCATTCCTAAAAGTCCTTTGATAGAACCCTGTTGTCTAGCTAAGCAAAAGATGGACAAAACAGTGACTAGAAATTCCTTAGACTCTTGTTTCAGAGTGAAAGAGAGCCTAGGGCTATATTTATTTCTGAAAAATATGAAGAACAATGAAGCAATAAAATGATAACAAAGAAAGAAAAATGTCCTGGGCATAGATGAGCCCTTCAACCTCTCAAATTCCTGAGCATTGAGGAGCCCTTCAGCCTCTTAAGTTTCCTGTCACTGAATTCTAGAATGAATCCGAGTACTGCCCAAATTGGGTTATATTCCCTCACCAAAATCGTGGGCTCTACATCCTTGCACAAATGCACCACAACTGTTCCTCTCCAATCTAGTTTATAGCTAGTGACACCACCATTCACAAATGCAATCCTTTTTATTATTGGGTCATACCCAAGAGAGACTAAATTTCTTCCTTTTAGCTCATTATATCCTCTCTTTTTCTGTTTTCTTGGCGTTTTTAAGCACAAGCCTTCTATATCCTTAAATGTCAACTAACATATTCACACAGAGATTAGTTCTATTTTACTAAGATAAAATCATTACACAAACAATCAAATTTTATAAAACAGAATCCTAATTACAATATTGACACATATCTTCCTCCAATTTTAGATCATCATCTTCTGACACTTAATGATCAAAACATAGTTGTCTATAAAGGATGGCAGCTCATGGTGGTCCGCCATGGAATCACGCCATTGCCACCATTTAACAACACTGGATCAAATTCGTGCTAACAATACTCAAGATCAAGCAAGAGACAAGAGAACTGTATATTTTTTTCCCACCCAAGTATTTATCATTATTATATTATTCTCTTATACCAGCAATCGTGACCTACTGATATTTTCAAGTTAATTACACCATTTTTATCAACAAAAATAGCATAATTTCACCATTTAAAATATGAGAAAATCCTTCATCTAAACCAATAAAGTTTTACATTAAGTTCTACACCATTTTTACATCATTTATTGCTTCCTAATTGCATCCCATATTTTGCATTTTAGATAAGAATACGATCAAATTTCTACAAACCACATCAAGACTCAAGTCATTCAAAAAAAGTGCTTGGTCTACCGTCTTGTAGCTTTCAAATACTACCATCAAACCAGAGGGCCTTGCAACATATTAGGCAGACAAACAAATGAACTTTAGTGTCAGTGTCAGAGTAAATTTGAGCGCCATTTGCTTAGGTGGGTATGGCACACAACAAATAACGTAGTCCCCACTCCCCACCAGTGTGAATCACATGACAGAACTCACTTTTGTGTCACAACACAAAAAAAAAACATAAGCAGATGATAATAAGGCAAGGATGTTACCAAATTCGAGTGAGACAAAATGACGAACACCTAGACACACAATTTAAACTAATGAAGATGAGCAAAGAAAAGAAAAAAAAAGCATTCACGCTGATATTATTACTATTATTATTACCTTCAGTGACGTCTCCGAAGGAAGAGAAAGCGTCTTTAAGGGATCTCTCGTCCACTGACCACGACAATCCTGAAACACCATCAGCTGTGAAAAACTCTAAAAAAAAATAAAAGACAAAAAATTGGGCATTGAACGAGAAAAAGGTGAAAGGATGTGTGAGAGAGAGGAGAGAGAGACCTCCAACGAAGAGCTTGTTGCTGGCGGAAGGAGGAGACGAAGAAGATGAGGAGGGGGAACAGTAAAATCGCCTTTGAAAAGGTGGAACGCGTGGCTTAGTTAAGAACATTGTAGGGAGAAGCCCCTGCAGCCACTTGTTCATGTCTCCAAATGAGGCATCAACCAAAGAAATCGTGGCATTCACTCCTGTTTCATTCCTCAGTCACGGTCTATGTCAAAATCTGCGTATAACATAGGTTTTGTTTTCATATATGTTTTGGTTAGGTTAAACACATCATTAAGTCATTGAAAATATAAGTATTTCGGACTTGTGGATAAAAATTTTAAACAAATATATTTTCGCGATTGGAAAATCAGTTTGATTGAGTAATTACGTAATAAAAATAAGAGAAAATTACACTCACCTCGTCTGTAATTCAATTAAATTACACACACCACTCATTTATTTTACAAAACTTACATGATCTCTCCTAAACTTTATTAACTTTTACACACACCACGGGCTTCGATGCCTCTGGTGTGCTTCGTGATCGAGAATGACCTCAGGCTTCTCTTATGGATGGCGTGACAGCGGCTTAAACAGAGGGCAAGGACCAGCGGTGATGAGGTTTGGATGAATTGCAACAATGGGTTTGCTATCGCTATGTGGTGGTTGATAAGTTGTTGTGCTGGTGGATGATGATTAAGGGTGTGATTATGGTGGTGATGGTTTGTTCTGGTGATCAAGATGAGATGGTGAATGAGGTGGTGGTTGTTTGGAGATGATGATGAAGATGAATATGCTGTTGGTGGAGGAACTACGATGGTAAAAATGTGCCGCCAGTTCTGAGTCTATGTGTTGTTATATCTCCCCCGTGTGATTCTTATTGGCATGAGGTGTCTTCGCCTAGTGGAGGTGGTTGGAGGCTTGTGTGACCCCATGTTGTGTTGTCAATTTGGGGCTAGGTCAATTTTAGTCTTTTACGGGGTGAAATTAAGATGAAATGAGAGTGTAGCGGGTTTTTGAGTTTGAGGGCATTTTGGACAATAGGTTTTTATGACTAACGTGTTAAGTTGCATTTGACAGAAGGTAGATCATTGTTAAGTGTATAACTAGAGAGGTGGTGTGTGTAATTTCACTAAACCTTAGAGGAAGTGCGTGTAATTTTCTCTAAAAATAATGTAATTTAATATATAACAAAACGATCGACTGAAAAACATCAAAAACTGTAAAATCTAGCATACAACTTTCATTTTGACTGAAATAATCCTCCTAGTGCATTTGCTAAGCGAAATATTTTTAATGTAAGGTTCTTATGTATGGTAAACGGTTTAAAAATTATATTTCCAACAAACTTAAATTTCTAAAAATAAAAATTGATCAATTTTCATTTCCACCTCTCACACAGGAACGAAAGAATATCTTGGAAAGAATATTTCCGCAAAAGGAAAAAGACCAAATTCCCTTAACCCTAAGCTACCTTAACTATAGTTGAAATTTTGCTACCATCACCAAACCACCATCAATGCCGGACCACCAACTATTGTCATTGGATCATCGTTGCCATTAGGGCTGTCATTTGCGGCAGCCCATATTAGGCCAATCCGTTCATCTTGCAAAATAAATGAGCTTAACCAGGCAAACCCCTTTTACTCATGATATCAGAATTCAACCCAACCCATTTAAAGGTGGATTGTGGGCCAAAATGACCTTTTTTATTTTCGAATTGAGCATCTACATCCCCATCTCTTCCTCTCCAACCATACTCCCTGCCTCAAAGTTCACTACAACTTGCTTTGCTTATTTCCCAAAATTACATAATATTCTTTCATTTAGTTTGCTTTTGCCTTGCAAGTCAAGCACTAGTTGGTAGTAATATTAAAAATTGCAAAATTGTGGCCGACAAACATGCAGATTGAGAATAAACACAACATCCTTGACCAGAGGTTTAAAAAAAAAAGGTTGAGTGATGGCCTAAGAGCAGAGGCAGAGGGAAGCGTCAGAGGGTTTGTCATGGTGTCCTAAATTTTGCACTTTTATTAAAGGTGTTCAAATCTAATATAACTCAATATAAATTGTTAAATCAATCCAATTCAACTGAAAAATCGATCACAACCATAAAAATTTGAATTCGATTGAATCTTATTTTTAACTAATAGCTTAGATTGGATTGGATTTCAAATCTAATTTTTAAAATCAATCAAATTTTATCAAAATCACATAATATTATATGATTTTTTTTATTAATTTTATACTTTTACTAAATAAATTTGTAATATATTACATAATCTTTTTGTTACGCAATATGATTTTATACTTTTTGTCCTAAACGTAATTAAGTTTATACATTTTTTAAATGTTACATGGGTTTTTTTATTTTTATTTTTATTTAAGTATTTTATTAACCTAAGTCACTTATACTTTATAATATTTTAAATTAAAAATCTTATTTTGTCAAAAACTATAAACCAACCCAATCAAAACTACAATAAATTATATATTTTTTGGATCAAATTGATTTTTCATTCAAAACGATCCGATCTAAATCACACCATAAACACCCTTAACTTATATATATATATATATATATATATATGAGGATGTATCACATGAGAAGAGTATTATAAGAGTAGGAGGATTTGTGCCATATAACCATATATGAATAGTCATGATTGAAAATTAATTAATGTAATTAATGCTCACATGCTTATTTAAAAAAAATCACATGACTTTATGTTTTAGTTTTGACCATTCATGTAAGATCCAATATCAAGATTCATTCATCTCACTCTCACAATTAATCATTCTTCTCATATGATAAGCTCTATATATATATATATATACATGAGAGAAGTGATTTATTATGAAAGTGAGAAGAGCAAATCTTGACCATATAACTATATATGGATGACCAAAATTGAAAGTTAGTTAATATAATTAATTCCCACATGCTTATTTAAAAAGTCACATCTATAATACTAATATTCCATACTTCTATTAGCAAAAGTTTTCTAAGTGTCGCAATGAGAATAATTTAGGGCCCATAGTTTTTAAGAAGTTAATCATTAATTTTTTTTTTGAAAAAATAAAACTACAATTATTACATATCATTATAATATCATTGACAATCATTAATATTTAATATTAGGATCATCCATTATTCACATTCCAGAAATCACTTTTAAAGTTGTCTCCAACATTTTAACGTAATATAAATGCAATGTATCTCATTAAAGGTTTTTCACATATCTATTTGCTCTATCGGTATGTTTTATCTTGTTGAATTCTTCCTTCTTGCTTCTCCTCTTTGTTTGTAACCTCAATGATTGTTTGACAATTTTTTATTTTTATATTGTTTTTGTCCAATGTTGTTACAAATATTTCAACTCACAACAAAGGTATCTTCTGTCTTCTTCATCTTCCTTCTAATGTCCTATTGCATTTTTATTTTCTTTGTTATTTATCTCGTGTTCTCCATTTCTTCTATGATATTAATATATTGATATGTAAATCTATAAATTTCAACTATAAAATGAGAAATCTTTTATTGTTATGTGTGATAAATTTTTATTATTCACTGATTTTAATTTTATGAGTTTGTAACTTATTCTTAACTTTATCATGTTCTTTTTTATTGTTTTCATTTTATTTTTCTTGGTCACTTTTTTATGTTAAACTCTGAGTGTTTTCATTTTAATTTTATTTCTAATTGTTTCCATTTTGTTTTTTCTTTGTCATCAATTTTTCCTTTGTTATGCATTTTTTATTTTTTATATATAGCCTTTTTTTTATCATTGCTTCTTTTTTTCCATATTGCCTTCTATGTTTGAAGTAGATTATAACATTATTTGCTCAGAGGTTTTATGTTGTTGATTTATCATTTTTATTTATCTCTTTTGGTTATATTCCTACTTTTATTTGTTTAATTAATCTTTGTATTTGATCTCTATATTTGTTATGTTTACAACTTTTCACCGTAGTAGCTTATCAATTGCTCCTATTCATATGGCATTTTGGTTGAAAATTGATTATTTGCTATACTTTTATTCTGTTTATAATTTATTTGTATATGTAAATGATTTATTTTATGTATTGAGTCATTATTATCAATTTTTAAGCTTAAGAAAGCATAGGTGAATCAAAGTATTTTTCAACTAATGTTGGTGCTATTTTTATGCAATGCAACTTTCAATCTCTACAAGATCCTAAAAATTCCTAAGTTTATGTTAGATATTTCATTTTTCAATAATTACATTTTTTTTGTGTTATATAGGATATGTATATTTATAAGATTTTCATATCTATGAGATTTCAACAATGATATGTAGGAGATTTTAGTCTTGGATGGAAGTAATGACCCATGGGCACTCGAAAGACAAAATGATTGTTGATAGAAATAAGAGGATTTTCAAAACTAGGTTTTGCTGATTGAACAAATGGATGAGTTACCACTTATTTTACAAGAATTAATAAGGAGAAAAATTTGTATTAGCCATTAGGAAGTCAATTGCATAGGGGTTATGATATTCCTATGTTATTGTAGCAAATGAGAGGGAGAAAGCAAACATTGGTGGTTCACATTAACAATAAAAATAGTACAAGATGCACACAATTTTGTTAAATGATTTTCATTATTGATTGGTGGTTCACGTTACAACCACGTTAATTCCATATTAAATGTGTTTATTTAAAATAAAAAATTAAAATGGGACATAAAAGAAATTAAATGCATTTATTATATGAATCAATTTATTAATTTGAAATGGATAAGTTTCAAATCAAATTTAAATGATATTTTGAATATATAAATTATAAATTAAAAGTCTTTTAGCAAGTTTATATATTTTTGTTCACTAAAGTTGGAAATTTAAAATTTAGTAATTAATGTTATTCTTGGGTCTATTAATAATGGAAAATTGAATCAACGAAGATTTGAACTTTCATATACTTGAAAACAACTTTAGAAATTGAGATTTGAATTGATTTGAATCATTATGTTTAAAATTGACCAGTTGGTATTTAAAATTCAAAATATAAATTAATTTTATTTTCTTCCCATTTAAGTTTTAAATCAGATTATTTTATATTGAACTTATAAAATTTAATAGAAATTGAAAATTCTAATAATTCAATTTATTATGATTTATTAAATCAAATCAAAACATGTCTAAATCAGCTAATATATCAATATATATATGCTAATCATATCTACAATATTAATTTATTAGTTTACTATTGTTGATTTGTACAATTCCAATATTCATAATAATCATTTTTAATATCTGGACAATTTATGTTGAAATTTATATGGCAAAAAATATTGTAAATTATTTTGATGACCTTATATATTAGAGTTTTTTAAAATAATTAGTTATAAATAAAATGATCAAAAGTAATTTTAAATTATATATATATATATATATATATATATATATTTTAAAATATAAGTGTTTGAAAATGTTTTAAATCAGATAAGTTATGTTACTTTACTTAGATACTCCTAATTACCAATTAATTAATTAATTAATATATAATATTGATTAATTACTATATATTGTTTGTACCTAGTGATAAAATGATAACATATACATATATATATATATATATATATATATATATATATATATATATCACATAATATATGATTTATTTTTAATTTACTAAAATCAAGAAGATAAATCAATAAATAAATAAAGCAATGCCATGCCTTTTTTTATAATAAAGATTGATAGCGAGTGTAATCATTGTATACACTATTTTTTATTTTATTTCAAGATTCGATATATAATAGATTTTATATATTATTTCAAGATTTTATAAAATAAATATAGTCCATTATATTTAAATCAATATATACATAATTTATAATATTTGTTATAAACTAGAATTTAACTTTGATTTACTAAAATGAGGTAAATGATTCATTATATAATAAGAGCATTCACTATGATTGTTTGTCAATTTTATCTGATAACTCTTTTACTATCTTTATTGGTTATTTTTGTTTTAGCTTTTTTTTGTTTTAGTCTTTTTTAGTATTATATTTATGGTCTCATAGTTAGTTATCACTTTTACATAATGACATTTATAAAAACTAAAAGAGAATTTTAAAAATATTTATAAAGATGAAAACTAAATTTTTAACATTTATAAAAGTCAAATACATATTTTAGTACAGTTATATTCTAGTATAGTTATCACTTTTTTTAGCATTATTTGCTCCTCTTGCATGCGTGGCATGCATCGCTCTCGATGGCTTCTCTCCTATCCCCTGGCCAATGCACAAGCGCAAGAATCTTGCAGGAGAGATGTGCCTACACTGTGGTTAGCTTTGCCCGCCTATAAATGTTATGGGGGGAGAATGCGAAGTAGATTACAAAAGAGTGATGGAGAGGAAGGTTGTTCTAGTTGAAGCTTTGGCTATGTGTTTTCTTCTTCCTCTATGAAGCTTGTTGTGAGGCTATACCCTTGAGTGTAGTGAGACAATGTTAAAAAAAAATACAATGAAGAGGAAAAATGCCAGTTGATAATATAGTAATTTCTAGTGAGTATGTATCGGTGAAAATTTGTCAAAATATTGTAAGTTAATTTTTATTTTTTTGTCAAAATATTTTTATAATTTGGATTATGAAGATGAAGAATAAGTTTTACAATTTTTAATTTTAATTATTTTTTTTAATTTTTATTTATTACATATTGAAATGCAATGGAACTTACTCCTTCCCTTATATTATAATTTTTCAAGAAAATAAAAAAGATTTATAGAAATAGTTTACTATTAGGAATCATTTTGTTATTTTATTATTAAATAGTGAAAAATTATTATTTGTTATAGGAGAAGGAACTGTTGAAGCGTGTCACTTATTCATAGAACCACCCGTGCTGAGATACATGAGCATCTATAGCAAGCTTGTTTTCACCACATTGCGCGATTTATCAAATGGGGGTAAACAAATATCTTATAAGCGCATTAGTTGAAAGATGGAGACTAGAAACACATACATTTCACTTTCCTTGTGGGGAGTGTTCAATTACTCTAGAGGATGTTGCAATTGTGCTTGGGCTTCGTATTGAAGGTTTATCGGTAATTAAAGCACTAACGACAACACCGAAGTCATTAGGAATATGTGTGAGCAACTACTCGGTGGTCATGACCAACCAATGTTGTTGTCGGTGAAATAAAATTTGACTAGCTTACAATTCATTTAAATTCACTTTAATAGATACTGGAGCGGATAACATGTCATGCCCGTGGCTATATCTTATCTATGTTGGAGCATTTCATAATCCCAAATAAAAGCACAAGCATGGTGCATGGGAAGTTCCTGTCATTGCTTGAAAATTTGGAACACATTGGGTTGTATAGTTGGGCTCAGTGTTTTTTGCACGTTATCATGGGCTAGATCGTGCTTCATGTAACAATACAAAAGAAGTTACTGGTTGCATGGTATTGTTGCAAGTGTGGGCATGACAACGGCTCCTGTGGTTAACTCCTTTGCCAACCATGCCATTTTCTTTTCCCCTTGCTATGAGATAAAAATATTTTAAATAAATATTTCCATTTTTATGAGGATTATACCTAAACTAAAAAATATTTCACAGATGGAAGTATTATCGGTATGTTGATTGCCATCCTGGGCAATTGCCACCAATAGAGCCCCTTTGTATTTTCCATACAAATGTATTCCATCAACTTGCACAAGTTGTTTGCAGTCCTCTCAAATGCTTTCATATAGGGCCAAAAACTCCAAAATACCAGGCAAATATTGAACATCGGGCCTAGCTCATCACCACGGACGGCCTCACAGTATCTATTTGAACCACTGTTCCTCCAGGATCACACATCGCTACACAACATTGCGGCAAAGCTTCATACGAGGCTTCTCATTGACCGAAAAATTTTTCAATTGCCTTTTGTTTTTCCATCAGTCTTTTTGGTATGTCACGGTGTATCCATATTGGGATTTAATCTCTGAATCACATATTTAATCTTAAAAGATGGTTAGATTCTACCATGGATTTTATAAGTTCTGCAATTATGTCAGAATCTAATTTTGTGTGATCCTCAGGAATTCTTTCACCAATGCAAGTGTGTGGGTTATTGTACCTCCTAATTTCTCAAAAGAGCTTATTCTTCCTGAAGGTGGCCCTAACAAGCCATTGACAACCTGTCCTATAGCATGTGCATTTAGCATAAAATGTCATTGGTTCTAATTCATACATTTTATAATCCACACCTTTCAATATGTTGTGCTTTTTAAATGCCCGTATAACAGCCTATCTCGCTAAATTGCATTCCAACACACAATTCACCACTTGCAATAGGAACACCTACGAAATACAATATGAAAAAAAAAATTGAAAATAAAATATCTAAGCATAGAACAAAGATCAAATTAATTAAATTTGTATAGTTAATTATGAATAAGACAAATAATATGTCTATATATTATTGACAATAATATTGTGTTATCAAATACAAATTTTATCCTGAAGATAAATATTAAGATAAAGTGAATATAAATACTAGCATATTGCGAAAACTCGGGTGTATGCATAGCTTCAAGAGCCAAAGCATGCATGAAAGATAACTCCCTGAATGGATGCATGCGAGATACAAATTGTGTTTGGTATGTGCTCATCATCTGCTTCATCATCAAAACCAATATCATCAGCATCATCATCATCACTACTTCCATATTCCCTGTTGTTTTCTTTCCATTCTACCCCGCCTTATGGATAAGTGTTTGATCAAAGCTCTTTATCCTCATTGTCAACTTCATGGTCAATAGAAGCAACTTCTTTAAAATCAACATACAACTTGATGGCATAAATTTGTTCTCGATGTTGCTGGTATGTTTGACACATTTGCTGCATGTTGTCATTGTCGCTTATTGGAACTCTTGAAAATGTGTGAACCTCCAAAGGCTAGAAGCTGAACACCTATAAGTTATTTTTTCCATTGTCTTAGGTGTTTCAACATCTATGCATCATCAAAGTCTACTTTCTAACTCTGAAAATGACATAGTATATGGAATGAAGAAACATGCTAGATTCTCATAAATAAATTTGATCTCGACACTTGGATCTGTAATAATATTGCTATTGAAATATTCTCTTATATTTTCATTGGTATCCATTTTTACCTTTTTTCCCTTATAAACTAGTAGTATAAAAATTCCTGATCAAATGAAGAGGAAGAAGAAGGGTTGGCGTAGACCCAAAAAAAAAAAGAAACAATAACTCTTTTTTTTTCAAATTATTAACACAAAATAAACTAAGCAAAGGTGAGGGAACAAAACTTAGACAAAATTAATAAGAGGGAAGAAGGGAGGAAGAAATTACCCAAACAAAAAAAGACTGCTAATATTTTCCTACCGAATACATGAAGAGATGATAAAGAATGTAAATACAAACTCATGATAAAGTGAAGTGAAACGAAGGGATGACTTTTCTCATTTTTTCCTCTCCTCACACTACTCATTGCTCTTTGTGTTTTGAATAAAAAATATCGAAGCATACAACACACAATGCGGATGCTTTTGTTGAATTGAACACAAATTTATATAGACGGACTTTATAATGTGAGATTCAAGACACCATAGTGAGTGTAATTTTCTTCCCAATCTCATATTATTATTATTCAATCATCGTATCTCCTTTCAGAAATAATTTTTCCACATGTTGTAACTCTTCTATTTGTTGAAAACTAATAAGCACAAAAAAAAAAAAAACTCTTGTATTTGTTGAATAACTATGGAAGTGGCACATGGGTCAATTTTTGTGCAAGTTACAATAAATTCTTTTGTTAAACTTCACGTCAATTGAAGGTTGCATTTACACCGGAGAATTCTAGCCTTGGATATCTCTTGTTCTTGCAATGTTAGCAGTCATATTAGAAACCTTTCGTATAAAAATGTTATTCTACCACTTAAAAGTAGGTATTCAATTGAAATACCTATTTTATTACCATTGGATATAATGGTAGTCCCAACTTTTTTCATTTATCCATTATATCCAATGATAATAGAGTGAGTGTTCTAATTAGATATCTATTTTTGATGTTAGAATAACAATACTATTTCACGTGTCATTTTGTTTTCACTTTACCCTCTTGCGCTATTCTCAAGTACTTATAGCCATGGATTGGTATAGTTGATCCAGTTGTCCTTTGCCACTAGTAGTCGTAGATGTAATATTAAAATAACTGAACAGATAGATTCAATTGATAAAATAAATGGATTTACTTTAAAAAATGAAATAAGTTTGTGATTTGCTAGAGATGTCAAAACGGTCAAACTTGTTGGTTTGTCAAAAAATTTTAGTGGGTTGAGTTGAAGTTTTGAGCAAAAAATTTCAGTCCACCTAACCCCCCACTTAACCTGTGGATTTAGACGGGTTGGGGCTGGCAGGCAAGTATTTTTAAAAAATATTTACAATTTATTATAGAAAAAGTAAGAAATGTGTGACCAAAAAAAGAAAAAATTAAGAAATGTGTACATTCACTAATACAGTAACACTGTACAATTGATACTATTCACTCAAAGTTAAAACTTAAAAATAAAACAGTAACATAACTCATAAACAACACTATTAACAATAATATTTTTTAGTCATAGTTGGTGTATAGTTGTTATAGGGACCTTGAAAATTGAATATATATAAATAAAAAATATTTTTTGAAAAATTTTTTTAAAAGAAAATTAATCAAAACATTAAAAAGTTTTTTTTTTGGAATTTTTTTTTTATTTTTTGGTGGGTTGACTCCACCCTAGATAGGTTAGGCTAATTGTTAAACCTATTTTATTTTAACGCTGCGTCCCTCCTATTTTTGGCAAACTTTTGACAGAACATGTCTAAAAGTGGGTAGCCCATTTTTACACCTTTATGATTTGTCCAATTTACCCATTCTTCCTCTCTTTCCTTGTGGATATCTAGCTCGTCTTCAATAAGATTCCCGATAAATGTTTGGTTCACAACAAACCTATCCTACACACTTATTATTATTAGATGTGATGAGTAAGTGGAATGAGGAGAATCACTCATCACATCTAATAGTGATAAGATGTGTGTTGTAGGTTTGTTATAAAATTTTGATGTGAACCAAACAATTTTCCAATTCCCCATATCAAATAAATGGACTGAAATCTAGAGATTGCCTTTTGATTTTGTGGTTGCATGTTTTGGAACTGTTTGTGGCAGACAGAAACCTGGGATAGAGATGTTCAAAATATTTGGTCAGGTGTCAGATTTTTTCACCGTTTGTGATGTGTCAAATATGGCAAGCTGGACCCATGTTTCAAGGAATCATGTTATTACTAATGAGCTGGGTGCTTCTTTGTGTTTAACCAAATCTCTTGTGAATTCTGATGCTACTCCCCTTATTTCTTCACTCTCCCCAAACCCTAGCCCCTCGTCATTGTCCTCCTCCCCTTGCCAAACCAAGATTGGAAGCAACAAAGGCTCACCTTGCTTCCACCAATTCCTCTAATGCTAGCAATAAGGTGAGGGAGGATCGAGTTTCGATTAAATTGGGAAGTCGGGTTATGCTTGGTTCCGATGTTGAGTCTAACGGTGAGAACTTTCTGCGACCCTTTGAATGGAGTGCCTCCAAGCTTGGTGTTTCTTCAGATTCCAAGGTTTTGGGATGGGAAAAAATGAAGATGATTTGGGATGGGAAAAAATGAAGATGGGGTTGGCTGGGGAGGGATCAGGGGAGTTAGGCCTCCACTTATGGGTCCACCACCTCTGATGTTGAGGCTAATTGTTGCTGTTGGAATTGAACAATAAAAGACAGAAATGGAGGAGGTGGAGGTGCCGAGTTGGGGTGAGTGGCAGGGGATATAGAAAATTTGAAAAAGGAAAAAGGGCAAATAGAAAACTATACCAACGTAACTGTACCAAGTTAAAACTCTACCAGGATAGGCCCCTTTTCTTTCCTTTATTTTAAAAGTGAGTAATGATATTTTAACATAAAAAAATAAACACTTATTTTATAACTACTATATCCAATAATTATAAAGTGGATGAAATAGACATCCGCATTTTTTGTGTTAAAAAATGATTACCCTGTAAAAATATATTGAAATTAATTACTTCATTGGCTCCTTGGGACAAGTCTTCTCCAGAGTCACCTTCACCTCACTTTTACTTTATCTCTTCTTGGTGCACCTGGTACGGGAAAAGATTGTGCCACTTTGATTATTGCTGCTTGATTACTGCTTTTTTCGGGATGTTTCAACTTAACACAAAGCTTACGACACTCATAGTATCTCAACCTCCGATCCGTAAGAAACCAATAGATATCAAAACAGTTTTTATTTTGATGAGTAGTGGGATTTCTCATGTGAAAGAAAATGGAGGCCTTTTTTTGCTTCTCTCTACATTCACCTCTTTCTATTTCCAGGAGGATATATTATCAGCAGTAATATTGTTCATCGCCTGAACCACCATCTGTGCTATTGGCGGGGGTGGTGTAATATCAGTGCAAGGATTGTTACAAGGATGCCAGGGGCTCAGGGCTAATTTTGTATTTTCAGTAGGGGAGGAACTTTGCTCCACAACCTACCGGGAGTAACGAAACCGGCACCTAGAATATACATAGATATATATATATCTATATATATATATGCGGGATCATTGATTCATACGAATCATTTCTAGCCAGAATGGGAAAAGGAAAGGACCCAATTAGAGTCAACATGAAACAAATATTTATGCTAATTAAAAATAAAATATAACTGTTATTCATTGACATTTTTGGCTATTTTCTAGTGGTACGTAGGAAACCCATCACTCAATATAGTAAAACTATTATTATATGCTCCTTTATGATTGCATCTGCCCATAAGCATACATTTAACAACCATATTTCTTGCTATATATAGTAAAACAGACAGCTTTAAGCTGTAGCAATTGGACCTCGATTGACATTTGATGCCTTGAATGCCTCAAACCTTGGCTCCTTGGCCTGAAACTTTAATCCAGCATAGAGCTTCATGTAGTCCTCAAAAACAAATTTTGGGTACTCTTTCTTCTTCTCCTCTACCAATGCTGGTGCAGGGTAGATGATGGCATCGCTGCTAGGGTTGTAGAAGGAGGCTATAGACATTCTGGTCCCATCAGGTTGTGCTATAACACGGTGCTCTATACTCTTGTACTTACCATTCGTGATTACCTGTTCAAACATATAGTGTTAGGAAAAGAACATAAGGTTTTTGTTTCCACATGTAAATGTCAACGAAATTGTGTCTGGATGATAAATATAGAAAGAAAAGGGCACTTTTTTTGGAAAAAATGTTTATTTCACTCATTTTATCTAGGATATCATATTGATTCTTTTATTATTCACCAATGAGATGATAGATTTTCCATTTAAGATATTGTATGATAATTTTTAACAATATATTATAGATGAGTCGACATGATACTTTAAATAAAATGAGTTCAGATAACAAACTATTTTCTTGAAAAAATATTAGATGTACTCATTTTATCTAATACACCATATTACTTCATCTATTATCAATTATCGAAATGAAATAAGTTTTTGTTTTAAATATTTTGTGATAATTTTCAATGGTATATGATATATAATTCAGTTGACACAATATCTTAGATCAAATGAGTTAGCTCATTCTCTTGTTTCATAGTATAATAATAGGTAGAAAAGAAAGACAATTCAACGAGATTACTCTATGGCTTGAATTCAGTTTCACGAAACGGTGACGAAAACAATGGAGACAATCTATTGGACAACAAACACAAGACCAATGCGAAAAGAAAGAAAGAAGAGCAGAAAAAACGGATGGGAGTATAAGTCTTGTGCTACAAAAGTGACGAAAACGATTAGTAACATAAATCATTTTTTTGTTATAATATAACCTACAAATCATAGATTTATGTCATAATCCCTTATTAATCTCCCTCAAATGTAGAACATCCAAAAATAATGTTAGACATAAATATTTAGTTAACAAATTCACTATATACCTCGAGTTGGTCACCAAGGTTGACGACAATGGAGTGGCGCATTGGAGGGACATCCACCCACTTGCCATCATCTTTGAGGAGCTGCAGGCCACTGACCTTGTCATCCTGGAAAAGAAGGACAATCCCACCTGCATCGGTGTGCGCACGGAGACCCTTCACCAGGTCTGGCTTTGGGCATCGAGGGTAGTTAGCAACCTTTGTGCCAAAAGTTGGTCCCCTTGATCCGTAGAAGGCTTTTTTAAGGTACCCCTGCTCTAGTCCAAGATTCTCACACAACAAGTCTAGCAGCTCCTCTGCTAGTTTCTCTAACTTCGAAGCAAATTCCTTCATCACCTTCCTGTGCCATTGCTAGCTGAATTAATTTAGAACTTTGCCAAGGTAAAGAGAGATATGATGCTAGTTTAATTCTGAAATGCTCAGGTCCACCTAAATGCCTAACATTTTTGGAGTCATCATTTAGTAAAGTGTAGAGAATACTATAAGGTGGTGTTTAATTGGAATTATAAAAGTTGGGAATTAATTTAACTTTGTTTAGATTGAATTGTTTTTCAATTTGTATCCGGTGTTTAGAGTGATCTCATAACATAGAATTTAAATTAAAAATTTAATATTGTGTTTAGAATGTGTTAAATAGTGCTTGAAATGATTAAAAATAGGAATTGTGATTTGTTTTGTATTTAAGTTTTAAAATTAAATTAATTCTTATTAAATCGATAAAATTTGATAGCATTGGAAAAACAAAACATGCAATCAAATGACAAAAAATTTGAAAGGTAAAATTATTTTTTTATTTTTGAAAGCATTTAAATACTAAATTTGATTTGCATAAAATGTCAGTGCAAATAAAAATTATATGAAAACCAAATCATATATTAAAAGTATTATATTCAACTGCCCATTACCCTAAAACTCTTATAAATTCATATATCAAAATTAAACTCTATTTTAATTTCAAATAAAGGAAAATTTAAATTTTCCATTCTTCCTCCTTCCACTTGATACTTTTAATTCGTTTATTTCATGGTTCTCGAAGAACCCCCAAGGGAAATATAGAAAAGAAAAATATTTGATGTATAACAAAATACAACAAGAGACTTACATAACTATTATTTCACTTTCCTATTTTAATATTTTAATTTTCTAGACTCACTCCCTTTGTTTTGTCTTCTTCTGCATCTATAGCTATTGTGTAAGCTTGTATTGATATTATGTTCCTGTACATAAAACATCTCACTAAAAAAAATATGCATGGAGAAATATGTTTAAAACATGCCTTATGCCCCTATTCATGAGGAGACCTCTGCTTCTGTACTATCAAACATCTCTATCTGAGAATTTTTCCAGTTATTTGTGATTTGTATGCTAACTTGTACATGTTACACATTATGCGACATGAAATGGATATATTGGAAATGTTTGAATTGTGTAACCTGTACTCGTCACTGAGATCAGGGATCTCAAAAATGTTTGACTCAGGGAGGTGACGCAAGTGAAAGCTAGTCTCCCAATCCGTATCATTAACCTCAGTTTGGACTTCTTCTAGCCCTTTGCTTGCCACTAATTCTTTGAACCTTTCTTCCATGCATTTCCTGTAGTGCTCTTTGGTCAACCTCTCCACAATGTCCATTAGGTCATGCGGTATGCCATGATTTACCAACTACAGTTTTTGAAAGCAAAAACAATAAGACACGTGTACTTAAAAGAAATCACAATAACTTACAAGAGCAAAGATTTATAAGCCATTATCGAGAAAGATGTTAGATGCACTCATTTCAAAGCACCGCGTCGATTAGTCTACTATTTACTGTTGAAATTATAAGGTTTTTATCTTAAATATTTTGTGATTAATTTCAATGGTATATAATAGAGGAGTTAGGAAGTGTTCCAGGTGAAATGAATTCAAATAACACAATGTTTTAAGGAATTCAAGGGAAAAAAAAAAGCTTTTAATATATTTAATTGCTCAATTATGAACTACCTGAAAGAATCCAGTTCTCACAGCATCCCTAATTTTCGCCATAGTAGCTTTTCTTTCCTCACCATTCAGCTTCTCCAAGTTGATAATTGGGAAATTCTCCATCTCTCAAAACTCAAAAGGCTAACTCTTTCAGTATAGCTCTTTGTCTAAGTATTGCAGGTTACTCTATGCAAATTAGAGTTTTCAAGGGTGCTCTATTTATAGAGCTTTTAGATCAAGACCAAGGTCACCAAATAAATCCCAATTAGAATTTGCATGTTATACTTTTTATTTTTCTTATATCTCTAGTCCAAATCACAGCTTGTGTATCTTTTTGGTTCCGTTGTTGAATTGTCTAACCACTTAGGTTAGACCCACCAATTGGTGGCTATTCCTCCTCTTGAGAATTCACCAATTTTGATCACATGGGCTGCCACCACCGTTTTTTTTTTTTTTTTTTTTTGCCCCCTAATTTCATTTTTTTCATTTTGGATGTTGTTATTGATAATCTGAAAGTGATAGCCTAGCAACTGCACTTCCCAAATCTTATAGCAGCCCCACCTCAGAAGTTAGTAATTTATTACACAGATGACATCTGGTTTTTTGTCTGAGCATAACTACTCTCATGTTTCCATGTAAGGAAAAGTATCAGAGGTACCAAAAAGTATGTGAGAAGTGGAATGGCTTACAATATGGTGCATGCATGTTACACTTCATTTAATATTTCAGGTAGATTAGGCACTTACACAATGGAGGATGTTACGAAGTTAGGTGATTTTGTTTTGATATACAATATGCTGTTTGGGGTATATATTTTTCAGGTAGCACTTTTATGCTTTCCCATGTGTATGGGCAATAGCTAGTTATGATGATAAAAGTTCAGGTCCTTCCTAAAAGCTTATGAGTCTTTCACTCGATTCCCTTTTAGCCATGCGTTCAACAGCTTATCTCATTAGCATAGGAATTTTAATGTAATATGATTTCTTATTCTTCTATTTGGTTCAATAGTTCAAATGTGTATAGTCTGTATAGTTCAAGATTTATTTTATCTTAAGATTTAAAATACAAGATTCTCCAAGAAATATTCAAAAGAGGTGTTTGCAGCTTGCTACACGTAAAGAGCATTTGTGACAAGGGCATGCTATAACAAGCACAAGCATTGGTGCGCTCAGCTTTAATGTATCAAATGACTTTTTCCTTGTAAGTTTTATTGATAAAAGTTACACATCTCAAAAAAGAAAATAACAAGAAAAATAGAGACATCAAAGGCTATAAGCCTCTTAATAATGGTTATCGACAAATAGAGCAGGGAAATATGTTACATATAATTAAGCATCCATCTCAATACCAAATTGATAACAACTTCTTCCTATATTAGAGAGATAGACCAGGGAGACAAAAATGATATTTGAACCTCATTTTTTGGGACATCTAGACACCCAAAAGAGAAAAAGGGAGTTGGAGAGAGAAACTTATTGAAAAAGAGAAAATGAAGTTATATCTGAGTCTCATATGTTTTTATACGTTGGGTGTTGAGTGTTGAATATCTTGAATGCGGTTAGATTCAAATAATATGGTTGAACGGAGAGATTGAGGGAGAGGTGGGGATCGAAGGATAGCTATTTAACCAAAAAGAAATTTAAAAGATTTTGAGTGGTGAGGCTTCTTTCATCGTATGAGGACGATAATCATATGTCGTTGTTGGAGAATGCCAGTGGGAATTACTAAGACGAAGCAAGATGCAATGTACATCTCCCAATTTGTTAGCTAATAAAAAGAAAACGAAAGAGAGAGAAGGGAGAGTATCGATTAAAATTTATCTTGAGTAAAATACATTACAAAAAATCACATTTTACTTCATTAGTTACCCAAAACATCTTTAACCTCCTACTACTCAAGATAGAAATTGTTCGTATTAGTCAAAAATAAATCTTTTAACAATTAAAGGGAAATCAGAACTTCAGTACAAAAAACCTCAAGTTGGGATAAAATGTCATCATCAGATTCATCAACAAACCTAGAGGCTTCTGAATACGATTTTGAGAAACTAATGATGTAAAGTTGTATAATTAATGAAAGGGTATAGCTTTTAATGGAAAGTGTTTGATCCAACGAGTGGAATCAAAGCACCACCCTTATCCGGCCCATTATATCTATAATGTGTGCAATCCTTTAAGACTTGATATGATTCACAAACTTTAAAGAAGTAGCACTTCTATGCTAACAATTATAGCTTTAAAGCTGGTGGTAATCTAACGCAACCAGTGAAGATAGGCAACAAAAAGTGCGTATAAAATATAATGATATAAAGCTAGCTAGTTGATAGTTGATAGCATAAACACTAAACCCTTCTAAAGGCTTTATTGTCTATTATTTTAAATTATAATTATTATAAATATCTGTTAGCTTTTGTTATGTAAAATTATTATTTTAAATTAAATATGTATTATATTTTGTTATATAAATTTAAAATTGATATTAAATATTATTTATTATTCAATTCAATATTTTTAATTATTTATTTTTTAATAAAAACATAAAAAATATAATATTTTCTTTTTCTAATACATTTTACTTCGGTTTACATTTCTCCTCTACATTTTAATTATAGTTCTCATTTATTGTAAAATATTATTTATTACTCAATATCATTTTTCACCTATAATTTATTTTTAACAATCTATCATTATTTATTTATTATTTTAAATAGTTTTTTATGTATTACAAAATATTATTTTAAATACTTATTATTAATTTTTTGATTAAAAAATTATAAAATATTTGTTTATACTTATTTTGGATAGAGTAGTTTTAGATGGTAATGTATTTTTCTAGAGGATTCCAAATTATATGGTTTGAAATAATTCCTTGATAAAATACATAATAACACAAAAAAATTTCAAATATTTTTATGAATTATTTTCAAAACTTGGAAATAGTGGATTTCAAATTCCCTCTCTACATAGAAAATTGTGAAATTTCCTCTCATCTTTGTCATGTAACTCCTGCTCTCACACCATTCCTCAACCGCTACGTACTTGCTTACCGTCGATTGCCGATCGCCGACGCCAACCACCCGCTAGCTATCAGTTGTTAGCTGCCCACCCTGGTGATTTGCTACCTATTGCCGGCGTCCTTCCCTTATTGGTCACCATTTGCTGCCATCCGTTGTTGCATGTTATTCGGTGGTAATTGTCTACTTTTACCCATAGAGAATATGATATAATTCCATTACACCACCGACAAATATTTTGTGGATGAAATAATATAACTACTTTATTAAAAAAAATAAATTCCCTTAAATTTAATAATACTTTGTCCAAAACAAACACTAATTGACAAAACAAGCAAAGTTAGAAAGGGCCAGCAAGCCATGGCCACCTTCGGATAATCTTGCCGCGCATGATAGAAAGTTTAATTGCCACAAAGTCGGAGAATATGTGGTTCTCAACTCTCCACGCTTGGATAGACACTATGAATGCACGTCCAGTCGAGTTCTGATAAATGAGAGGCACCAAATGAGTCATGCGAGTTCTCGTAAAAGCGAAGCATCATGCATGATCCATTCAACCATTATGAATTTTTTATATTGATGCACTGCACTTGGTATAATTTGCAAAATTCATCACAAATTTGACCCGCTACAAGTTCTTTTGAGATAATGCTGTCCACCGTGGTTATAAAATAGGATCATCAAATCAATTTGCGTTTTAATCATTCTATGATTAATATGAAATCTTATGTCATTTTTCAAATAATTGATAATTGTTCAATTTCAAATGTGGATTAACAAAATAATTGGAAAAATCTTCATATTAAAAAAACTTAGATGTATTTTATAAAATTATCCTCAGCACTCACCCTCTTTTTCTCTCTGTTTTTTTTAAAAAAAAATTACACTCAACATGTTTTCCACTTATTCGCTCTCCTATATTATTTAATTGGAGTATAATAGAAAAAATAACTAATATTATCTAAATTTCTTAAATAAATAGTTATATATGTGGAAAAGTAAAATTTTAAAAGCAAACAATTATTTGAAAATAGATGTAATATTGTTTTGTAGAATGAAATGACCAGGTTTTTATATGGACTCAATTTGTTTGAAAGATTTTCAAGTATCTTTAATGGCTCAGTCTATATGAATTACATCTAATTTTTGCTTGAATGTTAAGTATATGATTACGTAGTCTATGATCTTCCCATAAAAGTTATATAAAAAATTTAGCCTCATGTTCTCTTTTAGGGTATGTTTGGTTAAAGGGATAAAAGTTTGAAGGAAACTTTATAGAAGAGCTCTATGTACAATTTTACACATCAAGTTCATCCATAGAAAATTCTATCTCAATTTTATCCCTTAATCAAACATATCCTAAGGAGTTAATGTTGCTTACCAACTATAAGTATACTTAATTGTAGACGAAAACTCTATTTCTGCCCCTGTTCTTTTAATTAACAATCTTCTATTTCGATTTCATTCTTCATGATGTTTCTATAAAGTCTCGATATTGTCCAATTCACTAACACGGTCACTTTTATTAACGAATACTACTAATCTAGCTTTCAAATATCTATTTTGATCTCATGTGAATGTCTTATTATACATACAAAACCTATGTTCTTGTCTAATCATACTTATTGAGATGAATTAAATTTTATTTTTACAAACAACTTCTAACTATAAACACTTATGTTTAGAAGATCAAAAGTGAAATAGAGCTTTCACATGTATAATATGACATCCACATGATATGAAAATTATCATGTTTGACCCAGATTATCAAGCTCTATTAGAAATACTAATGGTGTTATCAAATAAGATAATATTGAGACCTTATCAAAATGTTAGAGATAAAATTAGAAAAGAAATCATGAACGAAAGTATATGTTTTGGATAAGTTTCATTAATATAAAAAGTTTACATTTATATTCATATTAAATTATTTTTATTGGAAATACTACTTTATGTTATAGGCCTTTTAACCAAAAGCAAATACACAATATTATTTGGTGGGTCTTCCTCCATATGGTAATAAAATGGTTTGACAGACACCCAATTTTTAGTATTAGAAATAACATTTTTGCATAACAATATCACGTCATTGTGAGAGATATCATCCTCAATCCCTATAATTCTATCAAAGACTAGCTTAGCATCTCGTTCACTATATATCTCCTTAAACTCCATGTTACAAGCAAATTTTGCTTGCTGAAATAACTCTGCCCTATATTCCTCAATGTAGCCATGGATGACTTTACTCTTACTAGCCATGAAATCTCCTTTACTATTCCATATAACTCCTGCCAGGCCAACTCTTTGTTGATGTTGATTGAAATAAAACATTTTGGAAGAAATCCCACATCGCCCAGGAAATGAAAGGGAAGAGGGAAGCCTATTGGAACAAGTCCATCACCTAGAATTGCAAGTAGAGAGGGTTGCTATATATATGGACCCAAGTTCTTTGTTTCAACTTGTCTGGTTGGAAACACTTTAACTTGTATCTGATCTTCTTCTTTTCACTATACTTTTGTTTTGGAGTGTTGTGAGATGTAATTTATATACTTGCTTTGGAGAGTGTGGGTGTACTAGGGGCTGATGAAGGTGTTTGAGAGAAGTCTGTGTATTGTAATAATTTCCATAATCATATTCTCTAGTTGTCATTTGACAGCAATTGTGATTTTCTTCAGTTTTGAGCTTTCCATGTTAAATTCTTGTATTGTGATTGCGCTCCTGTTTTATTTCTCTATGTTCAAGGGTAGTTCTCATTTGGGAGAATGGTATGTTTTTCCCAATAAGTGGTATTAAGCCTGTGGTTCGGATACTTTCTTAATATGCTTTATGGTTACAACATAGTATGATCTTCTACATCAAAAAAGAAGTATAATACTTGATTGAGAATTATCCTTGGTTGTTGGAAGGAAGTGCGATCCTCCTATGAGTGCTGTTTTGGAAAGGTTCTGGCTAGGATAAACCTGGTGCTTAAGTATGTCCATTGTGACCCACTTCTCTTTCCTAGGAACCTCCTGATGCACGGTTTTACAGTTAGCGTACACTATTTCAGTATATGGTTGGATAGAGAGATTGATGGAATGATTGATTTTGGCTGGTGGCAAATACGAGTCAAGGATATCGTGATACAATCAGGATTAGAAAAAAAATAAGTTATTGCTAGCAAGTCCATGATTGCACACAAGCATTGGTGTTTATATAAGGTGTGTGATGGGACTATGAAGGTATTGCTAGCGGATCCACATTTGCACAAGGGCATTGGTTGGCATTGATGCAAGATATGTGGTGGGATTATGTCTATGGCTGAGGAACTTCCAGAGAGCTAACATGGAAGTTGCACTATAAATTTTCAGCAAGGTTTCGACATGTGCCAAGGTGAAATTCTTGGAATTGCCTCATTTTAAGTGAGTATACTTTTTATGGTGGAGTATGATAGTTCTTTGAACTATGATTGTTTGTATAGACAATGATTGCAAGGGATTGTCAATGTAGACAATGGAAGTTGAAGATGTGCTCATTTCAATCAAGGTGGAGATTGTTGAGGTTGATTGAAATAAAACATCTTGGAAGCCCACATTGCCTAGGAATGCAAGGGGAGAGGGAAGCTTCTTAGAACAAGTCCCATATCGCCTAGAATTGCAAGTGGAGAGGGTTGTCAAGGCTATATATATGGACCCATGTTCTTTGTTTCAACTTGCACCAAGTCAGAAACATTTAAACTTGTATCTGACTTTCTTCTTTTCTCTACTTTTGTTTTAGAGTGTTGTGGGAGATGTAATTTAGATACTTGCTTTGGGGAGTGAGTGTATTGGGAGCCGATGAGGTACTCGAGAGAAGTTTATGAGTTATAATAATTTTCACATAGTGATATTCTTTGGTTGTCGTTTGGTGGCGGCCATGATTTTTCTCTAGTTTTGAAATTTTCCACATTAGATTCTTGTATTGTGATTGTGTTCCTATTTTATTTCTATATGTTCAAGGGTAGTTCTCATCGTGGAAATGGTGTGTTTTCCCTAACACTCTCTCATGCTCATAGATTGTTGCATCAACTGAAAGGGAACCCTCAAATTATTGTTGACTAAATGAAGGAAGCTTGGCTGGTGACTTCATGCTGTGAACCCCAAGTAGTAACTTGAAACCCATAACTTGATTTTGAAAAAGAATCCTAGAAGGAGAGAAATCATTGATACCATTTGGAAAAACCTTGAACCATGATTCAGAAAAAAACCAAAAACAAAAAGAAATTTCAAAGAGAATGATTCTTGATCCAATTGTTTATGATGAAGAAAACAAGATCCAAAATGTATCAGGATTGCTTACACGTGCTAGTTTGAAAGTTCATTGAAGAACTTGAGTAAAATAGTCTCTGTATTCTTTTTAGTCTCTCTATATTTAAAATAGTGTTTTACTTGTAGTAGGAGCAACAACTTATATTTTTAGTGCATAAACATGTTAGCCCCATAACTTTTCAAAAGTAAACTATTATAGCTCTAAATGCTTACTTCATGCGGTTTTGACGATTAACAAACAATCTTAAAGCCTAGGGATCCAGTAATTCGTTTGTTGGGTGATGATTCTTAGAGACAGGTACTTTCAAAGCTCACTTGACATGCTGGGCGTTTGAAAACCATTAATGAGATGGAATTAAATTGAATTCCATTAAGAATTGAATTCCGTTAGAATTGAATTGAATTCTTATGTTTGGAATGAATCAGTAAATTAAAAAATTCAATTCAATTCCTTAATTTAGAATGAGTCTAAAAGTGAATTAATTTAATTGTTTTTACTATTTTATCCTTTATTAATAGGTTAAGAACAAAACATTATATTCAAGTAAGATTATTTTGATATTTTCATTTGTTGAAATTCAATTCCTGTACCAAATCACACCCATCTGAATTGATTTTAATTTCTTAGTTTTGTTGGATTTCAATTCCATGAGATTTCAATTCCTTCGCTTAAGTTATTTTCAAAGCATGAAATTCAATTCAATTCCTTAATATAATTGAATTCTCTAGGTTTTCAAATGCCATGAAGTGAAATCTAAATCCAAAAGCTTTTGCACATCACAACCTCTAAGATAATTCGAAGCTAACAAAAGAAAAACCTCAATGGAATACAATACCTCAGACAAGACAAGATACTATTTCTGAAAGGAATGCAACCTAAGAACTCCAAAGACTACTCCATCCTAGAAGGGTGGTAGAAGTTTCAGAAATTAAGGAACTGTTGATTTGTTTCAGTTTTAGTTTTCTTTTGTTTAGGATTTATAAAAAATGAAAAAAACTTAAAATTTTAGTTTCAATTTTTTTTAGTTTTTCCTTCACAAATTGAAAAGTGAAAGCTGGAAAAACTGAAACCAACCGTTTTTTTCTCTAAAACAATAAAGTTCAAAAGGAAATCTCATTAGAAAGAAAATCATCAGAAGGAAAATCTCATCGGAAAGTTATATTCAGAAAGGTTCACGCTCTACTATCATCTAATGAAGAACACTTTGAAAGCTAAAATTTGGGTATTTCAAACTGCCTAAAGTTGGAAGAAGCCTATAAGTACCTTGATGCATTACAAAGGACATGCTAGATCAACGGTTCTTATTTAACTTCCTAACTAGTTGACAAGACAAAAGCTTAACTGATGATGAACACAGACAAAAAGATGACTAGTATCACGAACTGTCTAATTATCAAGTGTATAAATTTAACTCAAAATGTAGTAAATAAAGGAGAGACACTATGAGGAATTTATTCTTCTAACATTTATTGTCTTTTATTGTCCTGCTAAACAAACATCTGAATATATAATATCTGAGTTGGATCTAAGTGATATATCATTGTATTTCCCACACGCAATGTGTTTGAGTTGGATGTTTATACACAATTTTTAAAATAAAATTAAGAAAAATCCAAAAAGGAGAAAAATTAAAAAAAATACTTTGAAATTTAAAACATAAATATTCATAATAATAAATACTCCTGATACAACATAATACAAATCAAAAATAAAAATACACACATAATGCAAATCCAATAAAAATAACTTAAAAATGAAGGTATGCTAAGGGTTGTTTGGTTTTAGTTTTCAGTTTTCAATTTTTAGTTTTAGTTTTTAGTTTTAGAATTTGTGAAGGAAAAATTAAAAATTCTAAAAACTACAAATTCCAATTTTAGAATTTTAAGTTTTTCCTTCACAAATTCTTGAAAACTGAAATGAAACTGAAAACTCAAACAAACAACGCTAAGATTTTCTTAGTGCATATTTATATATATAAATTGATATTTAAATCATTCATATAAATGAAGAATTGATGGTTCTAGAATGGAATTGGGACCTCATTGCCCTCCAGGTTACCTTTTAGGGGCTTTTTTGGCCTCCCCAACTTTTTCATTAAGCTCTTAAAACAACCTTGTCATATTTCTTACCCAATTTAATCTCCAAGTAAAGCTTGAACTAGAATATGCACCAATCTCATACATGGATGGCCATTTTGTGTTTGAACTGCTTTTCTATCTTCATTGTCTTGTGCTTCAGTCTTCTAAATCCACATATTGATGCAATAGCTATATTGGCATATTATATCCTAATTCGATCCACATAAAATTAGAGCAAAGTAGTCTCATGATTATCTTCAATGTTAGCCCCAATTATAGCCATCTCCATTTCCTTATGGCAATCTTCCATCCTTTTCGAACCTTGTTTAACACTTCGTAATCTATGATGAAGCTCCTAATAGTGGTGATAATGAACAAATCACCTCCTCATGACAGCCTTCTTCCCTTCCCATGTTCCAATGGCCTTCTTACGATTTCTCCTCCAACTTAAAACCAATTGATCACACCATACAATGGCATAACCGGTGAATTCAACAAGAAGAAAATTTACCGTCTTCTCAGAATAGTTGTGACAATAAAAAATCAACTCTACCTCATGCACCCACTCAAGGTACATATCTGGATCATTTTTACCTTGAAAAGGTGGTATTTTCATCTTAATACTTGCCTATACCGCCATCTTGCCATATTACTTTTAAGGCCAATCATATCCCATGGTAATCGTCTCATAACTAACAAAATTATATAAAATCATAATGGCCAAACACAAAACTGTTGCTTATAGAATCTATCCATGGTATCGTCTTTAACTCTAGTCTATTGCTTATAGAATCTACATAACATACTAGACGAGAGCTCTTCTCGTTAAGCCGTCTCCTAGTTAGATCTAGGAAAGCTCTCATTGTCTAGTCAAATCAATGTTGGACAATTGTGCATAATAGAAATAACACTAACGATATGTTGCCGGTTCGAAAGTCACACAAGGTTATGTCCCTTTATATGTGTTTATGTGTGATACAAGTTCAAAATAACTTCAACAAAAAAAATAAAAGATTAACTTTTCACTTTCTAACTTTACAGCCATCCTCCCTTTATAGGATGCATATCTCCTTTTGCATTATTGTACAACCGACTTTTTATGGAATACTTTATTTGGTATTTTTATGAGTGTTGGGTGCATTAAAGAACTCTAGACCTATTTACTGATTTTGTTGGTTATCGGAGTAGGAAGGAAGTCAAATCTTTATGGCATGATAGTGTTTGTCACCGTTGGTTGTGTATGGCTAGAACACAATTTCGGCATCATTATATTGACAAACAATATTCGAGCAAGCAAGTCCTCCAAAATGGGATTAGTAATTTGACTTCTACTTCACACAAAGCTTATATTCTAATTATTGAAATTTCCCTCATGTATATATTGCTTGAGATTAGAAAGCTTTACTCTTTTGATTCCTTCTTTCATTAATTCTTGTTTTTTTTTTTTTCAAATGAGAATGTCTTACTCTCCATTCTTTTAATAACATTTTCTTTTCTTGTTAATAAAATTCTTTATCAGAAAAATATCAATAAGATTGTCTAAAGGCCAAGTTAATAGTTAAATCCATAAATATATTATATAATTTAAAAATCATGTTGGGCAATTCTAAATATTTGAGCAGACAAATTAGATTTTTTTCAAGTCCAACTCCATAATAACATATGACCATACATTTACACGTGCCAATTCTAACAAAAATATTAATGTCATTTCCCAGTTGAAAAATAGGATATATGTATTTTAAAATACAACATAGCCATTTCCATTTGATTCCATGTAAGCAAGCTTCCCGTTTACAAGGATCACGATACAACTTACTAAGTAGTCTATTTCAATCACGAGTTGTTTAGGACATTGTGTCGACATATACTCCATTCATCATTGGATGGAGTATTAATCAATTCGCTATGTCACACCTTATTCAATGGTAAATGAAATGTGAGTCGCGTGTCCAACATACAATTAGCACAAATAACATTTTTCTTCACTCACTGTCCACATTCCGCATCCTGAAATTTTGTTTCACTACAAAAGGAAAAATAAATAACCATTGTTTATTGCCATGACGTGAAAAGGACTTTGACATGTACAAATGTGTGCAGTTTTATTCAATTCGACTCTGAAACTTCAAGCAAATAAATCCGTCAACGCAAATTGGTGGATCCTTGACCTTATACACTTTAATGTATAGCTGCACACTTGCACCAAGTCCTCATCTCATCCAAAAATCAATTCAATGTGCCAGAAAATTCTTGACTGTTGAAGCCGAAACTCTGAGCCGCCATTTACTGAAAAATTATGTACAAGGCACAGAAAAACCTAGATTGGAAAAACAAGGAGTCAGGGAAGCACAGGGGCATATAAATATGTTATTTTAGTCTTTTCCTCTTTTTTTTTTTTTCTTGGGGAAGGGGGGGGGGAGTTTGGTCTTTTTCTTCAAATTTTTGAGCCTATGCTCTAAATTTAAGTCGTTATAAGTAGCTTAAAAATATATATATAGTTCTTACAATTATCAGAAATTTTATTTTATTTATGTATAAATATCTAAAAAACCTTTTGATTCTTATAAATATCACCCTTTAACAATGCAGACTATCTATAGGAATGAAAAATATAATATTACAAAAACAAGTTTATTAAAAAAAAAAAAAACAAAAACAAGTGATTAAAAGCCAAATAAAAAAAAAGGGGGACCAAAAGTAAAACGAAGAGACTTAAAACAAATTTGGTCCAAACTTCTACGTGATGAGATATTTGAACCATACATCACTCCCATAAGTCTAGAAGTAGAGCACCGCTAAAAGAGAGACTCATAAAAACAGAGAGTAATGGATTCACTTCATCTTAGAAAAGTAAACACAGCAACCAAGCAGTCAACAGCATTTGATTTCGAGTTAAATGCATTTCCCTTTGAACTTTAGGTCGTGTGCAGTTTACATTGATCTTTCAAAACGTGCATTAGAACACCTTAAACTTTCCAGTGCAAAACCCTTCCTTCCAAACAGTGCAAAACTTGAACTTATAGCAAGGTGTCCGATCACACGATAAAAAAATAGGGGTTAATTGTATATGAGAGCTCATGGATAAAATGTCAAGTTGTACAAATTAGAAACATCAGGGGGTTAAATGCACATAAATCATACCTTCACCGGATGTCAAAATTATGCTGAGAGTTGTTTTACATAGTTTGAAAAATTCAGTGTGTTGTGATGCGAGTTTTGAAAAGTCAAAGTGTAAATTGCACGTGATCTAAAGTTAGGAGGGTAAAATGCATTTAACCTTTTGATTTCAATATGCAAGTTTTATAATACTACCTTCGTTTCAAAATAAATGTCTTTTTCACTTTAGATTCATTTATAAAGTGATGCATCTGGACATTGCTGTTGTCTTTACGATGAACCAAAAAATGAAAAAGACATTTATTTTGAAATGGATAGAGTAGATAGCGATATTCCAAAGAAACATATGAACAGAAGAAAAGAAGCTTATTCATACTTAAGATAAGGACGAGAATCTCACGGATCTGAAATAATGCCCTGGTGCAGTTCGCAAGCATCAGCACATTGTAGAAAATGTGTGGTAGATACTCGGTGAACAACTGTACAAGACAAACCAGAACATGGTAACAAATTATCAATTGCGTGAAGTTGCAATGAGCATATCGCAATGTGCCATTTTTAAACGCATTTCATCTTGGATTATAAGGAACAAAAGTCTACACTACAAATAGATTTAAGAGAAGTCTACAATAAAAATCTGTATATCAACTCATATACGGCATGCAGTAATTTCACTCTTCATTCTTTATACAGTAAATTTCACTCTTCAACCCTATCTATTCATACAGTAAATGACCATAACTAACGAACATGTTTCCATGAACTCAGTAGAGGATTTCCCATACTTTGTCACTTTCCAAGGTAATCCTGACTATTAAATCAAAGCTAAGAAATCTGAATCCTTTTGTTCAAATCATTTTTCTCCACCAAAAAAAAAGGAAAAAGTATAGAAGACAGTAAGATTGCAAAGGAAAAGGAAAGTAGATTGAACATAGATTGTCAGATACATCAAAGTATAGCTCCTTTGAAAATCCCCCTAGCCTTCCTCTATTTTTAGCACTTTCTACCCCTTTTACATACCAAGTTCGAAAGTTGCTAGAACCTCACTTCAGCTCTACGATTGCCATGGTACCGTAATCGAGATAATTAACTAAACCCATTCAACCTGATGCAGGAGCAGCTTGTTACGTATTGTGTTTTAATGTTCTATGTTTAACTCTTCAACTTTTACTTTATTTTTTTTTAATGTAATAATAGGTCCATGACTAGCATGTGACTTTTTAATGAAGTAAGATTTAAGATTATTTGTCCTGTGAATGATTAGGCTAGTGATATGCTAAGAACCCTAGTATAAATAGTTCCAAGGAACTTGTATTCTAAACCCCAGAACCCCATTTTTATCATTCTACTTCAGTCTATCCTACTCCTCTAACCCAAATCTATCGCCATCTTCTACTGCATCACCACCTCATGCTTTTAACATTGTGATGGCAATTGACAAGGATAAAGGCAGTGCTCAATAATTTATTATGCTACATAGTTTCACTGAACAGAAAAAGGTGTAAAGGAATGAGTAAATACCGTACCTACTCTCATGCTCTAGTACTTGGAGCCTTGCTGAAACATCAAATGGCGATAGTAACGTCCACGTATTATTCTGTGCCACAAAAATTGAATCAAATTGGGGAACCTCAGCTGCATCCGCTGCTGGACAAGCCTACAAACAAATACCAATTTAAATAACTGTATAAACCTTTTCCAAATTAGTATCAGACTTCCATACTAAAGAAAATTTGTTACCATCTCACAATACACCTCTGAATTCCTCTAGATATTGGACGAAGGAAAGGTGGATCTCGTTGAGCATACAGCAACCCAACCTACAAAAGAAGGCACAGATTTGCCTCATCTGTTTCTGAGAACATGGCATCAATAAATTTTACAATTATATTTTTCAGAAATTTACGGCCTTCATGCTATTGACTACTAAAATCCCGTAAACTTTGCTCACCTATTTCTCTGAAGTAAGTGTCATGACTCATAATAAGAAAAAATCATTTTGGTTTCAAATAAAAATTACTAGAAAAAACCCAGTGTAGTCAAAGGCGTGCCTTAGGCGCTAAGGCAAGGTGAGAACATCCCTAGCGATTTTCTTTTGCTGAGGCGCTGCCTCTTCAATGAGGCGCATGCTTATTGTTCCTTTTAGGTGTTTTTCTTTTCTTCCAAAGGCACTAAGGCGGCGCCTCTGCAAAATGCTTTTTTCCCCTTTAAAAGGAATGAGAAAAATAATTTATTTGAGGACCCAGTCTGTTGAAATAGTAGGATCTAACAAAAAAAAAAAAATTCTAGCATAATCAAATAGAAACATAAGTTAGCACCACTTGAGCTTGAAAAATGATCTGCCATCACTGCTATGTTGAGTCAGCACCACTTGAACTTGAAAGAAATAGAAGAAAAGACAAAAAGTCCACCACCAATGCAGTATTGTGTTAGCACCGCTCGAGCTTGAAAAATGGAATAGAAAAGGCAAAAAAGGATCCACCACTACTGTAGTATTCTGACTCAATCAAATCATCACTTTTTTACCATCATTTGACCACCACTTGAACAGGTATCTTACTAGAAAAATGATCCAATTTCTAATCCTATTCTTCTTTATATTAGAAGTTTTACTATTTCAGTATCTTCAAACCTAATGTAGACAATTAAATTATGAACTGTAGCCTGTAAAACATATCATCAATTTATTATCATGTATTAAGTAAAGATTTTAGTATTTAATTATCTTTATAAATTGTTTAATTTATATGATAATGTCATACATATTAGCTATATATTTTACATTTTTTTAATGTCTATCTTTAGTGAGGCATGCACCTTTTAGCGCCTCTCGCCTCAAGGCAATATAAGGCCCAGCGCCTTAAGGGTCGCCTTTGACTACCTAAAAGCCATTCTCTGATATAAACAAAATATAAAATAAAAATAATTGAAGGAAACAATTTCATAAATAACTGCTAAAGATCGTATAAAACATCTCGAAAGATCATACTAAATGACCTAGTGAATAATAGAATAAATGGGAAGAAAGATCTCAAAAGGCCACTGATTTTTGTGAAATAGAATGCACAGAAACAAAGATTATGTACCTCCAATAAGGCAACAGCAGAGGGGTCATCTAATATTTCTTCACTATAATCAATTCGGTAATTAACCTGCAGGAAGACATGACCAGTTTTACCAGTAGACTCTAAGCACATCTTTACAGGATCAATTAACAAACTAAAGGCACCTTCTAGTAGTATATTATATTGATAATACTTCCAAAAAATTTGTATTGGAATTTCTAGAGTATTCTGAAATAAGGTATCTGAAAAGATAAATGCTCCAGAAAACTTATCCAAAGAAAAGGCGTTTAATTATTATTTTTTTCTGATCTCTTATATCAACCATTTTATTAGTTACTTTTAACATGAAATATTGGCTTCTGAAATAGCCAATGGCCTCAACCAACTCTCCAATCCTAGTGACGTCTGTTCTACCATGAATTCCCCTCTCACCGTCCATGCTCAATTGGGTTATCCTGGCTTTGCCAAACATAAAACAATGGTCTCGTGTCTCTCAAAGTCATCTAGTCTACGTTGTGAGTCATGTCATTTAGGGAAACACCAAGTTGTCTGTTCTCCAGTAAAGTCCATAATTCAAACGATATTAGCATGGTATCATTTCTTTGATCTGTTGTGATGAATCCTGGAGTTCTACATCTAAGGAGCAAGGCTCTACTGTTCCATAAATAAATATCACCTTCAACCACGTTCCAAATAGAGGGAGAGTGTGGGGAAGAAAGAAGTGAGTATACTGGGGCAAGAATTTATTCTGGTTTCTTTTCATTTTTTGCTAGTTTTCCTACTTGTATACAAATATCAGGCCCTAGTTATATCATCTTGATATTACCTCAAGAGCGGGATACATATTTCAGTTTCTATTTTTCTATATGATTCTGATCTGGTACCATTCATTATGGAAGTTTCATAATACTAAGAATGAACAACTGTCTTCCAAGCAGCTTCTGCTTCTTGATCCTTTCCATCAAATATTCCTTTTAGCTCAGGTTATTTGCATCTAAGTACCCTTTTTTCATATTGATTACACTTAATGGTAGCCAAGCATAGTAAACCTCTTCAACAAATAAAAGCCAAACAAACATTAGGGATATCATCCTCTAGTTTTTCATTTTATACCCATGTGTACATGCATGAATTTTCCTATGTATAATAACTATTGTTTCGCCCCAATATATTCCATTTCTTCAATAGAATTAAGGCCACATAAGGACAAGATATAAAGGGATAAGCAAGTTTACCCCGAATTCTGTATTGACTAGAGCTTGAACAAAATCCATTAGCTGAAGCTTTGCCCACTCCGTGCATAATTCAGGATCATCAATTTGTGGTGGATGCCTCCAAGGGGCACCAAAACGTAATTTGTCTTTAGAAACCTCTCCATTGCGTACATCAACAGCAAACTTTTGCATGATCTCCAATGCTCTATCCATAGCAGGATTCAAGACAGTAATCTGAATTGAGTTGGACAATGTTTAAACATGAAATGAAAGGCAAGTTACATACACCTCCCCTGAGGTCTATCAATATTACAAGTACCCCCTCTTAGATTTCAAATTGATACCCAACTCCCTTAATTCATTTAACTTTCACTACAACAACCTCCCCTAGCCCTAAATTCTAATATTTTTAAAAATTAAAGAATGCATAAAAATATTAGAGGTGTCAAATGGGCTAGCCCACCCCGGGTCAAGGCTAAAAATCCTACAAGGCCAAAAAGCCCACAACTATAAAAAAAGCCCACAAGGCCAACAGCCCACGTGGGCCTTATGGGCTAGGGCCAGCCCATGGGCCAGTGCACTTATAAAAATTTTAAAATTCATCAACTCTTAAAATGATGTGGCCCATGGACTGGCCCACCTATGGGGCACTTTATTAGAAATATAGTTTAAATTTCATTTATTAATAGAAATAAATATTTCTATTTACCATTAGAAATATAGTTTAAATTCCATCAAAATCATACAGCCATCACAAAACTCTAAAACCCAAAAAAAAAGTCTAAACCCGAACCCGTATTTCCCAAAAGCGCAAACCAAGCTATAGCCCAAACAGCAAGCATGAGAAACCCCCAAATCCCTAAACTTTACTGAACAATTCTTTGACCAAAAAATAAAAAAAACTTTACTGAACCATTGTAACACAAATGCAAAAGAGAAGGTAGAAACTGCTAGAGGGGTGGATGCGATGATGGCAGGCAGAGAAGGAAGGGTGAAGCTTCGCAGCGGACCCACGACAATGGCTTAAGGCGACGTCGTCCGGCCGTCCTCCTGCGCCGCACCGCTGCGAGAGTTGGGGCCAGCAGGCCTCTCGCTGTCGCAACTTGAGTGGGGCTTCCCGACGTTGGCAGTGGGTTCACGATGGCAGCTGTAACAATGGAAGAGGAAACTCGCAATTTTTTCCACCACAGATCCCTCTGCAAATCACATGTTCAATTTTTCCAAAAAGAGAAAAGGAAAATCACAGAACCGACCATCAAGCTTGCTCAATAGTATCAACAACCACAAAATGATAAAAAACAATCCAAAAAAGAAGAACTCAGATCGATCCGTGAAGTGCAAAAAAAGGAGGATAAAGTTGATTCATCTTGAAGAAATAGAGAAGAGAGCAATCGAAGTGGGATCGCGAAGAATCAATGAGGGAAACGCGATTTGGGGATTAGGGTTTATCAAATGTTCAAAAGTGAGTAGCTGAGAAATGTGCGTTTCACTGTTTCACATATCGAAGTTGAATGGAGAAGCAGCAGAAGTTGAATGAATGGGCATTCAGCTTCTTTAATTTTTAATTTTTAAGATGGGTTGGCCCATGGCCCATAAGGGCTGGCCCACTATTTTAATGGGTTTAGTGGGTCAGGGGCTTATTAAGGCCCTAAGCTGTGGGCCAGAATTTTAGTGGGGCTGAAATAGTGGGCTTGGGGGCCAAACCTGGGGCTTAGGGCCACTTTGACAGGACTACATAAAATGACTACTTTACCCTTACTAATTTATTTTATTTCTATTCTACTTTGTCAATCTATTTCTTATTTTTAGGATTTAGTAAAGGAAATAGTAAAAACTAGAAATGAAACCTAAAAACTAGATTTTATAGTTTGCACTGTTTCCTTTACAAAATCCTAAAAAACTAGAAACTAACTCAAATCATGAAATGAAAACTGAAATTTGTTTCTTGAAACAAAACGCACCCTATAAATTTTCATCTTCTAGAAAAACATTTTTTTATAACGTAAAAAAATGTTTAAGAATAAAAAATATTATTAAGATCATATCAATACATAAATTCATTTTGTATTCAAATGTAAAATAACTCTTACACTTTAAAACATCTTTTTGAAAAAAATCTTTCTCTAAAAGCTCATCCAAACAAACCCATAGCATATAGTTTTAACTTCACTATAAACTAGCATAGATGCAGAGTTTTATCTCCATATAATATTCATTCAAACATAATCAACATTAATGTTCAAACAAAAAAATATTTTGTCTGTCGCCATTAGGTTACTGTTTCTTCTATAAGTACACACTAAGGTAGCTGCTTGCTAGTTAACTTAATTTTCTAGTAGTTTTCCAATTTTAAATAGTACTTTAAACAGTATTTCTTCCATAGAAGCATAATTGTCAATAGCAGATGGCAGCGCATGGTGGTTTGCCCTATTTCCATTCTATTTCTATATCCACTTTTGTCCTCCACAATTTCCCAGACTGGTGCTCGTTGTTTAGAGCTCAGAACATTACAAAGCACTTTCAAAGCCCAACCTATGCCAACTTTGGAACCATAAGCAGCATTATATCATCTTGCCCAACAAACCTAATGCACCAACAAAAGCCTTTTCTGCTAGTTGAGGCTAGCTACAAGGGTCAATTCAAGCAATACCATTTTGATCTGTCATAAACAAGGTCTTCAGAAATGCCATTTAGATCTAGATCCTTTTTAATGATTTCACCTAGGTTTTGATTTTTGGTCTCCTATCTCTGACTAAGGCTGTCCACCTTCTGATGAACTCTATTTACTTGGACTTCTACTGGTCTTTTTTCACATGACCAAGTCACCTTAGGCAAGATCTTATCACCACAAAAACTAATAAATAAGAGAATATTCTTGTAGCATCTAGTAGTATAAAGTTTGAGCCAAAACTTACTACAAAGGCTGCCTATGTCTTCAGAGAAGTTTTTGCACCGTCGATTTTAAATTCAACCCAGTCTTTGCATTTCAAATATCAGTCATCCCTATCTCATATCTATTTACAAATCCTCAAGCCTTCAACAGAAGTTTCCTAAAAACCAAAATCCATGATTTTAATATTCTTAAGCCCTGTAGTACCCAACAGATATTGAGTACTTTAACTATCATACATAACAAAACCCAGCACCAAATTAAAGAGATGTTTATTAACACCAGCTGGGATCTGCTGCACAGATCAAACAAAGCCATAGTGTTTTGTCATAAATGTTTATAATTAACCTATTAAAATCTACATCTCTGTTATAGGTTCACCTATGGCTTTTCCAAGTCTTCCTTTACCTATAACTATTGGACTATGTAAGGACTGGTATCAAGAATGGTAAAGAGAAATGTGTACTGTATAGATCGTGGAAGAAGGTGATACCAGTGTAGTATCTTCCCTCCCCCTTGCATGTATTATTCATGGAAAAGAAGGAAAATATGTTAGTGCGCTGCTGAGTGTTTGAGAAAAACAGCCCTCTCCCAAATTCTAATTTCCAACTATTCTAGTTTGCCCCGTCAGCATCCCTCCCACTCCCTATATTCCACTTCTCCCTACCCATAACAGAATCAATATTCTCTCCTCCCCCTTCCTAACCTTGCCAGCTACCGAAGTTAGTTACAAAGCCCACTACTCACAACACACACCACACACCGCTCTCATGCATTTCTCTTTATTTTTTTTCTAACATACAGATTAGCATAAGGTGAAAAAAATACTGGTTGGGATCCTAATAAACCACCATCCATCTAATCCACTCTTCCTACTGGAGCATCTATAGACCTTCTTCACAAATCCAAACTACCAAAGATGTGATTCAACCACCTTTTCCACAATAGGTGCTATCCTAAATTTCTCTCCAATGCATTTGTTCCTAATCCTATCTCACACATCACTGATCTTATAGTTTTGCAATAAAATTCTCCTACTCCTCCATTTCATCCACCCACTTTGAATCCTATGGTTTACATCTCCATCTATTTCCCAATCATTTTGGATAATGGATCCAAGATACTTATATTGTGTGACTTATGATATGATATCACCCGAATCAAACTCAAGTTAGAATTTCTCCCCAATCAAACTCGAGTTAGAATTTCTACGCTTGTGTGTCTCCACAACGCTAACTTCCAATTAATTTCTTCTCTCGATTCTCCTACTACGACTATATCATATGCAAAAAGCATGCACTGTGGTACCGGATCTTGAATATGTTTGTGTTAGAGATAAATTACCCGGGACACTTGAGGTGCATAAGAGGAAGAGGTTTAGGGGTAGTTTGGGTAGAGGAATGCTGGCTGATTCAACAAATATAGCAGCTGATAATGGGTCCCTCTATGCTTCTGTGGCTTAACTGTTTCTAGAAGGTGTGATGAGTGGCTGTGAGGAGAGCATGCCACATGCTTTTGGTTAGAAGGATGAGGGTATTTGTTCTGAGAAGGAGGCATTCTGTTTTAGGCTTTCATTTGGCTAGGTTGAGTGTAACTGAGCTACTTAGTGCTCAGAGATCTCTCCTCTCTATAATTGCATTCCATTGTGTATTGCCTTCTCTAAAATATACAATGCAATAGTATAATCTCTGCAATCTAGCTCTATCATTTGTTGATTCTTATTAATTGGTATCAAGTGCTCTTGTATCTGGGTGTGTGTGAGCCTATTTCATCTGAAGCTGCCAATGGAAGAGCAAGTTGCTAAGTTGGGGAGAAGGCTCGATTAGGTTGTGCAACTCCTGGAGGTGAGGGACAGCCACCGGCATCATTTGCACAGCTATTCACCGCCACAACAACCCTCGTTCCGAGTTGGCTCGAATGATCATGGAATGGGGGCTCAAGATAGGACCCGGGCACCATCACACCCCTTCATCTCATCGCAGAGAGCATCGTGATTCGAGGTCATGGGATTGCAATGATGGAGCACCCTCATTCCCTCCAAGTTCATCGCCACTAGGAACGATCCCTCAGCATACCCATTCACGCGCTCATTTTCACAATACTCCTTCTTGACGTCACGACCGCAGGAAGATGGAGCTTCCACTGTTCTTCGATGATGACGTGCTCGGGTGGCTCATCAAGATCGATCGTTATTTTCGTGTTAATGACATCAGGCCGACGAGAAATTAGACATCATGGTGTTGGCGTTCCAGGGTAAGGCATCGTATTGGTTCCAAGTTTGGGAAGGAGAACTCAGTTCCATCGTGGAGGCGTTCAAGGAAGGCATCACATGAAGGTTCCAACTAGGGGTGGTCAAGGACCCATATGGGCCATTGCTGAGACTTCGTCAATTGAGCTCGATAATGGACTATGTGGAAGAGTTCAAAAGGATTTCTAGGCCTATGCGTCCCATGGACCATGAGATCCTTAAGGGGATTTTTGTGAATGGGCTTAAAGGTAGTTTGCGGACTGAAATTAAGAGTCTCGAATTGGGCTCACTGCTGAGATGAAAGATTGGGTTCTAATGCTGGAAGAGAACAAGGAGTGGAAAGGGGGAGGAGTGGGTCCACCTAAAGAAGCTTGGGCCAAGTAAAGGCCCAACATCTTATGAGCCTTCTCTTACTCATGGGAACACTAGGAATGGTGGACTCAAGGAAGGCACGACAAGTGGAGGTCCAAAACATTCTAAAGGGACAAGTGGAGGAAACCCTCATCATCTCTCTAAGAGAAGATTCAAGAAAGGAGCCACAAAGGGCTTTGCTTCAAGTTTGGGGAGCGGTGGGGCCTCGATCACGTGTGTAAACTGAAATACTATTGGCTTGTCCTTCTTGAAGGCACCGACGAAAACCAAGGAGAATGTCGTTGACGACAAAGAAGAGGAGGAAGAGCAACCACCTGAGCTAACCTTAAAATCCCTACAACCCGCTCTCAACAACTTACAAGGGTTCACAACCCTAAACAAATCATTCAAGGTTCAAGGAAAGGTAGGGGAGACTAAGGTGATAATACTAGTAGACACAAGGGCCGACGCGAACTTCGTCTCCACTTTCTAGCTACTTGACTTCAACTTTTGGTAACTCCTATTTCATTCATGGTGGAAGTGGGTACGGCGAAATTGGCGGAGGATTGGGCTTTACGAAAATTTAGGGTGGAAATCAGGGCACCCATATCACCCATCGTTCTTCATACTTGGGTTGGGAAGAACAGACATGGTGCTTGGCTAAGAATGGATCGCTAGCCTGGGGGACATTCGAGGGAACTTTCAAAAGTTGTTCCTTCAATGGAGAATTGGGAAAGAATGGCGCAGAATTCAAGGGGATCCATCTCTAGGCCCTGCAAAGGTTTCGTGGAAGACGACGTTGAAGACCCTGAAAGCTGATGGTGAGGCTATTTCATTGCATCCTGCATAGAGAAGCCTGAACCAACTCCTGAGCAAGGCCCATCTATGGGGAAGGAAATGCCCGAAGGAATTCAAAATCTCTTGCAACAGTTTGATGACACATGTCACCTACAGATGGTCTACCCCTCCACGAACTCATGATCACTCCATTACTTTGAAGGAAGGTACCACAATCCCTAACATCAAGCCTTATTGATATTTGTACTTTGGTGGGAAGGGATGCGTCAGTATTCAGAGGCACATACAGAGTTGCAATGTGTGTTGCAGGAACAAATACCAAACGCTATCCCTGTAGGCCTTCTCCAACCTTTTCCATTTCCATCGAAAATGTGGGATGATATTTCAATGGATTTCATAGGGTGACTTCGAAAGACCCAAGGTATGGACACTATCCTAATGGTGGTGGATAGACTTCCGAAATATGTTCATTTCTTAGGGCCTTGTCACCCTTATGCGGCTAAGGATGTGGCTGGACCTTTCATTAAAGAGGTTGTGAGGTTGCATGGTTTTCCGTCCTCCAAGGTAACAAACTAGGACAAGATCTTTATGAGTTCATTACTTCATTTTGGGCTGAATTATTCAAACAAGCCGGACCAAAACTGAAGTTTAGCATTGCCTATCATCCTCAATAGGATGGACAGATCGAAGTGGTTAACAGGTGCTTGTAAACATACCCTCGTTGCTTCTCAAGTGCTAAGCCAAAACAGTGGTGCAAGTGGCCATCTTGGGGCAAATTATGGTTTAATACGACATATCATTCATCCACCAACACTTCCCCTTTTAGAGCCTTGTATCGGAGAGCGCCCCCTGCACTAATTAGGGGTGATGTGTTGCCATCAGCAGCAGAAGAAGTCAACCAATTGCTGGCTGAGAGAAATTCAATGCTGGAAGAGTTGAAATGGTATTTGAATAAGGCACAGACAAGGATGAAGATTCAGGCCGATTAGAAAAGGAGAGAGGTGGAATACGAAAGAGGGGGGGGATAAGGTGTATCTTAAGATTCAACAATATTGGCTGAAGTCCCTAGCCAACCGAATAAAATCGAAAATTGAGCCCAAGATTTTATGGCCCCTTTGAAGTCTTGGAGCGAATTGGAAAGGTTCCCTACAAGCTGCTCCTTCTACCTAGTTCTCTGGTACATCCAGTTTTTCACATGTCGCTATTAAAGAAGTGCTTAGCTCCTGAAACTAAGTGCCAGCCACTGCCACAAGGATTCATTGAGGATTGGGAGTTAAAGGTCCAACCTGCTGCTGTGCTAGCCACTAGGTTAAATGCCCATGGAGATAGTGAGGTGCTAATCCAATGGGAAGGTCTACCAGACATTGAAAATACTTGGGAGCTAGCTACTGATATTAAATTAGGCTTCCCTATATTTCACCTTGACGACAAGGTGGTAGCTCAAGAAGAGGGTATTGTTAGAGATAAATTACCCAGGGCACTTAAGCTGTATAATAGGAAGAGGTTTAGGGGTAGTTTGGGTAGAGGAATGCTGGCTGATTTAGCAAATATAGCAGCTAATAGTGGGTCCCTCTATGGGCCTGTGGCCTAGCCGTTTCTAGAACGTGTGATGAGTGGCTGTGAGGAGAGCATGCCACGTGCTTTCTGTTAGAAGTATGAGGGTATTTGTTCTCGGAGAGGGAGGCATTCTATTTTAGTCTTTCATTTGGCTAGGCTAAGAGTGACTGAGCTACTTAATGCTCAAAGATCTCTCCTCTCTGTAATTGCATTTCATTATATTATTTCCTTCTCCGAAATATACACTGCAATAGTATATTCTCTGCAATCTAGTTCTATCATTTGTTGCTTCTTATTAGTTTAATAACCACATCCAAGACTGAATAATGCAATATGCTCAATACTATCATTTGTTGTAATTGTGGAAAAGATACTTCAATATAGAAAGGCTCTTTTCTTGTGGAATAGGTACAAGAAAAAGATACTAAGACTCTTTCATTGCAAGAAACCTTATCCAACCAGAAATATATATACCCACCAACAAATTCACTACAAATCAATTTATGCTTTTGATTGAAGCCAGAGTAAAATAATAGGGTCCAGAGATAAAAGATGTTATCTAGTGCCCATTTTGGAACTTACTTGCAAATACGCTAAATATGCATCTACAATGTCCTCAAAGGTACCAGCCTTGTCTTCTGTTATCCTGCAGTTTTAACAAAAGCATGAGCAACTCAGACATGCAGCAACATTTAGGCACAAATATTATACATGCTGTGCCTGTACAATAATGTAAAGCACTTGGACATGATGCTCCAAAGTGAATTATTGCTCAGGCTACATATTAGATCAAACAAGTATAATAAAACAATAAAAATTAATTCTTACTTTTGGTAATAATCACTTTGTTTAAGTGCATAAAGTTCAAATAGATGTTGAAGCGTTTGGCCCAAGTACCTCAGCAATTACATTCCACTGAAAATTAAGAAGTACAAGTTAAAACTTGCAAAAATTCCTGGAGCTAAAACAAACAAAAAATTTTAAATTTATTTGAAGAAAAAATAAAATCCTCACTTCTTTATGACTGAAATAATCAGGGACCATGTGCATTTTAGCTTCTTCTGGAGTCCATCCAAAGGTCTGCCAACGAAAAATTGTTGAGTTAATAACAGACCAAAATATATAATAAATGAAAAAGGTCAAAAGATGATATAAATCATTGTCAGATTCTGTACTAGCTATTGTAAGGACAAAATGGCTCAAAATCATCTTGACTTCATAGCCAAATTCAACATAAAAAGTAGCATCAGATAAGTTGGATACAAATACATTTCACAGCTAGAAAAAAGTGACACTAGCTCCTTACACCAAAAGAGAATTCTGGAAACTCATGGAAAGGAATATAAACAGAAAATGAAAATAACAAAACAACAGAGTCCCAACTTCCAGCCTTAGGAATGGCCAACCCCACTAATTCAACAGTCTACACTCTGCCTGCCCTCTCTCCCACTTCTCATAAAGGATCATATAACATAATCCACACATTGCTTACTCCTCTCTCCCCTTTAGCCATGTGACTAGGCAATTACAGGAATATCCCCAACGAATATGTACATCTGTCACTATTTAACAAAGCTTTTCTTAAATGGGTGCATTTCTCATTGAGTTTCAGTGCCAAAAGGCAAATTGTCAGAGTCAAGTGCCAAAAACAGAATCAGTCAAGTACCTCACGTGAGATGAATATGTCCTTATATCCAAACTCCAAGAATGCTTCGTATGAATAGTAGCTGAAGCAAACAAGGCATTAAAATTCATAGAATGGAAAGAAAAATAAAACATCCAAACAAAGGATCACACCATATATTCCAGCTAGTGAAAATATTGCCTGAAAATAAAAGAATTTCAGAAATTGAGAAGGTCGGGAAAACATAAGAATTAATAAAATAGACTAAAACATGAAAAAATAATCACGGACCCAGCAGAGGAAGACCATAAAATGCAATTAAACAATTATTTTGAATGTGGTTTGGATAGAAGTCAGCCTAAACTCCTGGCCATGCAAGATGTGGAAAGTCAATTATTCTGGTTCTTCGTTGTTTTTATTTTAGGAATTATCTTGCATATATTTTATTCCTAGAATTAACTAATTGTATCGGATTATGTTCCTAGAATTAGGCTGTTAGGACCTCTTAGAATATTTCCCCACTATGTAATATGACTCATGTACCCCTTATGCTCATATAGATGTTAGGAAGAATAAGATGACACGTGGGGGGAATGGGAAGCATGTGACCAAGGGAGTGAGGAAAGGGTTTTCTAACTCACTCAGCACATAGGCAAGGTTAGTGATGGGGGAGTGGGTATTCTGTTATGGGAAGGATGGGGAGAATGCAATATAAGGGTAGGGGAGAGCTACCAAGGGGGGTATCCAAAATTGGAATTGGGACTTGGGAGAGCAATTGGGTCTCTCTAATACCTAGCAACTTTTATTTCTTTCATTTTGTGATTAATACAAATACATCACATATCCAGATTACACACTATGTTTCCATTCTCTTTATTTGATACTATGATCCTATCAAATGGTAGAGCTCCCATCTTGGGAGCATTGTGCTAGAGACCATGTGAGCGCCGCCATAAGTTAAGAGTTGGAGAGTGTAAGGGAGAAGACGAAGGAGAATAAGCGGAATCCAAAGAAAATAAAAAGATGGTAAGAGAAGGGTATCCAGATGACGCCGACTACGACTACCTGTATGGGAGAATGATGAAGCTCGATGGGGGAGAAGAAGGAGGAGGTCCTCCATGGATGATTGGGCTCCTGAGGTTTGCATGTTCTTTGAAAGCATGTAGAATGAAGATGAGGAAAAGGAAGACGTGAAGATGCACATGAATTTGAGGAAGAAATGGAGTTGGAGGTAGCGAACAAAGAGGAACGGCTGGAGGTCAGGGAGGCTTTAAAGTGTAGCCCAACCCCCCAAAATGGCGGGTTAAGCGGACCAATCCAACGGGTTGAGCTCGTTTGACATCTTTAACCACCAAAGCCACTGGACTCCAAGGACACAATAACCATCGTGGAGACGTCGCAAAGAGGGAGGAGGAGAGAAGCCTTTCCCAAGCTGCTGCGTGACGGAAGCTCGGCCACTGCCTCAACCTAAAGCCACCAAATCTGGGGGCTGTGGCAACAATTGCAGCGATGGCACAAGCGGCAATGGTGATTGTCAAACAAGTTGTCCCTTACATGTGCGTGAACAATGAACACAAGGCAGCTGAAAAAATGCACAAGTTGCGTTCGACGAAGCTACCATTGCCGGAAGCCCGACTTGGACTTGTGTGCATCCAGGCAAGCCACCTCTAGGAGCAAATCCATATGAGACAGAAGAAGGAAACAATGGCACCATCTCCCTCCGTCAGAAGCTTTTCAAAAGTGCGAAGAACGAGAGAAGAGATTGGCATCGGGTTTGACAAGTGAGGTATTGAGTCTGTTTTTTGGCATTGATGGGCCGAGCCCAAAACTAAAAAATAGGAGGATCCTAATTGGGAAGCAGAAGAGACTTGGCTGAAATTTTATTTTGGCTTAATGGACCAGGCCCAAATATTTGAGATTGGGATGGCTGAAATTAAATTGGTTGTTGAAATGACTAAGGGCCCAGTTTCACAAGCAGCAAGATTTGGCCCTTTGTTATCCAAGGATCATTTCGTGAAGTTAATGGGCCAAATACCATTATTGGGGCATAACAAAGGCAGGTGTTGCTTTGACGTCGGGTGCATCTCCTCCAACACATTTTTGCAATTTTCACACATGCACCATGAGATCAGCAGGTATTTATCGAGTCTTCATCTATCAAGGTGATTTTTGTTCCCTTGGGTTTTAAGCGCCATCAATTTGGGAAAGGAGAGGTTACTCTTAGAATTATTTCATGGGAATACAATGGGGTCACAATTACAAAAGAGGCTCCAAATATTGAAGCTGTACCTTCTGCCACAATCCGTATTACATCGAAGAATCTACATGTCATCACTATGTTGATAGAAAATTCTGCTTCACTCTTCGGGTCCTTGTATACATCACATGCCTCTCAATTTTGCATTGGTTTTCCTACTCTTAACCACATGGGAGGTTCGACACTATATGGAGTTCTTTTCATTGAACACTCAAACTCCTAAGGCTGAAAGAAGTAGATGTGCTAAAGGTGATGTGAAGTGGAAGGAGGCAGGGCATAGATGTGAACTACTTTGGGAAATGGACTGCACCTCCAATTGAAGGGCCTTTTGGAGATGCCAGAGAAGATATCAGAAACACGCATAAATGCATTACTATGGGTTATGCTTCTGCTGTATTTGTTTTTCATCTAAAAGTCCAGACATCCAATTTTGATGATGTTCACCTTAAAAGGGATGAGTGTGGCGCATAGAGAAACACTCCATCTCCTGTCGATATAGTTGAGGTAGTCGGCATATCTGTGAGCTTGAATTCTTCAATCCTCCTGGGGTTTTCTAAGACCTTTACTTTTGATAGCAACTAGTAGCCTCAAGTTTCAAGGGAGGGTTTTAGAAACTAGCCGCCCAATTATTGAACAAAATTCTGACAGCAACAAGCAAAGTGTGCGTAGGTTGAAGGAAGCATCAAATAAGTTTAAGCAGCCTATAATCATTCTCCATGCCACTGTTGTACACTACAAAATCCAAGATGGGGATCCTGATTGCATTGTCAAGCCTGCCCAAACAAGAATTCTGATTTGGGTTTTGATTGAAGATAATATGGAGGAGGGAAATTGCTATCACTCATCACCAAAGCAGTTGGTGTTGCTCACTTGGTTGGCTAAATTTGGAATTGATAAAACAATAGTAGCTATAGGCAATGATGCATATAACATGGGCATACTTCCTCGAGCAAATATGGGCGTTGAAATCAATGGTTTAGGAAGTGTGCAGGCTATTATGTTGAGTGGTCATGAAGATTATTTGCTGCATATTCATGACAATGAAGAAACTGTGGGTGTTGGTCATGGGTCAAATCCATGGGACCCCAGTGGACGTGCCTATGCGACAAGTGCTCTTTCCTCCTTTTTCAAGATCTGGGACCCAGGAGGAAACCCTTTATTTTTCAGCACTATTACTTTCCTCTATGTACACCACCTTGAGGACAAGGTGAACTTTAGAAGGGGAGTATTGTTAGGACCCCTTAGAATATTTCCCCACTATGTAATATGACTCATGTACCCCTTCTGCTCATATAGACGTAAGGAAGAATAAGAAGACACGTGAAGGGAATGGGGAGCATGTGACCAAGGGAGTGAGGGAAGGGTTTTCTAACTAACTCTGCCACATAGGCAAGGTTAGTGGAGTGAGGGAGTGGGTATTTTGTTATGGGAAGGATGGGGAGAATGCAATATAAGGATAGGGCAGAGCTACCGAAGGGGTATCTCAAAATTGGAATTGGGATTTAGGAGAGAAGCTAGGTTTCTCTATTACCTAGCAACCTTTATTTCTTTCATTTTGTGATTAATACAAATATAATCACATACGGATTACACACTGTTTCCATTCTCTTTATCTGATACTATGATCCTATCATAGGCTTAATTAGGTATTCAAGGAAGGAATCCCACAAATTATGGGATCATCTTTTGTTACCTTCCTTTTCTGCTTTCGGCACAGCTATATATATCACGCCGTGTGCTGTTTAGACAAACATACGGAAATTAATTCTGAAATATTCTTTCTCTTATATAGTATCAGAGCTGTTCCAATCTGGGACTGCCCTTGTTACCACCAAAGCCTTCTTCTAGTCAGCCTTCATTGCTGACTCTGCTCTAATTTCTTCAACCCATCCCACTGCCAAGTCCTATACCAGGCCTTAATTTAATTGCCTGACTCCATGATGTTGAGTAAAGCTGCAATAATATCGAAAGATGAGACAACACCAGAGAAATCTAGCAGCCTTGAGAAGCCCTCAGGTTCTTGTTCTTTGGCCTATTCAGGTAAGTCACCATTCTCCATTTGGCTGAATGTCTTGGGTACGACCTTTAAAAATTCCTGGACTATGGACTCTGGGGCCACTGACCACATGACCAATACATCCAATGTTTTTTCCACATATTCTCCATGTCCAGGCAACAGGAAAATAGCCACTATGGATGGTTCCTTAACCACTGTAGCAGGTGTAGGAGATGTGCAAATAAGCACTTTAGCGACCTTAAAATGTGAAACTTGGGCTGGCAGCAGAAGATGCTGCCATAGCCAGAGAAATGTACCAGCGACTGGCTGGGAAACTTATTTATTTGTCCCATACAAGGCCAGACATATCATATGCAGTTGGCACAATCAGCCAATTCATGCACAACCCGAAAGAGATCCATTTGCAGGTAGCATATAGAGTATTGCAGTACCTCAAGGGAGCACCAGGGAAAGGGATTTTATTTAAAATAAATGGAGGTGTAATATTTGAAGCCTACAAGGATGTTTATTATGCTTGGTCACCAATTGATAGAAGATCAACCAGTGGATATTGCACCTTTCTTGGGGGAATCTTGAGACTTGGAAGAGCCAAAAAAACAGAATGTTGTGGCTCGAACTAGTGCAGAAGCAGAAGTCAGAGCTATGGCTCAAGATGTTTTTGAACTACTTTGGTTAAAAATTATCCTTGAGGACTTGATGATTAAGTGGGAAGGGCCAATGAGACTCTACTGCAACAAGAAGTCTGCAATTAGTATAGTCCACGATCCTGTACAACAGATCGCACAAAGCACATTGATGTTGATAGACACTTTATCAAAGATAAATTGAAGAGTGGAGTAATATGTACACCCTGTGTGACTACACATGGTCAGCTTGCTGACATTCTTACAGAGGGGTTAAGCAGTCCAGCATTTCAGAATAATAGCTCCAAGCTGGGAATGGAAAATGCCTATTCACAAGCTTGAGAGGGAGTGTGGAAAGTCAATTATTCTGGTTCTTTATTTTTTTTTATTTTAGGAAATATCTTGTATATATCTTATTCCTAGAATTAACTAATTGTATCTGATTATGTTTCTATAATTAGGCTTAATTAGGTATTCAAGGAAGAAATCCCACAAATTATGGGATAAGCTTTTATTACCTTTTCTGGTTTGGGCACAGCTGTATATGTCAAGCCCAGTGTTGTTTAGTCAAACATACAGAAAATTCATTCTGAAATATTCTCTCTGATACAAAACATTTAATTCTTGAGTGTACAGGAAAAACTATAACATACTAAAGTTAATGCTCATTTTAGTCTCTAACTTTATACTCATAAATCATTTTATTCCATAACCTTTAAAATGAGTCAAATTAATCCCTAACATTGCAAAACGTGAGTCAAGTTAGTCTTTTATTCCACTTTTATTTAACATTTTGTCAATTAAATAATGACGTGTGACGTTAAATGATACCTTGACATACCATGTGTCATCTGAAATATAATGAAGTTTAAAATGACTTATTTTGGTGTCTAACATTATACAAAATGAGTCATTTTATAAGTTGAAAAGGAGATTTAAATAAATCATTTTGTGCAATTTTAGATATCAAAATGAGTTATTTTAAACTTAATTCTAATTCAAATGATATAAGGTATGTCAAAATATCACTTAACGTTACGTATCATCATTTAATTGATGGAATGTTAAATAAAAGTGGACTGAAGGACTAAAATGACTAGCGTTTTGCAATGTAAGGGACTAATTTAACTTATTTTAGAAGTTAGGGATTAAAATAACTCACAAGTCAATGACTAAAATGAATATTAACTCAATATACTACTACAGAAATCGCAATTGAACATTTTTAATCAACACAGCGATTATGTCTGTGACAAATGTAATGAATTGCAACAAAAACATACAAGAAATTATTCTATGATATTTACATTTTTTCTAGGAGAAGGAATAGGAGAAGTGGGCTGCCTTGAGGCCAATTAGGTGGAACTAAGGTTTGGTATGCTAAGCTGGAGAGAGAAAGTGAGTGAAGCAGTAGGAGGATTGCCATTGTGGGGTTATATACACAGGTAGTGGTGAGACAGTAGGGCAATCAAATATTCTCAGGAAGAGTGAATAGTAGAGGCTGCAGGGCTCCTCTATTGCCCAGGACACTTTTATCTTTTGTTTGCTTCTTGTATTCAAGATTTTGAACTAATGCCCCATTAGAATTCAGCTCTATATCAGAAATCTTAGAGGTTTTCTTCTATTGGTCTTCAACAAATATTAGGGTTCTATCATTCTACCTATTCTGGTATTGGAATCCATTAGTATACTTTCCATCATTTTCAACGTACAGTTTCCACATAATGCATAATTATAAACTCAGAAGTTGAGTATATTAAAAATTGCCAGACACTCCCCAGAGAATAAGCAATCATCTATAAAGTTGACAAGATTCCAGCATCTAAAAGCTCCTAAAAAGCTGAAACTTCAATAACAAGCTATTTAAAGTTGTTTAACAATTTTATAGAGAAACATCAATGAATCTTTGACAATGCATCTAAGTCCGGGTTACAGACCCTCACCTCACCACACCGGCCAAAGGAGATCAATACATAAAATGCATGTTTCGTAATTCTGGAAACAAATAAGCTAGATAACCGTAAAATTTTGAGCCGCCACAGCTAAAAATTTTGAATTGAATTATAGCGACAGTTAACGAAGAATATTTTTGCACTCGCCCAATGCATGAAATACCAACATAGAGAAGGTAGATGAACGCAATATTTCATACCAAATCGTGACAAAATTAAAAGAGGGAAAGGAAGTTAATACAAATTAAAGAAAATCACCTGTCAGATGTCACCAGGATAACTGGCAAACAGCGCTCATTCGCACCCAGAGCAATTATTCGCCATATCAGACTGTCATGATATAGTGGTCCGCTGACCGACCACTCATCATTTATAGTAGCGTGCTTTAAAACTTCGATATTGTTAATAACCAGCTTTGGCTGCAAGTGACTAGAACATATCGTAAATTTGAACATCACAACACACTATGCAAAAATATAAAACCCAGCTTATATTATTCCATAGATAAATAAGCATACAGTGCAATGTCTAACCATAGAAGCTCACTCCAGGATTGGTACTAGCCTGAAATGCATCCTTTTACTCCACAATTAAATTGCATCAACTTTTTAGAATAAGTATTCTTTTAGTCCTAATATTTTGAAGCTGACATCAATTTAGTTCTGAAAAAATTTTGACACCAATTTAGTTCTAAGTTCTAACACTTTGAAACCGGACATTAATTTTATCATTCAGTCAAATTATCAATAACTCCCATTATAATTAATCCTAATTGTCTGAGCTATGCTTCTTAGGTTTCTTCTTTGACTGAATAGGGAATAATTTCCATCTCATCAATTTGAGAATAAGCAAGTAACCATAACAGAAGTTGCAGATAATTTAATATAACAATAAAATCAATGTCAAAATTCAAAATGTTAGGATTTAGTTGATGTCAAAAAGTTATTCAGACCAAACTGATGCCAACTTCAAATTGTTAAGACTAAAAAGGATATCCAATCAATTTTCAAGTACCTGGAAATGGTCAATTTCAGCAGCTTGTGATAACAACTCCAACAGCAAACAAGGCCAATCAGTACTGGAATGCGTCAGAGTCCTCGAGACACGCCGGTCCGATTCATATGAGCAATGGCATTGGCCCTCCACCCTTGCTGAACCTCAATCACCTTCTTCGCCAGCTTCAGCGCCACAACCGCCTCCTTGAAATACGAAGCCTCCTCCACAGACAACGCATTCTTCTTCCCCTTCTCCCCAAGCCCCAAAACCCGCTCGATCTCTGCGGCATCACACCGGGCAGAAAGCGCGAAAATCGCGCGGTCCCACAGCGCGGCCGGCGAGGCAGCGGCCCTGCCGACAACAGGGGATTTGAAGGAGGCACTGCTACTGCAGCCGCCGCCGCCATTGAATAGCACGCGCTGGAGAGCGGCGGTGAGGCCGTGCCACTTGCTGAGAGTAAGGAAAATCTGTTGGGCGGTTATGGTGCCCATCCGGACGCCGCTCTCGGCCATGGACTCGAGGCATCGCTCGAGACTTTGCCGGCAGTCGGAGAGGGCGGGAGGAGGGCAGTTGGACCACGAGGCCCACGGGAACGACTGCCCGTGCGACGGGTGGTGGCCTTTGATGGATTCGGCGAAGTCGACGTAACCGGTGAGGTGAGGGCCTTTGTTCCAGTCGCTGAGTAAACCTGCACAAAAAAATTTTTGCAAGAGTGAGGTGTGGATAAGAGAAAGTGATTTTTTTTGGTACCTTTCATTTTTGTGGTAGAGAGAGAGAGAGAGAGAGGGAGGGGAATGGTTACGTTCGAGAATGAGGGTGGTTTTTCCGACGCCTCTGGGACCGTGAAGGACGAGAGGTTGCGGGACGCGGTGGTGCTGTGCGTGGTTGTTTAAGATGGTTTCGAGAAGGGGTCTTGGAATGATTCTCCATGGCTTCTTCGCCATTACTTAGGGACGCGCTAATCGTGGCTAGTATTGATTCTACTTGTCGGAGCAAAATTTTGCGGGTGAGGTACAGTGATTGAATGAATGAGGGTTTTTGGGGGGGTTTTACCTGACTGCACCAAAGTCCAAACACTATCTAGGAACTGGGGGTGCAGTGCCAGTGATCAATGCACGGGTATTCTTTTCCATAGTTGTTTTTAGAGTAAACAAGCATTTTTATTCCAAATATTTTTAATTTAATATCAATTTAGTATTAATAAAATTTTTAGCATCAACTTAATCATTATTTTTAAAAATTTTAACATCAGTTTTATTATAAAAAAAAATTTCATCAATTTAGTCATAACATTTTTTATTTAAACATCAATATAATTGCAATTTTTTTATTTGACATCAATTTTTTCATTTATTTAAAATTGAAATACAAAAAACTAACTAACTTGACATCAAAATTGAAAAAAAAGGTTAGGATTAAATTGATATCGAAAATTTTGTTAAGACCAAACTTTAGCTAGAACCTTCAAAAAGCTTAAATGCAATATGTTTTGTGACAAAACCAATTCAAATAAAATATTTTGAAGAACGACTAATGTCTTCCTTGAGTTTCTTGTCATAGCATACAAATTATTTCCGGATTGCATAACGCGGACTTAAAGCTAAAATAACTTCACTTTGCATCTGCAAACATGATTTATCTCATATAAGGAGATTGAATTTAATAGAAGTGAATATTATATCGTGGAAGTATACATACATGCCTTTCGGAAAAAAGATATCAAAGACAAGTACAATAAACCAAGATTTGGGACTTCAAAAAGTAGCCCTGAACATAAAAAGAACGCTTAACAAGAAGATATTAAGAAAACTCTGAGAACAACGTGCTGCACCATCTTCAATCATCATGATCGCAAAACTTTCAACATCATAAAGCTTGGATTGAAGATTTGAAGACCAAAGATTTATCAAGGGACTGATTCCGCACTTCAGAAAGCTCACTTCATTGTGAAGCATTGAACGTTCCTGGAAAATGGGAAATTTGAATTTTTGAAATTCAAATTTAAAGTAAATTAGTTTGAACCTGGTGGTCATCCCTTCTACCAACATGATCAACTAGCTTCTAGAAGAAGGAATTCAAACCACGTTTAGAAAGTAAGAGTAGTTTCTAAGTAATGTAGAAACCTTATATCTCACAACGGCTTCTGCAACGCTCTGAACAATAGACAGGCTACTCTTCTATATTGCTTTTCAAGACACAAAAGGATGATCAACACGTGTCACTTGAGATCTATTCAGGGGCAACGGTCACATGGAAGACGTTTATAAATAGAGATGTTGTACTTCAACATTAAAAGGCTGATGCTGCATAAGATAGGAACCTCTGTGCAAATCTCTCTTCATGTCTAGCAAGGTTCATCATATCATCATGTAATTAGTCTCCTTGCTTGTAAAAATTTTCTTTCCTCGTTCTTGAATAGTTATATGATCTTTCTAGGAAGAGTTATGGGAAAGAAGTCATTCAAGTTATCCAGGTTATTCATGTATATTTTAAGAAAACTTGAGTGTAGGTTAGTTTGAGTGGCACCCTAAACACAAACATTTATATCCTTGATCTAGTAATGATCAGTGAGATAACTTGGAGAGGCTGGTGAATAACTACTTTCAACGTGATAGTAGTTGTCTCCTGGTCACGGGTTTCAACTTGGAGGGGGAAGACTACTCAGTTCAACTTGGAGAGGCTAGTGAATAACTACTTTCAACGTGAGGAGTAGGAGTTATCTCCTGGTCACGGGTTTATCTTGGAGATGGGGAAGAGCTCCTGTTCAGCTGGAGAGGCTGGTGAATAATTAGTTTCAACATGATAGTATGGGTTGTCTACTTGTCACGGGGTTAGTTTTGAAAGGCTAATACAAGACTACTCAAGGTTCAGCTCTGGAGGCTGGTGAATAACTACTCAACTTGTGACAATGGGGGTTGTCCGCGGTCATAAGTGAGAGCTTGGGAAAGCTAATGTAAAGACTATCCAGTTTCTTCTTAGTTTGAGAAAGATGTTTAGTGGAACCTCAACATGTGTTGAGATCCTGGATATAGGTAGGTTTGGCCGAACCAGGATAAAAATACTTGTGTCACTTCTTCTTATCCCTAATGTCCTTTACTTTCTTTGTTGTGCTGTATATTTTAATTTTTCTGATATATCGTTTTGTCTGTCTATCACTCCTTCTATGCTTTAGAAATCTACTTTCTAAAACAGCTAACATGTTTTCCGTTGCACTTCAAGCTTAGTGCTTGATAGTATTTCTTTAAATGTTTCATATGCGAAAGGAGGAAAGCACGATTCAACCCCCCTTCTCGTGCACTTTTATATCTACAAGTGGTATCAAGCCAAGCTTCTGAAGGGTTGAGAAGTCTAACTACCTAGAGGACAAAGATCTGAGGAAAAAAATAGCATGAATCTACAGAAGATTACTCTACCAACTTATCTTTTTCTATGAGACTCCTGGTCTAGCAAAGCAAAGGATATTTGGAATAATTGCACATGCTGCTTGAAGATCTTGATGAAAAGTATTCTATCTCATAAATGAATACTCTTTGTGGATCTCTTAATATCCATGATATCAAGCTCTTTGAGTTTCATGAGGGACTCATAAAGAAGAGTATGTTCTTTGTTCCTGAAGTCAACGCATCAAAAGCAAAGTAAGGCTATATGCAATGGAAGTTGTCGAAACCTCAATTAAAGATGATGTATTTGATGAAATATTTGAGATTGAAAACATAGAGAGAGATCTCCATGTTCATGATCCAACTATCAAAAATCTGAAAAGGCTAAGCCAGAAAGGAAGAGACATCAATCTCAGGAAAGACAAAAAGGGCAAAGAATATATTGAAAGAGAAACCTTATTGAGATAAGAAGAATCTTTATGAACCTTTTTATCCAAAGCTCCTAATCACTCTGAAAAGTTTTCTCTTTCAAGAAGAAAACCTAGGTAGCTACCTGGAGCATCTCTAAAGATATAAAGAAAAGGTAAAAATGTCATGATGAGCCAGAATATGTCACAAATTTATACTTCATGGCATGAGTACACCTCAACGGTAAAATGCGAGTTAGAGTAGTTGAACTCGATATATATATATATAATATTTGCACTGGATGATGAGTCCTGGATATTTCTCAAACTTCTTCCTCTAATATATCTCATCTTGAACGTGTTCTTAGAAGGTTGCTTCTGAATCTAAAATTATAGGTCTAAAGCTAAGTATATCTTAAGCGTTTATAAGTATTTGTTTCAGAAAGCCTCAAAACTTAAGAAAACTTCATTGCTTCTTATATTGACTAGAACATATATATATGGTTCAAAATCCTTGCCTTTATGCAAGAGGTCAGAATTCATAGTTTTAGAAAACAAATTTTGGGATATGAAGAGGAAATACATGAGAAAAATCAATACAACCTCATTCAATATCTCTATATTGTGATTGCTTTCTCTACCATAGGAAGGTATACCCACCTAATAAATGATTCTTGAGAAAGGAATCCTTTGCAAAGGATGGGAAACCTCTCCATTGAAAGCTAACTAAAAAGGACCCAAGAAAGTCTGGGTACTAAAATAAAAAACTATTCATATTGCAAGTATGTCTGAAAAAGTCCAGGCTCAGTGCCAAGGAACAAACGATGATGACTGCACAGTACTTACCTTGAAATCAAGAAGTGGATCAAAAGCTCAAACCCTAAGATCCTTAAATGACTCAAGCTGATGATGAATGAGCTTAAAGAAGTCTTTGATAATGTTTTCGAAGAACTAAAGGAAAATTTTGAGAAAATGAGTCTTAAGGAAGTTCAGAAAGCAAGCTGATGAAAGTTAAATCTTCAAAAAGTAAGCTTTAGAACATCATAAAGCATGCTCAGAACTAAAACGATCAAAGAATTTTTTTGGACACAAAGAAGAGCAATCTGAAGATAAAATAGAAGCTGAGGAATCTCAATGATATAGAAACTTCAAGGGAGTTTCTATAAAGGCGGCCTCTCAAGACAAAGTTCGTGGAGACTTTTCCAAGGGTATGAGGACCATGTCATCCTTTAGAGATATACAAAACTATGCTTTCATCTCCACCTTTGAACCTAAACGTATTAAAGAAGCTTTGAGAAAATCAAAGTTGGGTGGATGCTTTGCAAAAGAAGCTGACCAAGTTTGAAAAAGGCAAAGTCTATTTGACTAGTTGAAAAATCATCATTAGTATAAAGGAGTCTTCCAAGAACGTATTCAATGGTGCTGAAAAGTCATGAAAAACAAAGCAAGTTTAGTCGCACAAGGTTATAATCAACAAAGGGGATTGATTATGATAAAACCTTTCCATCAGGAGCTAGGTTTGAAGCCTCAAAATGCTACTTGCTCTTGCGCCTTCAAGGAATTCACTCTCTACTAAATGGATGTTAAGTCTACTTACTGGATTCCTCTCTAGGAATTTTATGTAAGCGCTTCCTAGTTTTGAGAATGAAGACCTTCCCAACCATGTCTTAAAGCTAATGAGGGCTGTCTAAGGTCTGAAACAAGCTCCTTAAGCTTAGTACGAAAGACTAAGCACTTTGCTGAGAAATGGATTCATGACAAGAAGACGAGTAGAAAGACCGAGTATGTAGTTATTGCAATTTGTTGCACCCAATGCTATGGATAAGAAATCAGCCGAAACATTATTTCTTAAGGTACTTCAATATCCATATTCTCTGATAATACTCGTGCTATCTATCTTGCTAAGGTTCTTTGTCACTATATATTCAAGCATAGTTGGAAAACATTTTTAAAAGATCTTGTTCAAAAAAGGGATGTTGAGATAATGCTTGTGAATCCTGAAGACCAAGTGTCGATACATTCACAAAACGATTAACTGAATATCTCTTGTGTTTTAAAAAGCTTTTGAAACTTAAGGCTTTATATAATCTGCATATGCATTCATACATGAACATCTCTGGTCTTTTGTTGGCTATAGTTTTGATTCTGGGCATGTTAAAGAAAAGGAGAAAGATTGTATGTGGATGAAGGTTTTGGTGAGAAGGTGTTAGAGAGAGTAATGGCAGTGGGAGATTCTTTGAGGGTGCAAAAGGATGAAGGGCATGACGTTAGAGAATGAGAAAGAAGGTAGTGAGTAGTGAATAGTGGGTGTGTGAATGAATTAGTGGGAAATTAATAGGAAGCATAGAGAATAGGAGGCGGTGAAATTGAAGTATCACTACTGTGAAAAATTGTGGAGACAATTATAGATATTTTTTAATTTGAAGGGATAAGTTTCAATGGGAAAAATTTGGGTTAAAAAATGGATTCAGTGATGGGTTAAAGAGAGTGGTGGTGGTGAGGCCAAAGAGTTTTTCAAACATCATCCTGAATGGTGCTATTTTTGCTGTGAATTCAATCATGCGTAGAAGGCCCAATAATCAAGTGATAACTTCAACAATGTTTTAGCTCAATTTCTTATCGTACAAACAATTTTCAGATATAGGCCTAAGCATTAAGTAATCCTAAGTAGATCCTGAAGCTTAAGAATGTTGAAGGCCAAACTGTCATGACCCAACTTGGGAATGTGACCGGCACGTGAAGAATCTTATCCCTACGTAAGCCTCGTGACCTTTGAGTCTCTTTATATCATATTTAAGTATGAAAACCATTTAGATCATAGTTCAATCTCTAACTATAAATCTCATCCTCTTTGGAAAACCATTCATTATAAATAACTAACCAGGCTCTGAATATATCTCTTTAATACAAAATATAAGAGTTGCTCTTTGTACAAAATAACCATGAAATCTATAATTCATGTAAATACAAAATAATCATGATAAACAATGTAAATCTATCTCTATGATTTGGGATCCTACCCGCAATGCTCCTGGAGCACTCTATATCAAAAGCAAAAAGAATACTTCACTCCAAAGTGAAGCTTACCACTGAAACTATATCTACTACTAGGGAGGAGGTGGCTAAGGAGAACCCAATAGCTCCTGTATATGTCCTGAAAAAAGGGAAAAAAGTGAGTTTCATCTAAAATTCATGAGCAAGCCCTCACCCGTAACCTTCTTATAGGACAACAATAAGAGTATACATATATAATCATAAACCTCAATAAATACAATTGCTCTAAAATCATTTTCACACACACACACAATAGCTCTAAAATCCATAATATTTGAAAATATAATCAACAGTACTAATAGAAAAATATGGATATCTAATTATGTACACTAAGTAACTTCATAATTTCTTTAGTTATGCATGTTAACTATGGCATAATAATATTCTCACTTTGTGGTTTTGAAGAACCTAAATTGGACACCTAACTAGGTTTTATATCTGCTTTGTAAGATTGTTCTTAAGGACAACTGGTTCCAATGTTAACGATTGGGGTTTAGCCGTTAATTCACTATTTCTTTATAGCTACCGTCTAGTCTCTAAATCATAAAAACTAATTATTTTCTCTAATCTCTATACTGGGCTCTACTCTTAATTCAAAGCTTTATTATCATAAATATAATACTCTGAAGTCATTATGGAAGTCATAAATTCTCTAAATAATCATATTCATAAAGTTGATAAACTCAATAATAATCTCTAGTTTCTCTAAAATCATTTCTAAATCATGCATTCATGCAAACTCTTAAGAAAATAACTCTAATAATCAATATAAAGATCAGGATTCAAACCTACTCACCTGGAGGAGGGAAAGGTTGGTGTCAACACCAATAGAGATCAGAGGAGAGATGACATCAACATCTACCATAACAACCATAAACTCTAGATTAATCTCTAATACTCTCTAGATAGTTCTAGTCTAACTCTAACAATATTGGGGAGCACCCCACTTGACAACAATGGAGAACAATAATAACCAAAACTCTAGAACATGGAATGGAAAGAAGAAGGTAACAAAAACCCACAAAATCCCTTATCTTGATCTTGGAAGAATAAGTATTTGAGAAGGATTGAGAGAGGAAAGGTTTGAGAGTGTTTTACGAGAGAAGGGTTTCGATTTGAGGATAAAATCTCGAGTGTATGGTGTTTTAAAGGGTAGGGGCTCACTACTCAAAACTGCATCATTTCTATTGCGCTCAGATCGAGGATCCTCCCTGGAGTGGGTAAATCTGACAGTGATCCTGAACACACTACTCACTCAGCGAGGTTGTTGGAGCAAGGACAACGTCTTGCTCCTTTTGCTAGCTATAATGAGATTCTTACTCCAGTGAAGTTTTACATAATTTTAGAGAATTCAGCTACCGTGTAGTTTACATCCTGGGGGTTTTTTAGGGTACTTTGAGGCTACTAGGTTTTCAAACTAGAGACATATGGATCTAAGATATTACATACCCCCCTTAAAAGAGATTTGGTCCCTAAATCTTAAAACATACATTAACAAGGGAAAAAATATGGATACTTAATCCTCATGGCTTCTTTGGCTTCCTAAGTGGCTTCCTCGCTACTTGGTTCCTCCAAATTACTTTCACTATTGTCATTTCCTTTGAGTGAAGCTTCTTGATCTGCCTATCCACGATGGCGATCAGTTTTCTTCATATGCTAAGCTATCATCAACTTGGACAGCTGCGATGTGAGCACGTGAGACTAATCTGCGTGTATTTTCATACTAACATGAAAGACTGGATGAATAGTTGATAAACTAGGAGCTAGCTTGGTAACTGTTATTGTAAGAAAACTCTATCAATGGCAAGTGATCACTCTAACTCCCATCGAAATTTAACACACAAGCTCTAAGCATATCCTCTAAAGTCTAGATCGCTCTATTGACCAAGCCATCCGTTTGTGGATAGAAAGCTGTGGTCAAGTCCACATGAGTCCAGAGCCTCTTAGAAAGCTCTCTAGAATCGCGAAGTAAACTAGGATCCTCTATCCTTGACACTGGCATATGCCATGAAGTCTGACAATCTCATCTATGTAAAGTTGGGCATACTAGCCACTAAAGGTCGTCTTCACTGGTAGGAATTGAGCTCACTTGGTCATTCTATCTACAATTACCCATATGGAATCAAAACCACTAGTGGTTCGAGCAAACCTCACTATAAAGTCCATGGTTACCTCTCCCACTTCCACTATAGGATCTCTTGATGTAGTAGCCCCTGTAAGCCTTTGGTGTTCAGCCTTAACTTCCTGACACCAAACATGGGTTGGGAGGGAACGGAGCATGCCTTATAAATGTGTGGATACCTCCCCCATTTAGACGCGTTTTTCCTTTGAGAGGAGGGAAGAGCAAATCCGTGAGGGACGCCTACTTAGACCCCGAAGCGAACAATATCTGCATGCCGGTTGTGACACTCATACTAGGAACGATACGTAACTCCCAAATGTGACAGATGTTAAAAGTGGTATTAGAGCCTGGTTTTCCTTGCATGTCACTGAGCAAGTGTCCATAAGTATCATAGCATTTATGTAAATGGAAGCGTGCCTATTTGCATTAATGAAGTGTTACTTGAGGTCTTTACGATGGTCAATCATGTCTAGGTTTAGAGATAGAGTCTTGTCTTCCTTTATATGATAAGTATTCTTTATCTTTTGTATTCGTGATCTTCAGGATCTAGTATGCCTCCCCTACGTCATCCTTCTTCATGTCGTCGCCATAGCAGCGGTTCTTCCAACTCAAATGCCGCTTCAAAGTCTTGAGAGGCTTTGGTCACACTCTTCACGTGTTGGCCAGGTCAGGCTGAGGCTACGTTGTAGCCACCCTCGGTGCAGTAGCTGATTAATTATTAGACTTTACTCTTTGTTTCAGTTCCTTAATCATGCTTTGAAAATACTTAGTGAAATTACAAGCCATTTTTTTAACATAATTGAAAACATGAGCCGCGCTTAACGTGAATGATTTAGCAAAATTTTAAAAGACACATAGGAATTTACAAACATCACATCATAATATATTGGCTCCATCATATAGCATCCATAAGCACACCATAATACATATACATAATAACCTCACTCATACATTCCCGTCTTAAACAAATACATCAAACTAGAATACATAAGACAACATATGCACTTTAAGTAAATAACCTTAAAAGTCGAGGAGAGCTATCCTAAAACTAGGGTATATGATCACGCTCAAATCTATTAAGAACTTTCTACGGCCACTGCCCTGAAATGGTGGAATATATCCTGTCTACGAATTCCTTTAGAAAGGGGCACACGAGATGTACTGGGCTGAGGACGCATGGATGGTCTTCGTGCCAATCTTGGCTGCACCACAGTTCCTCACTACCCTCTCCACACGCAAGGGAGTAGGAGGAGCTCTCCGAATATACATGAGTAGGGGTATCCTTGATGGATCCGTCTAGAGAATACCTCGTTTGAGGGACATAATGGAATACCATGGACAGCAGATGAGGCGGAGTAGCGTAGCATCCTTTCATCATGTGGATGGGCGTGCTCAAAAACCATTTCGTCACCATACGGAGAAGACGGGAAAACGATAACTAGGAACGGGGTGTGCAAATGGACGTCCTACAAAAACAAAAACACGAACCGCACACCTTCTTTCAAAGTGATATGAACGATGCTCTGTTCGTAGTGAAATTCCCATGTAGGGGTATCAACATATAGGACGAATGTCGCCATCGTATCTGAAGACAATGACAGAAATAAAGAAAGGGAGTGAGAATCTTGCTAAAGAATTCTAGGTATCTCCTTCTATAGTGTCATCATCAAAGTCTCTAGGAACCTCGGGGTTATTATAAAATAGTGAGCATGCTAAGATTCATTATTAAGTTCAGAAAAGTACTTTACCAAGGTTCGTCAATTTTTAAATCATGCGTCTTATAATGCATTATAAACTTAGCATGTCATATTTATAATAAACTTTTCCTTTTATCAACGCATCATATTCCTCATCATCATATCATAATAACATGCATAGAAGAATATCATATTTCATTTCTTTAGTGCTTTAGGTGACTTAAAATCTTATCATCATCATTATTTTCCTTGGGGGCCGCCCTATACTCCACCCTTTTGGAGCAATCTAGGTTATGAGCTCATACCTTACTAATTGTCACTAGCATATACTTATCCCTTTTGATAAGTTAAAATCCCAACTTTACCCTTTTGAAAGAACGGTTTAGGGGCAAGAATCACCTTTTCACCACCTATAGTCTGATGGGTCCAAAGGATCATTTCCTCATAAGTTTAAGTCACCATTAAGTCTTTGCATGTTATATCATAATACAATTCTCAATTCATAATCATTCATAACATTTTCTCGTTTATAGTCTTATTCTGGAATAATATATATACCAACTGTAATCATGCATCTGGAGATTCCAGGAAAGAGAGGTGAGTCACAAATGGACATGCTTAAATACCAAGTCTTTCCTAGCCAGAACCTTTCCAAATTACACTTTTACAATAATATACTTTCTTCCAGCAACAAGGGTAAATTTTTAAATAACAAAAAATATTTAATTATTTCATGCATAGGCATTCTCATTGTTTGCAACGGCGCTATAACATGCAAGTCAGAAATCATTCAATGATGTCAAACACTTGATAAGCATCAAATCACTACATAGACTTATCATTTAAAACATCAAAGAGGCATCATCATAAATCCTTATCAAAAGCTCTTAAACAACCGAAACTCTAGAATCGGGCAACCTTAATTATTGAGCTGATTAATTATGCATCTAAGGGACTTATTACCATCAATTATAAGTCCTAAGAACGTTATTAGACTATATGGGGCAGCATAGGTAACTTGTTCTTAAGGTTTTACGATGTGCTAGAAGTTGCCTTTTTAACCCTTTCTCATTACCGATTTTCCTTATGATGCTAAAATTAATTACTAAACTAATTATGAATCATTCTCCCTTAGCTAAACATGATAAAATCTGTTTCTTAAGGTCACTAAAGGCTCTGGACAGAATACATAAATTTCATTCTCTAAAGTTATAGAAATCTTGCTTTTACGGTTTTCTAGGAAGCTAGTTTTATCTCTAACATGCATAGAATCATTCCTTTAGCAATAAACCATAATTATGACAACTTCAACATATTAAACTATCATCATATAGTAGTACTAAACTCAAATTAGTGGCTGAATCATGAACCTCATATAATTGCTTAAAATCACATTTTAAGTACAAGTAAGATACTAGTATCTCGTAAAATCTTTGCAAGGCCTTAAAACTCTTTTAAAAACTAATTCTTTTTGTTATTCTTGAAAGAAATTTTAGAACTAAATTAGTAGCTTATTTAAAATCACTTTAGGCCTACCTTAATCATGAGGCCGATTTATACATTGAAAGAATCTTTACGATTAAAATTTTCACTTAAGATAAAAGGAGCAAGTCTTGAGCTTTAGAGATTTAGGTGATAACTAGAATCATAAACATGTTATGCATCCTCATTTTAATCTTGTCTTTATAAGGTGATAACTTGGAATTATAAACATGATATGCAAGAAACTAGCGGAGGTAGGCACTGGACCAAGTGGAGGGAGAAGAGAATCTTAATAAAAGAAAAATAAGAAACCGGAGCGTTAGTTCGCATTGGACCGAGAGAGAAGAGAATTCTTATTACATCTTATTAAGCTCCAAACTCAAGACTTCTTAAAGAATGAATTCTTTGACTCCAATAATCTTAAGGAAATTGAAAGTGAGTTTTAAAGTTCTTATTATTATGGTTCCAAGAACCTTATTTCTTTGCTTGTGATACTTGGGCAAGTCTTTGGGCTCTAGGATTCTTAGATGATGACATAATAATAAACATGCCATGCGTTGATTCTTTTAGCCATTATAAAATAAAGTGAGAGCATAAAATAAATATGATATGCAACCTTTTATCATCTTTAGAGATTAAGTGACAACTTGAAACATAAACATGAAATGTAAGCTTGGAAATTTAAACATGAGAATGCAAGTTCATTTATTCATTCTTGAGAATTTAGTGATGACATAGAAAGTAAACATGGTTATGCAAGGCATAAATTTAAACATGAATGCAAGTTCATTTTATTTCTTTACTAGAGCTCCTCCAAGACTTTAGAGAAATATAAATTCAACCCAATATATCTTAGCAAGACAAAGTTAAAAATACATCTTTCAAGTTCTAAACTCAAGATCTTTATTTTTACACCATAAAAACATCATTCTTTAAAGTTTTGCATCAAGTGAAATTTTCAAGCTTTAGAGACCTAACTTGTGATGGATTTACAACCCATACTCAAGGTCCTCATCATCAAGCCATCATTTCATTCCTTCTTAGGCCATTTGGCTGAAACCATGGAAGAAAAAATAAGGAAAGAAAAACTGAAATTATAAAGCTTTAAAAACTAGTGAAACCTTCAAGTTTTAGAGGTCTAACTTGTGAAGGCTTTGCAACCAACACTCAAGAACCTTATCATCAAACCATGGTCTCATCATAATCTAAGCCATAAGGCCGAATTACCCAAAAGAAAGAAGGAAGAAAATTGAATTGAAAAAGCCATAGAAAATGTTCATTGATTCAACATTTTTGAGCTAGAAACATAACTTGTCATAGCATAAAATGAACTTAGAAACAACACCCTACCTAATTCTATTTGAAGGGAAGTAAGAGCACTTGGTTTCCTTGAATGAAATGAAAGAAAATCTCTTTGAAAAATTGAAGAAATTCGCCCAAGGAGGAGGAAGAAAGAAAGCTTTTGGTGCTCCTAAAAACTAGAATTGTGTAAGTTATGAAACAAGGCATCTAACACTACCTCAAGCATGCCTATTTATAGAGATTTTGAAGCTCATAAATGGCCAAATGAAGGAGCAAAGCTGGCAGATTTTTCAGATGACAAAGGGAGGAAAACATGGATTTTAGACAAAGTTGCATGAAATTAAGGAATTATGTTTCATGTGACATTTTGGCACTTTGTTTTAGTGCATCATTTGAGTAATAATTCTGATGCATTATTGCTCAAATAATTCAGCCATTACAGCCTCATGGAAGAGGATTTTGTGTGTTCCATGTATTATTTAGGTGTAAGTAAGGTATCTTTGCAAATTAGAGAATTTACGGTTAAGGGCTTAAGTGAATTTGTAAGCAATTTGGGTGTTTTTAAGCAATTTTGGGTTCTAATCAATCTAAATAAATAATTTTGACTCTAGATTAATAATTATAATTTAGTAAGCTTTAATTTGAGCCTAATATTGCTTAGGTTTCATTAGACGAATTGAAAATCTCAAAATTCGCAAAAACTACAAAGACGGGGCAAAATGGTCATTTTGCTCAAAAATTCGAGGCCACCCAGCTTAACCAATGGACAATCATAACTTAAAAACATGTTTTAAAACATTTTAGTGGGGTTCGCTCGGCACAAATTGAGTTAAAATAGCCGCGGGCGTTTTGGTCATTTCGCGCGTCGAAGCTCAAAATTAGGATTCTTCTCCTCTATTAACACACATAACACAAACAATCCCTTATTATCATCAAAACATCCCCTTGAGGATGTGTGGGGCCCACGATCCTCATTTTCTGAGTAAAATAACCTCAGGGGCATTTTGGTCATTTTACACGTACAGAATTCTGGCTTGCGACTTTTGTAGGAATCGCTCATAACCTCTTTTCTAATGTTATATTCCTCTATTGAGGATTGTTTGTCTTAATTTATATAAGAATTATCTGGGTAATTCAGGTAATTTCTAAATGACAGTAAAACTTTACAGGAAAATTTGGGGTGTTATACTAAGACCACAAACTCTCTTCACAAAACTTATTCTACTCCTCATAATCTATCAAACTAATCGATTGGAATTCTATTTCCTCACCATTTATCACCTTGATACCTCATATCCTACTGGCTAAGGGAAGGTTTGATGTTGGTTTGAAGGCCTTGAAGTGAGAAAAATCATTCTTGGAACATCCTTGAAGCCAAGATCCTTAAAGCCATCAAAGTAGGGTTTTCTTTGGCCTTTTCCTTCTAAATTTATTTTGAACATTTTTTTATTGGTTTTGGTCTGAAATTTTTGATTGTATTGGTTGATGATAAATGGATATTGATGTATTAATTTTGTGGAGTGTTCGATGATGTTAAAAAACCCATTTTGGCAAAACAAGTTTTGAATAATGTGCTAGAATTCTAGATTTGTATTGGAAGGTTCTGAATCATGAATTTTCTGATGTATTTGTAGATTTTTTTATGAGATATAAAAATTATATTTTAAGCTAACATCCTAGGCTAGTTCAACAAATTTTCTTGAGCTTTGTTTTTGAATCCTAATGCTTTAAAAAAATCAAGAATCGAAATGGTATCCATGCTGCTTGGATTATTGAACTGAAGCTGCAAATTTGTCTACTTTTTTACCATAGTAAATGATTGAATTTTCATTTGAATTTTTTATAGCATGTTGACAACATCTTGAATTGTAACTGTGATTTTTATTTTGAATTGATTCAATCATTTGCTATGGTTAAAAATTATGAATTTTGGTTTTAAGAGATTAAGTGGTTTCTGAGCCCAAAATTGTCTAATTTTGTGAACATAGTTAGAGAACTCTTTTTGCTCTGAAATTTTTATAGAACCTTATGGACACATTGAAGTGTTGGGTAATTTTTATAGCCTCTAAAATGATTGTTTGATGAGCAAATAAATTTGTGCTAATATGGTGTGAAATATGTCCAATTGTTGGAAATGAACCCAAGACTTGAATTGATAATGTAATGGAATTTTGGTTCTAGTATGATATGAATACTTGATGTTAACTATTTTTCCATGTGACTTGTGATATATAAATTCATGCTAGAGGAAGTAAATAGTGGTTTATGAGGCGTGATTGAAATTGTCTTGTGAATGAATGCCTACATGTGGCTTATGCATGCATTCAGAGAAAAGAGTACATAATGAAATTATGTGGAAAAAGAGAATGTATAAACGTCAATTGTGCATGTTCTGACATATAGACAAAACGAACAAGATGTAGGTTGAATGAAGGGAAGACAAAAAGAGAAACTTCCCTAGATATATTATAAGGAAGGCAAAATGAGGAACTTCTTCAAAGATATATTAAGTCGGTAGATATATTGGCTAGAAATAGATCTATGTGAGATTAAAAAGGAAAAGAATGAAGTCCGATGATCACGTATAGGAATGAGCTTAGTCCTCAAGCGTCTATTTCCTTTATGTGGTGTGATCCACTATAAATACCATTTGACATAAACTATTTATTGTGGAGTTGTCCATGGCAGGATATCCGTTAGGTATAAACTAAGTCTTTTCTATGTCAATAAAAAGAAAAATGTGCTGATTTGATTTCTATGGCTATAAATGAAACCATATCACTTTGGGATAATTTCACTGCATTTATCATATACATACTCATGTTATTTTGAATTGTCTGCCTTGGATGATTTACTATTTGTTGGAACATTATGGTATATATGTATTAAGTGATTGAATGCTAAAAGAAATTCACTTCAAAGGGATGATTTTAGAACTTTAAAATAAACCCTTAATATATATTGCATGATCACATTTTCTTGATAAATGAAGACTAGGGCGATGATGATGACATTATGATCATGTAACTGGGGAGTTGCCCTCCTGAGAATTGTATAATTCTCACCCCTATGTGTTTTTGTGTTCCGTGTCACCTCCAGGTTGATTCAGAACAATGGGGCTGCTACGTGAAGAGCTCAGGATTGTAGTAGCTTAGTAGTTGGTGTTTTTATTCTATGTACTTAGTTGGAGTTATATGTATGTAAATGTAATAGGGGACATATACGTATTAAAGCTCATAGAAGAGCTTCCTTTTGTACTTAACTATGTATTCAATAAATATTGTGTTTCTTTGTTATATATTTTAATAGAATTTCGCTTAGTTATTACACACGTTAATCGAGCTTACTATAGATATTCAAGAAAGGTCAGCTAATTAATAAGTAACAACTCTCAAGTACGATGTCATGACTTCAGGATGAAGTTGTACATAGGAGGATGTTACAAAAGGTATCAAAGCCGGTCTTAGGATCAATGTGCCAGCAAGGACATGGGCACCTTGAGAAGGGGTGGAACTTGTATGCCTTATAAGGTGTAGATACCTCCCTATGTAGACATGTTTTCCCATTAAGAAGACGAAGAGCAAATCGGTGAAGGTTGCCCAATTAGGCTCCAAAGGACAATACCTGCATGTTGGGTGTTACACTTACACTGGAGACGGCGATACGTAACACTCATATGTGACAGATATTACATTTGATTTCTATGTGCTTAGTTCTAGAATGCAAAGCTGGATTTTTAGACAAGTTTATAGCACTAAGTTGTCACAAAATAAAGAAATATTTTCAAAATCAAAGTTATAATGAAGTAATTGATACTTTTTCCATATTAGCTGAGTGCAACGCTTGAGGTAGCCATATATTCTTCTTCTCCAGGAAAGAGCCACAGTGTTTTGGTTTTTGCTACTCCATGAGATAGGTGAGTCTCCTAGGAAAATGAGGAGCTACTTGCGCTCTTCCTATCTATCCTATCACTTGCAAAATCTACATCACAAAATCCTACATGATTAAAAGAGTTAGACTTAGGATACCATAAACCAAGAGAAGATGTTCCAAGATATCTGAGGATTCTTTTCACTACTGCAAGATGTGATTCTTTTGGACAAGATTCAAACCAAGAGCATTACCTAACACTATAAGGCAATGTCAGGCCTTGATGATGTTAAGTACATTAAGGAGCCAATCATGCCTCTATACATTGTTTCATCAACATCCTTTCCATGTTCATCTTTGTCAATCCTCAATGATGGATGCATTGGATTTGCTATAGGTTTTGCTTAATTCATCTTGAATTTCCTTAAAAACTCCTTGGTGTATTTATCTTGATTGAGAAATATCCCTCTTGATGTTTGCTTTATTTGTAGACTAGGGAAGAAGGTTTGCTCACCCATCATACTCATATCAAATTCATTAGCCATGAGCTTTGAAAATTCTTCACATAAGCAATTGTTAGTAGAGCCAAAAACAATGCCATCCACATAAACTTGTACTAATGAAATATCATCATTTTGGCTTTTAATGAAGAGAGTTGTAGTAATCTTTCCTCTTTGAAATTTGTTATCTTCAAGGAATTTGCTTAGCCTTTCATACCAAGATCTAGGAGCTTGTTTTAAACTATATAAGACTTTGGATAGCTTAAGTACATAATGAGGATATCTTTTATCTTCAAAACCTAGGGGTTGTTTGACATAAACTTCTTCCTTAATCAAACCATTTAAAAATGCACTTTTAACACCAATTTAGAAGAGTTTGAAACCTTTGTGAGATGCAAATGTTAGTAGCATATGAATAGCTTACATTCTTGCTACCTGGTGCATAAGTCTCATCAAAGTCTGTACTTTTTTGTTGGTTGTATCCTTGAGCAACTAACCTCGCTTTGTTTCTAATGATGTTGTCTTTCTCATCAAGTTTATTCCTAAAGACCCATCTAGTTCTAATGATAGATGTAGATTAAGGTCTAGGAACAAATTCCATACTTCATTCTTGTCAAATTATTGAAGTTCTTCTTTCATTACCCTGACCTAAGCTTCATTACTCTTGCCTCATCAATGCAACTTGGTTCAATCATGGAGATGATTGCTTACTGATTTTGCTTAAGGAATGATCTTGTTTGTCTTCCTTGAGCAATGATGAATTCATGAGGATAGTTGTTAGAGGATCTCCATTCTCTAGGAATATTTTTCTTTCAAACTATTTGCTACTCTTCATTGTCAGCTTCTATCTTAGGTTTAGGTTCTACAGCTAAAATATCTCCTGTTGGGACAAGAAATCTTTTTGGTGATTCATTAGAATTTGTGATCTAGATTATGTCCTTGTGTTTTTTGTTTGTGTAGTATTGAATTTTCATTTTGTGGACTTTTTTTGTTTTTTGCAATAATAGGATTAGATTCACAGAAAACAACATGTATGGTTTCTTCCATAGTTCTAATGTTATTGATGAGAATTTTATATGCTTTGCTTCTAGTGAAATAACCAACAAATATGTCATCATATGTCCCAGCATCAAATTTCCCAAGATTATCTTTGTTATTCAGGACAAAACACTTGCATCCAAAGACATGAAATAGTGTAGAGTTGGTTTGGTTCCATTCCATAGCTCAGAGTTTTCTTTAAGATGGATCTTATAAGGGTTTTATTTAATATATAGCATATTGTGTTCACAGCTTCAGCCCATTAATACTTTGAAGAATCATTTTCGTAGATCATAGCTCTAGCCATCTCTTGCAAGAATCTATTTCTAATTTTCAACAACCCCATTTTGTTGGGGAATGATAATGGGCATTTATGCCACTTATCTTGCTACCAAACCTTAGTTTTTTGCATGAGTTTTATTTTGTCATTGATGTAATTAATTACTATGAACACCATATTTTGTCCGGGTTTTTTTGCAAATAAGGAAAATAAAAAAAAATAACAAAACAAAATCTTTTTCTTTCCATTAGCTTTTTTTTTCTTTTTTTTTAAAAAAATTAATTTAGTTTTCTTAATTAGCATAAAATCTTTCTAAATTAGTTAGCATCTTTTCTAATTAGCATCAAATTATTATTTCAATCATTTTTTTCCAATCAAATCACATTTGTTTCCATCAGAATCATATCATAATCATCTGCATTAATTCTCATATTTGTGTATAAATAGATATATTGTTCGGACAACAAAATGAAGAAAAGAAAACCCGACAGGGGGCGAAACCAAATTACAAGAGAGAAATTACATACAAAGGGATAGAGGTGTGGCGGCATATCTCCTGGCCTTTTCACCTCAATTCACAAAACTTAGCCACCACTATCATCCTCAAGCCACAGCCTTAACCACCCTTTTACAACCGCATAGCCTTCTTCCTTCCACCATTATCACACCCATAATTTTGTTGCAACCATTATCATCACAGCCATTCCCAACCCAACCAAAGAAAATCAATCTAGAAATAAAACCAAATCAATCAGCACATCAAGACCAAAATAAACCCAAAATCAAAATACAAAAATTTAGAAAATTAAAAAAAAGAAAAGGAAGAACCTAGGGATCCCACCTTCTCTTCCTTGCCACCGGCACCTCTCCCATCAGCCCGTGAAACCCGCTCTCCCTTTGCCCCAAGCCGCCTTTGCTGGAGCTCCGCAGGACCCATCATCGTAGATCGAAGCCAGCTTCCGCCGCAAGAGGAACCACCACGTCGCACCCGTTCGCGCCCAACCCTCCGCCGTTGTGCACTTCCCGATCTCACCGCCTGCCTCGTGAAGTCGTACGAACCTCCGCCCATACCACTGCACGTTGTCCGAAAGCCGCCGTGAAGCCGCTTGCCCTGCGCAAGACCGCCGCCCAACTTCGCCCTGCGCAACCGGCCGCCGCCAAGAAACGCCAGCCCCGTCGCGTCAACCTCCGTGATGCTCCACTTTCCCCTTGCCTCGTCAACCGCCGCACCAACCGTCGCCGAGAGCTCTCCTCTTCCCCCACGAAGCTCGCCGCCAACACCTAGCGCCGCACCCCACTCCCTTGTCCCTCCGCGAAGCTCCGCCACGCCGCTGCACACGCACGAAGTAGCAAGCCTCTAGCTAAGCTCCGCCACCACGCCTCCTTCCGTGCCTCCCCACCTGCTCCCGATGTCTCTCTCGTTCCTGCTATTTCTATTCTGTGTGCAGTCATCCATTAGGTTACTAAATTGGGAATTGGGGCTTAGGATGAGTTTGTCTTATTTTGGGTTAAGGGTCTTTGTGTTGTGTCTAGTTCTTTTTTTATTTACTTGGGCTAGAGTCCTTTACAAAAATGTGATCTTAGGCTTTGTTTTTGGTTTTAAGGTTTTGGGCTTTCATTCTTTGGGCTAGGCTTATCTTGCTTTAGTTGGGCTAATCTTTTAGAGCTTAGGATTTAACTGGTAAAATAAAATATTTTGTCTGTGCAATAATTAATAATTGTGATTGAAAGGTAGATGACTCCTTTATGTACTATTAAATTTTAAGGGTTTATTGAATAGCTTAATGCTAACTTAAATCCCGTGCAAAAAATCTGATTTATCTATTAATAAATTATCAGTCAAAAGCCCATTTTCAAAATTAAAATTAATCAACACACTTTTCATTTTATTTCTTTTTAATTAAAATCCATCAACACACACTTATTTTCTACAGAACGACGTGGCTTTAAGTTCCTCATTGCACTAGAGGATACGTCGCGTAGCCAACAACTATCAAGCCAAAATTAATTTTTCATTAAATCTTGTTCTCTTTTAATTTTTTTTTCTTTCTTTAATTTTATTTATTTATTTTTTATTTCTATTACTTTGGGAAAAAATAAATATTTTAAAGTTATAAATTAATTTGCATAACGAGCTCTAGGGTAACTGTATTTAAACGGATGTATTAGGGTGCAGTGGGATTAAGTTTCCACCCTTCCCTAATCATAATTAGACTCCTACTCAAATCTTTTTCAAGAATAGTTTTATCAAATCAAAAGGTTTTCCAATTTTAATCGGAATTAAAATTAGTGGCGACTCCTCTTTTTAAAATCGGTTGTCATTCTCGTCGCGGCACTCTGCGGTATGTTGTAACAATTACGATTTTGATTTATTCCTCATTGTGTAATGTTGGAAGAATTATTGGCTTTTACACTAATTTTGGAATAATTTGTAATTACACACCATTGTGTTTGACTTGCCTCTTTGAGTATAGTTTTGTGCACAGGAGCTTTGAATTAAGTACAAAGTGTCAAGAACAAGGCTGGGAACTCTCTAGAAGAAGCTTGAATCCAAGAGATTGCAAAAAGGGACCACAACCATGAAAGCTTGCCTTCAGGTAAACGTTACAATGCTCATTTAGCCCTAAACGCTTGGCAATCCAATTAATTTTTTGGCCTCATCATTTTGGTGAGCGCTCAATGCTTGTGCGATCATAGGACATCAGTTTAGTGATATGTTTTTGGGCCCATTTTTTGAAAGCAATATATATAGGAATGTTATAGACTTTTACCCTAGTTTTGGAATCACTTTTAGGTTGCCACTTTTAGTTGCTATTCATCTCTTTCTATAATCTTTCTTTCCATCTTCTCTCTACACATCTTCTTCTCTATTCTTCTATCTTTTAGGGATTCCATTAGTGAAGGTACTTTGTCTTGGAGATTGTGGCAAGAATTATTGCTATTATTTTCAGATTCTCTCTTATTTTCATTGTTGTAATCCTCTAGAGATAGAAGAGTAGATTTCTTTACTTGTGTAAGGGTTTCCAAATGGATTGGGATGATGTTTGAGACCTCTTTTGATATTAAATATATTGGTTTCTTAATGTTTTGCAGTTTTATTCTTATGATTACTGTGGTGATTGCTATAATCTTTATTGGGATAACTAAATTGGTGATCGTCGTTTAGGGAAACCCTTTGGACATAAATTGATAGATCTACTGGTTTATGTTTAAGGGAGAATATTAGAATTAACTTTCCGATTGGTGGTTAGGCTATAGCACTTGGTTCATCAAATCAATGTGATTTCTAAATAAATTGAGATATCGTTTATTAGTTATTTGCATTGGTCAAATTCTAGAGGTTCGATTAATAATAGAATTGCCAATAATTTATTACCAATAGCCACTAATGGGTTTAATATTTGGTCAATGATAATTAATTTCCAATCCTAGGAATACCTTGCACTAGTGCCTTCTTCATTGTTGCTATTATCTTTTAATTTCAATTGCTATAATTTCATTCTTCCAAACCCCCAATTTTCCCAACTAAGTATTGAAGCCTCCTTGAGAAACGACTTAGATTGTGTCCTTTACTACATTTTTTGTGCAACTTGACATTAAAATAAATTTATAATTTAAGGAGGTAGGCGATAACCTCTGTTCAAATTTTGGCGCCTTGCTAGGGAGGCATTAAAACTTAGTTTATTTTTTCTATTTAATTTAATTTAATTTTTATTTATTTATTTACTATTTATTTATTTTATTTTCTTGCTATTATTCTATTATGTAAAAAAAAAAAATTGTTCTCTTGTATGAGGTGTTCCTTGTCTGTTGGAAATTTCTTACCTCTTGATTATGAAATTGAGAAAACTTTGAGAAAATCAAACAGGCAAAACGTCAACAAGCGGAACCATCTGAACATTCTAATCCTCTGTTTATTGTTTCAGGTAATATAGGTGACATGAGAGATAGGAACATGACACTTAGGGAGCTCATGCTCCTAATTTTGCCCAGTAGCCTTTGGCCATTACGTACCCAGGCTAGACAATGATTTTGAGCTTAAAGAGATATGGTATATGGTTTACCTAAATTCCATGGGTTGTGTGGAGAAAACCCCATCAGTACTTGAAAAAGCTTTATATGGTGTGTTCTAGCATGAGACCTAATAGGGTAGAGGTGGATGATGTTAAGCTGGAGCATTCCCCTTTTCCCTTGAAGATCCAGGAGAAGATTGGTTCTTCAACCTTCCTGATGGGGTTGTAAATAACTAGATTGGAATGAAGAGGCTTTTCTTGGAGAGGTATTTTCCTATCTCTAGAGTGGCTTCTATAAGAAAAGAGATCTCTAGAATCCACTAGTCAAATGAGACTCTCCATGAGTATTGGGAGCGTTTCAAGCTCCTCTGTGCCAGCTGCCCCAACCATCAAATTCCAGAAATCCTCCTCCAATACTTTTATGAAGGTCTTGTACCTGGTGATAGGTGCATGGTTGATGCTGCAAGTGGATGGGCACTCTTGGATAAGACATTGGAAGAAGTTCATAATTTGATTGAGAACATGGCTGCCAATTTCTAGCATTTTGGTTCAGGGCAGCCACAACTACTAGAAGCCTTCATCAAGTGAGCCAGTCAGAGATTCAGGATTAACCCAAACTCTACAAGCACTCTCTGGGTTGATGAAGCAATTGATGGTGAGCCAGGTAGCAACTCTAGTGGTCCTTATGGCCTATGGCATTTGCACTTCCACTGCACATCACAAGATATATGCCTAGCCTTGCAAGATTAATCAACTCCAGGGGTAGCGCAACAAGCCCACTCTAGAATCTACTTCAGAATAGGAGGCCAATTCCCATTTGGGAAAATGTATAATTCCACTACCGGCTCTTCCTACACCTTTATGCTCAGATCCCACTATGACTTGAGACGATGAAGACGATGATGGAACAAATGCAAGAAATTAGAAAAGAAAATGCCCAGCTAGAAAGGAAGTGACTCAAATGAAGCAAAACCAGAGTCAGCAAGCCCCAACGTGCCCAATCCAAGGGGAAATGTCTGTGCTTTCACTCTAGGTCTGGGACAAAAATGCCAGAGGTAACAAGGCTTGCAAATGAAGAAGGACAAGAAAAAAATAGGCAAGAAGAGGTTTTTGTTGAGTGCCACAATGCTTAGAAAGTGCTGCGCTCGCGAGAATGATGATATTTCTCCTGCGATTTGGAGACAGAAGACCCCTGGGTGAGCATGTAAACTAAAGGAGTGTCGCGTGGTCAGCCGAGGAAGAGCACAGAACATAAGAGCCTTTTATTGAATGCAACATGTAACACCCTAATAGTTAACCCAATACACCTAGGTTGTATCTGATTAATTACTAGACTTTACTCTTTGCTTCAGTTTTTTAATCATATTTTGAAAATACTTAGTGAAATTACGAGCCATTTTTTTTAAAACATAATTGAAAACGTGAGCCGCGCATAACGTGAACGATTCAGCGAAATATAACAAGACATATTAGAATTTAAATACATCACATCACATCACATTGGCTCCATCATATAACATCCATAATTACTTAATACATAGATATTTTGCCTACCAACAGAGTTAAGCTAGGTGTAGGCAATCAAACCAACATAAATAGTATATGGATGGAAAAATATCCATTAACGGCACCTACTAATAACACTTCAGAGATAGAATAGATATCCAAGCTCACGCGCAAAGTTTAGCGATACATTCCTCAAGGATAATAAGCTGGTTCACCAGATCAAGTACATCTACCAGGTGAGAGCATTAACGGGAATCATGAATATCACCATCACTTTCTGAAGACGAGATGGAAAGAAAAGAAGAGGGAGTAAGAAACTTATAAAAGAATCTCAGTAGGTACTCACCTTATATGCATTGTGTCATCATCATCGTCCCAGGAACCTCGGGGTTATTATGAAATAGTGAGCATGCTAAGATTGATTTATTAAGTTTGAAAATATACTTTACCGAAGTTCGTCGATTTTAATCATGCGTTTTATAATGCATCATAAACTTAGCATGTCATGTTTATAATGAACTTTTCCTTTCATATATAATAACATAGTTATGCATAAAACCACATCATATTCCTCATCATCATTTGATAATACTATGCATAGCGAAACATCATATTTCTCATCATCATCTCATAAATACTATGCATAGCAGAACATCATATTCACATAATGCATTTACTTAGTTTCTTAGGTGACTTAAAGTTACTTTCATCATCATTTTCCTGGGCCACCCTATACTCCACCCTTTTGGGAGTAATCTAGGTTATGAGCTCATACCTTACTAGTCGTCACTAGCATATACTTATCCCTTTTGATAAGTAAAAGTCCCGACTCTACCCTTTTGAGAGAACGGGCTAGGGAGCAAGAATCACCTTTTCACCACCTATAGTCTGATGGGTCCAAAGGATCATTTTCTTATATAAATTTAAGTCACCATTAAATCTTTGCATGTTATATCATAATACGACTCTCAATTCATAATCATCAGGATGCATAAACATTCTCATTGTTTGCAACAGCAACTATAACATGCAGGCCAAGGAATCATTCAATGATATCAAATACTTAATAAGCATCAAATCACTATATAGACTTATCATTTCAAACTTCAAAGAACCATCATCATAAATTCTTACCGAAAAACTATCTTAAACAATCGAAACTTTAGAATTGGGTAACCTCAATTATTAAACTAATTAATCATGCATCTAAAGGATTCATTATCATCATTACCATTAATTATAAGCCTTAAGAACATTATTAAACTATATGGGACAGCATAGGCAGCAAGTTATATTTAAGGCTTCATGGTGTGCTAGAAGTTGCATTTTTAACCCTTTCTCGTTACCGGCTTTTCTTATGGTGCTAAAATTAATTACTAAACCAATTATGAATCATTATCCCTTATCTAAAAACAATAGAACCTGGTTCTTAGGGCTGCTAAAGGTTTTGGACAGAACGCATAAATTTCATTCTCTAAAGTTCTAGAAATCTTGCTTTTACGTTTTTTAGGAAGCTAGTTTTATTTCTAACATGCATAGAATCGTTCCTCAGCAATAAACCATGATTATCACAACTTCAAACATATTAAACCATCATCATACAGTAGTACTAAACTTAGATTAGTGGCTGAATCATGAACCTCATATATTTGCTTAAAATCACATTTTAAGTACATGTATGATACTAGTTTCCCGTAAAATCTTTGCAAAGCCTTAAAACTCTTTTAGAAACTAATTCTTTTTGTTAATCTTGAAAGAAATTATAGAACTAAATCAGTAGCTATTTAAAATCACTTTGGGCCTACCTTAATTATGAGACCGATTTATATAATGAAAGAATCTTCACGATTAAAATTCTCATTTAAGATAAAAGGAGCAAGTCTTGAGCTTTATAGATTTAGATGATAACTAGAATCATAAACATGCTATACAACCTCATTTTAATCTTGTCTTTATAAGGTGATAACTTGGAATTATAAACATGATATGCAAGACTTGAAATTTAAACATGATGTGCAGGTCCATATTATTATATTCACGAATTGAGGTGATCTGCTTGAAATATAAATATGATTATGCAAGCTTGGAAATACAAACATGATGCAAGAGCTTGAAATAAATAAGAAACTGGAACGGCGTAGTCCGCACTGGACCAGTGGAGAGAGAGAATCTTTATAAAAGAAAATAAGAAACCAGAGCGGTAGTTGCACTGACCGGAAGAAGAAGAATTCTTATTACATCTTATTAAGCTCCAAACTCAAGACTTCTTAAAGAATGAATTCTTTGACTCCAATAATCTTAAGGAAATTGAAAGTGAACTTTAGAGTTCTTATTATTATGGTTCCAAGAACTTTATTTCTTGAACTCATCATCAAGCTCAAAAAGAATTTAGAGAAAACTAACGATTTTTCCATAAAACTTTTGATAACAAAAACTAAACCTTGAGCTTTAGAGGTTCATTAAGTGATGGATTCATAAACACCATCATGATTCCTCATCATCAAGCCATGGTTACTAACAAGCCATAGAAACCGAAACTTTAAACAAAGAATCAAGAGAAAGAACATGAAATAAACTCCCTACCAAGTTGTTTCTTGTTTCCAAAAGATTAAGCTTGAGCTTATAAGAAGTGAGAACAATAAAAATCTGATGCTAATGAGGGTGATAGATTCGGTCAAGAGAGGTTTGGGTGGAGGAAGGATTTTTCTTGTGTTTTTGTGTTTGGCAATGGAAAAGTTATGTGTTTAAGAGTTGATTTATAGTTGGATTGTATATGCTTGAGGTTTAGAGCTTGGTTAGAGGTTGGGAATGGAGTCTCTTGAATATGAATGAGGAAGAAGAAGAAAGCTGGAAATATTGAGAGATTAGAGAACTTTGAACAAACTTTGAGTGAGAAAACTATCAAGAAAGCAAGTGCTAAGGCTAAGAGAGTTTGTGTATGCATTTTGGCCATGGAAGAGCACCTATTTATAGCCATTTGGGGCCTGTATGGACGTGCTAATCAGGCTGGAAAAATGGAGTTTTATTTCAATTTTTAATTATAGGAAACATTAAAGAAAGAAAGCATAATTAGTGGTAATAGTTTTATTTATGTGTAATGGATGAAAAACTCCAAAATTTGGTACTAATGGGGGACAAAGGTGGCTGATTACCCTATAGTGGAATTGAGTGGGATTTCTTTTGATTAAATATGGCCTTAATTGGTGGAAAAGAATACTTAAAGAAATGGTATTTTGGTTAGATATGTTTGCAAGTGTATGGTTGTTGAAAAATATAAAAACATGGCTGATTATGGATCATGAAGTGGTGCCATTTCTGATTGCATTAGGATCAGATTGGCTTTTATTTTTTAGTGGGAAATCATGTATTAGATGTTTAATTACTTAGGTAAAAGGTTAGGAATCAATAGGTTAGTGAAAAAGGGTAAAATGTTAGGTGTTTAGGTTAATTCAAGACAAGGTAAAGTAAATAATCATACATTAGTGAATGAAGTTAATTTCAAGTAGATAAAAATCAATTTGTAACATAAATTCAAAACTTAAGATAAGAAAATATAGTTTTACTAGATTTTACCTAAACCGAAACCCTAACCGTAAACTTGATATAATACATTCTTGTAATTAAGGAAAAGAAAATATAATTTTTCCTTAAGTAAATATTTTAATTACCTCAAGTAATTATTTTTAACCTTAGGTAATTAATTTTTAACTCTAGGTTAATGATTGAAATCAACTCGAATTGAATCGGAGTTAAAATTGTCTTAATTACTTAAGTAAAACTCATTAAGCATTCACTAGGGGCAAAAAGGTAATTTCACGTAAAAACTTCCTGTAATTATTGGACATCCTCTAATTATACTTCAAATGGTCTTTCTAAACTTTTGGGTGAAAGGGATTCAAAAGTTACATCATTTCATGTAAAGTTACCGTAGGGTAAAATGGTAATTTTTCATAAAAACCTCAGGGCTACCCGGCTTAACCGTTATTAAACATTTACTTAAAACATCATTTAAAACCTTTTGGTGAAGTTGGGCTCAACCGACATGTAAATCATGTTAATTAACCACAGGGTGTTTTGGTAATTTGCGCATCAAACTCAAAAATGAGATTCTTCTCTTATTAACACACATAATACATATAATCCCCTATCATCATCAAAACGTCCCCTTGAGATGGCCAACCACAATCCTCATCTTTGGGTAAAATGACCTCAGGGGCATTTTGGTCATTTTACACGTACAGAAAATTGGGATTTGCGACTCTTGCACGATCGCTATTCAAATTTCTCGTAACATCTTCTCTAATGTTATATTCCTTTATTGAGATTATTTCACCTCGAATTTCTTGTAAGAATTACCTAGGGGTAATTCGGTAATTTTCAGATAGCAGGAAAAATTGGGGCGTTATAGGCAATGCTCAAACAATGCTGGAACGCTATACAAAACCAAAAAAGGTTCCAGAATTCACTCACCCACCGTCATTCCCACAAAGGATCCAACCTAGAAAATCTGCTACGAAAATTGGATTTTGAAACTTAGGAAACCTTTAAAAAGGTGCATGTAAACATACACCTATTGGATGCAATCAAACAAATTCCCAAGTATGAAATTTTTTTGAAGAAACTGTGTACCAATAGAAGGAAGATTAAGGGCAGGAGGGAGGATAAGGTGACTATGGGGTAAATGCTTCCTCCATCATCATGCCAAGCAATCTGCGAACCAAGTGCAAGGACCGGGCACATTTTATGTTCCTTGTACCATTGGGAACTTGCATATCACGAAAGCCCTAGCTGACCTTGGAGCTGGCATTAATGTTATGCCCAAATCACTCTACTAGTCCTTACACTTTGGAGAGCTCAAGCCAACTAGGTTGTAAATTCAGCTAGCCAACCGTAGGCACAAGACCAGAAGGAGTATTGGAAGATATTCTGGTCCAAGTAAATGATTTAATATTCCCTACTAACTTTTATGTGCTTGAGATGGAGAATGACACTAATGTCAGCTAGCATACATTGATCTTAGGTAGACCATTTTTTAAAATTGCTAGAACCATGATCAATGTTCATGTTGGCACATTATCCATGGAGTGTGGGGACATGAAAGTCCAATTTAACTTATCTATCCTGTGAAACATCCTCATGAGGAACATTCTGTGTTTAGCATTGATGTCATTGATTCTTTAGTTGATGATACTTGTGGAAATATGCTCTGAAGGATCCAGACCCCCTTTTCTACTTTTTCTTTTTCCATGGGATATGATGCACCTTTGTTTTAGAATGTCCCAAGTTTTCAGATACAAGTACATCACCCAAGCAACAATCATCAGTTTGGCAAGTGCTCCATGACCAACCCATGTTAGGTAAGAAGCCCTGTGAGGGATAGTGGATCTTGTTGCATGAGCCCGAGCAAAACTAATGGCTGGAAGGCCAAAGTTTATATGGAAAGGACCATTCTTGATTACCCTGCATTCCCCAATGGTGCAATTAAGTTGGAAAATTCTAGGATAACTAGGTGTGACATTGAGGGGCATCTGGCTGATGCACCTCTAATGAGACTCCCACGATCTAAGGGCTCAGATGGCATATCTTTGGTTTAAAGCTCACACCCTTCATGAGGGTCCTAACTGTAACATCCTCAATTTTCCTTAATATAGTGTTGCTTTATTATAACTTTTTATTTAGAAAGTATGAAGATTTTTTCTAGGCAAGAAATATTTAAGAATAATCATTAAAGAGTAAACTATAGAATAATGTAAAATGATATTTGTACTCTTGCTACTCAAAAATTTTGAAATATTACAAGATCTAATAGATGTACAACCTGGAATTTAGCACCAAAATGTGAAATTTTAATAATTTTCTTTGGTTTTATTAAAATTACAAATATACCACTAAATGTTAGAAAATAAGTTTATAACATAATTAGCTAAGAAAAGCTAACAAAAACCTTAGAAAAGCTTAGAGATGTTATTAAAAAAATTATAAAAAAATTATAAATACATTTAAAACATAATTTTAATAATAAATATTAATATTTATTATATTTTTATAATATTAGTATAATTACACAAAAATAGCCTATCTTGGGATGTAAAATAAACTTCGAAAAACTTAGAAAATAACTCTAAATCTTATAAATTTTTTTTTAACTACGTTATGATATTAGACAAAGAGGACCATGAAATGGGCCTCTCCATTAGAGTATGGATAGTGTCAAAAATTACATTGATCTTTAATTAATTAATTTTAACTTAAATAAATCTTAAAATACCTAATTAACTACTTAAGCTTTAGGATAATTTTCCTAAATTTTGATTAATCTCACTAATACTCTTAAATTAATTAAATGACACCTAGAATAGTTTAGAATTCAGTCTCATAATATATTTATTTATTTATTTATTTAAACAATGAAATATATTTTACATGACATATTATCCAAAATCAACCATTTTTTACCTAAAATTTCAATAAAGATGGGCTTGTTTCCTTATCTTGTTAAGATAGCTCAAATTCACATGAGAGGTTGCAAAAAGTTTATACACTTTATTTATAGATAATGAATTATTTTAATTAATTTAAAAATAGACAAAATTATGGTAAAAATACATAAAAAATACTAAAAATTGTAGAAAAATTCATAAAAACTATAGATAACTTATAAATAAGGTAAAAAACATGTTCTTGGCTATATATTAAGGAAAATTAATTTTTATAATTATTTTATAAATTATCTAGTATATATAACTTTAAGATAAATATGTAGAAATTTATCATTTTCATATATTAATTATTCAAGATAACTTGTCACCTCTAACTCTATGAGACATGCTATACAGACCTATAGGCTACCAAAGAAGAAAAAAATAATATATAAATAGTTAAATAAATCATTAGTTAATTAATAATTAATTCTTAATAAAACTAGCAATAGTATAAAATACCAAATAAAATATAAATAATTATAAAAAATTGTATAAATTTTGTAAATACTTGTATTATATCTCTAATAACCGTAATATGATATTTGAGTAAAAAATTAATTTATTTACTAATTAGTTAACCTAATTAAGATTGACTAGTTTAAATAATTTTACCTTAATTTGAATAATGAACTATTAAATTATATGAAAATTTATAAAAATATTTTCAAATCATGTTATTAATATTTTAGTATGTCGTTAACTGATAATTAAGAATTTATTAAATTATTTAACATTAATTTTAATATTTAACTAATTAAACTAATTAAATATGGCAAATAAATTATGAAATTAGTAATATTTTAATCCTGGCATTTTTCTATAAATAGAATCCCTCTAAACACAACTCCACACTTCATTCTTCTGCCCAAAATCTATGAAAAAAATTATAGCCACCATTTCTCTCTTCATTTTCTTCATTTTCACACAAAAATACTTATAAATATTTGGCAAAACACATCCAAATTATCATCCCTTCTTATCACCATCTAACATCAACATTTCTCAGCTTTTATACATGAATTTTAGCACTTAAAGAAGGTTTAGAAAAGTTGAAAAAGTTGCTAGTCTAGCCTTGGTGTAGCTAAGTTTTTAAAGCTCCAAGAACAAGTAGTGGTTTTTCTTTCACTAATAAGCTTCATGTATAATTTTCGTATATGGTGTTGTTATGATACTCAAAGTTTGTGTTTATTATTTTTAATATCTTTGAATGATTTAAAGATGGTGACATAAAATATTTAATCTATGTGTATATAATGCATGTTTATTTGTCTACTTACATGGTTAAAAATTATGATTAAAGATCATTTTAAATTTTGATTATGCTTTCTTCAAATATTTAAATGTTGTATAAATTTGTTGAATCATGTATTTTCATTTAATAAAGCTTTGTGTACAAGTTGTGAAATTTTAAGGTGATATAGCTTAGTTTTGACCTCATTATGTATTTGATTATAAAACATTTTTTGTTCATAAAAAGTGCTTTATTTAATTCATTTTAATAAATGGATTCTAAACCTTTGAGCATGTAATATTTAGTTTGGATTATGTGTTATGTTTCTCTTAGGACCAATAAAACTTAATAAGATATAAAAGACACTAAAATATATTTATATTAATCATGACCTTTATTATGGACTTATGAATTTATAGACATTATTGGACTACTATGAGTCTTTAAGACTCATTTGAACTTGATTGAGACAATTTATAATCATAACATTTAGACTCGAACTATAGACCTTGAATTATGGACCTTGGGCTACATGAACCTTGAACTATAAATATTTGACTTAAATATATACATTGATGAACATTAAGAAATATTATTTACAAATATTTAAGTTAAGGTCCCATTAGGAACATGACATATAAACTAATTAGTTTCTTGCTTGAAGTGATTTCCTAAAGCTTGGGTATAATTTTGATTATTTCTTTTTAAATATTTCTTGAAGATTTCATTGCTCTTTCATTTACCCTATGATTATATCCTTATATAGATAAAAATATTTTTTTACTTATATTGAACATGTAAAGGTAATTTACCTATATATTTTCTAGAGATAGATTTCAAATAATTTTGGGTGTATTTAGGCTTATGAAATTAGTAACATATTATACCAATACTTGAAATTAAATTATTATGTGATTAAAAACTAAGTTAAGCATATTTTATTATAAATAAAATGAATTTATTATAATAGTGTGATTTGGTGCTTCAATGATAATTACAAGAAATATGGGTTTTATGAGTATTTTAGGAATCCTATGTTATTTGGGCTTTATGTGTAAATATGGAAAATCTTGTGGTATATAAATATGAAAGAAATCGTGGAAACTTTATGTAATTTCCATTCTTTATGTATACTGTATGCACTATATGAAATGGATACATAAATAAATGACACCTCGGCCTTGCTTTATAGTGGAGAAGGACTTGGTGAACACTTAGTCTTGCAATTGCTAAACGACACCTCGGCCCCGCCTTGTAGTGGAAAAGGACTTGATGAATGTTGTAGTGATGCCTTGGGCCCCGCCATGCTAATGGACAAGGACTTGACATTCACTCCTAGGGGACACCCTATAATGAGAGCTCTCGCAGATCCAATATGAAACAAACCTTACAGACTATAACCATTAGAAGGGAACATAATATTACAAAAGGGAGTTTAGTATACTCATGATTATTTATTACACTTCATTTAATGCACTTTTATTATGATTGATATTATGCACTTCCATCTTACTTGACATTAGTAAAATATAATTTGAGTTAATATAAAAGATTATATCTTATACTTCTCGCGTTATTCTTAGTATTTTTGGGATGAAGTGGGACTCCCCTGTAAACATCACCCTACTGGGAGACTTTTCTCCATTTTCTTTGATGTTTCCAGATAGCATGGATCGTCATCAGTGAAATGGATATAACATTGGACTTAATTTCTGAATAATCAGATTCTATTTTGTGTGCTAGATAGAATCTACAATTGTTACTAGACTTTAGTTATGTTATATTGTTGTGTTAAAGTTTTTCTTCACATATCTTGAATGTGTAATATGTATTGTACCCTATAAATTGATGTTGGTAGTGAAGTATGTTTTTATAAATGATGGTTGTCTAAACTGGGAACTCCTGATTAACAAATAGTAGTATTATGTTAGAAAAGAAGTATTCTTTGTCATTTAAAAATTACCCTGGGTTGCTGGAAGAAAGTGTATTGATGTGAAAGTATAATTTCAAAAGATTCTAGCTAGGAAATGTTTGGTATTTAAGCGTGTCCATTGTGACTTACTTCTCTTTCCTGGGAATTTACCAAACGCATGATTTACAGTTGGTATACATTATTCCAGGATAGGACTATGAATGAGAAATAATCATAGGTTTAAAACAAAATTCTAGCAAAATTTCAGATTACAGGTTAATAATATTATGTTAGTTAACTATTGTTTAAAATAATAATAATATTAAAAATTAAGGTGAAAGAATTAGAGCTTAGTAGGGTGTTACATTGACCATCCAACTTAGGGACGTTAAAACAAAGTGCTAGGTGAGAGACAACCTACTATGGGGTTTTTCTTTACCTTTCTCTTTTATTTTTCTGCATTTTATTTATTTTAATTTTAGTTTTGAGTCTTACATCAATTTTATTTTTGTTTGTATTTTACACCATCCCTTTGGCACCTTAGAGGTCTCATGCATAGGCTCACACCACATGCACTATATTGACATGCTTGGCATTGACTTTGTTTTGTATTGTATGCTTGGTGGATTCATTATGTTGTAACGTGCACTTTTACCTGTGAGATTTTGAGCCTATTTGATTGAACTATTATGTGCCATACTTATTTATTCATGTGTGTTTCCCTCTTTGGATTTGCATTCTAGAACTTGTTTAGGGTCTTGTTTGAAAATATGTTTTTTATGTGCATGCTTGAATATGATTTTTCTTGTTTTAGCCACTTGCCTATATAGCCAACCTTTGCATGTTACCATTATTTAGCCCCTTTGAACTTTATTATTACCTATTCTTTTGTTTTAGCACATCCTTAGCCAAAAGTGAAAAATCATGAAAAATCCCAACCTTTTAGGCTTAGGAGAGCAATTGTGCATTTTTTTTATATGTGCTTGAGCATAAGCATGGGGAGAGCATGATGACATGCCACAATTATTGGCTTAAGTATGCCTTGATTTATTCCTCATTTTGAATTATTGACTTATCTCTTTGAGTATAGTTTTGTGTCCAGGAGCTTTGGATCAGGTGCAAAGTGTCAAGAATAAGACTGGAAACTCTCTGGAAGAAGCTTGAAGCCAAGAGATTGCAAAAAGGGACCACATCTGTGAAAGCTTGCCTTCGGGTGAGCGATGTAGTACCCATTTAGTACTGCGCTCGCAGAGTGACAACCATTGATTTTTTGGTCTCATCATTCTGCGACACTGTGCTCGTGCGATCACAGGACATCAGCTTAGTAATATGTTTTTGGGCCTACTTTGATCCATTTTTAGAGAGCAATATATATAGGAATATTACAGACTTTTGCCCTAGCTTTGAACTTACTTTTAGGTTGTCATTTTTAATTGCTATTATTCTCTCTCTCCATCTTCTCTCTATACATCTTCTCTCTTTAGGGATTCCATTAGTGAACGTGCTTTGTCTTGGAGATTATTGCAAGGATTATTGTTATTATTTTCAGGTTCTCTCTTATCTTTATTATTGTAATCTTCTAGAGATGGAGGAGTAGATTTCTTTACTAGTATAAGGGTTTGGATGGATTGGGATGATGTTTGAGACCTCTTTGATATTAAATACATTGGTTTTCTTAATGTTGTGCAGTTTCTATTCCTATGATTACTGTGGTGATTGATATAATCTTTATTGGGATAACAAAATTGGCGATTGTCGTTTACGAAAACCCTTTGGGCATAAATTAATAGATCTATTGGTTTATGTTTAAGGGAGAACATTAGAATTAAACATTATAATTAACTTTCCGATTAACGGTTAGGCTACAACAATTGGTTCATTAAATCAATGTGATTTCTAAATAAATTGAGATCTCTTTTATTAGTTATTTGCATTGGTCAAATTCTAAAGGTCGATTGATTAATAGTAGAATTGCTGGTAATTGATTACCAATAGCCACTAATGGGTTTAATATTTAGTCAATGATAATTAATTTCCAATTCTAGGAATAACTTGCACTGGTACCTTCTTCACTGTTGCTATTATCTTTTAATTTCAGTTGTTATAATTTCATTATTCCAAACCCCCAATTTTCCTAACTAAGTATTGAAGCCTTCTTGAGAGACGACCTAGGTTATGCCATTTACTACATTTTTTATGCAACTTAATTAAAATAAATTTATAATTTGAGGAGGTAGGCGACAACCTCCGTTTAGGGAGTCGTAGGATGAGAAATTGTGAGTAATTCCATGCTTGTTGCAAAAGGATTCAAAATGATGATTTTCAAATTCTTTGCCATGATCACTTCTAATAAAGATAATTAATGTCCCCTTTTCATTTCGAACCATTTTACAAAACTTTTCAAAAAGATTAAAAGCTTCATCTTTATGAGCTAAAAATAAAACCCAACCAAACTAGAGTAATCATCAACAATAACCATAGCATACTTTTTCCTAACCAAGCTTTGTGTAGGAGAAAAAATCAAGATGTAACAGCTCTAAAGGCCTTGAAGTAGAGACAACATCCTTAGATTTAAAAGATGTCTTAGTTTGTTTGTCTTTTTGACAAGTATCACAAACCAAGTCTTTTTCAAACTTAATTTTGGTAATGCTTTAAGTAACTTAGATATTTGGTACATTCTTGCATGACCTAATCTTTTGTGCCAAATCCATTTATCATTTTCAAAAGAAACAAAACATTTTACATCTTGTTCTTTTAGATTATTCAAAGTGACACCATAGATGTTACCAAACCTTTGGCCAACAAAAATTATATGGTTAGTGCTCTTTTCAATCACGATGCATTCATTACTATAAAAAATAACACTGTAACCATGGTCACATAGTTCACTAACACTTATCAAACTATGTTTTAAAAATAAACATGATCAATGGTATTAGAAGATGTTTCACCAATTTTACCTATACTAATGATCTTTTCCTTTTTGTTATCTAAAAAAGTGACACTTCCTCCTCTTTTATTTTTGAGGCTGATGAACATGGCAGGCATATCCTGTCATATGCCTTGAACATCCACAATCAATGTACCATAACTCCTTGCTTTCTTTGTTTGTTGGAGGTGGTTCTGGATCAATCAACATTTCGCACTTTACGTACCCATACTTGTTCCAGTGGCTTATGCTTTGAATCATTTCTATATTCACCTGTAGCATTTCTATCTACAAGCACAAGCACTAATTTTTTTCCATTAATTCTCCACCAAATAAAGCATTCATTTACAGAATGCCCTTTGTGGTTGCAACTATAGCATATTTTAGCCAAAGAGACTTTCCTTTCTTTCTTTGAAGCTTTAACAAAGTATTTCATGTATGTCTTCCTTTTGGGAGGAGCATGACTCCTGGATGCATTACTTTGTTTCTCAAGTTTTTGTAAAATCAATTTTGATCATATTCATAGTAACCCAATCCAGCTTTGTTGATGGCACATCTTTGCTATCCTAGTAAACTTTTCCAGGTTCTTAGTACGTTGGACAAATTTACTTAGGTTAGAAGTGAATGATTCAACTTTTTGTTTTGATAAATCATTTTCAGATTTAACATTACTATCACATGATTGCTCACTTCTTTAGAGCTTCAGTTTTAGCTTTTAAAAAAGAATTTTCTACTTTAATAAGCTCTTTTTCTTTCTTTATGCTAGTATACTTTAAGAGAATATTTTTGGAGTTGATCAAAAGATTATCAATAATAACATGCAACTAATCATTTGTCAAATCAGAAAATTCTACCTCATTGTAATCATCATTTGCCATGAGACACATGTTGGCTTGAAGATTATTCTCATCATCACTAATGGAGTTACTGAAGAGTCCTCCCATATGGTCAACAATCCTTTTCTTTTTTATTTCTTTGTGTTATCTTTCTTGTGAAGTAAAGGACATTCATTTTTGGAATGTTCAGGCTACTTACAATGATGATAGCCATCTTTTTTGCTTGGCTTAGCTCTATCTTTCTTAGTGAAAATCTTCTTGCCTTTGCCTCTCTTCTTCCAAAGCTTCATCATTCTTTTGGCAAAGAAGCTAAATTCATCACCTTCATATCCTTCTTCATCAAAATCAGCCTCCTCTTTGATTTTTGACTTTAAAGCCACCCCTTTGTCTTCTTCTTATTCTTGAGGTTAGTGGTTTCCAAAGCAATGAAGTTGCCTTTGAGTTCATCATATGTTAAGGTGCTAATATCTCTACCTTTTGAATGGATGTGATTTTCGAGAGCCATGGAGGGTTAAGACTCCTTAATATTTTTCTTACAAGTTCTTCATCCTCAAAACATTTTCCCATCACATCAAATCCATTGATAATGACAGAGAACCTTTCAAATATTTCATCAATATTTTCTTCATCTTTGATGCTAAAGAGTTCATAATCTCTCATTAGCATGTCAGTCTTGGTTTGATTAATTTGTTTTCTTCCCTTATGTGTTACTTGCAATTTCTCCCATATTTTTTTAGCACTTCTGCATCTTGACACTTTTCTACACTTTTCAAAACTTATAGCATAGTGCAAAAGATTGATAGCTTTAGCATTCATCGCAATTTTCTTTCTCTTTAGGTGTCCACTTTGATCTTCATCCATCTTAGGAACCCTTTTGTCCATCTTGATTTGTTGTCATAGGAACTTCAGTTCCTTTGATGATGATTTTCTAGAGATCATAGTCAGTGGATTGGATAAATATTCTCATTATTTCCTTCCAATAAGACTAGTTAACTCTATTGAATAAAGGAGGACGTGTTGGGGATTATCCTTTAGTGAGTGTGTAAAGCAAAGAGTTAGCCATCATAGATCCTTTGAGTCTTTTCGTCCAAGTTGTTAAGCTTGACCATTAAGAGCCGTAGCTTTGATCCCAATTGATGGTATCAGAACACTTAAGAAGGGGGTTGAATTAGGTGTTCTTAAAAATTATCCTGCACACTTAGCATGCAAATTAAAACATTCAGGAAAAAGTCTCCTGTCCACTCAGGAGATTTTTTTTATAATAGGTATAATAAAGCTTTCAGAACCGAGTGATTTGAGACTAATGTGAATGCAAACTGTCATGACTCGACTTAGCAACGTGACCGGTACATGAGGAATCTTATCTCCACGTAAGCCTGGTGACCGTTAGTCTCTCTATATGTATATTTTGATCATGAAAACCATTTCTAAAGCATTATTTTATCTCTGATATAAATATCTTTTTCTCTAAAATCAAAATCATCAAAATAAATAATAGTTTCATAACCAAACTATGATTCTGTCTTTGTAATACAAATTATGTCAATTTACTCTCTATTTACAAAATAAACCACGAAAACTATAATAATATAAATACAAAATAATCTAAATCATGGCAACAAATTGCAAAACTATATCTATAGTTCGGACCCTACCTACTGTCAATGGATCACTCTATATCAAAATACAAAACATATACTTCACTCTAAGTGAATCTCGTCAACTAAGAACTGTAATGCTAATGGGGAAGAGGAGGCTAGGAAGGACCCACAACAACTACTGTATCTATAAATGGGAAAAAAGGAAAAGGGTGAGTTTCATCTAAAACTCAGTTAGTGAATTCTCCCATAACCCACTTCATAGGACAACAACAATAGGATGCATGAAATCATAATAATAATATTCATAAAACAAGCTCTAAAATATTTTCATATTTAAATATATATTATTTCAAACCATAACTTTCTCTGAATCATAAATACTAGTACTCTAATAAAGAAATAGGGATATCTAGTTATGTACAAAGATGTGACATAACAATTTCTCTAGTTATGCATGTCAACCATGGTATAATAAATTCTTTGATCTCAAGGGTTCCTCAAGGACCCAAATTGAACACCTAGCTAGGTTCTATTTCTGATTTGGGGTGAGATTGTCCCTTAGGGATAACTTGATACCAAGGTTAATGATCGCTCATAGCCAATAACTCACTTCTATTTCTCTATAACTACCGTCTAGTTTGAAATCATAAAATTTAATTCTTTTCTCTAAACCTTTGTAACTTGGGTCTGTCATATAAATATGCTACTCTTGAAACCATCATGGTAGTTATAAATCTCTAAAGATAATCATATTCAAAATCAAGCTCTTTGTAAAATTATTTTACCAATAATGGTCCCATGAGTTTCTTAAAACACAATATATTTCATGCTCTTGAAAATCATAGTTTCATAACTTGACAAAATTAACAATAATCTCTAATATCTTTGAAATGCCTCTAAAATCATGTATTTATGCCATAATTTGAAGAAAATATCTATAATGATCAAAATAGAGATCAGATGATAAACCCATTTACCTGGAGGGGAGGAACGGAGGGTATCAACACCAACTGGGCTCCATGAAGCGGGGATAGCACCAACATCTACCATAACAACCATAAAACTTTAGATTAACCTCTAACAATCTCTAGTTAACTCTAATCTAGCTCTAATAACATTGCGGGAGCATTCTCACTTGACAACAATGAGAACCAATGATACCTATAACATTAGGGATGAAGAAGATGAAAGAATCTAACATAAACCAACATGATCTCTTACCTTTGAGCCTTGGAAAAGAAGGAATTGAGTGAGATTGAAAGAGAAGTGTGGGAAAGGTGTTTGGGATGAGGGTTTTCAAGAAAATGAGGGAGGAAATCGAGTTGGCGGTTTAAATAGGGAGGGTGGGGTTTCATTAAATAAAATGATGTCGTTTCGGTATTGTTCATGCACCAGGCGCACCACTATAGTGGCCATCAACGCATAGCGGTCAAGGTGCCCAGGCATCAAAACTCCCCCCATTTCTATACCCATAATCACTATACAGTCAGATTTTGATCTTTTGGGTTTTGCATGCATTCAGGGCCTTCTTAGCAATACGGGTGGGTCCTAGGTTGGTCCCAAAATCTAAAACATACCTTGAAGAGGAAAAAGATATAGATACTTGATCCTTATGGCTTTTTTAGCTTCCCAAGTGGCTTCCCTGTCGAGTGGTTCCTCCGAGAACTTTTACTGAGGCCACTTCCTTCGAGCGAAGCTTCTTGATTTGCCTATCCACGATGTCAAACGATTCTTCTTCATATGACAAGCTCTTATTAACTTGAACAGCTTCACGTGAGACTGATCGGCATATACTTTTTGAGCATGCTAATATGAAAAATTGGGTGTGTAACTCATAAAATAGACGGTACCGATCTGTAGGCTACTACTCCAACTTTCTCTAGAATCCCAAATAGGCCGATATAACGAGGACTTAGCTTCTCTCGCTACCGAACCTCACTACTTCCTTCATGGGAGACGCCCTCAGAAAGATGTGGTGACCCATAGTGAATTCTAAGTCTTTGTACCGTTATCAGTAAGATTTCTATCTGGGCTAAGCCTAATAACCATTTCTTACCAGCTGAACCTTTTTCTAGAGTCTCTTGTACCAAATCTGGGCCTAGGATCTTAGCTTCCCTAAGCTCAAACTATTCAATGGGATATCTACAACGCCTCTCATACAAAGTCTCGAATGGTGCTATCTAGATACCTGCTTGGTAGCCATTATTATATGATAACTTTATTAGTGGTAAGTGGTCACACCAATTCCCATCAAAATCTAACACACAAGCTTTGAGCATATCCTCTAATGTTTGAATTGAACTTTCTAACTGGCTATCTATCTGGATGGAAAGTTATGGTCAAGTGCACATGAGTCCCAAGAGCCTTTTAGAATAATCTCCAGAACCACGAAGTGAACTTGGACACTCTATTTAGCATGATCAACACTTGGTACACCATAAAATCTGACAATCTCATCTATGTAGAGCTAAGCATACTAAGCTGCACTAAAGGTTGTTTTCACTAGTAGGAAGTGAGTGACTTAGTCATTCTGTATACTATTACCCATATGGAGTTAAAGCCCTTAGTGGTCTGAGGTAACCAGACTACAAAGTCAATGGTTATCCTTTCCAACTTCCACTATGGGATCTCTATCTGTTGAAGCAAACTCGTAGGCCTTTGATGCTAGCCTTGACTTATAGACACACTAAGCACCGTGCCATGAAGTCACTTATGTCTCTCTTCATACCTTCCTACCAATATAGCTATATGAGATCATGATATATCTTGGCTGAACCAGGTAGACAGAGTATGTTGGACGATGAGACTCTTCCATTACTCTTCTCTTCAACTCATCCACATCAGGTATACACAAATGGTTACCAAAGCGTAACATACCCTCCACATCAACCGAAAACTCAAAGTTTTCTCCTCTATCACATCCTCCATAAGCTTGGTTAACTTGGGGTTTTCCCTTGCTGTGTCTTGACTTATTCTACTAAGGTCGACTAAGCCCTAATGTCAACAAGAAAGGCTCCTGAATTATTAGCCTAAACTGGACTCCTTTTGCCTCTAACTTGTACATGTCCTTAACCAACGGTTGCCTTAAGAGTGCAATGTGGGCCAAATTACCCATAGACTTTCTACTTAGAGCATCAACTACAACATTTGCCTTGCCTGGATGATAAGAAATCATGCAGTCCCTTGTAACAATTTAGTCATCAATGCTGCCTAAGATTCAAGTCTTTCTCCTGGAAGTTATACTTCAAACTCTTATGATCCATGAAGATCTCGCATGTCTATCCATATAGATAATGCCTCCAAATCTTCAAGGCGAAGATCATAACTGTCATCTCTAGATTATGTGTAGGGTAGTTCCGTTCATGCCTCTTCAGCTGCCTAGATGCATATGCCATAACTCGGCCATGCTACATAAGGACATAGCCAAGTTCGACCCTCGAGTCATCACAGAACATGAAAAGCCACCTATGCCCAAAGGTAACACCAACACTAGAGTCATGGCCATGCAGGTCTTAAGCATCTAGAAACTCTCTTTGTAACGCCCAATTTTTACTGTAATTTTTACTGTCATTAGGAATTACCGAATTACTGTAGGTAAATATTATATAAAATTTGAGACCAAACAATCCTTAATATAGGAATATAACGTTAGAAGAGAAGTTAGGAGCAATTCGTGCAAGTATTGCAAACCCCGATTTTCTGTACGTGTAAAATGACCAAAATGCCTCTGAGGTTATTTTACTCAGAAAATGAGGATCGTGGGCCCCACCCATCCTCAAGGGGATGTTTTGATAATAATAAGGGATTGTTTGTGTTATGTGTGTTAATAGAGGAGAAGAATCATAATTTTGAGCTCTACGCGAAATGACCAAAACGCCCTGCGTTTTAACCCGATTTGCGTGCCAACTGAGCCCGAACCTCACTAAAATGTTTTAAAAGGTGTTTTTAAGCCATGATTAACCATTGGTTAAGCTCGGGTGGTCTCGGGCAATTTTTAAGTAAAATGACCGTTTTGCCCCTCTTTGTAGTTTTACAAATTTTGAGATTTTTGATTTGTCTAACGAAACCTAAGCAATATTAGGCTCAAATTAAAGCTTATTAAATTCTAATTATTAATCTAGAGTCAAAATTATTTATTTAAATTGATTAGAACCTAAAATTGCTTAAAAACACCCAAATTGCTTACTAATTCACCTAAGCCCTTAATTGCAAATTCTCTAATTTGCAAAGATACCTTACCTACACCTAAATAATGCATGGAACACACAAATTTCTCCTCCTTGGGCTGTAATGGACGAAATTATTGATGCCATTATGCATCAGAATAATTGCCCAAAGATACACTAAAACAAAATGCCAAAATGTCACCATGAGACATAATTCCCTAAATTCATACAACTTGTCTTGAATCCATGTTTTCCTCCCTTTGTTCCCCATGAAAATCCATCAGCCTTCCTCCTTCATTTGTCCATTTATGAGCTTCAAAATCTCTATAAATAGGCATGCTTGAAGAGGTGTTAGAAGCCTTTGATCATAACTTACACAATTCTAGTTCTTAGGAGCACCAAAAGCTTTCTTTCTTCCTCCTCCTTGGCCGAATTCTCTTCAGTTTTTCAAAGAGATTTTCTTCCATTTCACTCAAAGAAAACAAGTTCTCTTCTTTCCTTCAAATCAGATTAGGTAGGGAGTTGTTTCTAAGTTCATTTTATGCTATGACAAGTTATGTTTCTAGCTCAAAAATGATGATTTCATGGACTTTCTTCTAGCTTTCAATTTCGTTTTTTTCCCTTTTATTTTAAAAACATTTCGGCCTTATGGCCTAGATTATGATGAGACCATGGTTTGATGATGAGGTTCTTGAGTGTTGGTTGCAAAGCCTTCACAAGTTAGACCTCTAAAACTTGAAGGTTTCACTAGTTTTTAAAGCTTTACAATTTCATTTTTCTTTCCTTATTTTTCTTTAATGATTTTGGCCAAATGGCCTAAGAAGGAATATGATGATAGCTTGATGATGAGGACCTTGAGTGTTGGTTGTAAATCCATCACAAGTTAGGCCTTTAAAGCTTGAAAATTCCACTTGATGCAAAACTTTAAAGAATGATGTTTTTATGATGCAAAAATAAAGATCTTGAGTTTAGAACTTGAAAGATGTATTTTTCACTTTGTCTTACTAAGATATATATATTGGGTTGAATTTATATTTCTCTAAAGTCTTGGAAGAGCTCTAGTAAAGAAATAAAAGGAACTTGCATCTATGTTTAAGTTTATGCCTTGCATAACCATGTTTACTTTTAATGTCATCACTAAATTCTCAAGAATAAATAAATGAACTTGCATATCTCATGTTTAAATTTCCAAGCTTGCATTTCATGTTTATATTTCAAGTTGTCACTTAATCTTCAAAGATAATAAAGAGGATGCATCTCATATTTATTTTATGCTCTCACTTTATTTTATAATGGTTAAAAGAATCAACGCATGACATGTTTATTTTATGTCATCACCTAAAGATCCTAGAGCTCAAAGACTTGCCTAAGTATCACAAGCAAAGTTGAAAAATGGTAGTATCACTTTCAATTTCCTTAAAATTATTGGAGTTAAAGAATTCATTCTTTAAGAAGTCTTGAGTTTGGAGCTTAATAAGATATAATAAGAATTCTCTTCTCCCTTCACCGGTCCAGTGCGGACTACCGCCACTTCGGTTTCTTATTTTCTTTTATTAAGATTCTCTTCTTCCTCTACTTGGTCCAGTGCGGACTACCGCCGCTTCAGTTTCTTGCATCATGTTTACAATTCCAAGTTATCACCTTATAAAGATAAGATTAAAATGAGGTTGCATAGCATGTTTATGATTCTAGTATCACCTAAATCTTTAAAAGCTCAAGACTTGCTCCTTTTATCTTAAGTGAGAATTTGAATCATGAACATTCTTTCAATGTATACATTGACCACATGATTAAGGTAGGCCTAAAGTGATTTTTAAATAGCTACTGAGTTGGTTCTATAATTTTTTTCAAGATTACCAAAAAGAATTAGTTTCTAAAAGAGTTTTAAGGCTTTGAAATGATATTATGGGAAACTAATATCTTGCATGTACTTAAAATGAGATATTAAGCAATTATGTGAGGTTCATGATTCAGCCACTGATCTGAGTTAGTATTACTATGATTTGATGTGTTTGAAGTTGTGATAATTATGTTTATTGATAAGGAATAATTCTATGCATGTTAGAAGTGAAATTAGCTACATAAAGCAACTATAAAGCTTTAAATATGATTTACTGCCTATGCTGCCTCATATGGTTTAATAATGTTCTTAAGGCTTATGATTAATGGTAATGATGGTAATTAATCCCTTAGATGCATAATTAATTAGTTTGATAATTGAGGTTACCCGATTCTAGAGTTTCGATTGTGTAAGACAGCTTTTTAAGGATTTATGATGATGCTTATTAAGTATTTGATTTCATTGAATGATTTCATGGCTTGCATGTTATAGTTGGTGTTGCAAACAATGAGAATGCTTATGCATGAAATAAAGGAATATTCTTTGTTATTTAAAAAAAATTACCATTGTTGCTGGAAGAAAGTGTATTACTAAAAATGTAATTTGAAAAGGTTCTGGCTAGGAAAGACTTGGTATTTAAGCGTGTCCATTGTGACCCACCTCTCTTTCCTGGAATCTCTAGATGCATGATTACAGTTGATATATATTATTCAGAATAAGACTATAAATGAGAAAATGTCATGATGATTATGAGTTGAGAATTGTATTATGATATAACATGCAAAGACTTAATGGTGACTTAAATTTAAGAGGAAATGATCCATTGGACCCATCAAACTATAGGTGGTGAAAAGGTGATCTTAGCCCCCTAACCCATTCTCTCAAAAGGGTTGAGTCGGGACTTTAACTTATCAAAAGGGATAAGTATATGCTAGTGACGACTAGTAAGGTATGAGCTCATAACCTAGATTACTCCCAAAAGGGTGGAGTATAGCGTGGCCCAGGAAAATGATGATGAAAGTAACTTTTAAGTCACCTAAGAAACTAAGTAAATGCATTATGTGAATATGATGTTCTGCTATGCATAGTATTTATGAGATGATGATGAGAAATATGATGTTCGCTATGCATAGTATTATGAAATGATGATGAGGAATATGATGTGATTTTATGCATAACTATGTTATTATATATGAAAGGAAAAGTTCATTATATACATGACATGCTAAGTTTATGATGCATTATAAGACGCATGATTAAAACGACGAACCTCGGTAAAGTATATTTTCAAACTTAATAAATCAATCTTAGCATGTTCATTATTTCATAATAACCCGAGGTTCCTGGGGACGAGGATGATGTCACAATGCATCATGAGGTGAGTACCCTACTGAGATTCTTTTTTAAGTTTCTCACTCCTTCTATTTTTCTTTCCATCTCGTCTTCAGAAACGGAAGCGTTCGTTAATCACATTGAGGCTTTCACTAGGTAGCTGAACTTGATCCTTAGTTTCACTCGTATATTTCAGATATCTATCCCTATCCTTGGAGTGTTATTACTAGGTGCCATTAATGGATGTCCTTCCATCCATGTATTATTTGTTTTGTTAGATTGCCTACACCTAGTCTTATTTTGTTGGTAGGCAAACTATCTATGTGTTATGTAATTATGGATGTTATATGATGGAGCCAATATGATGTGTTTTTCATGCTATATCTGACGTTATTCGCTTTATTTCGATTATTGTTCATGTTATGTGCGGCTCACGTTTTCATTTATGTTTTTTTTAAAAAATAGCTCGTAATTTCACTAAGTATTTTCAAAGTATGATGAAAGAACTGAAGCAAAGAGTAAAGTCTAGTAATTAATCAAATACAACCTAGGTGTATTCAGTTAATTATTAGGGTGTTACACTCTTCACATGCATCTGAAACTGAAACTTAACATTATTTTGTGTTAACCTGGTCAACGATGCTGCTATTCTTAGAAATCTTTAACAAACCTCCAATAGTAACCCGTAATCCTAGGAAACTATGGATCTTTTACACTTAGAAGGCCTCGGCCATTGTTGAACCACTTTGAATTTTTTCTAGTCAACTAAGATACCATCTTTAGACACTATATGTCCAAGGAACACCACTTGATCAAGCCAAAACTCACACTTAGAGAATTTGGCGTACAAATGATTCTCTCTAAGCATCTGATGATGATCCTGAGGTGGTGTTCATGCTCATTTTCTCTTCTAGTGAAGACAATTACAAAGTAATCTAGGAATGGTTTGAATACCCTATTCATTAGATCCATGAAAGTTGCAGGGGCATTGGTTATCATAAAGGACATCACTAGTAACTCATTGTGTCTATAGTGTGTCCTAAATGCCGTCTTGTGCACATCATCACCCTTAATCTTCAATCTAATGATAGCTTGACCGAAGATTGATCTTACAAAAACACTGAGTCCCTTGAAGCTGATCAAATAGGTCATCTATGTGTGGCAAAGGGTATCGATTTTTGACTGAACCTTATTCAGCTACCAATAATCTATGTACATCCTCAAAGACCCATCATTCTTCTTTACAAACAAGACCAGCACCTCAAGGCAAGGTACTTGGCCGGATGAACCCTTGTTAAAGCAACTCTTGTAACTGCTCCTTTAACTCTTTTAACTCAGGTAGAGCCATCTGATATGGGGGTATAGAGATGAGCTTCACTTTGGGCTCAAACTTTATCCAGAACTCTATTTTTCTCTCTGGTAGCATCCCTGGTAGTACCTTCAAAAACACATCTAGGAACTCACAAACCACTGGAACTGACCTATTCTTGGCACTTCTACATCTACATCACTCACCGATACTAGGAATCCATAACTCCCTTTGTCCATGAGCCATATGGCACTCATGGCTGAGATCAAGCTGGTTGGGATCGAGAACTGGTACACTTGAACTCTTGAAGCTTGCCTCCAGGTACACTAAACTTCACTGACTTACTATAGCAATCTACCTTGGCATGACATGAAGCTAGCCAATCCATGCCCAAGATGACATCAAAATCAAACATGTCCAACACATGGAGATTTGCAAGTGTCTTCATGTCGCCAACCTTAACTTCGCATTCTCTATAAACTAACTGGAGGAAGAAGAGTTTTCCCGTAGGTATCCCCACTAGAAAAGACTTAACTAAGCTAAAAACAAGTCTCTTAGATCGTGTGGCAAAGAGCGTGGACACATAAGAATGTGTGGACCCCAGATCGATCAAAGCAAAAGCATCGAATGAGAAAACTCTGATAATACCCTATAACATTAATTGATGCTGCTGCATCCTACCATGAAAGGACAAATAGGTGGGGTTGTCCCTTACTACCCTGACCTTTGCCTCTTGAGCCTCCGCCCATGGCCCCTGGCCTAGCACTTCTACCACTGAGCAACCAGCCATCTCGGTTGTTGACTGGAAAGATTGAGCTAAAGTAATGGGGTTCGCTGACCCTTAATTAGATGTTCCTTGCCTAAATGGACACTTTACCCGCTTGTGGCCTTGCTGGCCATAGCCATAATATGCAAAAGTGTCAATCATGCATTATCCGGCATGTATCCTCCTGAAGTCTGGCACATGGAAAAACTCTGAACTGATCCATAACCAGAACACCGGCCCCTCCTCGCTCTAACTTTGAGAAGTAGCAGGTTGTGTCGAGCGGGCTCTAAAAGATGACCTTACACGATTGGGACCACTACTAGCCCAATCCTATGCTTGTGCCGACTCCCCCAAAAAAGTGACCATGTGTCCTAGCCTTCTTGCCAGAATCAGAAGCCTCTCTCCCAACCTCCTCTAACCCAATAGCGATGTCTACCACCTGAGCATTGTCCATCGTACCAACATGCAGTTGAAGTCTAAGAAACATGTCCTTAGGCAGCCCTTGGACAACCCACCTCACTTTCAGCTCAGACTACAGCATGCTGAAAGTTGCCTGAGCCAAGTATGTAAAGCTCTCATCATTCTTTGTAAATAACATGCCCGAGTCAGTAGAGCCTTAGACTCCTCTATCATTTGAGCTCATCTGCTCTTTGACAAAATATCCTAAAAAATGCTGCCTTGAACACCTTACAAAAGGACGACTCTGAGTCAACATGCCCCTGTAAGAACTCGTGGTACCAGATCCTTTCATGGCTTCCTAGCTAGAAGCCAACCAACTCAACTACTCTCTCAGATGAGCAATGTATGTCTCTAGTGATCTTCTTTATCTATCGAAGGAACACCTGAACTTCATCTGTCATGAGTCATCCTTGGACGATGGATGGATCCATACTCCGAAAATGCTCCAAGGCTGAATTGTTGTGTTTCTAACCAGCTCCTGACCGGGATGGTTGTAACCCAGCCAACTTTTCTAGCCAGGACTCTATAGAGTGTGGTCGAAGCCTGCTCAGGACTTTAAAGTGGCATCGAGGTAGAATAACCACTGCTACAATGGTGGCTTGAAAAGGAAGGACGTTTGGGAGGCATATTGCAAAAGAACATGAATGTAAAGGATAAGGAATACTAACCATGAAAAGAAGACAAGACTCTATCTCTAAACCTAGTCATGACTAGCCATTCCTAAAAACCTCAAGTAATGCTTCATTAATGCAAATGGATGTGCTTCTATTTACATAAACGTCGTACTACTTGTGGACGCTTGTTGGTGACATAGGAAACCTATACCTCTGATACCACTTTGTCAGGACCCGACTTGGGAACATGACTGGCATTTAAGGAATCCTATCCTCACACAAGCCTCGTAATCGCCAAGTCTCTCTATATGCATATTTTAATCATGAAAACCATTTCTAAACCATTATTTTATCTCTAAAATAAGTCTCTTTTTCTCTAAAAGCAAAATCATCAAAATAAATAATAGTTTCATAACCAAACTCTGAATTTGCCTTTGTAATACAAATTATGTTGAGTTGCTCTCTATATAAAATAAACCATGAAAACTATAATCATGTAAATATAAAATAATCTTAATCATGGTAACAACATGCAAAACTATCTCTATGGTTCGGGACCCTATCCACACTATCAATGGAGCACTCTATATCAAAATACAAAACATATACTTTACTCCAAGTGAAACTCACCAATGAGGACTTTAATGTTACTGGGGAGGAGGCTGGAAGGACCCACAAAAGTTACTATATCTATAAATGGGAAAAGGAGAGGATGAGTTTCATCTAAAACTCATGAGTGAATTCTACCCTAACCCCTTTCATGGGACAACAACAACAGGATGCATGAAATCATAATGATAATAATCATAAAACAAGCTTTAAAACATTTTCATATTTACATACATATTAATTCAAACCATAACTTTCTCTAATTGTAGATACCAGGACTCTAATAGAAAAACAAGGATCTCTAATTATGCACAAAGATGTGACATAACAAGTTCTTTGGTTATGCATAATAAATATGACATAACAAATTCTCTGGTTATGCATATCAACCATGGCATAACAAATTCTCTAATCTTTGTGGTTCCTCAAGGACCCAAATTGGACACCTAACTAGATTCCATTTCTACTCTAGGGTGAGATTTTAAGGACAACCTGGTACCAAGGTTAACGATTGCTCAGTTTAACTCATTGTCTATTTCTCTATAGCTATCATCTAGTTTGAAATAATAAAATCTAATTCTTTTCTCTAAACTCGGCCTCTATCATATAAATAATGTACTCTTGAAACCATCATGGTAGTCATAATTCTCTAAAGATAATCACATTCAAAATCAAGCTCTTCGTAAAATCATTTTAGCAATAAGGGTCCCATGAGTTTCTTAAAACAAAATATATTTCATGCTCTTGAAAATCATAGTTTCATAACTTCATAAAATCAACAATAATCTCTAATATCTTTGAAATGCCTCTAAAATCATGCATTTATGCCACAATCTGAAGAAAATATCTCTAATGATCAAAATAGAGATCGTAAGATTGAACCCACTCACGTGGAAGGGAGGAACGAATGGTATCAACTCCAACTAGGCTCCATGCAGCGAGGATGGCACCAACGTTTGCTATAACAACTACAAAACTCTAGATTAACCTCGAACAATCTCTAGTTAACTCTAATCTAGCTCTAACAGCTTTGGGGTGCCTTCACTTGACAACAATAAGAACCAATGATACCCATAACATAGGGAGGAAGAAGATGAAAGAATCTAACATAAACCAACAAGATCTTTTACCTTTGAGCCTTGGAGGAACCGAGTTAGGGGTTTAAACAGGGATGGGGTTTCATTAAACAAAACAATGCTATTTCGACACTGTTCATGCACTAGGCCACTATTGCTATAGTGGTCAAGGTGCCTCAGGCACCCCTGAGAATAATACATGAACGCTTCTTGGACACGAGCGTTATAGCGGTCGTGGACTACTGGAGCAGTTGGCAAAGTGCCAAAAACCCCGATTCCAGACCTTGACCGCTGGACCACTATAGTGGTGACAACAACACCATATTATGCTCTTGTGGGTTTTGAATGTATTTGGGGCCTTCCTGGCATTTATGGTGGGTTCCAGGGACCCTAAGGCCATACATGACTTGTCTAAGGACACATGTACTCAAGGTATTACACAAACTTATGAAGCTTAGACTAGAAACAATTTTATCAAAAGATTATAATGAGATTGATCATGAAGGCAATTGAATAGAGCTTGAGAAAGCTTAATAAAACTTGTATTTTATACCAAATGTAGTTGGGAGTAGAAACTATAATACAAGTTGTTTTGATAAACGATTTTATAAGAGCATTTAGTTGAACATCAGATTTCATGTTTTTAAAACAAATGCTGAGAAATCTAGTACATATTTAATGTGAAGAGAAAATGATAGAAGAGTTGAAAGTGTTTTATACTGGTTCGGTTCACTAATCTGGAGCCTATATCTAGTCACCCTCCTAGTAAATGTATCCACTAACAACACTAAGTAGTCTTTACCAAACCTCTCCAAGCTCAACCCAAGTAGTCTTTTCATTGAGGCTCTCCAAGCTCAACCCAAGTAGTCTTTTCAATGATCCTCTCCAAGCTCAAACCTAAGTAGTATTTTAACTGAGCCACTTCAAGCTCAAACAATTAGCTTTTCTCTCACAAGACAAAGCTTTACAATAACTTTTTTCTTTTGAATCAATTCTGTGTTTTTCTCTCAAGAAGAAAATATAACAATGATACAACAGGATTGAAAACTCCTAGATAAAATAAGATTGACTCTGTTACAAGAACTGAGAGAAAGGAAGGTATTTCAGCTGGAAATTCAAATTGATAGGAGTATTAGCTTTCTTTTTCTTTTATTCCTCTTGATTTGAATGCTGCTCCAAGACTTGTCTTTTATACGAGGATAGGAGTTTTTTTAACATTGAGACTTGGAGTGTGTAGGACAATACTTTTGATGAAAAGGGTGCTTTAGGTTTTTCTCCTTTATTATTGTGCATTCTAGGATATTACAATAAAAGTAAATGTCCATAGAGAACTGAGATGGGTCATTTGACTAGTTTCCTTTTCCATCCCTTTTCACTAGGATAAGACATCAGGACACATAGCTTGTTCAGGCAGCATGCACTACTTTGTCAACTTCAACATTTTCCATTTTTGGTAAAACTTTTTCAGCACTTGGCTTTCGTGTTCTACCTTTAGCATTATTATGCTAATGTGCTAGCTTGATGTACTAGTTTGCTTAAAGGCAAAACCATTAAAATAAGTCAATCTTTTCAAAAATAAAGCTAAAACGCTTAATACACACATTAGAAAGTTCACCAAGAGATAATCATATTAAGAAAATGAAATCATATAAAAATTGTTTTGTCATCACACTAGGATACATAAATCAACAAGTTCCATTGGTTTTGCTAGAAATCTATTAGTAGAGCTTTTAGCTATTAGTTTTGGTCTTTAGCTAGCTTGGAGAAAGGCTAAGGAATTTGTGGTGTAAGACAACTTCACTTGAAGCTTTGCACTTGTCATATCATGCCCAGAGAGCACCGTGACGAAAATGATGATAAAAAATATTATTCTGCAAAGAAATAAATTTAAATATGAAGTCCCCACAAATTTAATTCTTAAAAAACTGAAAAACCTTTTGATTTTGAAAACTTGGTCTTTCAGAATAGATTTGAGTCTAGGATTCTAATTATGATAAATGAAGATTGAAAACTTAATCTCACTACACCCCTAATAGGCAGCTCATAAGAGAAAACAAACAGATCAAAGTTCATGGTGAGGTAGCAGTGAACAATGGTTGGTGAGGGAGGGGCTAGGAGAGCTCTGGTTCACAACGGCGACTCCAACGTATTGAAGTAAAGGTGCAGTTAATGGAAGCCTAGCGTCAGGTACCACTTGAAGTGAGGTTGTCACTTATCTCCTCAAATTAGAAATTATTTTAATGCTAAGTTGCACTAAAACTATAGTAAAGAACACAATCTAGGTCGTCTCTCAAGGAGGCTTTATCACTTAGTTGGGAAAAGTGGAGGTTTGATAATTAAGATTAAAACAATTACAATTAAATGGTAATAGTAATAGTAAAGAGGCACTGGTGTAAGGTATTCCTAGAATTGGAATTAATTATCATTGACCAAATATTAAATCCATTAGTGGCTATTAGTAATAAATTACTGTCAATTCTACTAATGATCGATCAACCTCTAGAATTTGACCAATGCAAATAACTAATAAACGAGATATCAATTTATTTAGAAATCACATCGATTTAATGAACCAATTGCTATAGCCTGCCAATTTGAAGGTTAATTCTAATGTTCCCCCTCAAACATAAACCAATAGATCCATCAATTTATGCCCAAAGGGTTTCCCTAAATGGCAATTGCCAATTTAGTTATTCCAATAAAAATTGTAACAATCATAACAATAATTATAAGAATAGAAATTGTAGAACATTGAGAAAACTAATACATTTAATATAAACAAATGGTCTCAAACATCATCCCAAACTATTTAGAAATCCATACACTAGTAAGAAAATCTACCCTTCCATCCCTAGAGGATTACAACAATGAATTAAAAAGAGTACATGGAAATAATAGGAAGAATCCTTGTTAAAATCCCCAAGAACAAACTCAATTCACTAATGGAATCCTAGAGAGAGAAGAATAGAGAAGGAGAAGAAAGAGAAATATAGAGAGATAACTGGCTACTAAACTGGAGATCTAAAACCAAGTAAAAAATAGGGTAAAAGTCTGAGTCATTCCTATAAATACTACTTTCTAAGATGGCCCAAAGTAGGGCCCAAAAACAAATTAATAATCTGGAATCCGTTGTTGTGCCAATGTTGCAGGCACTTTCCAGAGAGCGTTGCTTGAACATTTTCCTTGAAAATTCTGCCAAGCGCTCATCGCTTACCCGAGAGTGGCTCTTCCTAGTTCTGCTCCTTTTAGCTCCAAGCCCTTCCCAAGAATTCCCAACCTTATTCTTGACATTTGCACTTGATTCAAAGCTCTTGTGCACAAAACCAGACTAAAAAAGACAAGTTAAATGCAACAAGACATAATTACAATTTATTCCAAAATTAGTGCAATAGTCAATGATTCTATCAAAATCACACAATGAGGAACTAGTCACAATCCTAATTAATCACATTAATAACACAATAAAACTTATGCAAAAAGCTAAGGTTTGGTAGCAAGATAAGTGGCATAAATATCTCTTATCACCGCTCGCAAGGATTCTATGATGAACCGAGGAAAAGGTTCAAGTGAAGCTGTGGAAGACGAGGTGGCTTGATGCGAAGATAGTTCACATGATGACGGCAATAACGACTTACTGAGAGCAGCAATGATGATTATAGTGGTGGAGGTTCTGTGGTTGTAGTTGCAAGGAAGGTTAGGATTCCACGAAGAAGGCCTATAAGCCTGTAACGACCTGCAGCGTCACTAGTGGATGAGGGACTTTGACCCTCATGCAAGCCTTCAACCGAGAAAAGCATGCTTCCGTGTGTACGCCCCAATTTTTTTTTCCTGAGTGCAAATGACCAAAATGCCCTGAGGTCATTTTTACCCGAATTCGAGGACAGTGACCCAGTCCTCGAATGGGTCAACTCAATGTTTAAAGGGGATCATATCTGTTACATTTGATATTCGAGGTGAAAATCTCGTTTTCAACTTTCAGCTCAAAATGACCAAAATACCCCTGCAATGTTTTACGCGGTAAAGGTGCCGTTTGAGCCCGAAACTTTTCCAGAAGTTTGGAATGATGTTTACGAGTGACATTTGATGTTTAGTCGGGCCAGGGAGGTCCTAAGTAGTTTTAGTGCAAAATTACCATTTTACCCCTAGAACAGTGTACAGGAAGCCTAATGACGTATTAGGCTCTAATCGAAGATTAATTTATTTCGATAATTAATCTAGAGTCAAAATAATTCATTAAGGTTAATTAGAACCTAAGATTGCTTAGTTAAACTCTAATTACATTCTTTAATTCAAGATTCCTAGTCATGGAATCTTAAATAGTATTTTCTCTCTCAAATTCCTTAAATTAAGGAATTGTGCCCATACTTCATTTGACCAAAAGAATGATTTTAAATTGTTAATCTAGCAAGATCACTCTCCTAATCAAGTCTTGACAACCTTAATTAGCCATTACCTCACCTAAACACTTTCTTACAAATTCCTAATCAAAACCTTAATCAAAGAAACACCTAAACACATCACTAAACCACAATTACATGAACAAATTTTTCCTCCCCTTGGCTGCACATGGAGTGGCCGAACACTCCTCCCCTTAATTCCATCACATGTTGATTTTTCTTCACTCCAAAGACCATGCTTTGGACCATACTTGAAGCCATACCTTACCATGCTTTGCCCATGCTTTGCCCATGCCAATCAAGAGATATTTCTTCTCTCCCTTGCCCTCAAGGCCGTCGGTTTCCTTCCCTTGTGCAGCCTCCATGTTGCAAAATTTCTATAAATGCCAAGCCTTGAAGAACCTTGTTACACTTTAGATTATTTGCTAAGTTTGGCTTTCTTGCACTTTCTCTCATTTTCTCTCAAATTTCTCTTCATCTTGCTCTTCTTTTCCTCCCTCAAAGAAACCTTGCCACCACCACAAACAACCTTAAACCACCATTCCCTCACCTCAAACCATCTCTTAAATACTCAAACTTTCCATTTCCAAGCTTACAAACTCAAGGAAAAATCATCTTCCTTGAGCTTCCACTTTGGCCGAACACACATCCACAATCAAGAGAAGATTTTGTCTTCTCATTTCTTCAAGGATCAAGCTTTCTTTCATCCTTTTCAAAGACTTCCTTAGGTAGGGGTTTGTTTTTAAAAGTTTTACTTGTTTTCTTTGAGAAGTTCTAGTTTTCTCTTAGTTCAAAACTCTTTTTCTCTTCTTTTTCCTTTTTCGGCCATGAGGCCTTTTTATGAGAAAAACTTTAGCTTGATGATGAGGTTTCAAGATAATAGTCTTGTGATGCCATGTGAGAAACCTCTAAAGCTTGAAACAACTTGGTCTTGGACCATACATGCTTGTGTTTTCTTGCTTATGCTTTCGGTTTTCCTTTTTTTCTTCCCAAAGGTTTCATTTTTCTCTTCCTTTTCCCTTTGACGGTTTCGGTTTGCCTTTACTTGAATAAAGTTTGGCAAAAATGCTAAGTAGATCACTAAAAGTTTTGTTAAGAAAATTAATCATGTGTTTTCAAAGAGCTCTAAGCTTACCCTTACCAATCTTAAAGTTGGTCGGCCATTCTAAAAGTTTTACTCTAGATTGAAGCCCATGAACAATAAAATAAAGAATATGACTTAATTCTTTGTATGTTTGTTTAGACAAAGTGTTGAGCTTTGTGTCCATTTTCTTGAGCTTGATGATGAAGTTTAAAACCAAAGGCTTCTTTGAAGACTTGGTGCTAAGAACTCTAAAGCTCACTTTATGTTGTTAAGATACATATTGGGTTAAAGTTATAATGTTCCTCTAAAGTCTTGTAAGAGCTCTAGTTAAGATAAAATGAGTTGCATTCATGTTTATGTTTATGCCTTGCATAACATGTTTATTTTGATGCCATCACTAAGCTCTCAAGAATAACTAAATGAACTTGCATTATCATGTTTAAGTTTCCAAACTTGCATTTCATGTTTATATTTCAAGCCATCACCTAATCTTTAAAGATAATAATGAGGTTGCATCTCATATTTATTTTATGCTCTCACTTTATTTTATAATGAAGAGTAAAACAAGTGCATAGCATGTTTAAGTTTATGCCATCACTTAAATATCTTAGAGCTCAAAGACTTGCCTAAGTATCTTACATAAAGTTTTAGAAAATAGAGGCATTTCAAGGATGCCATTTCGGCCTTGTGATGATGATGATAGACTTGAGATGAGTTCATCTAATCATAAGTGCCCATAGTCTACGTCTTGGAATTTTTCTAAGCTTAGGTGTATTTAAAGAACCTTATGAACAAAGTTTGATGTTTTAAATCTATTCCTTGAGCTAAATAATTTAGCTACTGAACTTACCTATTTTTGTATGATTTTAATGAGAGGAATTGGTTTCTAAAAGAGTTTTGAGTTCCTAAAATGATTCCAAGATAAATTAGTAACTTATATGCTTTTAAATCATGAGATTATGTGATTATATGATGCTTATTTTTTGGTTTTGCCTTGTGCAATTGGCCACTGCATTAATTCTGTTCCATGGGGTTAAAATGTGTAAAATTATGTTTGAGTGAAGTAAAGAATGATTTAGGGAAGTTAAGAAAGAACAAGTAACTGAAAGGACTTAAAATGTGAATTCTAGAACACTTAGATGCACAAATTGTAAATTCTGTTCCAGCATAATTGGATTTAAGAAAAATGGTTTATAATTAGTGGATACTTGTAGGAATCCCTTATAATTGGTTTAGGAGTTGATTATAGAGCCTTAGGCGAAGACGGAACTTAGAAAGGGTCAAAGACGGAGATTCTAGGACCCGTAATCATAAGGTAAAATTTTGTCCAAAAGATGCAGAGCTGTTTGGTTATGTTATAAAGCATAAACATTAGAGAAAATTATAGGTAATGATCCCTTAGATGTAACAAAGATCCATAATGAAAGTTAGAATCATTGGAACACAAGTTTAAGACCCGTAAGTGCCAAAACATAAGACACCATGAGATAGGAGGTGTGATGTGAGCATGAGGCTGAGTGGGCATACTCGTAATGATGTGAATATGTTAATATCATGAACATGAGGCTATATGTGTGTTTGTGACATGTTTTTGTAATGATGTGGTATGCTATGCTTGAGATGCATGAGAATGCGAAATATGAATGAGTTAGGAGGGTATGCTTCTGATTAAGAGATTTATTTGATTGAGAAGTTTCATGAGAACAACATGTGTGATTTGAGTTATGTGGCATGACTCAAATTTGAGGAAATTCGGAGTGTAGTCATTATGCTGCCAAATTTCCGTCAAATTTGAGGAACTTCAGAAAGTTTTGAAAAGAAAGATTTTATATGTGACATGCCGAGACGTATTTCTTCCTGATAAGAGGAGAAAGGAAACCCATGGAGGGTATGGTTGTGGAGCCATATCGAAGCGGACAATGTCACTGGTCTTAACCAGATGATGTGTTTGCAGACCGAGACGTACTTCTCTTGCTATGGTAAGGAGAAGGTAAAACCGTGAGGGAATCGACATTAGCCTCAAAGCGGACAAAGTCACTGGTCTTAACTAATTGATGCGTTTCAGAGAAGGAAGAAAGTCCCAAGATGGGTGATTCCTTAGGTCCCTGCCGTACTCTGGAGTCGGGGTTATTATTTTTATGATTATGATTCACTTATCAAGAGGATAAGTAAGAACCAGTGACGACTAGTTAAGGTATGAGCTCATAGCCTAGTATCAGGAGTCGGTTACTATTTTTACATACCATGATGTCACAAGTTTGAGAAATGAGAAAAGATGTGAAGCTTTTGCTTATGAAAGAAAGAAGTTGATTATGAGAAAGCACATGCCACCTATTTGATAGTTTGTTATTGATGAGATGCTTTACTTGTTTGTTGCACAAAGTATTGCTATGCATTCATGTTCTGCTATGCTGTATACGTGCATAAGAATTTATCATAAAAGACACGGACCTTGGATAATTATCTTTTATGAAAACCTCATAATGAACCTTTGCATGTATAACCATTTTATTAATAAACCCAAGGTTCCTGGGACGTAAACGATGACACTAGGATAGGAGGTTTCCCTATGAGATTCTTTAGCAAGATTCTCACCCCTTCTCTTCTTTCCTGTTACGTCTTTAGATTCCGATGGCGTCGTTCGTGATTTTTGTTGATACGCTCGTGTGGGAAGTGCACTACGATCCAGATCATTAGTCCTACCATTTCGAGGGTCGTTGTGCCGTGCATATTTTTGCATACATGGGACGCCCATTTGCATTCTCGGTTCCAGCTTTTGCTTCACCCGACTTCTCCCTATGGCGATGACTTGATCTTCAAGAGGACGCGACCCTGACGAGGAACGTCATGCCCGTCCTTCATCTTCAGCGGTGCACAGTTACCCGAGTACGTTCCTCGTTCGAGGCATTCAGAGACCGATCTCGGAGGATTCCCCTACTCATCCTTTCTGGAGGGTCTTCCCTAGTTTCCATGGATATCGGGAGGGGCAGCGAGGATACGGTGACACAGCGGAGGTTAGCTCAACGCCCGGAGATGCGCCCCATAGAGGAGGTCATGTCCGTCCACCTTTCCGTTTGCACACGCCTGAGGAGCTTGCATAGTTCATTGGGTATGTACCTTCGAGGGACGAGGAGCAGCATCATCAGGTTTGAGGGAGGGGGTAGCCATGGCTTGGGATCGATCTTTTGAAGCTTCACCATGTATTAGTTGTTTATGTTTCTGCTTATTTATGTTACCTGTACTGTAAGCTCTCGTACTTATATGGGTATGACTTTATGCATTTATATCTTAGTGGATGTACTAAACTATGATAATTAATATCATGATGGATGTTTTTATGATTGAGGTGTTCCTTGTTGCTTTTGTTTTGCATGATTTATTTACTCTCCGCTTTACGTTTTGCTTATGTTGTACGCGATGGCTCGCATCTTGTTTTACGTATTTCAAAAAAATTTTACCCGTATTTCTACTAAGTAATTCCACAAACAAGTTTCAAAAGAGAAGTAATAACTAATAATTAATCTTAATACGTCCTAGGCATACTTGGTTAAATATTAGGGTGTTACACCGTGTATAGTTAAATGCTTAAATATATTGTGAACTAAATAAATGATTCAATAAATATATAAATCTGATAAAGTTTATTAATAACATCTCATAATTCTACACTATCAATTAAACTAAAGAATCACTAAAAATATGTAATACATAATCTGTAGAATAAAAAAATAATTGCTAGTCTAAATAAAATATAATACATGTCTAGAATCCTGCACACATCGGAGCACACTAAAAGTAGTAAAGGACTTCTAAGAAACTAATTGACCTCACCATACGAACCAAAACTTAGCACTTGAAACTATCACAAACTACTGATATGGAGTGGTGTCTATGCCAACAACTGTGTCTGGAAAGGGAAAAAGGAGAGGATGGGTGATCAAACTCAATAAGTAGATAATTACCCACGACTCATATGAGATAGCTAAAACAAATCACAAGTTATCATATAAAATATTTTTGCACTGTCAATGCATGACAATTAATTCCATGATATAAACTTGTAATCCCATGTAAACAAAATAAATTAAGATATATCCTTGTGATGGGCTGGCTTCTAATAGTTTAATAATTAAATTTCTCCTTAGGAAACCTGTCAATGTTTTACAATGTCCGATCAGTCGAAACCATCAAGTCTCCTTGAAAAAAAAATTAAAAAATGAATAATTTAATTTTGATATACTAATAGTATAACAAATTTTTACATTATTATCCAATTAAATTATTCTATTTGTATAAATTTTTAAATAATAAATATGAAATTTAATTACTTTTATCAATATGATAATACACACAGGCGGAGCTAGAGTGTTTAATTAGGGCAGACCAACACTTAACAATTAATCTCATACAAAATATATGTTAGTAATTTTAATTTTATTTAAAAATGCAATAAAAATACTATATCTAAAAGAATAAATATTTTACAATCAAAACTAAAGAGATATATACATATTTATATAGCATATTATCTATTATAATATTTAAATGTCTAGTAAATAAAATATTTAACAAAACTTAGTTAAATAAAATATTTTTTAGAGGACCAAATTAAGAAAGATGAGCAATTTTTTAAAGAAACTGATAACTTTAGGGGCCACAGCCCCCTTGAAATATACTATCCTCCACCCTTGACAATACATAATTAAATAAAAATAAAAAATAATTTTACACTATATAATTAAACTGTAAAAGAAAATACTATAATAAATTTTGGCATGCAACTGGCATCAGAAGTTTTTACATATAGAAGATCCCGGCCGCTATATATATGGGCACCAAGGGTTGAGAATAATGTTCAATAGAAAGACCTCGAACACGTGGATGCTGCAACAGCATTACTTGATTCACATACCATGCGATTATCCGAAATAGTGGTCGTGACTAAGTGGCAAATAATTTTAAGCATGGAAGAGTCGTACAGAACACCTCATTATATTTATTTAGCTTTTAGAAATAATTATATATATCATCTTCTACGTTAGCAATTTATTAGGGTCTAATGATTTTTTCTATCAATGTAGCTTTTTTTTTAAAGAAAAAAGAGCTTTAACAGGAGAAATCATAGTTATAAAGGAGAAAACATATTTAGAAGTCATAATTTAAAATGGCAAATGAGAAGCTTTTCTATTTAGTTTGGTGGATTTCTTTATAATCTTTAGAAAGTTGAACGACCTCTTGAAGGTGTCATCAAACGAAACAAAGTTCAATGGAGTATTTTTTTTTTTTCCCTTCTAGTTAGTTAATTGACTTCAGGTGGAGAGACAAAATGCGTCACGCTTGATGTTGTTTTGTGGCTATATTATATATATAAATAGATAAGCTTAACTTCTCTTTGGGGTCACGTTGTTTGATAGAATAGACTGCTTGAAATGTGTAGAATTGTACACGTAGCTTGGAGGAAAAATTGTGTGGAATTTCAAATGCATCATAAATTTTCATGGACCCTAGAGCGTGATTGACGGAGCCAAAAAATTCTTTGCCATGTAGGGCGTTCTGCGGACTCTTTCCCACTGTTATGCATATAAATAGCTGATGGTATCAATTCAGAGTATTAAGAATTGGTTTATATATTTTTCACATGGAGATATGGTCTGATATGGATATATATCCTCTCGAGAGGGAACACCGCCATGGTTGCCATATTGCTGATTATTGGAATATTATCGTTTACTCAAGTTGAATTTACGGGTATATTACTCTCTCTCTCTCCATCTCTCTCAATCATACTACGGAGATAGACACTATGCTATCATGGCTCTGTATTCCTTTCTCTTCTAGTTTACTTTAACACTAGTTTATATATATATATATATATGTTTAGTTGAAAACTCTTAATTATGGTTTAGGTAAAAATTTCTCAAATAAATTTTGTATGAATTAATCATAATTTAAGGTTTTGAAAGGAAAAAAAATAGACATGGATATGCTATCTTGAGCAACCAAATTATATTATATTATATTATACCATTATAGTGGGTTAAATAACTGTAAAAGCATTCAAATTATCTCTCTCTATTAAGTTATAAACTCTATTCAGAAACGAACCTCTAACTAATTAGTTATAAATAGGGATTCAAATTGCGGTCCGCAATGGTTTATGCGGTCACAATATTGCGGTCACACCAATGTCCATAACCACCTCGGACCACAATTGCGGGGTGAATTGAAATCCAGAAAAATCCACAACATAACTCGCAACATAACCTGTTGCGGCCGCAACGCAATGCAACGGAACACAACAACCCAAACGATCAACCATGTATCCCGCTTTTGCACTTTCATCCTAGTACAATCTCAATCATCATGTGATGGTGGAAGGTAGAATGGAGATATGGCGGATGGTGGTGCTCCAGCAGCAAACAGAGAAGAAGTAGAGACGGGGGAGGTAAGAGCGGAGTTGAGGAAAGATTAAACATGGAAAGGGGAAGGGATGCAAAAAGAAAAATAAAAAATGCTAGATATTGTGTTGAAAATGACTTACAAGCTAAAGATTGAGCATGGGATTTTCTGGAAAAATCAATATTTGAAGTTGGGGGTTGGGGTTGCTGTTTATTCGCTGAGCTCGATGAAGAAGAGAACCAGGAAGGATAAGTGGAGGTAAGTGGGGGTGGGGACGCTATGGGCTTCTCTTTTTCTTTTTGTTTGATTAAATGGGGATGCTGCTGGGTGGGTGGGCTTTTAATTGTGCATTTTGTTATTTTTTTTAAAAAAAAGGGTGGAATTGGGACCAGATAATGGGTGCTATTTTTTTTTCCTTTTAAAGTGAGTTGTTTTGTAAAATAGTTAATTGTAATATAATTGATTTTATGTTGTAATTTATTTATATTGTGTTGTTTAGTTAAATTATTTGTTTTTAGTTAATTATTAACAATATTCTATATTAAAATTTTGTGTTGAATTTAATTCTTATTGTCATGAGTTAGTATTATAAAATTATTCGTTGATTATTTGATCACATTTATAGTAACTTTTCTTTTTTCTTAGAAATTCTAATTTTATTGTATGATTATAGTTCTAAAAACATGAAAAGTGTGTATTTAAATATGTTAGAGGCATATGCATAAAATATGTTGGAAACTTGTTATTTTAGTTTCACAATTGTTGTACTTCTTTTTATTTTGCATTTTGTGAAAATAAAATAAATCACATCGCAACAGCGCAATCCGCATCGGAGGAGCCGCAATTATAGCGACTAACCGCAACCGCGATCGCAACCACAATTTAGAACACTGGTTATAATACTCCTTAATACATATATCTCTTCTATTTAAGTTCAGCTATCATATATATGTAGTATTTAATTTGTCATTCTTTCTTTCAGTTATATATAATTTTACATGAGTCAATTTCAAACAACCATTGAAGCATCATTGCCAAATCTTTATTAAAACTGTAAGATCTTGAACAATAATCAGCTATTACACATATCTAGCGACAAAGATTTTATGTTCTAAGAATCACATGCATTTGGTTTTATATGATGCAGCTGCACAAAGCGTAGGTGTGTGTTATGGACGAGATGGAAGCAACCTACCATCTCAAGAAGAAGTTGTGAACTTATACAAATCAAATGGGATTGGAAGAATGCGCATATACGATCCAGATGGAAGAACCCTTCAAGCCCTCAGAGGTTCAAACATAGAATTGATCCTTGGCGTCCCTAATGACAAACTTCAAGACCTCACTGATGCTGGAGCTGCCACAGATTGGGTCAATACAAATGTTAAGGCCTACTCATCAGATATCAAATTTAGGTACATTGCAGTTGGTAATGAAGTTGACCCTAGTAGTGACACTAGATCACAATATGTTCTTCCAGCAATGCAAAACATTCAGAATGCAATTTCTTCAGCCAATTTGCAAGGCCAGATCAAGGTCTCCACAGCAATAAAAACCAATCTAGTAGCCAACTCTTACCCACCCAATAATGGGGTTTTCGCTGATGGTGCTGCAATTCAATACATAAGACCTATTGTCAGTTTCTTAAAAAGCAATGGAGCGCCACTTCTTGTTAATGTGTACCCATATTTTTCCTATACTGGTGACCAACAACATATTAGTCTTGAATATGCCTTGTTTACTCAACAGGGAACAAATGATGCAGGATATCAAAACCTCTTTGATGCAATATTGGATTCTGTGTATGCTGCCCTTGAGAAAGAAGGGGCATCAGATGTGAATATTGTTGTCTCTGAGAGTGGTTGGCCATCTGAAGGGGGTATTGGAGCCACTTTTGAAAATGCAGGTACTTATTATAGAAACTTGATTAATCATGTCAAGGGTGGGACTATAAAGAGGCCGAATGGACCCATAGAGACTTACCTATTTGCTATGTTTGAAAGATCAGAAGAAAGATGAAGCTGAGACACTTCGGCCTATTTAGACCTGACAAATCACCAAAATATCAACTGAGTTTCAATTGAAACTGTGATTGTATTGCCATAGAATAAGGGTATTTGTGCCCACTAGCTTGATTTTACCCTAATGTACTATACTCTTGATACTTCCAATAAATGCTTATCTACAAGGTATTAATTTTTCTTTTAAAACAAATTAAATACGTCTTTTATCCCTATAAATATAGATTGTTTTGGTTTTAGTCAATCTAAATTTTTTTGTTTGTTTTAAGTCTTCATTTTACTAATATTAAGTTTTAGGGTTTTACCATTAGTTTGTATGATTAAGTAGTGACATTCATAAGGATTAAAAGAAGATTTTGAAGATATTTATAATAATAAATTTTTTTCAATATTCCTAAAGATTAAATTCATATTTTAAATCATTTTTAGGGATCTAAATATGGAGTGTGTAACACCTTGATATTTTCTTATTGTGCAAAATTATCAAAATACCCCTAAATAATTTTTGCACGAGATTTGAAGTTGAACAATCCTTAATAAGAAATTTTAACATTATGGTAACATTATATGAGGTTTAGATAGCAATTTGTGTGAAAATCACAAATCCTAATTTTTTGTGTGCAAATGACCAAAATGCCCCTAAGGTCATTTTTGCCTGAAATTGAAGATAGCCAATCTCGACTATCCTCAAGGGGTTAGTTTTATGTTTGAAGGGAATTATTTATGATATGTTGATATTGAAGTAAAAATCTTAACTCCCGATTTTTACTATATATAAAATTACCAAATTACCCCGTGGTAATTTAACACAAGATTGAGTAATCCTTGAACCCGATCACCTGGAAGTCTAAAATGGTTGTACTATGTAATATTTGAAAATGTTCAGGTAATTCCAGGGAGCTTTTATGTGAAATGACTTCTTTACCCTTAGTTAGTGCTTAATAAGTTCACTTAAGTAATTAAGGCAGCATTAGGCTCTATTTCATTTTAAATTGATTTCATTCGTTAATCTTGGGTTAAAAATAATTATTTGTGGTTAAAAATAATTACTTGAGGTAATTAGAGCCTAGGAATTGTTTAGGAAAATTTAATTTCTTTTCTTAATTACAAGGACTCATATAAAATCAATAATGTTAAGATTAAGGTCAATCTAGTGCATTTTCTTTCTTTGTATTAAGATTATGACTTATGTTACTAATTGATTTTCAACTCAATTGAGATTAACTCCATTACTAGTGTAAGATTACTCTTTTGCCTTGTCTTAGTAAATCCTAAACACTTAATTTTTACCATTTACACTAAATTACCAATTCATAATTCACTGCCTAATTAAATATGCTATCCCATATGTCCTACCACTTATCAAAGAATCAAAATTGTCCCCATTATACCCAAGCATTGCCGCGGCCTCCATGCCCTCCATCACCCTCATGTTTTATTTATTTCAACAAATAATGCACTTACAAACATCATTGCTTTACCATTTTGCTTTGTTGGAGTTGTCTTGTTCAAAGAATCATAAAAAAAATTCTGCATTCTCTCAAGATTTTAAGCTTCCTTCTTCTTCTTCCATCTCCAAGAAGCTTTATTCTCATCCTTCATCCAAGCTCTTAATCTCAAACTTACACATCTCCACCATAGATCAACTCCTAAACACCTAAACTTTCCATTTCCAAACACAAGAACATGAGAAAAATCCTTCCTCCATGCTAACTTCCCTTGGACGAAATCATCACCATCATTAGGAGCAGATTTTCTTCTTGCTACTTCATAAAAGATCTAGCTTTCTTTTTGAAAACAGGAAACAACTTGGTAAGGATTTTATTTCATGTTCTTTCTATTGTTCTTTCCTTATATTTTCGGTTTTTATGGCTTGATGATGAGGAATCATAGTGGTGGTTATGAATCCATCATATAATAGACCTCTAAAGCTCAAGGTTTAGTTTTTGTTGTCAAAAGATTAATGGAATGATTGTTAATTTTCTTTAAGTTGATTCTTTTTGAGCTTGATGATGAGTTCAAGAAATAAGGTTTTTAGAACCATAGTAATAAGAACTCTAATGCTCACTTCCTTTTTGTTAAGATTATTTGAAATCAAAGAGTTTCATTCCCTAAAAGTCTTGAGTTTTTGAGCATAACAAGATATAAAAATGAACTTGCATCCATGTTTATGTTTCAAGCTCTTGCATATCATGTTAAATTCTAAGCCTTGTATAATCATGTTTATATTTCAAGTAATCACCTTAATTCTTGAAGATAATAATATGGACTTGCATATCATGTTTAAATTTGCAAATCTTGTATATCATGTTTAAATTTCAAGTCATCACCTTAAATCTTAAAGATAAGAAAATGGACTTGCATATCATGTTTATATTTCAAGCCTTGTATCATATTTATATTTCCAAGTTTTCACCTTATAATGACCAAGATTAAAAATGAGATTGCATGACATGTTTATGACTCTAGTTATCACCTAAACCTCTAAAGCTCAAAGACTTGCCCTTATATCTTAAATGGAAATTTCGACCATGGACATACTTTGAAATTATGTTTTCGGCCTCATGATGATGATGGGCTTGGAATGAGTTTTATTTCATTTTAAGGTTCAAAATTGTATCTTGGAATTTTTGAAAGAATTGGAAACATTTAAAAGTTGTAAAAATGTGATTATTGTGTGTAAAACCTCATCGATGAAATTTTAATTTTTGCTACTACCATAAGGATTGTTATTTGTATTTTCAAAGGGTAAATTGGTTTTGAGTGTTTTCATTGATTTAGAATAAATTTAGAGAAAAACTAGCAACTAGAAATGATTAATATTGCAATTTTCAATGCTTTTAGAAATTAAAATCATAGCTACTGTTTTGACCTTTCTAAATCTGTAACATGTCGTTTGAAATGGTTTAGATTTGTGAAAATCACTATTAATTATTGAAAAAATCATTCTTCGCACTTTAGGCAAAACTAGTAACTAGAAAGGATTGAAAATATGAATTCTAGAACTTTTAGAAACTGAAATTGTGGTTACTATTTCAGCATGTTTTAATTTTGTAAAAGGATGTTTGCCACTGTGTAAAGGTGTAAAAATCACTATTAATTAGTGTTAGAATCATTTTTAGCTTCTTAGAAAAAGCCGATAATTAGAAAGGATAAAAAAAGAACATAACTACTAGAACTCCGAAATTGTTTTATTTTGTTAAACATGCCCAAACTACATAACTTTGTTTGAAACTATTTATGAGTATAAAAATTAGTGGAGATAATTATTTTTGGTCCCTTATGTGCATAAAAGAATAATTACAAGTGCTAGGTTAAACCGATTTGTAGGACCCATTTAAGAGCTAATGAGTAATTATCGACAACTTGAGGATGAAAATGTGAATGGTATCTATGATAATCCTTAGTACATTGTATATCTAAACGTATATCTTGTTAAGCATAGCATATGCACTAGCTAAGTCCTTGGTTTCGCATACTGGGAGGAGCATGTTTACCTTTCAATAATGTAACACCCTAATAATTAACCTAATACACCTAGGTTGTATCTGATTAATTACTAGACTTTACTCTTTGCTTCAGTTCTTTCATCATACTTTGAAAATACTTAGTGAAATTACGAGCCATTTTTTTAAAACATAATTGAAAATGTGAGCTGCACATAACGTGAACAATAATCGAAATAAAGCGAATAACGTACAGATATAGCATGAAAAACACATCATATTGTCCATCATATAACATCCATAATTACATAACACATAGATAGTTTGCCTACCAACAAAATAAGACTAGGTGTAGGCAATCTAACAAAACATAAATAATATATGGATGGAAGGACATCCATTAATGGCACCTAGTAATAACACTCCAAGGATAGGGATATATATCTGAAATATACGAGTGAAACTAGAGGATCAAGTTCAGCTACCAAGTAAAAGCCTCAACGTGATTTACGAACACTTCCTTCTATTTCTGAAGACGAGATGGAAAGAAAAAAAATAGAGGGAGTGAGAAACTTATAAAAAGAATCTCAGTAGGGTACTCACCTCATGATGCATTGTGTCATCATCATCGTCCCCAGGAACCTCGAGTTTCATTATGAAATAATGAGCATGCTAAGATTGATTTATTAAGTTCGAAAATATACTTTATCGAGGTTCGTCCTTTTAATCATGCGTCTTATAATGCATCATAAACTTAGCATGTCATGTTTATAATGAACTTTTCCTTTCATCAACACATCATATTCCTCATCATCATATCATAATAACATGCATAGAAGAACATCATATTTCTCATCATCATCTCATAAATGCTATGCACAAGAACATCATACCATAATAGCTATGCACAAGACATGGTGCACATATTTCATTTCTTTAGTGTCCTAGGTGACTTAAAATCTTGTCATCATCATCATTATTTTCCTTGGGGCCACCCTATACTCCACCCTTTTGAGAGTAATCTAGGTTATGAGCTCATACCTTACTAGTCGTCACTAGCATATACTTTTCCCTTTTGATAAGTTAAAATCCCGACTCTACCCTTTTGAGAGAACGGGCTAGGGGCAAGAATCACCTTTTCACCACCTATAGTCTGATGGGTCTAAAGGATCATTTTCTCAGGATCTCACCACCTATAGTCTGATGGGTCCAAAGGATCATTTCCTCATAAGTTTAAGTCACCATTAAGTCTTAGCATGTTATATCATAATCATCAAGATGCATGAACATTCTCATTGTTTGCAATAGCAACTATAACATGCAAGCCATGAAATCATTCAATAATATCAAATTCTTAGTAGGCATTACATCATCATATAAACTGATATTCCCAAAGCATCAAAAGATGTCATCTAAAATTCTCAGGAAGCTCCCTTAAATAACTGAACTCTAAAATTGGGTAACCTTAGTTTTCAAACTAATTACTTATGTATCTAAGGGATTTATTACTATCAATTATAAGCCTTAAGAACATTATTAGACTATATGGGGTAACATAGACAGTAAGTTGTTCTTAAGATTTTACAGTGTGCTAGAAGTTACGTTTTTAACCCTTTCTCGTTACCGCTTTCCCTATGATGCTAAAATTAATTATAATTAAGGGCTTAGGTGAATTAGTAAGAAATTTGAGTGTTTTTAAGCAATTTTAATTTCTAATCAATCTAAATAAATAATTTTGACTCTAGATTAATAATTAGAATCTAATAACCTTTAATTTGAGCCTAATATTGCTTATGTTTTGCTATACGAATCAAAAATCTCAAAATTCGCATAACTCACAAAGATAGGGATAAAATGGTAATTTTACTTAAAAATTGCCCGAGACCACCCGAGCTTAAATAATGGTTAATCATAGCTTAAAAACATGTTTTAAAACATTTTAGTGAGGTTCGGTTTCAGTCACCACGCAAATCAAAGTTAAAACGCGTAGGGGCGTTTTGGTCATTTCGCGTCGGAGCTCAAAATTAGGATTCTTCTCCTCTATTAACACACATAACACAAACAATCCCTTATTATCATCAAAACATCCCCTTGATGATGGGCCACGATCCTCATTTTCTAGTAAAATAACCTCAGGGCATTTTGGTCATTTTACACGTACAGAAATTCGGGTTTGCAACTCTCGCACGAATTGCTCCTAACCTTTCTTCTAATGTTATATTCCTTTATTGAGGATTGTTCAGTCTCAAATTTTATGTAAGAATTACCTAGAGTAATTCGGTAATTTCTAACGATAGTAAAAATCGCTGATACATTGCTCCCTTCCTTAAAAAGAATTTCGCCTTTGAAATTCGTTACCTGAGAACAGCTCGGGTATTGTGCTTGCATGTCTGATTCCAGCTCCCATGTGAATTCTTCGGTTTCATCTCGTCCCCATGCTACTTTGACCAGGGGTACAACCTTGTTTCTTAATTGCTTAACTCCTCGGTCAACGATTCGTGGGTGGAAAGTTAAACGTTAGGTCATCTCTTAATTGCACATGTTCTGGCTCTAGTACATGACTTGGGTCAATTGATACTTTCTTAACTGGATACATGAAAAACATCATGAAGGTTGGACAGACTCTGGGTAGGGCTATACGGTAAGCTACAGATCCTACTTTGCTAAGGATTTCAAATGGGCCAAGAAATTTGGGGCTCAATTTCTTTACTTTCATTGCTCGGCCTATGCCTGTGGTGGGGTGATTCTTAGGAACACATGGTCCCCTTCTTGAAAATCTAGGCTTTCGCCGCTTGTCCGCATAGTTTTCTGTTGACTTTGAGCAGTAAGAATCTTATCCTTAATCTTCTTGATTTGTTCCGTTGTTTCCCTCACAATATAGTTGAGTAGACTCTACTCTCCAGGTTCATACCAACATAAGGGAGATTGACATTTCCGTCCATAGAGGGCCTCGTATGGTGCCAACTTCCCTTTTGATCCAAAACACATGCCCTTAACATATCCTCCAAGGTTTGGATAGTTCTTTCATTGACCGTCCGTTGGGGGTGATAAATCGTGCTTAGACACAGCTTGGAGCCAAATGCCTTCTGAAAGGTTCCCCAAAATCGTGAAGTAAATCGGATCCCGATCAGATTATCGACGGACTCCGTGTAACCTTACTATCTCCTGAATATATAACTGTGCTAACCTATCCAAGGAATAAGTCACCTTAATAGGTAAAAAGTGGGCTGACTTAGTCAACCGATCTACTATTACCCAAATGGCGTCATGATTCGCTTGGGTCCTCCGTAGTCCAGTTACAAAATCCATGGAGATACTATCCCACTTCCATTCGGGGATTGGTAGGGGTTGCAACATTCCAGAGGGTCTTTGGTGCTCAATCTTCACCTTTTGACACACTAAGCACTTACTCACCCATGTGCACACATCCTTCTTCAATCCTGGCCACCAGAACATCTTCTTCAAATCTTGATACATCTTGGTGGCACCAGGATGGAGGGTGAAATGACTCTTATGGGCTTCCTCCAAAATGTCCTTCGGAGGTCACCACTAGTAGGTACACATATATGACCTTCAAACCTCCACAAACTATCATTCCCTTGGGTAAAACCCTTCAACTTATTAGCTCTTACTGCCTCTAAGGTTTCTTGAAATTCTGTATCTTCCCTTTGAGCTTGAGCAATTCTTTCCTTGAATTCACTCGTCACACTAAGATGGCAAGCTCTTATGCCCTTAGTGGTCAAGGTCATCCCTAGGTTTAAGTCTCTAAACTGCTCAATTAACTCAACCTCCTTCACCATCAAACGGGATACTTGTAAGGATTTCCTACTTAGGGCATCGGCTACAATGTTAGCTTTGCCTGATGGTAGTTCAATCCAAAATCATAATCTTTCAAGAACTCCATCCACCTTCTTTGCCTCATGTTTAGTTCTTTCTGATCAAAGAGATATTTCAAACTCTTGTGATTGGAGAACACCTCAAACTTAATTCCATATAAATGGTGTCTCCAAATCTTCAAAGCAAACACGACAGCGGCTAACTCAAGGTCATAGGTAGGGTAGTTTGCCTCATGTGGCTTGAGTTGCCTCGACGCATAGGCCACCACTTGCCTATCTTGCATCAGTACACAACCCAAACCCTTCCTCGAAGCATCACAGTATACTTCAAAAGGCACATTGGGTCGGGTAACACTAAAACGGGGTTGAGGTTAGCTTGTGTTTCAGCTCTTGAAAGCTCTTTTCACACTCCGGGGTCCATGAAAAAGGGGTGTTTTTGCTAGTTGGCTTGGTCAAAGGTAGGGAAATCTAGGAAAATCCCTTGATAAACTGACGGTAATAACCAGCTAAACCTAAGAACTTCCTTACTTCAGACCGTGGTTGGTCTTTCCAGTTTACAACCGTTTCCACCTTACTAGGATCTATAGCAATTCTTTTCTTAGATACTACATGCCCTAAAAATTTCACCTCATCCAACCAGAATTCACACTTGGAAAGCTTAGCATATAGTTTCTTTTCCTTCAAGATTTCCAGGTACTATGGTTACGTGGCGTTCATGCTCCTCGTGGGTCTTAGAGTAGATGAGAATGTCATCTATAAAGACAACCACGAACTGATCTAAATAGGGTCTAAAGATCCTATTCATGTAATCCATAAAAATTGCCGGAGCATTGGTTAATCCAAAGGACATCACTGCAAACTCAAAATGGCGTATCGAATGCGAAAGGCCGTTTTCAATATATCTTCATCTCTCAATCTAATCTGGTGGTAACCTCACCTCAAATCAATCTTAGAAAACACTGTTACACCTTTAAGCTGGTCCATCAAGTCATCTATCCTAGACAAAGGGTATTTGTTCTTTATCGTCACTTTATTCAATTGCCTATAGTCTACACACATCCTCATACTTCCATCCTTTTTCTTAACAAACAATACCGGGGCTTGCCAAGGTGATGCACTAGGCCTAACAAACTTTTTCTCCAATAAATCTTCCAATTGAGCTTTTAACTCGGTCAACTCTAATGGGGACATCCTGATGGGGCTATGGATATGGGTCCTACAGAAAGCAATTCTATGGAAAACTTTATCTCTCTCTGGGGAAAACTCTGGTATCTCATCTGGAAATTCTTCGGGATAATTCTTTACTATTGGTATCTTATCAATACTTTGCTCAAAGTCTACATCACTAGCGGCTAGGAAAATATAGCCTTTACTCTCACCTTTACCAGTCCATTTCCATGTTATGTCAGACTTATAGGTTTCTTAGGTTCGATGGGAATAGGAAGAAAAGTGATGGTTTTCTCATAGCAGTTAACAGTACACGGTTGGCCTCAAACCAATCCATGCCAAGAATCACATATAAACCTCGCATAGGTAAGCAAATAAGGTCTAAAACAAAGGATCTATTTTCAATAACAAAATTACAATCTAGACAACATCTACAAGTCCTAACAGGTTTTCCAGTTGGGTAGAAACAACAAGGTCAAAAGGAAGTTCAGTCACATGTAAGTTAAGGCTTTTAACACATGAGTGGGAGATAAAAGAATGGGAAGCGCCAGAATCATATAGTACAATTAAGTTTTTACCATGCATGTTACACTTACCTTCCACGAGATTCCGTGACTTCGTCGTTTCTTCTGATTAACGGTAAAGACCCTTCCTTGGTCCTGCGGCTTGGGATTGGGGGTTGACGGGTTCCTCTCGTGCATTCTCGAGAGTAGTGGCCTGGCTTTCCACACCGGTAGCAAACATTTGTTCCGGCTCGACATGGCATGCTTCCATGATTCTTGCCGCACTTGGGACATTCCGTGGATGGTGGGGGTCATGGAGGTGCTGGGAACTCTTTGTGGTGCTTTCCCCTTGTTGTTGTTATTGTTATTGCGATTGTTGTTGGGGTTATTATGGCGGTTGTTGTTGTTCAGCCTTCCTTGTTGAAAGTTCCTTTGTGGCCCTTGTGGTCTTGATTGAGGTGAGAATGGGGTCGGTTCTGCCTCTTGAACGCTGACCTTGAGGTGTCAGCTTCCTGGTGATATTATCAGACTTTGAGGTGCTCAGCTTTCTCTGCCCTTCTTCAATGATGCGGCATTTGTTAACTAGGGTAGAGAAATCCCTAATCTCCAAATGCGCAACCTCCACATTAAGCTCTGCCTTTAACCCTAACTCATATTTAATGCATTTCCAATACTCGTCGGGTTACCCTGATACATCATTGAGAACTTAATAAGTTCTTCAAATCTGCAGTGTACCGGGCCACAGTCATATTTCCTTGGACAAGTTGCATAAACTCAATGTCCTTGGCATTTTTGACCGACTCGGGAAATATTTCTCATAAAAATAGACCTTAAATAACTCCCAATCAATGTCCGTGTCGGTCACCTCCAGAAGCCTTCGGGCACCTGTCCACCAAAAGCCGGCATCACCTTCAAGCATATGGGTAGCGAGGTGACCTTTTGCTCCTCTGACCATGGGACTACAGCAAAGACCTTCTCAATATTCCGAATCCATTCATTTTCGACATTTGGATTGAGGGTCCCCTTAAAACTGGTGGGTTCGCCCGAACTCCCCAAAACGAGCGTGTTCGGGGATTTCATGGCCTTGGTTCGCATTAGCTTGGCGATCCTGATCCATTCGTTCCATCATCATCCTCATTGTCCTTGCCACATCACGGAGTGCTTCGGCGGTCTCATTGTTCTGGTTATTCTGCGCGTTCCTAGTCTTGTCGACGTGTCATTGGTCCCTATACACACCAAACAGCAACACTGAGGTGATCAGGCTCAACATTCCATGCAAAGTGAGCAAGTTACCATGGCACGTGCAACATACAGCAGTCATGCATCTCTAATACTCAAGCTCATCCTAATGATAAACATATACACATGACATTTCTAACGTGGGTATGCTTTATAAGCATAGCCAGTCCAATCCCCAGCTCGTAGAGAACTCTCTGATACCAAAATGTAACACCCTAATAATTAACCTAATACACCTAGGTTGTATCTGATTAATTACTAGACTTTACTCTTTGCTTCAGTTCTTTCATCATACTTTGAAAATACTTAGTGAAATTACGAGCCATTTTTTTTAAAACATAATTGAAAATGTGAGCTGCACATAACGTGAACAATAATCGAAATAAAGCGAATAACGTACAGATATAGCATGAAAAACACATCATATTGTCCATCATATAACATCCATAATTACATAACACATAGATAGTTTGCCTACCAACAAAATAAGACTAGGTGTAGGCAATCTAACAAAACATAAATAATATATGGATGGAAGGACATCCATTAATGGCACCTAGTAATAACACTCCAATGATAGGGATAGATATCTGAAATATACGAGTGAAACTAGAGGATCAAGTTCAGCTACCAGGTAAAAGCCTCAACGTGATTTACGAACACTTCCTTCTATTTCTGAAGACGAGATGGAAAGAAAAAAAATAGAGGGAGTGAGAAACTTATAAAAAGAATCTCAGGAGGGTACTCACCTCATGATGCATTGTGTCATCATCATCGTCCCCAGGAACCTTGAGTTTCATTATGAAATAATGAGCATGCTAAGATTGATTTATTAAGTTCAAAAATATACTTTATCGAGGTTCATCGGTTTTAATCATGCGTCTTATAATGCATCATAAACTTAGCATGTCATGTTTATAATGAACTTTTCCTTTCATCAACACATCATATTCCTCATCATCATATCATAATAACATGCATAGAAGAACATCATATTTCTCATCATCATCTCATAAATGCTATGCACAGAAGAACATCATACCATAATAGCTATGCACAAGACATGGTGCACATATTTCATTTCTTTAGTGTCCTAGGTGACTTAAAATCTTGTCATCATCATCATTATTTTTCTTGGGGCCACTCTATACTCCACCCTTTTGGGAGTAATCTAGGTTATGAGCTCATACCTTACTAGTCGTCACTAACATATACTTATCCCTTTTGATAAGTTAAAATCCTGACTCTACCCTTTTGAGAGAACGAGGTAGGGGCAAGAATCACCTTTTCACCACCTATAGTCTGATGGGTCTAAAGGATCATTTTCGGATCTCACCACCTATAGTCTGATGGGTCCAAAGGATCATTTCCTCATAAGTTTAAGTCACCATTAAGTCTTAGCATGTTATATCATAATCATCAAGATGCATGAACATTCTCATTGTTTGCAATAGCAACTATAACATGCAAGCCATGAAATCATTCAATAATATCAAATTCTCAGTAGGCATTACATCATCATATAAACTGACATTCCAAAGCATCAAAAGATGTCATCTAAAATTCTCAGGTAAAGCTCCCTTAAATAACTGAACTCTAAAATTGGGTAACCTTAATTTTCAAACTAATTACTTATGCATCTAAGGGATTTATTACCATCAATTATAAGCCTTAAGAACATTATTAGACTATATGGGGTAACATAGACAGTGAGTTGTTCTTAAGGTTTTACATGTGCTAGAAGTTACATTTTTAACCCTTTCTCGTTACCGGCTTTCCCTATGATGCTAAAATTAATTACTAAACCAATTATGAATCATTGTCCCTTATCTAAACATAATAAATTCTGGTTCTTAAGGCCACTAAAGGTTCTGGACATAATGCATAAATTTCATTCTCTAGAGTCCTAGAAATCTTGCTTTTACGATTTTCTAGGAAGCTAGTTGTATTTCTAACATGCATAGAATCATTCCTTTAGCAATAAACCATAATTATCACAACTTCAAACATATTAAACCATCATCATACAGTAGTACTAAACTCAGATTAGTGGCCGAATCATGAACCTCATATAATTGCTTGAAGTCACATTTCAAGTACACATGTGATACTGGTTTCCGTAAAATCTTTGTAAAACCTCGAAACTCCTTTAGAAACTAATTCTTTTTGTTAAAATTGAAAGAAGTCATAGGACTTTAGGCCTTCTTCAATCATGAGGCCATTTTATACAATGAAAGAATGTTCATGATTAAAATTTTCACTTAAGATAAAAGGAGCAAGTCTTGAGCTTTAGAGATTTAGGTGATAACTAGAATCATAAACATAATATGCAAATCCCTTTCTTTATCTTTAAGATTTAAGGTGATGACTTGGAAATTAAACATGATATGCAAGACTTGAAATTTAAACATGATGCAAGAAACTGGAGCGGCGTAGTCCGCACTGACCAGTGGAGGGAGAAGAGAATCTTAATAAAAGAAAAATAAGAAACGGAGCGGCGGTAGTCCGCACTGGACCGGTGAAAGAGAAGAGAATTCTTATTATATCTTATCAAGCTCCAAACTCAAGACTTCTTAAAGAATAAATTCTTTGACTCCAATAATCTTAAGGAAATTGAAAGTGAGCTTTAGAGTTCTCATTACCATGGTTCCAACTTTGTTTGTGATATTTGGGCAAGTCTTTGAGCTCTAGGATCTTTAAGTGATGACATAAAATAAACATGCCATGCATTGATTCTTTTAGCCATTATAAAATAAAGTGAGAGCATAAAATAAATATGAGATGCATCCTCTTTATTATCTTTAGAGATTAAGTGACAACTTGAAACATAAACATGAAATGCAAGCTTGAAAATTTAAACATGAGGTATGCAAGTTCATTTATTTATTCTTGAGAATTTAGTGATGACATTAAAAGTAAACATGATGTGCAAGGCATAAACTTAAACATGGATGCAAGTTCATTTTTATTTCTTTACTAGAGCTCCTTCAAGACTTTAAAAGAATTATAATTTCAACCCAATATATATCTTAGCAAGACAAAGTGAGCTTTAAAGATTTCATTATTAAGCTATCCTAGAAAACTTTCTTAGGCCTTGGGCCGAAATCAAATGGCAAGAAAAGGAGAAGTTCAAGAGTCATCTAGAAATGAAAAATTGTTAAACATCATTTTAAGCTAAAAACAAAGCTTAACAAGAAATGAAACATAAGTGTCAATATATTTTTCAAGTTCTAAACTCAAGACCTTTATCATAAAAACATAGTTACTTCAAAACTTTGAAAACTAATGAAACCTTCAAGTTTTAGAGGTCTAACTTGTGAAGGCTTTGCAACCAACACTCAAGAACCTCATCATCGAACCATGGTCTCATCATAATCTAGGCCATAAGGCCGAAATATACAAGAAGAAAAGGAGAAGGAAACCGAAATATGAAGCAAGAAGAAAGTACATAAAATCATCATTTTAACCAAGAACAACACTTATCAATACTTGAAATTAAGCTTAAAAACAACTCCCTACCTAATTTTATTTGAAGGAAAGGAGGATAACTTGGTTTCCTTGAGTGAAATGAAAGAAAATCTCTTTGAGAAATGGGAGAAGAAGTTTCAGCCAGGAGGAGGAAGAAAGAAAGCTTTTGGTGCTTCTAAAAAACTAGAATTGTGTAAGTTATGAACTAAGGCCTCTAACACTTCTTCAAGCATGCCTATTTATAGAGATTTTGAGGCTCATAAATGGACAAAGGGAGGAGGAAAGTCTGACCAAATTTGAGGAGGAAACAAGGAAGAAAAATCATCTTGTTTGGTGGCTTAAAACATGGAATCATGTTTTCATGGTTCCTTGTTTTCATACCTTGGTTTTTGTGCATTCTTTGACAAATTTTCTGATGCATTATGGACCAAAATTTCGTGCATTACAGCCCAAGGAGGATAAAATTTGTGTGTTCCATGTATTATGTAGGTGTAGGTAGGTATCTTTGCAAATTAGAGAATTCACAATTAAGGGCTTAGGTGAATTAGTAAGCAATTTGAGTGTTTTTAAGCAATTTTAAGTTCTAATCAATCTAAATAAATAATTTTGACTCTAGATTAATAATTAGAATCTAATAACCTTTAATTTGAGCCTAATATTGCTTATGTTTTGCTATACGAATCAAAAATCTCAAAATTCACAAAATTGCACAAAGACGGGACAAAATGGTAATTTTACTTAAAAACATGTTTAAAAACATTTTAGTGAGGTTCGAGCTAAGTCGGCACGCAAATCGGAGTTAAAACGGTCGCATGGGCGTTTTGGTCATTTTGCGCGTCGAGCTCAAAATTAGGATTCTTCTCCTCTATTAACACACATAACACAAACAATTCCTTATTATCATCAAAACATCCCCTTGAGGACGGGTGGGGCCCACGATCCTCATTTTCTGAGTAAAATAACCTCAGGGGCATTTTGGTCATTTTACACGTACAGAAATTCGGGGTTTGCAACTCTCGCACGAATTGCTCCTAACCTTTCTTCTAATGTTATATTCCTTTATTGAGGATTGTTCGATCTCAAATTTTATGTAAGAATTACCTAGGGTAATTCGGTAATTCTAACGATAGTAAAAATCGCGTTACAAATAAGATGTTGATGATGACATGTTTATGTGAATTAATTTATGATGAATTGCAATTATGATTGAGATATTTAAGGAGAATAGTTGATGTGTTTTATGAGCATGGAATGTTAATTGATAAGTTATGATGATGTAATTAAATGCTCATATTTGCATCTCTAATTAACAGGCTAAGATTTAAGGTGACATAAGACACATGGAAATGATCCTCTAGATTCAGGAATTAATGGTTAGAAGAGGTGATCTAATAAGGACCCTTTAGACTCCAAAAATTAATAGTTATGAAAGGTGATCCTATGCCCCCTATCCGCACTCTTGGAGTCGGGAATTTAGCTTATCCAAAGGATAAATATAAACTAGTGACGACTAGTTAGGTATGGGCTCATAACCTACAACTCTCAAGAAGAGAGATGATATAGGGTGGCCCCAAGGAAAAGAGAATAAGAAATTTAAGTCACCTAAAAGAATAATGAGAAGAAATAATGTTAGAAAGATTTATATTCTTTATGTCATTACATTGGTTGTGATTTCTAGGATAACTGGCATATGGCATTGACATGCATTCATAATATAGTATGATGCATCCATAATATTAAGATTCATGCTAAAAGATACGGACCTCGACTAATGGTATTTGGAACTTAATGAAAAAGAAAAACCTTATATATGTTCACATTTTCATAAATAAATCCCGAGGTTCCTGGGACGATGATGATGACACACATATTAGGAGGCAAAAGCCCTCCTGAGATTATTTTTTAAGTTTCTCACTCCCTCTTCTTTTTTTTCCATCTCGTCTTCAGAGGTAGATGGCGATGTTCATGATCTATGTTGATGCCCCCATGTGGGAAATGCACTTCCACTTGGTTAACCAGTCGTATCATTTTGTAGGTCGTTGTGCAGTTTGCTTGTACATTTTTATGGATCGTCCCTTCGCACACCTGTTTCTAGCGATTAGTTCTCTCCTCCTGCCCCATTTCCAGATGACTTTGCCTTTGGGCATAGCCTTCGAGCGTACGTGTCCACATGCTTACTCTGTTGCATCGTCTGTTGAGTTTTCCCTGATTACATACCCGGTCACCACCTCGTTCTCCTGGGTCATGGTCAGATCCATAAGAGGATTCACCCTCCCATCATTCTTCAGTAGTTCTCACCTGTTGTCCCTATGAAGGTGGGAGGTGATAGTGATGGAGAGACTACTATCATGCAACTGATGAGAGGAGCTAAGCCTCACGTAGAGGTGCTACCCGTCTTCGTCGAGGTGCCCATATTCGACCTGCGGGACATCTGCCACACGAGATGAGTTGATCCGTTGATTTTACTCTAGGCGCTTTGAGCAGGAGTAGTGAGAGGAAGGATCTTATGCTAGTGTATTTTGCATTCATTTGCATATTGTTCATCTTGGATATTGTACTTGATTTAACCTTTGTTGGTAGTGTGATGCTTGTATGTTTTGGTGCATGATGTGGAACGATCAATATTTACATTAGTAATATTATAATATATGGGTGTTGTAATTTATAGGTGCCGTGATTTGCTTTTATCCTCTCTCTTTCATATATGAGGTGAATAACATTAACTATTTAGTATGCGCGGCTCACATTTTGTATATATATATATATATAAATCCCCTATTTTTATTAAAGTATTTTCAAGAATTTAAAATCAAAACTAGAACAAAAGAGTAATGACTAATAATTAACCTAAATGCGTCCTAGGCAAGTTAGGTTAAATATTAGGGTGTTAGAGTGCATGGATAAAAAATATAATATTATAAAAAAAGATGGACAAAAAACCAAAAACTACTTTTAAAGAGACTAAAATCAAAATGACATATATTTATAAGGATAAAAACATATTTAAGAAAAAAAATCAATGATAATTTTTAAATAAAAAGCACGACAATGTGTTTATAGAGGAATTTGACACTTATATATTAACAATAAATAATTGACATTCTCCTTGCAAGAGGTCAATTGCTCTAAACCAGGCGTTGATTGACAAATTTAAGAGTTTGAATGACGGCTTTTGCTTTTTAAGATTTCGATTCGGGAGCGAAAAGCTACTCCTCTTGGGTTCTCCACCAAAAAGAATTGAGTGTCGAATGTTTTTAGTGTAATGAGGATGGAATGAGATGTGATGTAAAGTGATTTGTGTTGTGATTTTGTGAATGTAATGTTTGACAGATTAAAGAAGAAGAAGAACTTGCAGAATATAAATTGATTGACAAACGTAAATATGAACAAGTACAAAAAATGTAAATGAATTAAAGACGACTAGTCCTAAGAAAGTAAGGAAATAGGTTAAGAATAATTATTTAGTGAACTTAGGGCTCTATTTAGTCATTGGAGACGTTTTAAGAGTGAGTGTTTGAGTAAAAATTCCAACCATTTACATTTTGTATAGACTGGTATTCATAGACAATCTAGGACTCTAGGATCTTGACACTTATCCCTGCCTTTGGATGTTGTCCACGTGGCTTTGACTATTTTCTAGTTTATTATTCGCTCTTTGTCTCCACTTTGTCAAACTTCTATCAATAATCGTCAATTGATAATCTCCTGTTTTGGGGTCGTTATGACAGTATCCTCAAGACCTTTAAAAACTTTCTTAGTCTTCAAGTGACAAACTCCCACTTTGACTTGTCGAACCTCGAGCATGAGAATTAGTTGTCATTAGCTTTTAGTTATCCAACTAATCTCCCTTTGATCCTAAATTTTTCCAAGTCTGTAATGACAAAATTCAGCTTCGACTTGTCAATTGTCGAATAAAAACTTTGTCAATGATGACTTGCCAAGTTGGATATTTAAGCTTTGTCACAAATGACCTTCCTTGGGTTTTGACATATTATCTGACAAATCAGAGGCCTTGTCAATTTCGTACAAATTTATCAATGCTAATATGTCAAACCCTTAACTGATCCTTGAGCTGGAAGTCAAATGCCATTTTGACAATCTAACATTTAGTAAAATTTGGTGCTAACACAATGTTTGTTTGTTTTTACTATATATTAAGTATAAGGAGAGAAAGACTAATTCCTGACAAAACTTAAGGTTTAAAAAGCAAGTTAGTCAATAAGTTCGAGCTCCTGATAAGGGACTTAAATAGTTAACAAGAAATTATAAATTCAAATGTCGTTGCCTTAAAAGTCCCAAGCACCAAGAAAAAACAAAAGACTAACAAAGAGCAAAAAATGAGGAAACTTGCGATTTTATCAATAATTCATACCATGTTCAATGGAGACGTATAGTTCGCAAAATGATTATTTATTCTTGATAAAATTATTTCTCGGTGTTTATAGCAATTTTTGACACTTATATTGTCAACAACAAATAATTAATAATCGCCTTGTGCAGAAGGCCAAATAGCCTTAAACTAGGCATATATCGACAAACTTAGAAGTTTGAATGACAACCTTTGCTCTTCAAGATCTCAATTCAAGGAGCGAAAAGCTACTCCTCTTGGGTTCACCACCAAAAGAATCGAGTGTCAAACTATTTTTATGTAATGAGGATGGAATAATGTGGAATGCAAAGTGATTAGTGTTATGATAGTGTAAATGAAACGTTTGACAAATTAAAGAAGAAGAAGAACTTGTAGAATGTAAATTGATAGACAAATGAAGATAAAGTACAAGGAATGTAAAAGAATTAAAGACAGAGATTGAAGAAATCTAATCCTAAGAAAGCAAGAAAGAGGGTTGAGAACAATACTCAGTTAACTCTGGACTCTATTTAGTTATTGGAGACATTTTAGAGTGAGTGTGTAAGTGAAAATTCCAACCCTTTACAATTTGTCCAGATATGGTATTTATATACAATCTAAGTCTCTAGGATTTTGACACTTGTCCTTGGCTATTTCTACATGTTGTCCACATGGCTTTGACAGTTTCTTAGTTTGTCATTCGCTCTTTATCACCACTTTGTCATGTCCTTATCAAGCTTCTATCAATAACCGCTGAAAACCGTCAATAACCGTCAATTGGCGAACACATGCCTTGGACTTACTATGACAATGTCTTCACCATCTTCAGAATTTTCTAAGTCTTTAATTGTCAAACTTTGACCTTGACATGTCGAACTTCAACTTTGACTGACAAACTCCCACTTCAACTTGTCGATCATTAAATGAAAAATTTTGCCAATGTTGTCTTATCAAACTCTGATAAAAGACTTTTGCCAATGTCGATTTGTTGACTTCAGACATCTAACCTTCAACTGACCTTCCTTGGATCTTGTCATATGGTTTTGACAAACCAAGGGCTTTGTCAAGTTCACATAGCTCGTCAGTTCCTATCATGCCAAAATCCTCCTGACTATGCCAATTCGACAATCTGACACTCAATAAAATTTGGTGCCAACATGATGCCCCCCACAACTCTTATTTCGAAGAGCATTTTTCATCGATGAGAAGTTAAAGAGTTGTAATCTTAAATTTTAAATTTTTTTTCATCAAAACTGAAATGATTACCCTTAGTGGCAATTAATTCGGCACAATAAATGGGGTCATTACACCCAATCCGCTCACATCCTATCATGGGCCTATCTTCTAAGGTTTTATAGCTCTAGCTTGTGGCCTTTGAGGGGCTATAAATACTACAGTGTCATCCCTTTTTGTGCCTACGCCATCATAACTACAACTATTCATTACCTTCTTCCTTTCTTATGCTCCCAAAACTCTTCATATCCTTGCTACATTTTCTTTGAGGTTTTTCTTCTGCATTTATGGCTTCTCCATCCAACTCTATTTCCTCCAAAGGCGCTGCTCATGCTGATTCATCTCCTAATGATCCTAAGAACTCCCAACTAGTGGCCTCAATTCCAGAGCCCATTGTTGATCAAGATGAGGGCTTTGCCATGGGTCCTAACCCAAAGAACTCTTCCAAGCTCACTTCCCAGTTACTTCTCCCTTTCTCCGTAGGTCCTTCTACACATGCTTATATAGTCCAGGATTGACCCATAGACAAGCTAGCAAGATAGGCACTTATTATCTTTCTTCCAAGCCATAAGAAATCTTAGTTAGTCGTCCCCAACTTCACTATAAATATTTTAGTTCAAACTCTAGGCTTCAGGAACCAAGCCAAGAATTCCAAACCCTTTCTGGAATGGTTTGCTAGGATGGAATTGTAAAGACTTCCTTTTGGAGAAGTTTAGGCATTCTTGACATTCTTCAATTATCCAAATATTCTATAAAGTTTAATAATAGTATGCTAGGATCTCATCTATTTCTAGAGCTCGACCACAAATTCATTTCACCTTCCCTATGGTATGATAGGTCAAACTCTCTTCGAGGTGGCCACAATCAGGTCTTCGACCTTTAGGGTCGATATTCTGCCTAACATGGAACCTAGACCCATCAAAATATACCCTAGATCTCTAATATGTCATATACCCTTTATCAAGAACAATAAAGGGACTACCTGTAAGCGACTATGAACATATTGCTTTTCTTTATTATTGGCTAAATTCAATTGTTTTTTGTTCTAGGAGTATGAAAATGCAAGCCATGTATCTTCCTTTGGCTATGTTACTTCACCAAGGCACTAAGCTTTGTTTGTCTAAACTTCTCTTAGTGCATCTTTATGATGAACTTCATTATTTCATCACTAGGATTGGCAACAATGAATATCTTAATCCAAGAGGCCCAAAGTGGTTGCTCCAACTTTGGCTAAATGCCATTTTTTAGCCTTAATTGACCTACTCCCCCAGCCATAATTCATCGAGGTTGTGAAGGACCTCGACTTTGTTTTCTACTTCAAACCAAACCCAAAGACTCAAAGCTTTTCGACGAGTTCTGGCATTTCTTCCAACATTTCCATGTAGCTTCCTTCTCCATTCTGACCAAATGAATCTGACCCCTTTCATCCAATGCTATCTTGGTCTACCTTGGTTTTCTCACCCCATGATTCAAGACATCGAAATAAAGCAGAATTAGAGCAACGATGTTTGGTCTAACTTTCTCTATGCAGGTTATCCTTTAGGATTACCCAGTCGAATGCCTTAGGAGTTGTCTTACATGATCCTAACTTCATGGTGTGACAGTCTGGCTTTTCCAAGCAATTCCGGCACCATTGACACTCATCCAGAAGAGTAGCTTTGTCATTATGAAGTATCATCTCTCGAAGATTTTAACTATTGGCTAATTGACAATGAGTCGAGGAGGGATGTTTATTCTCCTATGGTTGTAGAACCTAGCACCTTCCCAAGTGTGTCATTTGTTACTTGGTGACGTGAATATTATGACACCCTCCATGTTTACTTAGACACCATTGAACAACGCATTCTGACGAATTCTTGGTACTTTGCAATAAGGGCAAGAGGATGAAGTGGAACAAGGGAATAATTTAATATTATTGTCTTTGTTCTTGCGTAAATCTTCAACCAATCTAATTATTCATCCCTTTTTTTATAGAGGAAGACGACACATGTGCTTGAAAGAGAAATGTTGCTACCCTTAAGCCCAAAAAACGAAGGGTAAAAAGTGTGTTGGTCAAAGGGACCTCGAAGAAGGAATTAATGACCAAAGCTACCAAGGCTTCAAAGATGACAAGATCCATTATTCCTTCTAGATCATCAACCCCCTCACTTACAATGTCTGCAGGGTAAGTTAATTTGTAAACTACATATATGCATGTCTTTTATCAACGTACTTTGAAGTTTACATCGTCAAATTTTAGTCCGTCGCGCTTGACCTGAAGGCTCTCTCTGTGAAAGATCAATCTTGTGACCTTGTCCACATCGACAGTGAAGGAGAAGGCGATTCGTCAGACACCGTTAATCGTTATAAGGTACTTGTTGTCAAATTGTCATGCTATTTGGGCGTTATATAGCTCATTATTTGATATCGAATTTCTATTGTTCGACAGCACCCCGTTAAGGTCAAGATACAACAACTGATCTTATTATGACGTTGGGTAAAACTATGACTGCGAAGGAGATTTGTCAATTGAAGACTACACAACTGAGGATATCGTCGAACCTCCGCATATGCAAATTGACCATGATCTCGTTCATTGTCCACCTTCTCCTATGCTGTTGATTCGGTAGTGAACCTCAATTAGTAGCTCTTGTCTCTACCATCTTTCCAGTTCAAGAACAAGACCAAGATGATAATGATGAAGAAGATTTTGATATGGGTTTTCTCAACGCTTTACACCAAGCCTTGTCAAACTCTATCATTATCAAGGATGCTCCATATGTATCTGAAGCTAGGAGTGTGAAGAATACCACCACTCCTCTCTGAGGTATTGAAGAGTCCTACTTTAACTTCGACCATGCCATCGACAGTCGACTGCCTGTTGATCAGCTTTCTAACATCATGAGTTTTCTTAACCACCCTCTCGACTCTTTCAGGCAATGGTGATCTCAAACACCAACTGGTCGAAGCCATTTTTTCCTTGTCCCAAGTCGCATTGCCTGACCAACATCGGACCTGGTGAGTTCTCTTTGAAATTTCATCACCCAATCCTTTGATGCCTTTGCCACGATACGAGTACCTCAACACAGAGGCAAAAGAGTTCAGAAAATGTTGACTTACTTCTCAAGAATATTGAGAAGATAAGCAGCCAGAAGGCTAAGATGGTCGATAGTTTACAACAGGGTGAAGCTCGTGAAAGTGATCTAGTCAAGGAAATTCAAAATCTTCAATCCCAGATTCAAGGGCTATCAACCAAGAAAGAAAATCTTGGTAAACTCATTGCAGAAGGAAAACAATATCTGGAGAGGTTCGACAAGAGACTAGAAAAATTGACGAAGGATGAAAAAGCTGCAAGCGAGAAGCTTAGAGGCTAATTCAATTATGGAGAAAGCGGAGTCGAACAAGGAGACGCTCTCCAACTTCAACAAGATTTGAAGCTGAAGCTTCATAGCCTCTTGCCATAGTTTATTATTTTGTCTTCTTGCTATGTCGAATCTTTATTTTGCTCTGCAAATTTGATAGATGTCGCTTAGTTTGGTTTACTTCTATATTTCTACTATTTTGACAAATGCTAGCTTAGTCAAAACTAAATATCCTATTGCGACCAATTTTGTAACGCCCAATTTCTGTGTACAAATAACCAAAATGCCCTGAGGTCATTTTCCAGAAAATGAGATCGCGGTCTGGCCATCGTCAAGGGGACATTTTGATGATAATGGGGGATTATATGTGTTGTGTGTGGTAATAGAGAGAAGAATCTCATTTTTGAGTTGATGCGCGAAATTACCAAAACACCCTGTGGCTTTTTACCCCCAATTTGTGTGTCGACTGAACCCAAATTTCACCAAAAGGTTTTAAATGATGTTTTTAAGTTATATTTAATGACTGGTAAAGCCAGGTGGCCCAGGAGGTTTTTATGGAAAATTACTGTTTTGCCCCTAGCTTAGTGCATTTTGGCCCTAATGATGTGATTAGCAAAACCTAAGCAATATTAGGCTCAAATTAAAGATTAGTAAATTCTAAATGCTAATCTAGAGTCAAAATAATTAATTAAGATTAATTAGAACCTAAGATTGCTTAGAGAAACTCAAAATCCTTTTCTTTGATTTAAGACCTTATGTCATATTTTCATGAATAGTAAGATTCCAATCAATTTCCTTATATCATGGAAGATGTCACATGATGAGATTCCTCCCAAATAAAGGTGGATTTGCATTAATTATGCAATACCACTCTTTAATCTTGTCTTGAACCACCTTAATTACCCATTTTCTCACCTAAACATTTACTTACAACTCCTAATCCATGGCCTAACCAAATTAACTTCTAAACACACATGTAAACCAACATTAAAATGAGATTTTCTTTCCTATAAATGCTCCTAAGACAATCAGCCATTCCTTCCCCAAAAATATCCATCACATGTTGAAAATTTATTAAAATGTGTTTAAGAGAACATGGTTGCCCATACCCATGCCCATACTTACCCATGCTTTCCACCATACCTCACCATGCCTCCATGAAACAAATTCTCTCACCTCATGGAACATGAGGTCAAGGCCTCCCTCCATTCATGCACCTTTGATGTTGTTTCTCTATAAATATCATGCTTGGAAGAACTTGGGCACATTTTTGAGCATTTGCTAAGTATAAGTTTCAAAGAGCATTCTTAAGTTTCTCTCATTTTTGTTCTCTCAGGGCTCAAGAGTTCTTTCACTTCTTCTTCATCTTCTCAAAGAATCATCATCATCCACCATTTCCTCAACACAAACCATCATCCAAACACCACAAACCTTCCATTAAACACATAACTTTCCATTTCCAAGCTCAAGAACTCAAAGCAAAATCTTTCTTCCTTTTCTTTCTCTCTTGGCCGAATTCACTTTGTGCACCAAGGAAGAAGTTGTTTTTCTCATATTGTTTCAAGACCAAGCTTCCAATCTTTCAAAAGAAAAATATCTTTGGTAGGGGTTTATTTTCCAAGTTTTGCTTACTTTCTTTAAGAAAAGTTCTAGTTTTCTCTTGGTTTTCAAAGCTCTTCCTTTTCCTCTTTTCATTTTGGCCTTAGAGCCTTGTGATAAGAAAAAATTTAGCTTGATGATGAGGTTTCAAGATAATAGTCTTGTGGTTACCATGTGAGAAACCTCTAAAGCTTGAAAACTTGGTCTTGGACCATATATGCTTTCGGTTTCCTTTTCTCTTCCTTACTCAAAGATTTCGGTTTTCATCTCTTTTCCCTTAATGATTTCGGTTTCCACTTCCTTTATTTGAACAAAGTTTGATAAAAATGTTAAGTTGTCCCCTTTATGTTTGTGAGGATAAGTGTTGTTGTTTGTCTCTTGAACCATTTTCTTGAGCTTGTTGATGATGTTCAAACCATAAGACTTCTTTGAAACCTTGGTAGTAAGAACTCTAAAGCCCATTTTATGTTGTTAGATACATGTTGGGTTAAGGTTTTGATGTTCTTCTAAAGTCTTGCAAGAGCTCTAGTTAAGATAAAAACAAGCTTGCATTGATGTTTATGTTTATGCCTTGCATATCATGTTTACTTTTTAAATCCTCACCTAATACTTAAAGATTAAAACAAGGATATGCATTATCACCTAAATAATCTCGAAGCCTACCTATTTCAACCTTAAAGTTGATTATTGATTTAGAGTACATACTCTAAGGGGCCTAGAGCACTAAAATAAAGAATTGAACTTGCATCCATATTTACTTTCTTGTCTAGCACGTTTATGATTTTGTCATCACCTAACTTTAAAGATAAAAAGGAGTTGCATCTCATATTTACTTTTATTCTCTCACTTTATTTTATAATGAAGAGTGAAACAAAGTGCATAGCATGTTTATGTTTATGTTATCACCTAAATATTCTAGAGCTCAAAGACTTGCCCAAATATCACAAGTAAAGTTTTGGAAAATGGAAGCTTTCCATGAAGTGCCAATTCGGCCTTGTGATGATGATGATGGGCTTGGGTTGAGTTGCATCTAAATCACAAGTGTCAATAGCCTATGTCTTGGAATTTTTCTAGGCTTAGGTGCACTTAGAAAGTATTATGAACATGGTTCTATGTTTTAAATCCTTTTTAGAAGCAAAAATAATTTAGCTACTGACCTCACCTATATTTATATGATTTTAATGAGATAAATTAGTTTCTAAAAGATTTTTGAGTTCCTAAAATTATTCCAAGAGAAAACTAGCAACTTATATGCATTTAAATCATGAATTTATGTGCTTATATGAGATTAATCATTCGATTTCTGTCTAGTATGTTTGGCCACTATATTAATTCTATTTTATGGTGTTAAGATGTGTAAAATTGTGTTTGAGTGAAGCAAGGACCGATTGAGGAAGTTAGGAAAGAATAAGTAACTTAAAAGGAGTTAAAATGAGAATTCTAGAACGCTTAAACACATGAATTATAAATTCTATTCCAACATAATTGAACTTAAATAAAATGGTTTATAATTAGTGAATATATGTAGGAATCCCTCATAATTGGTTTAGGAATTGAATATAGAGCCTTAGGCAAAGACGAAACTTAGAAAGGGTCAAAGACGTAGATTCTAGAACCCGTAACTGAATAATAACCATCATAACCAATCTATGCAATGCTGTTTGGAGGTGTTAGTAAGCATAAAAACTAGAGAGAATTACAAGTAGTGATCCCTTAGGTGCATAAAAGGTCTATAATCGGGTTAGAATAACTAGAACACAAGGTTAAGACCCGTAAAGGTCAAAACATAAGATATTATGAGATAGGAGATATAATGTGAGTGAGTTATCGAGTGAACATATGCTTATGATATATTGAGAGCGTGTGAAGTGTTAATGTTATGTGTATAAGGATATGTGAACTTATGACGTGATTGTTATGATAATGTGGTATGTTATGATTGAGATGCATGAGACTATGTGATATAGATGAATGGGTGAACATGCTTATATGATTTTAAAGATTTGCTTGAATAAGAAATTGCATGAGAAAGTATGTGTGCAATGAGTTATATGGCATGACTCAAATTTGAGGAAATTCATTGTAAGGGTTATGCTGTTGAATTTCCGTCAAATTTGAGAGACTAAAGAAGTTTTGAAAATAAGATTTTAAAAGTGACATGCCGAGACGCATTTCTCCTGCTACGATGAGGAGAAAGTAAACCCGTGGGGGGTATGGACGTTGAGCCATACCGAAGCGGACAAAGTCACTAGTCCTAACCAGTTGATGCATTTCGAAGAAGGAAAATGTCCCATGATGGGTGATCCTATTCCCTCTTTTTCCCATGTAAATCTAGTGACGACTAGTTAGGTTTGAGCTCATTCCTAGGCGATAGGTGATTCATAGTTTTGGTGACCATGTTAAAATCGCAGGGACGGCATGTTGGTTGGATTTTCGGTGATGATATGAGGGTGAAAAAGTTAAGAAAGGAACTCGAAGAGTTCGATTATGATAAAGTAAAAGGTGCATATGCACATGTTAGATAATTGTTCTGTTGATGCATTTTATCTAATTATGTGAGATGTGTTATTTATACTATTAGGTATTGCCACGCATACATGAGATATCTATTGCATTCATGTCATTAAGACCCATGCTAAAAGACACCCACTTCGGATAATAGGATTTGAGAAACTTAAAATTGAACCTTATGCATGCACACCTCTTTCATAATAAAAACCGAAGTGGCTGGGGATGACGACGATGACACTTGTGTTAAAGTCGGAGCCCTCCTAGAATCTTGAATAAGTTTCTCACCCCTTTGTTTTTCTTCCATGTCGTCTCCAGATGGGAATGATGCGTCGTTCGTGATCTTTCTTGAGGCGTGGGTGTAGGAATCACCTTGTCTCGTCGGTCAGAGGTTGCAACGAAAGCGTGAAGACTAGTCTAGCCTTGTTAAAGTCATGTTTTGCGTTTGTTAAACTTGCTTGGTGTATTTAGCATTTTAAGGTGTCCTTATATTTATAAGGACATCGCTATTATGTTATGATTATGATATGATATTATAATTGTGTTGTGATTATTCTATGGTTTATCTACGAATGCTATGATGACTTGTATATGACTGCTATGTCGTACATGTGTTAGTCGGTAGTTATGCACACACGTGGCTCGCATTTTAAGTTTTAAGTAAAAAAAAAAAAAAAATTTAGTCATATTTTATTATTCGTATTTTAAAGAAAGATAAGTCAAGATCTGAAACAAAGGCGTAACAACTAATAACTAATCGAAATGCGACTCGAGCGTATGAGGTTAAAAGTTAGGGTGTTACAAATTTAATACTTCATCACACACGCATTGTCAGCCATTTGTTTTGACTTGGTGCATAAATGGTTTGTATGCTTTTAAATATTTTCCATTAATCGACACAATCTTTTGTCCACTGTTAACATTAACTAGGCTATAAGCGTTACTAGGAAAAACTTTGTGCACTCGAAAAGGTCCTTCCAGGTTCAGGGACCATTTACCAAGTGTTCTTGATTTCTTTTCAAATGGCAGTATAGCTTTCCAAACTAAGTCCCCAGTGTCAAAACTTTTAATTTTCACATGACGATTATAAAATTTAGCCATTGTTTCTTTCTATCACATCATATTTTCTAATGCAACAATTCGCTCTTGTTCCAAGTCATTTAACTCGTAAAGCATGGAGCTCCAATAGTCGTCGTGAATAATTCATTTTGTTTCACACTCTTATGGACTGTAAATTGATTTTGATAGGAAGAACAGCATCATGTCCATCCACAAGTTTGTAGGGACTTGTCCCTATCGAACTTTTGGGTGAATTACAATATGCCCACAAAATTTGCTTAAGTGTATTATGCCAGTTACAAGGTTGTTGACCTATATGCCTTTTAATCAAAGCAATAATGCTTTTATTTATGGCTTCAACTTGACTATTAGCCTGTGCATAATAGGGAGTTGAAGTAATCATTTTAATTGACCTCGTACTAGCGTATTCAAGCACTCTTTGACCTGTGAACATTGTCCCTTGATCTGTGGTCAAAGTTCCCAAAATGATAAATGATCCTTTCTTCGATAAAATCAATGATTTCATTCTGGGTTACATCTTTTAATGCAACAACTTCAACCCATTTAGTAAAATAATCGATGGCTACCAAAATAAATTTATGACCTTTCAACGAAGGAGGGTAAATCTGCCTAATAAGATCTAACGTCCAACCTCTGAAAGGCCATGGTTTGACAATTGTATGTAACTCTAATGCTGGCACATGCTGCACATTGCCATGCCTTTGACAATCTGGACAAGACTTCGCATATTGTATACAATCCTTAGCCATTGTTGGCCAAAATAACTTTTGTCGACAAAGAGACTATCTCATCTTTTGTCCTGCTTGATAGGCACCACAAATCCCTTCATGGATTTTTGCAGAGCAACATATGCCTTAGATTCCCTCAATAGGACAATAAGTCACCTTTATCACCCAGAATAACATAATTTATGGCTTGGTACTTCAATTTTTGATCGACATTGTGGTTTGGATTCTTTAAGTGTTCGACAATTGGCTTTCTCCAATCATTGTCATCCAAATAATCAATGACAAACACTTTTCGTTTGTTAAAAGGAACTAAAATTTGTTCGATCGTGACAAATGGCTCTATGGTCGATGCTTTTACTTTATATCTCGAAGCTATTTGAGCAAGCTCATTTGCTTTTGAATTCAAGTCTTGTGATACATGTCGAAGTATGACAATATTGAACTCATATAATAATCTTGCAGCTCTTGCAAAGTATTTGAACAAATTTTCACTAACACACCTATATTCCTTTGACAATTGCTTTATGACTAACTGTGAGTCACTAATGACTTTGACATCCCTCACTCCTTTAGACAACAACATATCGAGCCTAATAATCAGGGCTTCATATTCGAATTCATTATTGGAACATGGGAACTTAAGTTCGACATGAACTTAGTGGGAATATGGTCTGGAGAAATCAATACTATCCCGAACCCAACACCTCGATAGTGTTTTGAACCATCGAAGTGTAATTTCCAAGGAGTCATACCGACATAATTTACCATCGATTCGTCTAGCTCATCACAAGGATGGTCGACTAGGAAATCGACTAATATTTGTCCTTTGACGGCTTTTGCGGGTACTTATTTAATTGTAAATTCAGTCAATGCCAGCATCCATTTACCAATTCCAGATAGGACAACATATTCTTTATTACATCAGCTTTTGAAATTATATGGACTTCCCTTGAAATCAAATAACATTTAAGTTTGGTGCAAGCAAAGTATAATGATAAAGATAGTTTTTCCAAAGGACTATATCTAAACTCGACATCTGTCAAAACTCTACTTAGGTAATACATGACTTGTTCACTACCATTGTAATCTTTTTATGCCAACATACTTCCAATAGTCACTTGAGAGGCAGCGATATAAAGTTTGACAAGCCTAGGTTTAGGCGATGTCATCATAGGAGTATTTGTCAAACATTGCTTGATAGTGTCGAAAGGCTTTTGATGGTCTTTTATCCAAACAAAGTCCCCTTCTTTGTGTGAAGATTCCTGTTTTGCCAAAAAAATTAGCAATAAAGCATCGCATGAAGTTCACTTTGCCCAAAAAGGATTGCAATTGCTTTTTGTTCTTTGGGGTGAAGCTTCCATTATTGCCTCGGCTTTATTTTGGTCAATAGCAATTCCTCTCTTTGGACAGGAAGCCTAGAAAGTTTCTTACAGTCACACCAAAAGCACATTTCAAAGGGTTTGTTTACAAACCATGCTTTCTTATCCTGCGAAGGCTTTCTTTAAATGCTCGAGATGTGTCATCTGTTTGTTAGACTTGACAACCACATTGTCTATATAAACTTCCATAAAATTACCAATGAACTCATCGAAGATGATATTCATGGCCCTTTGGTATGTCGCACTAGCATTTTTAAGTCCAAAAGGCATGACTACCCATTCATAAGTGCCTAAAGCACCAGGACATCTAAATGCTGTCTTCAACATATCTTTTTCAGCAATAAAAATTTGGTTATAACCAAAATACCCATCCATAAAACTAAGTATTTTATTGTTAACTAGCATCAACCAGCATGTCTGCTCCAGGCATATGATACTCGTCCTTTGGGGTTGCATTATCTAGATCTCAAAAATCTATGCACACTATTAATTTACCATTCTTTTCATAACAAGAACAATATTAGAAACCCAGTCGACATACCTGCTGTTCAAATGAACTTTGCTTTGAGCAACCTCTCGATTTCTTCTTTGATCTTGGTCATTAGCTCTGCAAATCGTCGAGGTGCTTGTTTGATAGGTCAACGATTGGGTTTGAGGGGTAATCGATGTTCGACAAGTTGAGGGCTTAGACCAGGCATTTCATCATACTCCCACGTGAAGTCCCTGTATTCTTTTAGCAATGCGACCAATTCCTTTTTAAAATCCTTAGGCAATAATTGGCTGATATAAGTTGGTCTTGTCTCGCCAGCCTCGCCTAGGTTAATTTCTTCAAGAGGGTCCTGCACTTCACAATTTTTATTTCTACTCCTAAGGTTGTTAGATAAAACATAAGTATTTTCAAATCCTAAAGGTTTAGAATCATAAATACAGTCCAAGCAATGCACCATCAGTAGTGCATGCAAATTGTTCGACTATGTAGGCCGACAAATGAGCCATTTTGGTTGACAAATCCATAAACTAATCTAAATCTGGGACCGTTTCGACCCCGGTCCTGGGTATTAACTTCAAGCCTTCATTCCGATGGCACATTTGTCGATCTTTCTGGGTCAAATTCACCTTTAACTTTGAGGGGCTTGATCTTTTTATTATAAATCTTGAAGTCTACATGGAGTTGCTCGACATAGCAGAAACTATCATCACCCCATTTCTTCGATGTTTCCTTCTTGGTTCCAGAATGAGTTTCTGATGTAATGTCGATGGTATAGCTCCAACTCCATGGATCCAATCTCGTCCAATTAGGACATTATAGCTTGCTTTTGATGAAACCACAACAAACATTGTCTTATGACTAACACTTCCAACTTTGTCGCTTAGGACTAAGACACCTTGGCGGCATATGATTTGCCAGTATAGTCAGTCAGCAACATTGGTCTTTACCAAATCTTTGGCATTTTTGCCAAACTTTGTCAACATGCTTCCTGGCATTATGCTAATAGCTGCTCCACCATTGACAAGCACTTTATTGACCAACTTTCCTTTAACTGTTGCTTTTATGTCCAGTGGCCATAGGTGTGCTTTAGTCACTTCATCAGACTTTACAAAAATCCCATTGCTGAAAGTCTTCACAAACAAAGACACATTCATTCCCTATAATAACATCATCAAAGTCATCTTCCATCTTGGCATAAGCTCCTTCAACGCATATTCTCAGGTAATCCAGAAACCACTCCTACTAAATTTGCATTCAAAATAGTATGGAGGTCGTCATCAAAACTTGTTTCAAAGTTATTTGTCAGCAAGTCATCTTTAGACAAAGGATGATACTCTGGAACTTTCCTGTCATTTTCATTGGCTTTTGACAGTGGATGATATTTTGGCACAGTTTCATTATTCTGACCAAGTCTTCTGAATGTGCAATTGGCACTGGGTATTCTTCATGACCTTAGGCATTTGGTCTTTGAAGTTTGGCGATCTGGCCTTCCTGGATCTGCATAACATCTTTCAAGGGAACAAACCCTTTACCATTAGGCATTTTAGTTCTACTTGTCTAGAACCAGTTTGACTATTACCTTTTCTTGTATCAATTCTCTTCCAGACATAAGGATTGGAGCTCATCCTCTGTTCTTGTTGATACTTCCTCCTTGGCCTTCTTTTCTTTTTTGAAGATGAGGCTTCATCAGCATGAAGGGTATTCTTAACCTATTCCTGGACAACTTTGGCAGGAGGAATTCGAGTTCGACTTGACATGTTGTTAGGTCTGTCATCCACTATCACGATAGTTTTCATCTTTTAATTGACTTATCCTGTTCCAAGTTTAAGAAACTTAGGATCAAAAGGACCAAAATCAAATTTCAACTTACCTGTCACCTTCCTTTTCATTTCCATGTTCTCCTTCTCTTTTTCAGCAATCAACTTCTCGACTTTCTGCTTCTCATATGTCATTGCAAGGTTCGATCAAACACAGTCCTCATCTAGGACAAAAGAAACGTCGCGACCACTATCTTTCTACTTGATCAGGAATGTAAGTAGGTGAATTCTAGCCTTTGGATAAATTACCTGTTCAATAGCTTCAAAGAAGTCAAGTTCATAATCACGTCAAAACTTCTTCTTAGCCTCTTGATCAGACATTCTAGCCCAGCTACATTGATATCCATGAAGGTTAGTTTGACAAAGCTTGAATTGACATGGAAAGGATCAGTATCCACTTTCATAGGTTTCTCCTTCCTTTTAAATGTCAAGCGTCCTTCGTCAATTGCTTTTTGGATCAGGTCCTGAAACGCACATAACTGTTAATGGCATGCCCAGTCGATCATTGAAATTTAGAAAAATTATGTCCCTTCCATTCTGAAATTGAAGGAATTTTCTTTCCTTCAGGAAGGACTATTTTTTATCTTTTAAAAGCACGTCAAATATTTGATATGCCTTAGTAATGTCAAAAGAGTAAACTTTTGATGGTGGCACTTTCTCTTTATTTCTAACAGGCCTTAGGGCTGACAAATGTATGTTGGTCCCGACTTTAATTCGGCCTCATTAACTTCATCCCACTCTCTTCAACTTCGTCATCTGATTGATTGACTTCGATGTAAGCTACCTTTTTGCAACAAAGTGTCTTCTCATTCTCTCTTTTTCTCTTTTTAATTGTTCTATTTAACGTATCTTTTGCCAATTGGCCAAGGTCTATGAATTACAAGTAGATAAGTTTCTTCCTTATATCATAATCTAGACTGTTAATTGCCATCTTGACAACTTCAAACTCTAGCATAGGAATAAATCATTGTTTCCTAACATTTCTAAAGCTAGCCAATAATCGTCGCAGTTTCTCCTAATAAATGTTGAATAGTAAACAAGTCAGTCAGGCTGACTTTTGTCTTGCCTCTAAAACTGATTATGAAACTGCTTTCTAACTGGGCCCATGTTAAAATAGAGGTAGGCGTTCGATTTGAAAACCATGTGAAAGCATTTTTTGTCAAAGAGGAAGGGAAGAAAAGTATTTTCAAATGTTCATTTGACGTCATCTCCCATATTTCGATTGTGTATCGAGCAATATGCTCGACTATCGATTCCCTATTTTCACTAGAAAATTTTGTCAAAGATTTGGGGATTTTCAGCCCTAGGCACCTAGCCTGTTGAATATAATCAAGAAATGCAAACACAAAGAGAGATTGGTTGGCGAAACCAACATTGAAGCTGAATATGTTCAAAACGGTTTCAGACGCGAGTGATATTTTGTTGAATATTTCAAATTTGGCGCGCATGATGCCCCCCTTTATTTTGTTGTCAAACCCTTTGAATTTTGTTGCAGCATCTTACCCTCGACGGATCAAATTGACAATTGGGTCGACATTAACATTTTCATTTGGAGGTGGATTATCGATTTCATCATGGGGATTGTTTGGATTGTCATCTAAAGTGATAGCTTGAGCCACACGCCCCATTTGTCGAGCAAGTTGCTCGAACTTTGTGTTGTTTGTTTCAATAAGAGGCGTTAACACTCGCCATTTGTTGAGTTAACATATTGATAAGATAATGGTGACTTTCATCAATTTATTGTTAAAACACAGCCATTGAATCAACTGTGTTCATGGGGGTTCCTGTCATACCTACTCTAGGCATGTCAGGGAAGATTGGACCTGTGTTTGGTTGTCGTGTAGTAGTCGAATTTGTCATCGACAAATTCCCTACTCCAGCCATAGAAGGGTCAATCAACTGAGGGCTAATAAGACCAAACTATGGCAAATATGTGCCAAATTGAGGCATATTTGTCACACAAGGCATATATGACTCTAAAACGAGGATTATGTGGATACATATTATTAAATATGCCATTTTTCCAACATTTGTCAGATTTCCTAAGTTTGACGGATTTCTACTACTTGGTAGTGGGAATGGTACATACCCTGGGGGTACATCACCTGGAGGAAGACCATATGGAGGCCATGTTGTCGCGACAGTGTTTACACTTTTTGTGGTATATTGTCGTTTGTCTGACTAACAGGAGTCAAGACAAGCTCCAAAGGGTTAGGAGGATTGTTTTCTACCTCATTTCATCCATCTTCTGATGACGATGATGCTCTTGACATGTTTGACATGATAATGCCACTACGCAAGCGCATATACTTTGTTTTTCCTAATTTGACATATTTTTCTTTCAACAGGTATATCCCGGGCGTGCCTATTTGTTTATAGCAAATTTTGACACTTATATTGTCAACAACAAATAATTGACAATCTCCTTGTGCAGGAGGCCAAATTGCTTTAAACAGGTGTATATCGACAAACTTAGAATTTTGGATGACAGCCTTTACTTTTCAAGATCTCGATTTGGGGAGCGAAAAGCTACTCCTATTGGGTTCACCACTAAAAGAATTGAGTGTCAAACTATTTTTATATAATGATGATGGAATAATGTGGAATGCAAAGTGATTAGTGTTATGATAGTGTAAATGAAACGTTTGATAAATTAAAGAAGAAGAACTTGCAGAATGTAAATTGATTGACAAACTGAAGACAAAGTACAAGGAATGTAAAGGAATTAAAGACAGAGATTGAAGAAATCTAATCATAAGAAAGCAAGAAAGAGGGTTGAGAACAATACTCAGTTAACTCTGGACTCTGTTAGTCATTGGAGACATTTTTAGAGTGAGCATGTGAGTGAAAATTCAACCCTTTACAATTTGTCCAAGATCTGGTATTTATTTACAACCTAAGTCTCTAGGATTTTGACATTTGTCCTTGGCTATTTCTAGATGTTGTCCACGTGGCTTTGAGTTCTTAGTTTGTCATTCGCTCTTTATCACCACTTTGTCACGTCCTTGCCAAGCTTCTATCAATAACCTGAAAACTGTCAATAACTATCAATTGGCGAAAACATGCCTTGGAGTTACTATGACAATGTCTTCACCATCTTTAGAATTTTCTAAGTCTTTAATTGTCAAACTCCGACCTCGACATGTCAAACTTCAACTTCGGCTAATGAACTCCCACTTTGACTTGTCGATCATTAAATGAAAATTTTTGCCAACATTGTCTTATCAAATGTCTAACAAAAGACTTTTGCCAATGTTAATTTGTTGACTTCAGACATCCAAACTATCAACTGACCTTCCTTGGATCTTGTCATATGGTTTTGACAAACCAAGGGCTTTGCCAAGTTTACATAGCTTGTTAGTTCCTATCATGCCAAACTCCTAACTGACTATGCTAATTTGACAATCTGACACTTAATAAAATTTGGTGCCAATACTCGAAAAGCTCCAGAATGCATTTAAGAGACATATGTAATATGCTAACTAAGTTCCAAGTTGTATTCATGAGAATATATATAGTATATTTTTCCAATAATAGTCATGACAAAATAATACCTATTGATGGTGGTCCAATGACTGCAGTGGTTAAACCATATATAGTTCAAAATTACCTATGTTTACAAACAAGTGAACGCCTTTTTTTCAACAGTGAATAACTTTAGAATAGAAGATTTCCAACATTAATTTTTGACATTAATTTTTTTGTTTTATGGACATATTACTAACTATTGGCACCAAATTTTATCAAGTGACAGATTGTTGAATTGGCATTTGACCTCGGTTAGCCTAAGAACTAGATAAGGGTTTGGCATGTTAAGGATGGCCAAACTACAAAAAATGACAAAGTTCTAGGTTTGTCGTCGACATGTCAAAACTTATAGTAGTTAGAGCGAGGCTTGAATTACAAGCAAATAATGACAAAATGCTGAGATTAATGTTCGACAAATCGGAGTGGGAGTTTGTCAGTCAAAGTTGGAATTCGGAAGGTTGAAGTTGGAGTTCGTCATTTGAAGATTTAAAAAATTCTGAAGATTGTGGGCAAATTGACATGGTGACTAAAAGAAGACACATTCATCAATTGACGGTTACTGATGATTACCATCAACTATTGACAGATGCTTAGTAGAGGCATGACAAAGTGATAACTTCTTAATGACAAGAGCGAAAGATAAATCAAGAAACTGTCAAAGTCATGTGGACAATATCTAAAGGCAGCCAGGGACTAGTGTCAAGATCCTAGAATCCTAGGTTGTCTATAAATACTAGTTCTGTACAAATTGTAAAGGGTTGGAATTTTTGCTCACACACTCACTCTTAAACATTTCCAATGACAAAATAGAACCCTAAGTTAACTGAGTAATTGTTCTTAACCCATTTTCCTGCTTTGTTAGGATAGATTTCTTTCAAATTCTTTACATTTCATGTATTTTATTTACGTTGTCAATTAAGCATTCTACTTTCTACTTTCTATAAATTCATCTTCTTTAATATGTCAAACATTACATTAACGTAATCACAACACACAAATCACTTCACATTACACTTCATTCCATCCTCATTACATTAAAAACCGTTTGACACTTGATTCTTTAAATATAGAACCCAAGAGGAGTAGTTTTTCACCCTTTGAATTGAGATCTTGAAAAGCAAAGGCTATCATCCAAACTTTTAAGTTTGTCTATCAATGCCTAGTTTAGAGCGATTTGGTCTTCTGCATAGGGAGATTACCAATTATTTGTTGTTGACATATAAGTGTCAATTTTGTAATAAACAAATTGGCATACCCAGTGGGACATAGTGGTTGAAAAGAAACAAAAACGTGTCAAACCAATTAAAAACAAAGTGTATACGCTTGCATAGTGGCACTATTGTGTCAAAAATGTCAAGAGCATCATCTTCGTCAGAGGATGGACAAAATGAGGCACAGAATAATCCCTCTCATCCTGGAGCATGTCTTGACTCCCATTAGTCAAACAAATGAAAATGTGTCATAAGCAAATGTGAACACTTCCATCGTGACGACATGGCCTCTATAACACCCTAATATTTAACCTAACACGCTTAGGACGCATTAAGATTAATTATTAGTTATTACCACTTTTAAATTTATTTGCAAAATTACTTAGTGGAAAATACAGGTAAAATTTTTCTTTTCGAAACATAGAAAACAAAACGTGAGCCATCGTGTCCTGAGCCATCATGTAATACCATGAGCAAACGTGAAGCGCAAGAACACGATCATACAAGTTAAGAGCCGTAAAAAACACATTCATCCATGGAAGCAAATATCATAATATTCAATAACATAGTTGAATACATAGGAATTAGCACAGATCAAGTCGCACCCATAGTGGGCTAAACTTCCAATACATAAGTAACATAAAGAAATACATAAAAACAGAAAATACATGGGGAACATCAAAATACTAGATTACCAGCTACCATATCCCCTCCCTCAACCTATGAGTGCTCATCCAACGTCATCCCCATCAAAAGATGCAGCGTAGGGAATCCTCGCAAGAGCTCGGCACTCTGTTAGGATCCTCCATCACAATCTATTGGCGGGGCGGATCCTCATCCCTGGAAGGTATGTACCCAATGAACTGGGCAAGCTCCTCGGGCGTGTGCAAGTGGAAAGGGGACGAGCGTGACCTCCTCAACGTGGGTGTATCTCTGGGCGTCGAGCTAGCCTCCGGTGTCACGTGTCCTCGTTGCCTCTCCTAATGTCCATGGGGACCGTAGGGCAGATCCCTCCGAATAGATGTGGGTGGGGGAGTCCTCCTCTAGGTCGGTCTTTGAGTGCCTCGAGCGAGGAACATACTTAGGGTAGTCGTGTAGCGCTGAAGCCGAAGGCGGGCACGACGAGTCCTCTCGAAGATTAGGTCGTTGCCATATGGTGAGGTAGGAGTGAAGCGAAAGTTGGAAACTGAATGCACGAATGGGCATCCCATGACGCAAAAATGTGGACAGCACAACGACCCTCAAAATGATATGACTGATGGTCGGGTCAAAGTGCACCTCCCAAATCGGCATGTCATTGAAGACCACAAATGACGCCATCGAGATCTGAAGACGTAACGGGAAAAGAAGTAGAGGGTGAGAATCTTACTAAAGAATCTCAGGAGGGATCCTCCTATCCTAGTGTCATCGTTTACGTCCCTATGAACCTTGTGTTTATTATGAAAAGATTTAACATGCTACGGTCCATTATGAGGTTTTATAAAAGTAATTATTCAAGGTTCGTGTCTTTTATGATAAATCTTAGTGCATGTATGCAACATAATGAAACATGAATGCATGGCAATACTTTATGCAAACAAACTAATAAAACAGGTCATCAATAATTTATCATCAAATAAGTGGCATATAGTTTCTCATGAACAGCGTTTTTCTTTCTCAAACTTGTGACATAAAGGTATCAAACCTAGTATCATCGCCACCCTAAAAACTAGGCTATGAGCTCATACCTCAACTAGTCATCACTAGTTCTTACTTATCCTCTTGATAAGCGTAACATAATCACAATCATAATAATCCGACTCCCAGTACGGGTAGGGGCCTAAGGATCACCCATCATGAGACTTTCTCCTTCTTCGAAATGCATCAACTAGTTAAGACCAGTGACTTTGTCCGCTTTGGTAGGCTAATGTCGATGCCCTCACGGTTTTACCTTCTCCTTACCATAGTAGGAAAAGTACGTCTCGGTCTACGAAACGTATCAACTGGTTAAGACCAGGAACATTGTCCGCTTTGGTATGGCTCCACGACCATACCCCCAGGTTTACTTTCTCCTCACCATAGCAGGAGAAATGTGTCTCTGCATGTCACCTTTAAAATCTTACTTTCAAAAAAACTTTTTTAAGTCTCTCAAATTTGATGGAAATTCAGGCATAACGGTTGTACAATGAATTTCCTCAAATTTGAGTTATGCCACATAACTCATCGAATACATATTTTCTCATGCAATATCTCATTTAAGAAAATCTGTTAAAGTCATATAAACATATTCCTACACTTCATCATCACCTTATATCCTTATGCATCTCATTCACACCATACCGTATTATCATAACAATCACGTCATAAATTCACATATTCTCATACACATAACACGAATACTATCACATGCTTCTCAACATAACATAAATATATGTTCACTTGATCACTTATTTACATTATATCTCCTATCTTATAGTATCTTATGCTTTGGCCCTTACGGGTCTTAAAACTTGTGTTCTAGTTATCCTAATGCCCATTATAGATCTTTGCTACACCTAGGGGATCACTACTTGTAATTCTCTCTAATATTTATGCTCATTAACTTTTCCAAACAGCATTGCATAAATTAAGCAAGATAGTATAATTCAATTACGAGGTTCTCGATTCTACGTCTTTAACCCTTTCTAAGTTCTGACTTTGCCTAAGGCTCTATATTCAATTCCGAAACCAATTATTAGGGATTCCTACATATATCCACTAATTATAAACCATTTTCTTTAAGTTCAATTATGCTGGAACAGAATTTATAATTCATGTGTTTAAGTGTTCTAGAATTCTCATTTTAGATCCTTTCTAGTTACTTATTCTTTCCTAACTTCCCAAAATCAGTCCTTGTCTCACTCAAACATAATTTTACACACTCTAACTCCATAAAATAGAATTAATATAGTGGCCAAAGGAACAAGGTAGAAACCGAAATGTATATCACACATAATCACATAAATTCATGTTTTAAGCGCATATAAGTTGCTAGTTTTCTCTTGGAATAATTTTAGGAACTCAAAACTCTTTTAGAAACTAATTTATCTCATTAAAATCATGTAAACATGAGTAAGGGCAGTAGCTAATTTATTTTTCCCATAAAAGGGATTTAAAACATAGAATCATGTTCATAATGCTTTCTAAGTTTACCTAAGCTTAGAAAAATTTCAAGACATAGGCTATTGGCACTTATGATTAGATGAACTCATATCAAGTCCATCATCATCATCACAAGGCCAAAATGGCATTCATGGAATACTTCCATTTTCTAAGACTTTACTTGTGATACTTGGACAAGTCTTTGAGATCTAGAACATTTAGGTGATGACATAAACATAAACATGCTATGCACTTTGTTTTATTCTTCATTATAAAATAAAGTGAGAGTATAAAATAAATATGAGATGTCACCTCATTATTATCTTTAAAGATTAAGTGATAACTTGAAATATAAACATGAAGTGCAAGCTTGGAAATTTAAACATGAAATGCAAGTTCATCTATTTATTTTTGAGAGCTTAGTGATGGCATCAAAAGTAAACATGATATGCAAGGCATAAACTTAAATATGAATGCAAGCTTGTTTTATCTTAACTAGAGCTCATGCAAGACTTTAGAGGAACATCAATAGCCTTAACCCAACATGTATCTAATAATATAAAGTGAGCTTTAGAGTTCTTAGAACCAAGTCTTCAAAGAAGTCTTATGGTTTGAACATCATTATCAAGCTCAAGAAAATGGTTCAAGAGACAAACAACAACACTTATTCTCACAAACATAAAGGGGACAACTTAACATTTTTATCAAACTTTGTTCAAATAAAGGAAGTGGAAACTGAAATCATTAAGGGAAAAAGAGATGAAAATCGAAATCTTTGAGCAAGGAAGAGAAAAGGAAACCGAAAGCATATATGGTCAAAGACCAAGTTTTCAAGCTTTAGAGGTTTCTCACATGGTAACCACAAGACCATTATCTTGAAACCTCATCATCAAGCTAAAGTTTTTCTTATCACAAGGTTCTAAGGCCGAAATGAAAAGAGGAAAAGGAAGAGCTTTGAAAATCAAGAGAAAACTATAACTTTTCTTAAAGAAAGTAAGCAAAACTTTGAAAATAAACCCCTACCAAAAGAAGTCTTGGATGAGATGAAAGAAAGCTTGGGTTTTTGATGAAGTGAGAAGACAAAATCCTCCCTTTGATGGTGATGATGATATGGCCAAGAGATAAAAGAGAAGAAGAGAGATTGTGTTTAGGAGAATGAAGAAGGAAAAAAAGGCTTCTTTGATCTTTGAGGAAGAAAGCTCAAAGTTTGCAAGGTGTGTAAAAGATTCAAAGAGCTTTCAAGATTGCATATTTATAGAGAAATGAAGCTCATAGATGGCCTTTGAGGGAGAGGAAGGCCAACGACCTTTAGAGGAAAAGGAAGGAAGAAAATATCTCTTGATTGGTATGGTTGTGAGTATGGGCAAGGCATGGTGAGGTATGACTCCAAGTATGGCCTAGGCATGGTTCTTTGAGTGCAAATTAAACAACATGTGACACAAATGGGAGGTATGTTTTCGGCCAGTATGTGCAACCAAGGGGGAGAAGAAATTGTTTATCTAATTGTGGTTTAATGATGTGTTTAGGTGTTTCTTTGATTAAGGTTTTGATTAGGAGTTTGTAAGAAAGTGTTTAGGTGAGGTAATGGTTAATTAAGGTTGCCAAGACTTGATTTAGAGGGTGATCTTGCTAGGTTAACAAATTAAAAACTCTTTTCAAGTGAAATTAAATCATAGCACAATTCCTTGATTTAAGGAATTGGAGAGATAATTTACTATTCCAAATTCCATGACTAGGAATCTTGAACCAAAGAATGAGATTAGAGTTTAACTAAGAAATCTTAGGTTCTAATTAACCTTAATAAATTATTTTGATTCTAGATTAATTATTGAAATTAATTAATCTTCGATTAGAGCCTAATATTGCTTAGGTTTGGTTAATTACATCACTAGGCTCACTGTACACTTCCTAGGGGCAAAATGATAATTTTACACTAAAACTACTCGGACCTCCTAGGCCGACTAACCATTATAAACCACTCATAAACATCATTTCGAACTTTTGGAAAAGTTTGGGCTTAAACGGCACCTTTACCCTCGTAAAACGCTAGGAGTATTTTGGTCATTTTGAGCCAAAAATTCAAAAAACCAGATTTTCACCTTGGATATCAAACATTATAGTTATAATCCCCTTCAAGCATTGAGTTGACCCATTCGAGGACTGGGTCGGCTATTCTAAAATTCTGGGTAAAAATGACCTCAGGGCATTTTGGTCATTTGTACTCAAAGAAAATCGGGGCATTACAACCTCCATATATATGGTTTTTCTCCATGTTATGTACCCCAAGTTATATACCTCATTCGCCGCCAACCATTGGGAATCTGTCAAATGTTGGAAACAATGGCGTGTTTAATAATGTATATTCACATAATCCTCGTTTCAGAAGAGTATGCCCTTTTGTTTCAAATGTGCCTCAATTTGGTACACATTTGCCACAGCTTGGTTTTGTTAGCCCTCAATTGATGGGCCCTTCGGTGATTGGAGTAGGGAATATGTTATCGACAATCCTAACTACCACACGACAACCAAATATAGGACCAATCTTCCCTGACATGCTTAGAACGGGTGTGACGGGGAGTCCTACACATATGGTCGACTCAATGGACGTGTTTTGACAACAAATTGACTAAAGTCATCACAACCTCGTTAATATGTTGACACAACAAATGGTGACAATATTAATGCCCTTGATTGAAACAAACAACATAAGATTCGAGCAACTTGCTTGACAAATAGGGAGAGTAGCTCAGGCCATTACTTTGGATGACAATCCAAATGACCCCTATGATGAAATCAATAACCCACCTCCAAATGAAAAGGACAACGTCGACCAATTGTCAATCTGGTCCGTCGAGGACAAGATGTTGACAACGAAATACAAAGGGTTAGATAACCAAATGTAGGGGGCATCATGTGCGCCAAATTCAAAATTTACAACAAAATCAAAACATTATGCGTGCTGTCAAACTGTCTTAAAGGTTCTATTTCAATGTTGACTTTGCCAACTAACCTCTTTTTGTGTTTGCATTCCCAGATTATATTCGATAGGCTGAAGTGCCTAGAGGTTGGAAATTTCCAAATCCCTGACAAATTTCTATGGGGAGAATGGAGAATCAATGGTCGAGCATATTGCTCGATATCCTGTAGAAATAGGGAAAATGATGTCAAATTAACATTTAAAAATGTGTTTTTTCCCTTCTTTAACCAAGAATGCTTTCACATAGTTTTCAAATTTAAGGCCTAATTTTATTTTAACATGGGCTCAATTAGAAAGTAGTTTTCATAATCAGTTCTTGGAGGCGAAACAAAAGTTAGGCTAATTGATTTATTCACTATTTGATGTTTCTTAGAGAAACGTCGATGACTATCTGGCCAGGTTCAGGAATGCCAAAAATCGCGCTCTTACTCCTGCTAAGTCTGAAGTTATCAAAATGGCAATTAATGGTCTAGATTATGATATAACAAAAAAACTCATCAACCTAGTTCATAGATCTTGGTCAATTAGCCGAGAAACTGCGTCAAATAGAATAACTAAATAGAAAAAAAGAGGATAAAGAAGAAAACACTTCATCGTGAAAAGGTTGCTTATGTTGAAGTTGATCAGTCTAATGACGAAGTTGATTGTAGTGGCGACAAAGTCAATGTAGTTGAATTAAAGTTAGGACCAACATATGTTTGTCAGTCCCTTATACCGCTAGAAATGAAGAAAAGATGCCATCATCGAAAATTTATTCTTGACATTACTAAGGCTGAACAAATATTTGATGTACTTTTAAAAGACAAACAAATTGTTCTTCTTGAGGGAAAGAAAATTCCTTCAATATCAGAATTGAAAGGGCAAAAGTTTTGTAAGTTTCATCAATCAACTGGACATGCTACTAATAGTTGTGTTCGTTTTAGGGACTTGATCCAGAAAGCAATCGACAAAGGACGTTTGACATTTGAAGGAAAAGAAAAGACCATGAAAATGGATAGTAACCCTTTTCAACTTAATTCAAGCTTTGTCGAACTAGCCTTCATGGATATCAATGTCACTAGATTGGGAATATTTAACCATGAAGCTAAAAAGAAGTTTCGAAGCGAATATGAGCTCAACTTCTTCTAAGTTTTCGAACAAATAATCTATCCAAAGATGGGAGAGGACCTCTTGATGTTTTGATCAAGCAAAAAGATAATGGTTGAGATATTTCCCTTTGCCCAAGATGCATGCTGTTTTTTATTGAATTGTAGCTGCAACATATGAGAAGCAAAAAATGGTAAAACTAATTCCTGAAAAAGAGAAGGAGAACAGGAACTGAAAAGGAAAGTGATAGGAAAATCAAAATTTGATTTTGGTCCTTTCGATCCTAAGTTTATTAAACTTGGAACAGGACAACTTAATCAGAAGATGAAGATTGTCGTGATGATGGATGGCAAACCCAACAACAAGTTGGGTCGAACTGAGTTCCAGGAGGCTTGCTCAAAATCAATGAGTAAAGAATGTCCATCATGCTGATGAAGCTTTGTCTTCAAGAAAAGAGAAGACCAAGAAGAAGGCACAATCAAGGGTGACAAATGAGTTCAAACCCTTATGTTGGAAGAAAGTTGACAAAAAGAAATGTCATAGCCAAGCTAGTTCTCAAGCAAGCAAGCCCAAGTCTTCTAATGGCAAAGGTTTTGTTCCTTTGAGAAACTTGCAAGTCCAAAAAATCAAATTGCTAAACCTTGAGGACCAAGTGTCCAAAGCCACAAATAAACATTTGACACAAAAAGCACCAACAACACACTCAAGACTGGTCAAAATGACAAGATGGTGCTAGAGTATCACCCACTGTCAAGGGCTGATCAAAATGACTGAGTGGTGCCATAGTACCATCCATTGACTGAGGATGACTTGTTGGCAAACAACTTTGAGACAAGCTTTGATGATAATCTTTATACCATTTTCAACACAAACTTGGTTAGAGTGGTGTTTGCTTGCTTGCAAAGTACATTGTTGAAAGAGCATATGCCAAGATAGAGGATGATTGTAAAGATGTTATTGTAGGAGATGAATGTGTCTTTGTCTGTGAGGATTTCTTCAGTGATGGGACCTTTGAAAAGCCTCATGAAATGACTAAGGCACACCTGCAACTTTACATTAAAGTAACAAATAAAGGAAAGTTGGTCAATAGGGTGCTGATCGATGGTGGAGTAGCCATTAGTCTAATGCCATAAAGTATGTTGACAAAGTTTGTTAAGAATGTCAAAGAGTTGGTAAAGACCAATATTGCTTGAACTGACTACAATGGCAAATCATCTCCTGCCAAAGGTGTAGTGGTCCTGAATTTTAAGGTTGGGAGTGTTAATCAAAAAACTATTTTTGTCGTGGATCCATCAAAAGCAAGCTACAATTTTTTTCTTGGACGTGACTGGATCATAAAGTTGAAGGTTAACACTGCACCAAAAACTTATACTCTGGAATCAAGAAGGAAGCATTGAAGAAGTGGGAGCTGATAATAACTTTTGCTATGTCAAATAACTTCATGTGGATTTCAAGATTTACAACAAAAAGATTAAGCCCCTGGAAGTTGAAGGTGAATTCGACCCAAAAAAGATTGACTAGTGTGTCATCGGCAATAAAGTCTTGAAGTTAAACCTAGGATGGGGTCGAAACGGTCCAGATCTAGATTAGTTTATGGATTTGTTGAGCCAAATGGCTCATTTGTCGGCCAACATGGTCGAATAATTTACATGCACTACTGATGGTGCATTGTTAGATTGTATTTATGATTCTAAGCTTTTAGGATTTGAGAATACTTCTATTTTATTTGACAATCTTAGGAGTAGAAATAAAAGCTATGAAGTGCAAGACCCTTTCGAAGAGATCAACTTAGACGAGGTAGGTGAGACAAGGCCAACCTACATAAGCCAATTATTGCCAAAGGATTTCAAAGAAAAGTTGGTCAAACTACTCAAAGAGTACATAAACTATTTTGCATAAGAGTATCTAGGACTAAGTGTTGCCTGTCAAACATAGATTGCCATTAAAGCCCAACAATCGACCTATCAAACAAGCACCTCAACGATTTGCTCCAAAAGTAATGACCAAGATCAAGGAAGAAATTCAGAGGTTACTTAAAGTAACGTTCAATCACAAAGCCAGGTATGTCGATTGGGTTTCTAATATTGTCCCTATTATGAAAAAGAATAGCAAATTAAGGGTGTGTGTAGATTTTCGAGATCTAAATAATGCAACCCCAAAAGATGAGTAGCATATGCCTGTAGATATATTGATCAATGTTGCAGCTGGTAATGAAATACTTAGTTTCATGGATGGTTATTCTGACAATAACCAAATTTTTATTGCTGAAAAGGATATGTCAAAGACAGTATTTAGGTGTCCAGGTAGTCATGCCTTTTGAACTTAAAAACGATGGGACAACATATCAAAGAGCCACGAACACCATCTTTCATGAATTTATTGGCAATTTCATTGAGGTTTATAAAGATGATGTCATTGTCAAATTAGACAAACAAAAAACACATCTTGAACATTTAAGAAAGCCTTCGACAAAATGAGAAAGAATGGCTTAAAAATGAACCCTTTAAAATGTGCTTTTGGTGTGACTACATGAAACTTTCTAGGTTTTCTGGTCTAAAAGAAGGGAATTGCCATCGACCAAAGCAAAGCCAAGGCAATCATGGAAGCCTGCCACCAAGGAACAAAAGCAGTTGCAATTTTTCTAAGGAAAGTGAACTTCATGCGACTCTTCATTGCTAATTTGTCTGGCAAGCAAGGATATTTGCACCCTTGATCAAACTTGAGAAGGAGGAGGACTTTGTCTGGACAAGTGACCACCAGAAGGTGTTCAGGATCATCAATCAATTTTTGACAAACACTCCAGTGATGACTTCGCCTAAGCCTAGCAAACCTATCAAACTTTATATTGCTACTTCCCAAGCAACCATTGGAAGTATGTTGGCACAAGAAGATGACAATGCAGTGAGCAAGTTGAAGATTTTCTTAGTAGAGTATTGACAAATGTTGAGTCTAGATACAATCCTTTAGAAAAATTATATTTGTCATTATACTTTGCTTGCACTAAACTCAAGTGCTATTTGATTTCAAGAAAGATCCATGTAATTTCAAAAGTTGATATAATAAAATATATGTTGTCCTATCCAATTTTGCATGGTTGAATTGGCAAATGGATGCTTGCTTTGACTAAGTTCACAATTAAATATGGACCAACCAAGGCGTTAAAGGATAAATATTGGCTAATTTCCTTGTCAACCATCCTTGTGATGAGTTAGACGAATTAATGGTAAATTATGTGGGCATAGCTCCTTGGAAGTTACACTTTGATGGTTCAAAACATTGTCAAGGTGCTTGGAGGGGTAATGTTGATATCCCTTGACAATATCCTTACTAAATTCATGTTCAAACTCAAGTTTCCATGTTCAAATAATATGAAGTCGAATATGAAGCCTTGATTATTGGGCTCGACATGTTATTAACTAAGGGTGTGAGAAATGTCGAAGTTATTGGCGACTCAGTTAGTCATTAAACAGTTGTCCAGAGAATTTAGATGCGTTAGTGAAAATTTATTCAAGTACTTTGCAGGGCTGCAAGACTATTGTATGAATTCGACATGTCATACTTCGACAAGTGCCTCGAGACTTGAATATAGAGGCAAACAAACTTGCTCAAATAGCTTCGAAATAAAAAATAAGTTCATCAACTATAGAGCCTTTTGTCATGATTGAACAAATTTTAGTCCCCTTTGGCGAACATGAAGTGTTTGTCATTGACCATTTGGATGATAATGGTTGGAGAAAACCAATCGTCGAATACTTAAAGAATTCAAATCATAGTATTGACCGTAAATTGAAATACCAAGCCTTGAATTATGTTATTCTTGGTGACACTTTATTTAAGAAGCGTGTTGAAGGTGACTTATTGTCCTGCTTAGGGGAATCTAAAGCATATATCACTTTGGCAGAAATACATGAACGAATTTGTGGTGCTCACCAAGCGGGAGAAAATGAGATAGGCCCTTTGTCGACAAAGATTATTTTGGCCAACAATGCCAGCAATATGCCAAATCTTGTTAAGATTGTCAAAAGCAAGCAATGTGCAACATGTGCCAGCATCAGAATTATATGTCATTGTCAAACCATGGCCATTTTGGGGTTAGGCATTGGATCTTATTGGTCAAATTTACCCTCATTCGTCAAAAGGCCATAAATTTATTTTGGTGGTGTTCGACTACTTTACTATATGGGTCAAGGCAGTTGCATTAAAAGATATAATCTAGAATGAAATAATTGATTTCATTGAAAAGAAAATTATTTATCATTTTAGGATCCCTGAAACATTAACTACCTACCAAGGGACAATGTTTACAGATCAAAAGGTTGTTGATTATACTAACACCAGGTCAATTAAAATGATCACACCGACTCCTTATTATGCGCAAGCTAATGAACAAGTTGAAGCTGCTAACAAAAGTATTATTGCCTTGATCAAAAAGCATACAGGTCGAGCCTCGCACTTGGCATAATACCCCCAAGCAAATCTTGTAAACTTGTCTATGGACATGATGCAAGTCCTACCTGTAAAATCAATTTACAGTCCATAAAGGTGTCGAGACAAGATGAATAACTCATTACGATTATTGGAGTTCTTTGATCTACGAGTTAAATGACTCAGAACAAGAACCAATGCTTGCATTGGAAAATATGATGCGACAAAAAGAAGCTATGGCAAAATATTATAATCGTCGTGTAAAAAATAAAAATTTCGACATTGGAGACTGGTTTGGAAAGCTATATTGCCTTTTGAAAAAAAGTCGAGAACTTGGGCAAATGGTCCCCAAATTGGGAAGGACCATTTGAGTCGACAAAGTTTTTTTGGGCAATGCTTATGGTTTGGTCAATGTCCATAGTGGAGAAAACTTGGCGTCGATTAATGGTAAATATTTAAAGCTATACAAACCAACTATGCATCAAGTCAAAATTAGCAAATGACAACGTGCACATAGAAATGCATGCCAATGCATAAAATCCCATGTTAGTCAATAAAAGGGACAAAAATAAAAGTAGAATATCTATGCTTGACCGGGCAAGCAATTGTCAAATTTACAAAGTCAAAATAGGCTCAATATAGCAAGTAATTGAAACAATTAAGTGCTAACGTACAACTAGGGAAGGAGGCTACGGAGTTTTAACTTCAAATTTGTTGCAGTTGAATAGCTGTGTCCTTGTTCGACTAAGCTTTCTCAAGAGCTAAATTGGCTTCTTTGAGTTGTTTGCTTGCTATACTTTCTTCTTTTACCAGCTTCTCTAGTCTCTTGTCAAATTTCCCTAAGTGTTGTTTCCCTTCTGCTACAAGTCTAGCAAGGTTGTCTTTTTTGGTTGTCAGCTCTGAATTTGAGTCTGGAGGCTTTGAATCTCCTCAACCAAAGCATTTTTATGAGTCTCGCCTTGATGCAACTGTCTACAACCTTAGTTTTCTGATCGATGATCTTTTTGACGTTCTTATGAATCAAGTCGATAGTTTCTGAATTTTTTTGTCTTTGCTCAGAAGCACTCTATATCATGGCAAAGGTGTCAAAAGATTAGGCGATGAAATTTTGCAGGGAACTTACCAAATGCTAATGTTGGATAGGTAAAATAACTTGGGATAGAGAAATAGCAGCTTTGACCAAATATGATTTTAGGTCACCATCAAAGACTAAAACTTCCAAGGGGTGATTAAGCATATTTAGGATGTAGAGAATTGGTCAACTAGAAAGTCATGGGAAAAGCATTGTAGGTTAGAGTTGGATTCTTCAAAATTTCAGCTCAGGGGTGATAGTGCTCTTGACACTTCGAGCCTCTGAGATAGAAGGAGTATCTTTGACAATAATTGAGTCAGACAAAGCCTAATTCAGGGTATTGAGAAATCCGACATTAAATTCTTCATCGTCATCATTATCTTCTTTATCCTGGATTTAGGATAGGAGAATGATTGTGATAGGCACGGTAGTCTGGATGCTGGCTTTGGGTAGGAGATTGACAGGAGTTGGCACGACGCTAGGTCATGGCTAGCCTGAAACTCGACAACAGGAGAGTTTGTGGTGTCGTCAATGGTACAATCTTTGACTGACAAGTCCCTTTTCCATCATAGCTTCGCCCACAGCTCCATCCGGATTAATTATTGTATCATGTTTGGAACGGCACGCTCTCGAAGGAAGAAGAAAAAAGATCAAGATTTTTAACAATTAATGTCTTGACAATGATATGATCAATGGCACCTTGTGATGGGTAGAGGAGTTTGACGAATCACCCTCCTCATCATCATTGACATCAACCAGGTCATAGGTTCAATCTTTGACTAAAAGGGATTCCCTAGGTCGAGCAGCAATAGAATAAACATTTGATGACTTAAAGTTAGAAATATATCAACAATATATATATATATATATATATATATATATATATATATATATATATATGGTTTACTTTGTTAGAAAAGGTGCACGAGGGAGTCAATGATCGAGAACGGAAGGAAGGACATATCTCGACACTTTTGAAGCCTTGGAGGCCTTAGGCGCCTCTCAACCCTGTCGATGTCCCTAGTTTGGTTGGTACATCTTTTGTCTTGGGTTTCATGGTCCTTAAGACAATTGCCTTCCATTTTCAACCTTCACCTTCTATATCATCCTTTTCTATATAAAAATTCATTAGTTAAATGATGACAAAAGGGAGTTAGGATAAGTGACAAATATGATTATTACCTTGGTTTGCTTTGATTTCCTGTCCCTGTTGCAAAGCACCAAGAATGTGTCAAAATACATTTTTCAATGGTTTCTAAATCTACATGAAGAGTCACGCCACCAATGACAAATGAAGTACTTGGAAAACAACTAGGTTCTATGGCCTAGGGTGAATAGATATCTTTCTTTAATTCATTGTTAGATAACCAGTAATCTAGGTCTTCAAGGGATGAAAATTCAAAATGGCAAAGTTGTTCTTCAGGGTCAAGTGTCAATGGTGCTAGTATTACCTAAGAAAATCCGAATTGTTACACCACAAATTTAGGAGCGTGAAGAACAACACCTAAGGTATTCGGCCCTGATAGACAAGAAGGGTAAATTGTGCACAAAGAAATTTGACCAAATAGCATCACTTTGATTTTGCCCTACCTTAGTGTCTCGAATCATGGGATTAGTGAACCATGGTGGACCAAGATGCCACTCGATGAAGGGCGTTAGGTTCATTTGGTTAGTAGCAACGAAGGAAGCTTCATGGAAATGTTGAAAGAAATGCCAGAACTCATCAAAAGGTTTGGAATCCTTAGGCTTGGTACGGGATAAAAACCATAGTCGAGGTCCTTCACAACCTCGATGAATGATGGCTGGTGGAGAGACTCGCTGAGGCTCAAAAATAGCATTTAGCTAAAGCTGAAGCAACCATAATGGGCCTCCAGGGTTGAGTGACTCGTTGTTACCAATCTTGGTGACGAAGTAATAAAGTTCGTCATAAAGATGTGCCAGAAGTAGTTTGGGAAGACAAAACTTGTTGCCTTGGTGTAGTAGCATGGCCAAAGGAAGGTACATAGCTTGCATTTTTACACTTCGGGAACGAAGACAATTGAATTTAACTAATAGTAAAGAAAGGCGACATGCTCATTGTCACTCACAGGACCACTCCCCTTGTTGTTTTCTACAAAAATAGTATAAGACATGTCAGAGGTCTAAAGTATACTTAGAAGGGTCTCAAGGTTCCATGTGGGACAGAATGTCAACCCCTGAAGGTCAAAGATCTATGATCATAGCTACTTCAAAAAGGGTTGGACCAATCATGCCACAAGGAAGTTGAAAAGAATTTGTGGTTGAATTGCAGAAGTAGATAATGGACCCTAACATGTTGTTGTTAAACTTGATCAAGTATTTGGCCAATTGGAGGATGTCGAAAATACCTATGTGCCTCCAAGCAGTGGCCTTCATTACTTCCATTCTCTTAGCCATTCAAGAAATAGTTTGGAGTTCTTGGGTTGGTTCCGAAACAACTTAAAGTTTGAATTGAAATACCTATAATGGAGTTGAGGACGGCTAGCCAAAATCTCTTGTGGCTTGGAGGAGAGGTAATGAGTACCTACCTTATTGACTTGCCTATGGGTTAACATAGGACCTACGTAAGCATGAATATTAGGGCCTACCGAGAAAGGGAGTAGTACCTGGAGAGTAAGCTTTGGGAGTTCTTCGTCAGGCCCATCGCGAAACCTTCCTTCGACTCAATGATGGGTTCTTGGACTGAAGCCACTAAGTGGAAGTTCTTAGGATCATCAGGAGATGACCTGGAGAAGCATTACCCTTAGAAGAGGTGGTTTTGGATTAGGAGGCCATGAGTGAAAAAAAGGAAAAGCTCAAAAATGCAGGAAGAAGATGAAAGTTTCGAGAGCTTTAGAGAAAAAGCAAAAAATGAATAGTTGCGATTACGAGAGCGTAGGCGTGAAAGAGAGTGATAAGAAAATATTTATAGCCCTTCAATAGGACATGATGCGAAACTTGTGAGCCTAAGAAAGCGGACCCTCGATGAAACATGATCGAATTGGTGTGGCAATTCCGATTAATATGTCGTATTAATGGCAGCGAGGGGGTTGTCATTTATCTTTTAGGGTGCTAGTATTTCAAATTTGAAAATTACAACTCTTCAATTTCTTATCGATAGAAGCCACTCTTCAAAATGAGAGTTGTGGGGGGCATCATGTTGGCACAAAATTTTATCAAGTGACAGATTGTTAAACTAGCATTCAACCTTGGTTAGCCTAAGAACCAAATAAGAGTTTGGCATGTTAAGACTGGCCAAACTTAAAAAATGACAAAGTTCTTGGTTTGTCGTCGACATGTCGAAACTTGTAGTAGTTAGAGTGAGGCCTGAATTACAAGCAAATAATGGCAAAATGTTGAGATTAATATTCGACAAGTCGAAGTGGGAGTTCGTCAATTAAAGTTGGAATTCGACCAGTCGAAGTTGAAGTTCATCATTTGAAGACTTAGAAAAATTATGAAGATTGTGGGCAGATTGACATGATGACTAAAAGAAGACACATTTGTCAATTGACGGTTACTGATGATTACTAACGGCTATTGACAGATGCTTAGTGGAGGCATAACAAAGTGGTAACTTCTCAATGACAAGAGCGAATGACAAATCAAGAAACTATCAAAGCCACGTGAACAACATCTAAAGGTAGCCAATGACAAGTTTCAAGATCCTAGAATCCTATGTTGTCTATAAATACTAGTTCTGGACAAATTGTAAAAGGTTGGAATCTTTACTTAGACACTCTCTCTTAAACGTCTCCAATGACAAAACAGAACCCTCAGTTAACTGAATAATTATTCTTAACTCATTTCCTTGCTTTCTTAGGATAGATTTCTTTCAAATTCTTTACATTTCATGTACTTTATTTACTATCTGTCAATTAAGCATTCTACTTTCTTCTTTCTGGAAAGTCATCTTCTTTAATATGTCAAACTTTACATTTACGTAATCACAACACACAAATCACTTCACATTACACTCAATTCCATCCTCATTATATTAAAAACAATTTGACACTCGATTCTTAGGTGTAGAACTCAAGAGGAGTAGTTTTTCACTCCCTAAATATCTTGAAAAGCAAAGGCTATCATCCAAACTCTTCAGTTTATCAATCAATGCCTAGTTTAGAGCAATTTGGCCTCCTACACAAGGGGATTGTCAGTTATTTTTGTTGACATATAAATGTCAAATTCTAATAAACACCAACATTAATAGAAGATAACTGAAAAAATAACTATTGTACCCCTACCCTTTTTTATTTCCTTTAAGTGTACTATAGCTTAATAGTTACTGCTTGGCTCACGAAAATAGTAAACTGCATTTGTAGCCCAATTTACAACGATCGAGAAACATTGCTACGGACTTCGACCCCAAAAATAAAAAAATAAAAAAAATCGTTGACAATGTTTTGTGCGTAAGTGGGAAGGAAAAAGTAAAATCATTACTTGCAGATTAATTTAAGGAGAAAATAATAGACACTAATGGATTAATTTCAAAACGATGGAATTGTGATAGATTAATTTCAATTAGATTTTTAAGTGGCGCCCCCTTGTCTTTAAATGGGTTTTCATTATTCTCTAATGAATTTCAAAACAATGGAATTGTAATTGTAATTCTGTCCTTTTAAGGATCTATAGAGGAACCCGTTCAATGAAGTTGAAGTTAACGAATATTTGGTGCATGCGAAACATGGCACAATTTTGTGTATTCTCTTTTGGTAAAGTTTTAATAATGTTACTTGTACATCAAATTGTAAGTCTATTTTTGTCATTATTTCTATTTTCATCGTTCTATACTTCTATTTTCTTACATACGGATATGTATGTTATTTTTTTGGTAGAAATTTTATCTTTAAATTAGCTTACATTTATTGGAAAAGTAATTTAAAAAAAACTCACCGTTGAGTATTTAAACTATTTTATAAATAACAAAATAATTCAAACAGATATTATTTGTCATATGAATGATAATATAAAAAGTTAACGTAATATAACTTGAGATTAATTTTGATGCAATAAAATGATAAAGATCCCTTACTTTTCAATAAATTATTAGGCGTGTTATGGTGTCAAAATTCTAATTAGCAATTTATATGCACCATTTTATATGTGAATGGAGAAAGTCTCGTAGTCTAAGACAAAATTCACGTTTGTGAATTTTATGTTTCAAGCGAATTAATCATTGTTTACTACATTGGATATACAAGGTTCACCTGACGAAAAGAGGGAAACGCCATTAATTATCGATTTAGGAAAAAAAAATTGAGGCGGCTACAATGCCACCTTAGTGTTGAACTTTCAAAATAAGCAGACCCGCCGCACAGTAGGGAGGCTGCAACACCTTGCTACATACATGCGACTATTTGGCCTAGTACACATAGCTAGGATGAATGCAAAGCAAGTCGTTCTGATTAATAAATTGTTTGCATGTAAGTGACGTTTGATGTTGATTATTCTTGGTTATTTTCAGAAGATAAGAACGTTTCCTTCAAGTTAGGCTGAATGACATAGTGGACTACTCGCAGACGATGTTCCTTAATTCAAAGCCATCGGTACTATGATGATGTACATCGCTTGAGCAAATTTGGATGAGTTCAATGAACAATAAATTATATGGAGTGATTGACGGGGTGCGAAAAGTCTCTGGCATTTTGTGATCTAAAGTCATGCGAACTCTTTGCCACACTATGCCTATATATAGGTAGTAATTGTGGACAAAACATACAACCCAGTTCATAGTGTTGTAGACACAGTTGAATTGGTTTCTATTTTCATATCAACAATCCATATGTTTTCAGGAAGCAACACTGCCATGTCTGCCATATTGCTGCTTCTTGGAGTACTATCTTCCACCGTAATACAATTTACAGGTAAGAATTCAGACAAGACTATAAAGACTGATCTATTTTTTTTAAGATCAAGAATCTCATAACACATCTAATATTTTTATTTTCTCTTTTGGCTTCAACTTAGCATCATATGAATGTTTTTTCCATTTATTGATGTAAATATAAGAGTATTGGTAACTGGCGCGCTTTGGCTAAGGATATTTAAAATGATAAGTTTTTAAACTTTGTGGTGAGTTTCATTTGTTTGAAACATAAAAATATATCTTTTCAAGATAAATATTTTCTTTTTTGCTATCTTAATCACCACCCGTAAAATACTTTAGATAAATCTTAAATATAAATATGTAGAAGGGGTTAATTTAGATTATCAATTTCAATCTCAGGCAATTTTTAATTGCTCTATACATGTAATATGGTGTTCAATATCACTTACTTATGGTGCAACATCAATATATATATATATATATATCATGCAGGTGCACAATCCGTGGGAGTATGTTATGGTTCAGATGGAAACAATTTACCAAGTAAGCAAGATGTAGTGAACTTGTACAAATCAAACCGGATTAGCAAAATCCGCATATACTATCCAGATGTAGGAGCCCTTCAAGCCCTCAAAGGTTCAAACATAGAAGTGATCCTTGGTGTCCCCAATGACCAACTCAATTCAGTCACAAATGCTGGAGGTGCCACAGATTGGGTCAACAAGTATGTCAAAGCCTACCCTGATGTCAAATTCAAGTACATTGCAGTTGGTAATGAGGTTCACCCTGGCGATGGTGCAGCAAGTTCTGTTCTCCCAGCACTTCAGAACATTCAGACAGCAATTTCTTCAGCCAATTTGCAAGGCCAAATCAAGGTCTCCACTGCAATAGACACCACCCTTGTAGGCAATTCTTACCCACCAGACAATGGGGTTTTCACTGATAGTGCTAGTCAGTATATAAGGCCTATTATCAGCTTCCTACAAAGCAATGGAGCACCACTTCTTGTGAATGTGTACCCATATTTTGCTTATGCCAACAACCAACAACAAATTAAGCTTGAATATGCCTTGTTTACTCAAAAAGGAAACAATGATGCTGGGTACCAAAACCTCTTTGATGCATTATTGGATGCACACTATGCTGCTCTAGAGAAAGTTGGGGCATCCAATGTGAAGATTGTTGTGTCCGAGAGTGGATGGCCATCTGAGGGTGGAGCTGGAGCCAGTGTTCAAAATGCAGAAACTTATTACAAGAATTTGATTAACCATGTTAAGGTGGGACACCAAAGAGGCCTAATGGACCCATTGAGGCTTACCTGTTTGCTATGTTTGATGAAAACCAGAAGCAAGGTCCAGAAATTGAGAAACATTTTGGTATCTTCAGGCCTGACAAATCACCTAAGTACCAACTAAGCTTCTAAGACAGGGTGAATTAATGATCATAAGCTCAATAAAATGCCACTTAGAATAAGAGTGCCCCGTGCCTATGGTTTTATATACCAATAATGTGAATTGTGCCACTTGACGATGATTCCAATAAATGCTTAATTATCTATGACTAAACATATTAAACCGAAAAAAAAAGCTAGTTTTAAATTCGTGAGTTTTTGTTATTTGCTATGAACATCAGAAGATACACTGCTTGTTAAAAAAAGCGAAGGTGGGTATCAATTCATCGGATCTCTTTGCCATGTTAAACTGAAGTGATACAGTAAAAAGTGACTGGTATATTTTTGGTTTAATTACTCTTAAGGTCCTATAATTTTATTTAATTTTTAATTAGGTTTTTATAACTTAAAAATTTATAATAAAGTCCCATTATTATAAAAAAACTCAATTAAGTCCCTATAATTTAAAATCTTTCAATCAAATCGCTATATTGTCCAGAAGTTTTCAATTAAGTTCCTATATTATACATAAATTTTAAATTAAGCCCATAAGGTAGCGTTTGTTAAGGGGAGAGAAATACAGAAATAATGAAGATAATAAGACGGAAACATAAATAATACATATGTGTAAGAGTATTATTGGAAGAAAAAAAATTGTCTCCGTATTTCCACCGTCCTCATATTTTAGAGGTATAGAAATTTTATGTCTTTTTGTCCAAGGGACAAAAAATTTTTATCCCCGTTTCTATCACCACCAAACAAGTTTGTGTCTCCAGGATTTTTGTATTTATGTTCATGTATCACTAACCAAATGCTATCTAAATGTGCATAACTTTTAGGGACTTGATTGAAATTTTTGCACAATTTAGGGGCTTAATTAAATTTTTATAAAGTATAGAGACTTGATCACAAATTATTAAACTATGGGGATTTGATTAAAAAATTTTGTATATAGGGGCTTTATTACAATTTTTTAAAATATAAGGATTGAATTGAAAATTGAGCTAAACTATAGCGACCTCTAGAGCTTAAAAATAACGTTGATGAGTTAACAAAATCATAATTGAGTACAAAATTTTAATGAAAAATTACTAAATTTAATTATGTATTGTTTCATAAATAACTTTAATAATAAACATTTTATAATTAATCAAAATTATAAAAAAAAAATCAATAACATAATTGTGTTTAAGCTGCTGCATTTATTTGATTGAATGAATTCAAAATGAAACAAATGAATGATACTAATTAATTATGATTATGATGAAAGGTCTAAGAGGTCATCAGTTTTTTTTTTTTTTTTTTTTGCTGCTACTAAGAGGTGGTCATCATTTTATTTCACCTAAATCAATTTATCAATTTTATGATTTTTATTAATCAATTATTTATAAAAAAAAACTTTTATAAGTCATCAATAGGACAACGAAACACGCAAAAATGTAATGATCAACGTAATCGAAGTCTTATAATAATGAGAGAATGTTATGGAGAACCCTTCATGCATCTTATCAAATTTTGTTGAGATTAGTAATTTACATTAACTTTGTTGAAGCCAATCAGTTTGTGTTTGAATTAGAATTCTAAGGGAAAATAGTCGAATTAATTGATTTTATATTTATTATATAATGGTATATTCCTGTATGTTAGTTTCGTTTCAAGTATCTATGTATACTGAAACTAAATAATTTAAAGGACGATAAATAATTCAAATGATTATAACATCATTATGTTAAAGACTTATGATTTAAAATTACTTATTAGTTTAAAACTGAAATGTAGTAAATCAAATCTATGCAAAGTAATAATATCATATTTAGTTGCACTCCCTTCCCTTCAATTTAAATCTCCCAAACATAGCCTAAAATTTTCATATAGACATTCAATAATATATTGTCAAATCAGCAAAATGTTTAACTAAATTACTCACTATCTAAAAGTCATACAAATAGAAGTGTTATGGCCCAATAATATGAACCCAAGCCAAGGCCCAATATTGTAGATTAGGTCCAAAAGGTTGGCCCAAGGTCAGAACCCTCCTGCTTGTCTAGCATGACAGGCATGCTCCCTGGTTTCGAGCCTAGAGCCTACATTAAGATGCAAGTGCCCATGATCTCCACAACTTAGTTCAACCCTTCATTTTCCCACTAACTGCATTCCAAAATTGTAGGATGGTGGTAACAGAGGCTTGACTACGTATTTAAAGGGTACCTCAACATGGAATAAGGTAAACTTTTATTCTTATACACAGAACAAAACCTCTAGCAACTCCTGATACTCTTGGTGGAGTGCTTCAGGTACCCACCCATATTACAATTGTAGCGAAGAAGAGATCGAGAGATGAGAATGCTACATTGTGTCATCATCAAGTCCCCAGGTAACCTCCTACCATCCTCCTCATTACATTGGTGCCAGGGACACGGTAGCTTTTCACTCTTTTTCTTGTGTTTACTCAGGAGAATTATGGCTAGAACTAAGACCACGGGGAGACCTATCCCCAAGGTGGTGTGGTTCTAAACCCCAATGCTCCATAGGATGGCAAAATCGCATCATCAGAATCGACTTTTCAAATGGATGGATGTAGCACGGAAACTTAGCAACGACTATGCTCCATCGTTCAAAGGCCGATGATGTAAATGTCGAAGCGGCCACCCAAACATCTTTGCAGCCAAAGGCCCAGCAAGACATTCTAGTGTAATTGAAACAGAAGGGCGTAAATGGCAAGAGGCCTACCCCCAATCCTGATGACTAATATTTTCCACATGATATGTGATCATGCGATCTTAGTACAAGCCTTGGAGAACGAACTCGAAGGAGAAGATAACATGATGAACGGCCGGCTTGCACATGACCTAGAGCACGGGAAGCCAAAATCAGCTCTGGCATGAGGAAGAACTTGTGAGAAAACGAAATGAACACCTCAAGGCCATAGAAGAAGTTGAGCAACCTCGCAAGCCATCTCGAAGGGGTGGGTCACGCCATGGCACCCATCACTTCGAGAAGGCGCCATTGGGGCCATGGTCTGGAAGGAGAGAGGCTCGGAGGCATCAATCTCATCACCAACATTGGTAATAACGAGGAAAGCCATGAAGGCTCGCACATGAGGTCGAAGGCGGAGCAAGCTAAGAGGACATGAGATCTCTATTCTCGAAAGAAATAATGAGGTACGTCATACTATCTAGGTTTAAGCCCCAAGTTACATCCGACTTTATGGGAACCACATACCAGGAATCACCTGGATATCTTTCGGTCTTGGATGTACTTGGATGGGGCCCCTAATCTCATAAGATGCAAAACATTCCCTGTTACTTTGGATAAGACAACCTTAACTCGTTCAACTAACTCCTTCCATGGTCCATCAACAAATTCTCCGACTTGGTCAACAAGTTCAATTTTCTACCAATTGTAAGGCCAAAGTTGGTAACCGGCCTCATGGGGTTCAAGCAAAGATCAAGTGAGAGTCTCCATGATTACGTGGACCGATTTAATAAAGCCACACTAGAGATAGTCAACTTGGAGCCACAACGCCTTGGTGGCATTCATCCAGGACTCAGGTTGGAAGCCTTTATGCAGTCGTTCAAAGATGGAACGTAGAAGCATAGAAGAGCTACAAAGGAGACCAAAGAAATACATCAATATGGAAATGGCAATGTAGGCTAAGATGGAAAGTGAAAAAGAACAGAAGAAAATAAGCGGTCCTAGAAGGGAAGAAAGACCTTTAAGGAAAGAAGTTCACACACGGGGCGATTAATTGATTACACCCCTGAATATGTTCTTGAGCGAAATATATAAGGAAATACAGAACACAGATCACTCAAAAGGTTGAGACGCATCACCAAGAGTCAACGCCAACAAGTCAGAATATTGCAACTTCTATGGAAGCTTTGGTCAAAAGGAAAGATTGCAGAGACCTTAGAGGATGTAGTTGAGGAACTAATAAAAGCGGGAAAAATTGGTCGAGTATTTGGCCACAAAAAGAAGTCTGAGAAGAAGGAAATCCAGAACAAGGAGGAAGAGTATCGAAGCCGATCTTAAAGGAACGCGGCAAATGAGCTTAGAGATAACAACCAGTTGTGGTGATGAAGATGATACACATGATAGCTAGTGGCTTTGCCGAAGGAGGATACTCAAAATCAGCAGGAAGAGGGCACTAAAGGAAGTCATGTAAGTAGACACTAGCTCAGGGGAGGGAAGCCAAAAAAAAAAATCTCCGACCTAATTTTCTGAATAGTGATAACCTGGGAATTATCCCAGGCCATGATGACCCTCGTAATGTCAGCGATAATGATGAACATGGAGGTTAAAAGAATCCTGGATGACCAAGGAAGCTCTGCGGATTTCATGTTCAAGCCCGCATTCAGAACTGGGATTGAAGGAAAGCGACCTCCGAGCTTACCTAGATGAGTTGGTTCGATTCAGGAGCCACAACCAAGTCGAAAAGGTTTATCACGCTCATGTCACTATAGGCGCCAAGCATCAGGCAAGAATAGTGGTCGTGGACTTCCTCATCATGGACTATCCCTCGGCTTACAATGCAATTATCGGGCACCCTACAATCAACAAGCTCAGAGTTGTGGTTTCAATGTCATACTTGGGTGATGAAGTTCCCTTTCAAAGATGGCAAAGTGATCATGGTGAAAGGTAGTCAAGTGGTGGCTAGGCGGTGTTACAACACTAGCCTTGAGGTTAGAAACAAGAAGGCAAAAAGAGAACATAGGGGGCAGAATGTAATGATGGTGGATTTGGATATGTGGGCCCAAACAACACAGAGGACTGAAACCGAAAGGTAAATGCGAAGAAATCCTGGTCAAAAATGATCTAAAGAACAATAAAGATAAATAAGAACCTTCCCACCTCAGAAAAGTAAGCATTGATAGAATTCCTGTAATCAAATGCGAATCCCTTTGCATGGTCAGCCGTTGATATGCCGGGTATAAACTCGTAAATCATGATTCATCACCTCTCAGTTTACCCTGGTTCCAAGCATGTAGCGTAGAAAAGATGGTGGATGTCGAAGGAAAAGGTGAAGGTAGTGATGGAGCAAACCTCCGAGTTGCTTAAAGATTTATAGAGAAATTTTCTACTCGACTTGGCTTTCGAATGTCGTGCTAGTCCTAGAAGCCAATGGCAAACTCTAAATGTGATAGACTACACCGACTTGGAACAAGACCTCCCAAAAGACCCATACCCATTACCAAGCATCGATAGCCTTGTTTATGCGGCCTTCAATTTTCGATTCTTGAGCTTCATGGACGCTTACTCAGGATACAAGCAGATCCCAATGAACTCGAAGACAAAGAGAAAGCGGCATTTATCACACCCATGGCCAATTCTGCTACAAGGTTATGCTCTTTAGATTGAAGAATGTGGGATCTATCTACTAGTGATTAATGAACAAGGTATTTAGGTCAAACCTCAGAAGCAAGATGAAGGTATATATTTGATGACATGCTTGTAAAGACGGTAAAGGTTAGAGACCTAATCACGGACCTTAGTGAAATGTTCAAGAGTACCCGAGCTCACTCAATGAGCTTGAATCCACCAAAGTGTGCCTTCGTGGTTGATATGGGAAAATTCCTCAAATTCATGCTCACCCATAGAGGAATCAAGGCTAACCCGAAAAATGTCGGGTAGTGCTAGAAATAAAGAGCCCCATCTATGTTAAGGAAGTGCAAAAGCTCAAGGAGATTGGTCTCGCTCTCATAGTTCCTATTATTTTTAGCCCAAAAGTCCTTGCCACTATTTGATTTGTTGAAAAAGGGCAAAAATTTTAGTGGCCGGAGCAGTGTGAGCAAGCTTTTGAGGGTTTTACCTATCTGCACCACCAACCATGACGAAATGGAAAATGGGTGAAGTACTAGTACTTTACTTATTAGTGGGAGATGCCGTCATAGGAGCAACATTGATTAAAAAAAAAAAGAAGCTGGAAAGCAAATGCTGGTTTATTTCACCAACAAGGCGATACATGGGTCCAGAGCTAAAGTTTCAGAAGCTTGAAAAGGTTGCCATCTGCCTTGTACTTGAAGCTCAGAGACTAAGACAATATTTGTAGGCTCACACTATCCTAGTCAGAGCGACAGCTAATCTGGAAAATTTTTGCAAAGCCCAACTTAGTAGGCCAGATGATCACCTTACTGTAAGCTCTTGGAATTCGATATCCGATTTGAGCCAGAATGTAACATCCAATATATATATATATATATATATATATATATATATATATATATATATAAATTAAATTAAGCTTTATTAGTTGGAATTTTAAAAAATCCAATAACGTAGAAATGATGAGAGTGATTCAATGATTCTATAAAAAAAAAAAATCATGAATAGTGTTTTGTGGGCCCGCAGCTCGCGGACGCCGAAACCCTAGATTAGGGACCCGGAGGTGCCCGAAATTTTGAAAATATGGGAATGAGGTTAGAAATACTTAGGAATGAAAATTTCATACTTAGAATTACTTTTCGGTAATATCGGATTACCCAGGTACGGTATTCCACCCGTTCAAAATTTCTGTGCGATTTCTAACACCGAAAGCTAATTTAACCTTTACAAAATGATTAACCTTATCTTTTTACATTACATGAATGGCTAAGATTCAATTTTAAAATTTAAAATTTGAATCATAGCCATCCTTTTTATCTTTAAAGATTAGAAACTATTCTAGACTATTACATAACATTATGACATCATTACTTATAAGATAAACACAACCCAAAGCTTCTCCAAGAAGCCAAACCATTCGGCCATTCCAGGAGAGAGAAGCAGCTGGTTCCTCCATAGCCAAGAGCTTGAGTTAGCTTTCAAATTCCATAAACCATAGCTTAGAGCCATCAAAACCTAAACCTTCCTTCACTAAAATTGATCTACACTTCAATCTCTACCAATACAACCGATTAGAATTTTCAAACCTCATCATATTCACCTCATCCATCACTAGTCAGAGGAGGGTTTGAAGGTGTTTTGGGAGTCTTAGAGTGGAGGACTCTCATCTTGAAGCAAGCTAGAGACAAAGATAGACTAGCCTTCAAGTGTAGGGTTTTCTATAGTTCTTTCTCTTGAAACTTTTGCTAACCTGTTTTGCCTGGTTTTATTTTGAAATTTTGATGGTATTTGGTCTATGATATATTTTTATTGATGTGTGAATTTTGGTGGTGGGTTTGGATGGTGTTAAAAAGGGGTTTTCACTAAAGGAATTCTGGACTAGGCTGAGTTCAGGTGTCCTAAGCAGAAATTATACACGAATTTTCTGATATATTTTTGGGTGATTGAATGACCTAAAAATATTATATGTTGTAATTGACATCTTAAAATAATTGTATAAATTTTCTTGGGTGTTAACTTTAAAGTTTAATATCTCAAAAAAAATCAAGAACCGGATTATGACTAATGCTGCCTAGGTTGTTGAAACTGAAGCAATAAAGTTGTTCGATTTTATTATCATAGCAAATGATTGAATGAATCCTTGAAATTTTTACCTGAAGTTATTAACATATTGAGGTATCACTGTGAATTTTCTTGTGAACTAATTCAATCTTTTTCTAGGGTTAAAAATTCCGAGAATTCGGGTCTAGTCTGTGAATTTGTGGTCCCTGACCACTAAATTTGTGCAATTTACTGAAGTAGCTAGAGAGCTCTACTTGTCTTGAAATTTTTACAGATTATTCTAGACATGTTTAAGTGTCATCGAGAATTTTTGTGGCATATGAATTGGCCATTTGGTATAGAAATAAAATGCTACTACTAGCATAGTGAATCAGCCCAAGTGCTGAAATGGTAGAATTGCACTAAAATGATGATAAAATGACACTTAGTCCAGGTATAAATTATATTCATGCATGTTAGTTACTTTAAAGAGTTGTTTATGAGATATAAATGAGACCCTAATGTGATTGAATGCCTACGAGTGATGTATGCTACGCCTTGTAAAAAGAGAAATACCTGATATGGTGGCATGACAAAAGAGAATCTATAACTTCTAACTAGGCATGTTTTAACATATGGGAAAAAAGAAACAAGGCTTATATGAGTTAAAGAGGGAAGACAAAAGTAAGGACTTCCCTAGAATTGTATGAGTCGGTAGACATATTGGCTAGGAATAGAACTGTGTGTGATTCGGAAATGGAAAAAATGAAGTCCGATGATCACAAATAGGAATGAGCTCATGTCCTAGCAGTCTATTGTCCTTTATAAAATTATCCACTTGCAGATGTTGCTAATGTGAAATCAAGCCTTCCCTATATGAAAGAAAAGAGGTAACGGTATGAAATTGAGTTGGTTATTTATAAGATAATATGTATGATTATTATTGCTAATTCTATCAACATTTTTGCATAGGACATAATATAATATCACTCACATGAATAACCTCATTAATTAGGCCTGTCTATGCTAACGGGATTACCCTATTGAGAATTTTATAATATTCTCATCCCTATGTGCATGTATGTTGTATTGTGCTCAAATCCACAGATGCCGACCGCGATCTTCTTTCTTGATTCGCCTGAGTGGAGGTGGCATTATGACGCAGAGTTGGATTCACTGTATGTGGTAGCGTATTCCCAATCTGAGCGTATATTTTCTTCACCCGTTCTTTTAGTAGCTCGTTTTCACTGCAAAGTTCAACCCAGGTTTCCCTTTTGATGGTGTGCCCCTTCACATGGCACACCCAGCTGTGTTCATACCTCCTGCTGCACCACCTATGCCCCCTCCTGGATATGGACCTTCTTCATCCTCTTCCTCAGATTGGACCCATGGAGGGTCCAACGCCCCGGTGGAGGTGAGGCCATCATCTCGATGGCCAACGGTTTCTCCTAGGAGGATGCTTGATCTATAGGGACTTTTGACTTGTATGTAGTTGTAGTGTAGTGATAGGACCGTGCCAGCCTAGATTGATTCCATTTGAAGTTATAAGATCCACTTTTATGTGTATACAATTTTTGCTGGATCTTAATATGAGTAGGTTAGGCTTTATGTTACCGATAGGTCTTTTGCATAAAAGTCCCTATGTAATATTATAGGTGTACTAACTTATCTACTGGTTGGGCATGTGTAAAGATAGTTGTGTACAAAATATATGTATATAGTGGAACTTTGGTGGTTGCTTTACCTTATGTTTTTATTTTATTGTATTTTATTTATTTATATCTCTCGACTAGCCTATAGTATAATCAGGGAGTAATACTCTCCTAATTTACGATGCTAATGCTCGAGTAATACAGAGTAGTTAGAAGGGTGTTACACAGAACGGCAATCAAAGCACATGTATTATCATATTTCATTAGAGGATTTTTGGGTAACAAGAAGTAAGGTTCAAACACTTAGACTTTATATGTGGATGAATCCTCCAACTTCCAAGAAAGCGGAGTGGGGTGATGTTAGAAAGGAATGATAAAGTCCGAGTAGAGATGCTAGTAAACACTAACTTCTCAACCACTAACAACCAGGCTAAGTATGAGGCAATCATAGTTTGATTGAATTTGGCAAAAGATATAGGGACAAAAAAGTTAGTAGTGTGTAGTGATTCATAGATTGTAACTTCCTAAATTGAAGGAACATACCTCGCCTTGGATCCGATGTAGCATTACTACTTGGAAAAGGTGAAGGAATTATTCTTCGATTTCATCAAAGTCGAAATAAAACATACCACGTGAAGAAAACATCCGACTTGACATCCTATCCAAGCTAGCCAACACTAACCCAGGATGAAATAACAAGAGCCTCATTTTAGGAATTCTCAGCAACCAAGTGTCACAGAAAGAAAAGAAGTCAGAATCATCACCTGGTCTCAAAGTTGGCCTTTAAGAATCCTTGAGTACCTCAAACTCAAAACCTTGCCAAGTGAGCTTAGGGGAGCGAAAAGTTTGCTCATCAAGCCTCATACTACACCATCATCAATGGCCAATTGTACAAGAAAGGCCTCTCCCAGCCACTATTGAAGTGCTTAAATAGGCAACAACTAGGCTACATCTTGTAACACATGAAGTTATTCCAAAAAAATTTTCTTTGAACTTTATTTATCAAAATTTTACAATTTTAATAGAATTTATCATAATAAAGATGGCTTAGCAAGAAAAAAAAATATGAATAGTAACTTGTGGGCTTCATAGGCTTGTCTGACCACCGAAACCCTAGAACCAGACCAAGAGATGTTTGGGACTGAGGAAAGATGGGATCAAAGTTATCAATAATTAGAAATGGAATTTTCAGGCCTATAATTAAATTTCGAACAATATATGTTTTCCTAAGTACAATATTTTACCCGTTCGGTAAAATATCGATGTGCGATTTCTTACACGAATGAAACTTGTAGTACAAGTTTGCCATCTCATTTGACAAGTGTTTGGCTAGGGATTAGCCACACCATTGTCTTAGCTAAGACTAAATAACAACCACATAAAAATTTTAATTTTCATTATAAAGTGAATATTATTTGTGGTAGATAACAATTGCACATGTTATATAAAAGAAAGAAAATCATAACTTATTCATTTCCTTTCCTCAAGTTTTGACCAAGCTCCACTTTTCAGCCATCTTCATTTTCTTCTTCCTCAAACTCCAAACCCTAGATTGAAAAACTCTAAGTAACACTCCAAAACTCCATAATCAAAAGCACAAACTACATACTATCTCTTATAATCCCCAAATCAACTCTCTATAGAGAATCCTCACCTTACCTTACCATCAATTGTAGCTGTCATTTTTTCTATTTTGAAGGAGAATTTGATTGGTTTAGATTGAAAATTGGGGTGTAAAAGCTCTTGAAGAAAGCCAAGACGAGAACAAGAGCTTCCAGGAGCCAAGTAGGGTTCCTAATTCTTTGCCAAAACTGTTCTGATATTATCTGAATGATTGGACTTGAAATTTTTCATTTTGTTGGCTTTTCATTTATAGATATTGATGTGTTTATATGGGTGGAATGATTTGATGTTGTTAGAAAATCCCTTTTGTCAAAACAAGTTTTGAGTTGTGTGCTAGAAACTCAATTTTAAGAAAGCAAGTGAAACTAGGTGAGTTTATTAATGATGTTATGCACATATAATTGTGAATGCTTATTACAATTGTCTCTATATGAAAGAAAAAATGAGATTATGTTTCTTAGGCCGGAAAAGTAAACCTGGCTACCTTCGAATTGAGTCGGGGAAAGTAAACCTGACTAGGAATATGTCTATGTGAGAATTAAAGAAAGTAAATCCAATAATCATATATAGGAATGAGCTCAGTCCTAATGGCAATCTCCTGCGTAGGACTAGAATAAGCCACCATAAGTTGAGGGCTAAGACGTTAAAGTAGCAATTGTTCTAAGTTACCTTCTATGTTAGGTGCTAAATGAATGAGTTTATTATTCAATTGAGATCAAGATACTTATGTGTTAAGTTGACATAATACACTCCAAAGATAATGATTGACTAAAATGAGCTTGATTCAGGTAAAGACTTTTAAAGCCAAAGATAACTATTAGTAGTTATTCTACTTACATGCAATATTTTTATAATCAAATCGAAGCTTGGGTAGGTAATGATGACATTTATATGTGTATAGCAGTATTCCACTGAGGATTTTAGAATTCTTATCCCTATTTATATTCCATGTCTACCTCAAATCCAACAGATGGCATCAATGGTGTTTTTCCTTGAGACATGACACCTAGAATGACATTATGATCCTATGTTAGGTTCATTATTTGCACATGCACACTCTCAAGTGGATGTATATATTTTTTTGCCACCGCTTATTCTTCAATTCAGCTCTTAGTCAACTATTTGACCCTGAGTTCCCCTTTGATGGAGTTTGACTTCACTTGGCATACCCGTGATTATATAGCATCCATCGACACCACCTGCACCTGATGTAGGTATGGTCCCTCCACCTAACCCAAACCCTATGCCAACACCACTATCCTCCTCATGAAGACCTAGCCACTAGTCCTGACTCCCACCAGGAGGTGATGCTATCATCTCGATGGCAAATGGATTTCACTAGAAAGTTTCTTCTATTTTCAGGAAATGCCAATTGACCTTACTATGTTAGAGTAGTATCACTAATACCTGCTAACCAGTAGAGTTGATGTGCATAAAACCCTTTTGTACACATTCTTTTGATAGGTTTTTTTTTAGAGCAAGTTTATGTTTTTGGTGTTTTGATGTATTTTGGAGGTCCTTGCATGGACTCTTTTGTGATCTATGTATTGTAGCCTGGATGACTATATATTGTACATATGTCCTGGAATGGCATGTATGCCCACTTATATATAAATAAATGTACTATGCTTTCGTGCTTGTAGAAAATTTGATGATGCTCTATCATATGTTATTTTCTCTAATTTAAAAATTTTAACATCTATCACTAAACACCACTACTTTATACTACTTGAATATAAATGAGAATTATTTTACTAACATGAGAATTTATAAAATAAAATAAATGAATTGATTATTATAAAGCGTAGGAATATGATACGTAGTACCACACTCTTAGTTACCATGTTAAGTCCTAAGTGGAACACTGCAATTAAAGTGGTGTTACAATTTGGTATCAGAGTACTAGTAGAGAGCTTTAGGAATCACAATCTAGGGATTTCTATAACTCTCAGAGCATTTCCTTTAACAGATAAGAGTGACAAGTGAATTCAAAGATCTGATTTTGATGGCACAATGCAATGACCAAGAGTTCCAAGGGACTCTAAACTTGGTTTAAGTAGGAAAACTGAAGGATTTACTCAAGATAAGCAATGGATATATAGGTATAAAGGCAAGATATGTGTGCCTGCAAGTGATAACCTTAGGGAAAGAATTTTGGAGGAAGCTCATGAGAGTAATTTCCTATGCATCTCAGAACAAGCAAGATGTATGCAGATCTCAAGAAGATATTTTGGTGGCCAAAGATGAAATCAAACATAGCAAATTTGGTCAAGAAATGCTTGATGAGCCAAAAAGTCAAGATAGAGCATCAAAAGCCAGCAGGAACACTTCAACCTCTAGAAATCCCTAAGTGGAAATGGAAGAGTATTGTGATGGATTTCGTCCTGGGATTACCTAGAAAATCATAGAATATGATGCCATGTGGGTTGTAGTGGAAGGTTAACTAAGTTTGCACACTTTTTACCCATTAAGGCTAACTATCCCTTGGAAAAACTAGCTCACCTGCATTTAGGAGATAGTATGGTTGCAAGGTGTCCCTTCTACTATAATTTCTGATCAAGATCTAAGGTTTACTTCAAGATTTTGGGGAGCCCTCCAAAAGTTATTTGGAACTAAGCTTTGCTTAAGTACTACTTATCATCCTCAAACTGATGGAGAGAGCAAACTATACAAACATTGGAGGATGTACTGAAAGCATGTGTGATTGAACAAAAAGGGAGTTGGGATAAGTTGTTACCACTAGTTGAATTTGCCTATAACAACAGATATCATGCTAGTATTGGAATGGCTCCATACGAAACTTTGTATGGAAGAAAATGCCAATCTCCCATATGTAGGTATGACTTGGGAGAAGCAAAATTGTTAGGGCCAGATCTCGTCAATCAAATCATTGAACAAATACAGAAGATTCAAAGCAAGATTCTGCCTACTAAAGCCGGCAAAAGATTATGCTGATACCTAGAGAAGCCTCTAGAATTCCAAGAAGGAGACCATGTATTCTTGAAGGTCACCCTACCATAGGTATTGGTAGAGCCCTAAAAATTAAGAAGTTGTCACCCTGATTCATAGGTCATTTCCAAATCCTTTAATGAATCGATCCAGCATATAGATAGCTTTACCCCTCATTTGTCAAATCTCCATGATGTATTTCAAATATCCTAGCTTAGAAAACATTATTCAGAATTAGGAGTCACATACTAGAACCTGAATCCAACAGATAAGGAATGACCTCATATTTCATGCACTTTTGATTCAGATCATTGAAAGAGAAGTTAAACAGCATATAAATAATTCTATGCCATTAGTAAAGGTGGCTTAGGGAAGGCCAGGGAATGGGAATTATAATTAGATATGAGAAATAATTATCCATAATTATTTCTAAGAACAAAATTTTGAGGGCAAAATTTTTCTTTTAAGGTGGTGGTGATATAACACTCGAAGTATTCCAAAAAAATTTATTTGAACTTTATTAATTATAATTTTACAATCATAATAGAATTAATTGTAATAAGGATGGCTTAGCGAGAAAAAATGAATAGTAATTTTGCGGGCCAGTAGGCTCATCAAGACCACCAAACCCTAACCCGGAACAAGGATATTCCCAAGGCTGAGGAAAGATGGAGGTCAAGGTTAGAAATTACTCCAAATGGAATTTTTAAACCCGAACTTAAATTTTAGGCAATAGCTTTTCTAATACGTTTTTACCCGTTTAGTAAAATATTGATTCCAAGTTTCTTTTACCAAATAAAACTTACAGTACAAGTTTGCCACCTTATTTGACAAGTGTGTGACTAAGGATTAGCCATACCATTGTCTTAGCTAAGACTAAATAACAACCAAATAAAAATTTTAATTTTCATTATAAAGTAAATATTATTTATAGTAGATAACAATTGCACATGTTGTATAAAAGAAAGAAAATCACAACTCATTCATTTCCTTTATTCCCAAGTATGATAATACTTAACATCCATATTGTCTGCTTTGGGGACTAACTATACACCCCTTATGGATTTGTTCTTCTCCCCTCTCAAGGGAAAAATACTTCTGCATGGAAGAGGTATTCACACCCTTATAAGGCATGCTTCGTTCCTTCCCCAACCAATGTGGGACTAGTTCCACCCCTTTCTATGAGCCCAGCGTCTTCACTGGCACACCAATCCATAACCAGCTCTATATTATCTAACATCGATCACATCTGGCGTTACATATCACTATTTCCAGTGTGACTATAACACCTAGCATCCAGATATTGTCTGCTTTGGGCCTAACTAGCACCCCTCATGGATTTTATCTTCCCATTGAGTAGGTATCCATACCCTTATAAGGCATGCTTCATTCCCCTTTCTAACCGATATAGGACTAGTTCCACCCCCAATCGATGGGGAATGAAGCATACCTTATAAGGGTATGGATACCTCCCATGCAGATGTCTTTTCCCCTTGAGAGGGGAAGCAAATGTAAGGGGCACCCAGTTAGGCTCCAAAGCAAACAATATCTGCATGCTAGGTGTTACACTCACATTGGGACGATAATATGTAATGGTCAGATGTGACAAATGTTACATCTTCAAGCTTCGGCCAAGCCCCCTCTCTCAACCATTTTCATTTTCTTCTTCCTTAAACTCCAAACCCTAGCTTGAAAAACTCTAAGTTACACTGCAAAACTCCATAATCAAAAGCATAAACCACATATTACCTCTTGTAATCCCTAAATAAACTCTCTATAGAGAATCCTCACCTCACCTTACCATGAATCATAGCTGTTGTTCTTGCTATTTTGAAAGAGAATTTGATTAGCTTAGATAAAAAAAAAAAATTACGTGTAAAAGCTCTTGAAGAAAGCCAAGACAAGAGCAAGAGCTTACAAGAGCCAAGTAGGGTTTCTTAAACCTTTTTCTTTGGAAAAAACAGGTTCTAAATTATTTGAATGATTAGACTTAAAAAAAAATTATTTTATTGGTTGCTCATTTATAGATATTGATGTGTTTATATGGGTGTAATGATTTGATGTTATTAGAAAATCCTTTTTATCAAAACAAGTTTTAGCTGTGTGCTAGAAACTTGGATTTTAAATAAGTAGGTGAAAATGCACTATTTTTCTTACTTAGTTAGAGACATGCTTTTGAGCTAATCTTTTTATATGATGAAGGTAACATATGGATGCATCTCCAGTATTTTTCTGAGTACATTTGAAAACTTTTTCTATTTTTAAAAATTCAAAAACTAGCTGGTCAGGGTTTCTACCTAGACAGTCAATTTTGAACCACTAAATTTATATAATTTTATTACTATATCAAATAATCGAATTTTAACTTGAAATTATCATAAAATGTTTTGGACATATTGAAGTCCAACCCTGAATTTTTATAAAATTTAAGCTATTCATTTGATATAGTAATAAAATTGGGAATTATAACTGTTGACTGGAATTAGGAGATTTCTGACCTCGAAATTGTATAATTTTGTTAATATAGCTAGAGACCTTATTTTGCTCTAAAATTTTTACAGGGTCTCATAGACATGTTCAATTTTCTCTGAAAATTTGTTTTGCTATGTTTTGATAGTTTAGTAATTTAACCATGATTTTCTTAGAGACTAAAATTCTAGATAGCCTGCTAAACTAGCTAAAACTATGATGAAATGTCTTTGACTTGATCTCATTTACATGTGTAAGTTTGTTAATGATGTTATGCACATATAATTGTGAATTCTTATTACAATTGCCTCTATATGAAAGAAAAAGCGATTATGCTTCTTGGGTCAGAGAAACAAATCTGATAAATTAGGAAAAGTAAACCTGGCTATGCTTAAATTGAGTCAAGGAAAGTAAACTTGACTAGGAATAGATCTATGCGAGAATTAGAGAAAGTAAATCCAGTGATCATGTATAGGAATGAGCTTAGTCCTGATAAGCAGTCTATTACCCAACAATGGAATAAGCCACCATAAGTTGAGGGCCAAGACGTTAAAGTAGCAATTGTTCTAAGTTACTTTCTAGTTATGTGCTAAATGAATGAGCTCTTTATTCAATTGAGATCAAGATACTTATGTGTTAGGTTGGCATAATAAACTCCAAAGATAATGATTGAATAAAATTTATTGTGGGTAAGTACTTTTACAAGCTAAGATAACTGTTATTAGTTATTCTACTTACATGCTATATTTTTTATAATCAAGCCGAAGCGCTGGGTAGATAATGATGACATTTATATGTATATGGGAGTACCCTACTAAGGATTCCAGAATTCTCATCGCCATTTGTATTCCATGTCTACTTCAGATCCGGTAGATGGCATCAATGGTGTTTTTCCTTGAGACGCCACACCTAGAATGTCATTATGATCCTATGTTAGACTCATTCTTTGCACTTGCGCACTCTCAAGTGCATGTATATATCTTTTTCCACCGCTTATTCATCAGTTAAGTTCTTAGTTAGCTGTTTGACATGAGTTCCCCTTTGATGGAGTGCTACTTGTATATAAATGTATTGATGCTTTCGTACTTGTAGAAAATTTGATGATACTCTATCATACGATATTTTCTCTAATTTGAAAATTTTAACATCTATACAGAGACACCACTACTTTATACTACTAGAATATAAATGAGAATTATTTTACATACATGAGAATTTATAAAATAAAATAAATGAATCGATTATTATAAAGCGTAGGAATATGATACGTAGTATCACACTCTTAGTTACTGTGTTAAGATCTAAGTGGAACATTGTAATTAAGGGGGTGTTAGCATCCTCCAACAAATCCATGAGGGGATTCTGAGCAACACCCCAGAGGACATGCTCTCGCATTGAAGATCCTCTGAGCAAGAGCATTGACCTCTTTGGGTCGTTTCCCTCCAAGTAAAAGGAAAGGTGAAAGGGATATATCTTTAAGGTTAAAGGACCTCGTAATAATTTGGGACATAATGAGGGGTTAAGGATTTGGGACGTGGGATGTGGGGACTAAATTGACACATTCAAAAATTATTTAGGGACTAAATTGAATCATCTGCCTACACCTAGAAACACCAAATGCCATGAAGGAATACTAGGATGTCCCTTAAAAAGCTTGTGAGAGAAACTTAATCAAAACATCACATGACACTTGGCCCAATAGATTTGTGCCATTTGCTAAAAAAAGAAATGTGCAAAATGAATGCCAAGTGTTGAATTGTGGATGTTGCTATTAACTCTCTTTTACAATAGTAAGTAGATAGATTACCCAATTTTACCCTTCAACCACACATAGCAAGAAGATCGTGAAAGCTGCCACACATTTTGAGAAACACTGGGACTAGGGAAAACCAATGATGGTGTCAGTAGCTATGGATGCTAACAATGGTTTCATGGCGTACCTTGCCACGGCTAAGGCAATGGTAGGGTTATAGAGTAATGGAAGCTCAGCATTGAAGGCTTTAAAGGCTGGATTAATAGTTGGGGTAGTGGCGATGGGTTGGGAGTTTAGGGGATTTGATGAAAATGAAGACAATAGCGAAGGCGAAAGACACAAACCAAAAATTTTAATTTTAAACTTATTAACCCATTAATAACTTTATCTTATCTTTAAACCAAAATTTTAAACTTGTTGTCATGTGGACCCGCATCATATAAATGTCATAATCATTTGATATATATATATAAGATATGTATGCTGCATATTTTTTTAAATCTACACCTAAGAAGTGGCCTTGTTTTTAAAGTTAAATTATCTTTCTTGCACAAAGAACTCTCAAAATATCAATTTGCTAACAAACTAACTCTTAAAATATATTTTATTAGCTTGTAATACCTAAAAAATTTGTTTTGCCTTTTAACATGATTAGAATTATGTTTCTCCTTTTAATTCCTTAAAAATTTATTAATGCCCTCTTATGAACATTACATTTTTTTTGTTTTTTATGTACTATATATATGAAAAAGATTTTCAATTGTTGTATTATTACTTATGTACTTCCTTGGTTGTCCCATGTTTGGCTATGGGTGATAATCCACTAACTAAGTTTTAATAAACTTACCCCTCTTTTTCCCCTTATAAATACAGCGCTATTCTAGAGTCATCTTAGATTAGTCCCAAATAACTAATAGTATTTTTTTGGGTGAGTTTCACTTTGTAGTGAACTAATGTTAATATGTTTAGTAGTGCTCCAATACATGTGCAGGCAAGATCATGGATCATGCATATGTTATTTTATGATTTGAGAATTATGTAATTATGTTTTGATGGGTTTTACTATTTGGTTACTAGAGCAACTCTTTTACTATGAAATCATTTTGTTATGGATCGGATTATGATATACAAGAAGGATTTATGTAGTTATATTTAAGTTATATTTAAATTGAAAACTATGATGTTTTATGCATGACATGTCATTTAAGGGCTTCTGTGGGTTTAGTTCCTCACGTGCTAGTCGCGGTCCAAATCGGATCGTGACAAAGTGGTATAAAAGCCTTAGATTTCCCTACATAGTACTGGAGCAAGTGTCCACAAATAGTGTAACATCCTCCCAAGTACAACATCATCATTAAGCCATGACATCAGACTTAAGGTTGTTACTTATAATTTAGTATACCTTGCTTAAGTATCTATAACATATTCGATCGAGTCGTGTAGTAACTAATTCATAATTTTACTTAAATGTATAAAAGGAAAACAAAGTAATTAGAGAATACATGTTTGAATACATGAAAAAGCTCTTATATGAGCCTTAATATAAATCTGTCTTCTTAAACATTTATGAACATATATATATATATAAACAAAAGAAGACTAATAATGGACTCCTCATCGAGCTTCTATAAATTAGGTTCTTCCATGATGACAGTTTCATTGTTCTTTTGAGTAATCTGGAATGACACAGGAACACACAAACATAGAGGTGAGATTTATGAAATTCTCAATAGGGTAGCCCACATACACAATAATCAATGTCATTGTCATCATTCTAGCCACTTCGGTTTATTAAAAAAATGTAATCATGCATTACATAACAAAGATTCATTTTAAAATTCAAAATCATCCTTCCAAAGTGGGTTTCTTTTAAAATTCAATCACTTAATTCACATACATCATAATGCTCAAGCTCATAGTAAGCCATCATAGGCAATTAATTTAGAATAATATGAGTATACATATGATAACTGCAATGACTTTCTTCACTTTCTCAATTAACTTAACGTGCCCTTGATATGTCAAATGGGATGTCATATATATCTTTTCTCAACTTCACATGCCCTTGACATATCGAATGGGATCTCATCATTCTTAACTTTACTTGCCCTTGACATACAGAAGGAGATCTCATCTTTACGTGTCCTTGAGATAAACGCCTTGCCCGTTCTAAGGTAATAGACGGCTTGGGATTGGACTCATTCCTATATATGATTATTAGATTTACTTTCTCTGAACTCTCACGCAGGTACTATTCCTAGCCAGGTTCACTTTCCCTGACTCAATGTCAAAGGGGATCTCTTATTCATTTTGGAATACTTTATCAATTCATGTTTCATGCTCTATGTCACATGCACAAGCATCGTAATCATATATTCATAGCATCAACAATTAAATTACATAGTGTACCATGCATAAAGTCATTGGCATATTACTCATAATCTTAGTCTTCTTATCATAGGCACTTCACATTTACATGTATGTAATATCATCAACAAATTCACATAGTATACAAGATATCAAGCCATTAACATATAATCATAGTTCCAGCTCATCAACATTTTGTTCATAATTTCAACTTTAAAGAAAATTCTAGCTAAATTACTAAACATAATAAATACAGGATGAAATAATTTTCAGAGATAATTCAATACATCTTCTATTCTATACACTTGTCAAGAAGCTTGCTCTCTAAGCTTCATGCCATGTAAGAAACCACGCATCAAAGATTTTACCAAACGAGTGAGATATTGGCCCGGGTGAAATTAAAATTAATGAAAGGCCAAGATTAAAACTTACTTACTAAGTTTTAATCCATGCTATCCAATTGGCAAAAATGTGGTTGGTAGTGATTATTTTGCCACAATATCAATGTTATGATGTCAAAACTGCACATCAAAATTTCACCAAACGGATACAATATCTCTACCGAGAACCTAAAATATCTTTACCGGGTCTAAGCCTAATACTTTACCTCGACTTCCAAGTCTAACTTTCCCTTGGCCCAGGACCCGAACACCTTTGGCCCCAGTGCTAGAGTTACTATTCATTTGCAGGTCCAAAATCACTATTCATTTTTTTTTTTTTGATAACTTTGGGGTGTTACAAATGCATAGCGTTCATGTAAATGGAAGCATGCCCATTTACATCAACATAGTGCTATTTGAGGCCTTTAGGAATGGTCAGTCATGCCTAGGTTCAATAAGAGTTGTTTTTCTGGTGCTCATTATCTTATCCCCATGTGCTTATATTTCTCAAGAGTTATCATGCCACCATTAAGTCGCACCCATTTGCAGCGTAGCTATAGCAATAGCTATTGTTCACTTTAGGGCCCTGAGCAAGCAGTGGCCAATCTTTCTAAGGTGCTGGCAATGTAGGTTAAGGTTAGGATGCAACCGCCTCTAGTTCAACCTCCAGTCTGAGGTCCAAATGACTTGGCTTTGGAGTAGTTCAAGAGGATGGACCTACCCATCTTCAATGGGCTTCTCACAATAGAGGACACACAGGAGTTCCACCGCTCGTTAGAGGGCAGAGAGTCGCTGGCGATTATAGTATGAGGAGTTTCTTCAGGAGCTTGGCAATTCAACCCTCTTCCCAACAAGTTCAAGGCGGCTGATAGAGGTTGTCGCTACCCCTAAACAAATTAAAATTTATTTAATGTCAAGTTGCACTAAAAATGTAGTAAATGACACAACTTAGATTTAGTCTCGAGGAAGTGTTACTATAGCAAATTGGAAATAGGAAGGAGGTTTGTTTACCAGAAATTAATTAAATATTGAAAGAAAAATCAACTAAATGAATTATATGTACAAGGAGTTCTTGGATCTAGAATTATGTTATCATTGACTCAAAAGAAGAATTCACGTTGGTATTTATTTCCACTAATTAAACAATTGCATAACTAGTGATGTAATTTTATTTGGTAGTCATACAATCACATAACAAACCAAGAGTTTGGCCAACATGAACATCGGAAATCCGATCGCAACCCCTATATGCTTAAGCCAACTTAAATGCCAATTACAATAACATAATTCTTATCAGAATTAGTTCCAATCCCCTTTAACAATTAACCATACTTTAAACTATAAGTTGAATTATGTCCAATTAGAACCCTAACTATGCATGACATTTACAATCACAAACATACACATAACTAGTGTTGACTCGCACAAATATAGTTGTTTAATCGACACAAAAATATATGGGAGATACAAACGAAGAAAGATTGAAAATCCAAATTGTGAATTGCATTAAAATAATGGAGTCCTAAAATATAATCCTCGATCCTTTGGAATCCTTGCACTAGGTACAAAAAAACTCCTCCATGGATGAAGAATTACAACCAAAATAATAAAAGTGCTTGATGCGAGCTCACGACTCACAAACAAATTAAAATTTATAAAGTGCTAAGTTGCACAAAAAAATGTAGTAAAGAGCACAACCTAGGTCATCTCTTAAAGAGGCTTCAATACTTAGTTGGGAAGATTTGGGGGTTTTGATAATTAAAGCAATTAATTTAAATTAAAAGATAATAGCAACAATAGAGAAGGCACTAGTGTAAGGTATTCCTAGGATTAGAAATTAATTATCATTGACCAAATATTAAATCCATTGGTGGCTGTTGGTAATAAATTACCGGCAATTCTACTAGTGATCAATTGACCTCTAGAATTTGATCAATGTAAATAGCTAATAAATGATGATCGCCAATTTATTTAGAAATCGCATCAATTTAACGAGCCAATTGCTAAAGTCTAACCACCAATCGAAAAGTTAATTCTAATATTCTCCCTCAAATATAAAGTAATAGATCTATCAATTTATGCCCAAAGGGTTTCCCTAAACGATGATTGCCAATTTAGTTATCCCAATAAAGATTATAGCAATAACCACAATAATTAAAGGAATAAAAATTGTAGAATATTAAGAAAACCAATGCATTTAATATAAACAAAGTGTCTCAAACACTATTCCAATCTATCCAAAATCCCTACACTAGTAAAGAAATCTACTCCTCCATATTCTAGGATTACAACAATGAAGATAAAAGAGAACCTGAAAATAATAGCAATAATCATTGTCACAATCTCCAAGATAAAACACCTTCACTAATGGAACCCTTAGAGAGAGAGAGATGTAGAGAGAGAATAATAGCAACTAAAGTGGCATCCTAAAAGTGAGTCAAAAGCTAGGGTAAAAGTCTATAACAATCCCTTAAATACTGCTTTCTAAATTAGGCCAAAGTAGGCCCAAAACTGATTTAACGACCTGTTCTCTTCATCGCATGAGCGCTCAAGTGCTAAATGACCGCTGAGCACTCACCAATGAGCTATGCTGATAAAAACCATTTTTCGGGTTTTGTTGAGCGCTGCATTGGACAGAATTGATATCTTCACATATTTGGTCATTTTGGTCCATTAAACATCCGAATCTGTCCTCAAAACTTGAAATAGAGATTGTAGCCCTTTGAATAAGCTTTATAACGCCACCAAAATCACCTCAATCGAATATCTACAGCTCCATATATGTAGAAAATACTAACTAAAGGTCATGTTGGACAACATCAGGATATCAACAACCTTGTTCTTGACATTTTGCACTTGATCCAAAGCTCCTGTGCACAAAACCATACTCAAAGAGACAAGTCAAACACAACAGGTGTAATTACAATTTATTCCAAAATCAATGCAAAAGTCAATAATTCTATTTGAATCGCACAATGAGGAGTAAATCAAAATCCTTATTAATTGCATCAATAACTTAGTAAAACTCATGCAAAAAGCTAAAGTTTGGTAGCAAGATAAGTGGCATAAATGACCTCTTATCAAACTCCCCCACACTTAAGCTTTCACATGTCCTCATGTGAAACTAAGATCAAACCAAGTCATAGATGAAAAATAATATACAAGGACTACACTAGACTCCTAAAACAAAAAATGCATGATGCATGAAAATAATTGACAATACACCAATCCAATGAACCTAGAGGCATACAGTAAGCTTTAACACCAACAATCAAGAGAATTGTAGCAAGCCAGGCATGAATAAGAACATAGCACACAGAGTAGAATTCACATATGATGCATGGATCAATTACAAAAATCCTCCCAAGGTCAGTTTTTGCCGCTCATTCACTCAAGTGTTTTAGGTTATGATGCACACTCAATTACCTCAATTGAAAATGCATTACCATAAGCTTGTTACGGGTCTCATTCTCTATTTTGTCACACACACATGCATACTGAATTAAGAGGACTTACCTTTGGTTGTAATGGGGCTTAGGTGAAGGTGGATAAATATATAGGCCAATGGGTTAAACCTCAAGTCAAAGGAGAGCAAATACATACACCAAGAGCACAAGTGTCAAAGGGTACACTTTGTCCAAATTAACACATTATAGGCCTTTCTTTTGCAATGTGGCACACCTTCAACCAAACTTTTTCAAAATTTTTTTTTCAATCAACCTTGCTTTTCTTTTTTTTTTCATTGGTATGCCACTTGCTGAATTTGAGTACACATTATTCCTCACCCACACTTAAATTGGGGCATGTCCTCATGCTCTCCCCTATACTTATGCTCAAGCACAAATAAGAATTTGCACAAATACTCTTCTAAGCCTAAAAGGTTAGGAATTTTTATGGTTTTTCACTTTTGGCTAAGGATGTGCTAAAACAAAAGAATGAGCAATAAGGCTGAAGGGGTTAAACAATGGTAACATGCAAAGGTTGGCTATATGGGCAAGTGGCTAAGAAAACAAGAAAAATGCCTCAATCATATTCAAATATACACATGAAAACATATCTTCAAACAAGACCCTAAGCAAGTTCTAGAATGCAAATCCAAAGAGGGAAATACACATGAACAAATAAGCATGGCACATGATAATCTAATCAAGGAGGCTCAAAATCTCAAAGGTAAAAGTGCATGTACTCAATCCAAACAACACAATGAATCCACCAAGCATGCAATACAAAATAAAGTCAATGCCAAGCATGTCAATATAGTGCATGTGGTGTGAGCCTATGCATGTGACCTCTAAGGTGCCAAAGGGATAATGTAAAACACAAACAAAATAAATATGATGCAACAATTAAAACTAAAAATGATAAAATAAAATACAGAAAAATAAAAGAGAAAGGTAAAGAAAAACCTCATGGTGGGTTGTCTCCCACCCAGCACTTTGCTTTAATGTCCCTAAGTTGGATTTAGGATCCTCATGGAGGGTGTGAGCTTCAACCCAAGGATAAGCCAACTAAGCTCTTATATCTCTGGGGCCTTATGAAGGTGCATCAACCAGTGCCCTTCAATGCCACACCAAGTAATCCTAGAATTTTCCAACTCAATTGCACCATTGGGGTGTGCAGTAACCAAGAATGGTCCTTTCCATATAGACTTTAGCCTTCCAGCCATCAGTTTGCCCGGGCTCATGGCAAGATCCACTGCCCACACAAGGCTTCTTACCCAACATGGGCTGGTCATGGAGCACATGGCAAACTAATGACCTGCCTGGAGGCATACCTGTATAAAAACTTGGGATATTCTAACACAACAGGCTCATCATATTTCATAGAAGAAGAAAAAGTGGAGAAGGGGTCTAGATCCTTGTAGAGCATATTTCCACAAGCATCATCAACTAAAGAATCAATGACATCAATGCCAAACACGAGTGTTCCTCATGGGGATGTTTCATAGCATTAGATAAAGATAATTGGACTTTCTGTCCCCACACTCCATAGATAATGTGCCAGCATAAACATCAATCATGGTTTTAGCAGTTTTCAAAAATGGTCTACCCAAGTTTAATGCATACTGGCTGGCATTGGTGTCATTCTTCATCTCAAGCACATAAAAATCAGTAGGGAATATTAAATCATTTACCTAGACAAGAACATCTTCCAATACTCCCTCTAGCCTTGTAATGCTGGGTTGGCCAGCTGAATTTGCAACCCAGTTGGCTTGAGTTCTCCAAAGTGCAAGGACTGATAGAGTGATTTGGGCATAACATTAATGACAGCTCCAAGGTTAGCTAGGGCTCTCGTGATATGCAAGTTCCCAATGGTACAAGGAACATAAAATGTTCCTAGATCCTTGCACTTGGGTGGTAGATTGCCCAGCTTGATAATGAAGGAAGCATTTATCCCCATAGTCACTTGTCCTCTCCACTGCCTTTGATCTTCCTCCTATTAGTGCATAGATCTTTCAAGAATTTAGTATATTTGGGAATTTGTTTATTGCATCCAATAAAGGTATGTGCACTTGCACTTTCTTGAAAGTTTCCCAAGTTTCTGGATCAAATTCTGATGTAGCGCTTTCTTGGGATAGATTCTCTGAGGCAAAGGCGGTGGAGTAAAGTCATAGTCTTCGGTTGCTTCTGTTGAGCACTGCACTAGTAAGCACTGGTGCTCTATCGAGGGCATTTTGGCACCAGTCTTTCAATTAATGGTTATGTAGAACGCTACAGTGCTGTTGACTACTATAACGCTCACCAGAATGCTCTTCAGGCTCATCTTCAGCATGCTTCTTTTCCTGTATAGGCCTAGACACTTCTGGAATTTTTGTCCCAAATCTCAGAGTAATAGCACAAACATTTCCCTTTAGATTTGGCATGGTCTGGGAAGGTAACTAGGAGGTTTGGGTTTGCTTCTCTGATTCATTTGAGTCACCTCCTCTCCAGCTGGCCATTTTCTCTTCTAATTTCCTGATTCGCTCCATCATCATCTTCATCATCTCAATCATAGTAGGGTATGAAGATTAAGGTGCAAGGAAGGTCGGTTGATGAGGTGCTAGATACTTTTGTTGTGAAGGTTAGCCCTGTTGTTGAGAATTATTACCCTACTTCAAATTAGGGTGATTATTCCAGTTGGAATGATAAGTGTTCCCAAATGGGAATTGGTTTGCCTTGTTCTGAGGTGGACTTTGGAAGAGGTATGTTGCTATTACCCTAGTGGTTGAGTCATCTTGCAATGCTGGGCACATATTAGTGTGATGATCATTTGAAGTACATATGCCACAGACCTTAGGAACCATTGGAGTTGCTATCTGGCTCACCATTAATTGCTACATAAGGCCAGAAAGTTACCTGTAAAGTCTGAGTCAACAATGGATTTTCTAGCTGGCTCACTCCATGAAGGCCTCTAGTGGTTGTGACTGCCCTAGAACCAAATTGTTGAAAATGGCAGCCATATTCTCTATCAAAGCATGGGCCTCTACTAGAGTCTTATCCACAAGTGCCCCTCCACTAGCAGGATCTATCATACATCTATCAGTAGGTACCAACCCATCATAAAAGTACTGAAGGAGGAGTTGCTCTGGAATCTAATAGTTGGGGCAACTTGTACAAAGGAGCTTGAAACGCTCCCAATATTCATGTAAAGTCTTATCAGTCTAGCGATTTTGGAGATCTCTTTCTGATAGAAGCCACTCTAGAGGCGGGAAAATACCTCTTCAAGAAAAGACTCTTCATCCCCATATAGCTATTTACAATTCCATCTAGCAAATTAAGAACCAATTTTCTGCAGCACCTTCTAGGGAGAAGAGGAATGCTCTTAGCTTAACATCATCCACCTCCACCCCATTGGGCCTCATGCCAGAACACACCATATGAAGCTTTTTCAAGTGCTAGTGGGGGTCTTCTCAGATAGTCCATGGAACTTGGGTAAAGCATGAATCATATACCCTTTAAGCTCAAAATCATTGTCAAACCTATGGTAAGTAATGGCTAAGGCTGCTAGGTAAAGTCAGGAGCAATGAGCTCCTTAAGTGTTCTATTTTGATCTCCCATATTGCATGTATTTCCTAAAACACTAAACAAAGGATCAGAATGCTAGATGGTTCCACTTGTTGACGCTTTGCCCTCCTTTTTCTCAAAGTTTTCTCAATTTCAGAATTAAGAGGTATCAAATTTTCAGAGACAGGGAACGCCTCATACAAGGGAACACAATTTTTTTTTTCATTTTTTGGTAGAAAATAAAAATAGTAATTAAATAATAAAATAAAAAAACTGGAATTTAAAAATAATAATAATAATAAACAACTAATTTTTAATGTCTCCCCTAAAACGCCAAAATTTGATAAGAGCTATTGCGACTCACAAACAAATTAAAATTTATAAAGTGCTAAGTTGCACAAAAAATGTAGTAAATGACACAACCTAGGTCATCTCTCAAGGAGGCTTCAATACTTAGTTGGGAAGATTTAGGGGTTTTGAGAATTAAAACAATTAATTTAAATTGAAAGATAATAGCAACAATAGAGAAGGCACTAGTGCAAGGTATTCCTAGGATTAGAAATTAATTATCATTGACTAAATATTAAACCCATTGGTGGCTGTTGGTAATAAATTACCAGCAATTCCACTAGTGATCAATCGACCTCTAGAATTTGATCGTGCAAATAGCTAATAAACGACGATCGCTAATTTATTTAGAAATTACATCAATTTAATGAGCCAATTGCTATAGCCTAACTGCCAATTGGAAAGTTAATTCTAATGTTCTCCCTCAAGTATAAACCAATAGATCTATCAATTTATGCCCAAAGGGTTTCCTTAAACGACGATCGCCAATTTAGTTATCCCAATAAAGATTACAGCAATCACCACAATAATTAAAGAAATAGAACTCAGAACATTAAGAAAACCAATGCATTTAATATAAACAAAGGGCCTCAAACATCATTCCAATCCACCCAGAAACCCTTACACTAATAAAGAAATCTACTCCTCTATATCTGGAGGATTACAACAATGAAGATAAGAGAGAACCTAAAATAATAGCAACAATCGTTGCCACAATCTCTAAGATAACACACATTCACTAATGGAACCCTTAGAGAGAGAAGAGAGAAGAAGAGAGAAATATAGAGAGAATAATTGCAACTAAAGTGGTAGCCTAAAAGTAAGTCATAAGCTAGGGTAAAAGTCTATAATAATCCCTTAAATACGCTCTAAAATTGGGCCAAAGTGAGCCCAAAACTGATTTTTCTGTGTTATCACAAGAGCGCTAGCGCTAAATGACCGCTGGAGCACTCACCATGATCTATGCTAATAAAAATCATTTTTCAGTTCTATTGGACACTAGATAGAACTGATATCTTCAGATATTTGGTCATTTTGGCCCATTAAACATCTGAATATGTCCTCAACACTAGAATTAAAGATTGTAGCCCTTGGAATAAGCTTTATAACACCACCAAAATCACCTCAATCGAACATCTGAGCTCCAAATATGTAGAAAATACTAACTAAAGGTCATGTTGGACAGCATCAGGAATAGCAACATTCTTCTTGACATTTTGCACTTGATCCAAAGCTCTTGTGCACAAAACCATACTCAAAGAGACAAGTCAAATGCAACAGGGTGTAATTACAATTTATTCCAAAATTAATGCAAAAGTCAATAATTCTATTTAAATTGCACAATGATGAGTAAATCAAAATCCTTATTAATTGCATCAATAACTCAGGAAAAACTCATGCAAAAAACTAAGGTTTGGTAGCAAGATAAGTGGTATAAATGTCCCTTATCAATGTTCTCAAAGATAAATGCAAAATAATCATATATCAACCATTCTAGCACACAAAATGATGCAATATGCTTAGAGTTATAATGGAAAGTGGTGCATGAATGCAACCTCATCAAACTCCCCTACATTTAAACAATCACATATCCTCATGCAAGGAACTTAGATGTAACAACAAAGAGGCTAGACCCTTGACTCTACTAACTCATCTCAAAACCTTCCTAAGACCTACGTATAACTCAACAAATGCAAAAAAATGGCAATAGACCAATCTAATAGACATAGAGGTACAAACATCAAGCTATTATAACAATAATCAAAGAGGACCCAATAAGCAAGGCATAAATAAAAACATAGCATACATGGTAGAATCCATATACATGATGCATGGATCAAATACAAAAATCCTCTCACGACATGTTTGCCACTGATTCAGTCATGTGTTTCAAGCTACGATGCACCCTCAAATTACCTCACATGAAAATGTATAACCAAAGGCTTGCCAGGTTTCATTCTCTATCGTTACACACACATGCAAACTGAATCAAAAGGACTCACTTTGGGTTATAATGGGGCTAAGGTGAAGGTGGGTAAACATATATGGACCAACAAAACTAAACTTTTTGCTAAAGAGAACAAATGCATACACCAAGAGCACAAGTGTCTAAGGATATACTTGATCCAACTTAACACATTCACAGGCCCTTGATTTGCAATGTGGCTCACATTACCCAAAATTTTTCAATTATTTCTCTCTTTTTTTTTTTGTGCTATTTTTTCCAATCAACTTTGCTTCTTTTTCTTGCTTTCTTAGTGTGCCACTTGCTGGAAATTTTTGTTGGACACTTATAGATACACATTGTCCCTTCCTCACACTTAAACTGATATGTCCTCATACACTCCTCCATACTTATGTTCAAGCATATAGAGAAATGAAAAATGCTCTCCTAAACCTAAGAGGTTGAGATTTTTTATGATTTTTCACTCTTGGCTAGGGGTGTGCTAAAACAAAAGAAGGGGTAAAAGGCTTAAAGGGGCTAGAAAATGGTAATATGTGAAAGTTGGTTATATGGTCAAGTGACTAAAATAAGAAAATTGCCTCTATCATCTTCAAGCTTGCATATAGGAATATATTTTCAAGCAAAACCCTAAGCAAGTTCTATAATGCAAATCCAAAAACAGATACACACATAAACAAATAAGGGTGGCACATGATAGTCCAAACTAAATTAAGAAGCTAAAAAATTCACAAGTAAAGTGCATGTACTCAATCCAAACAATATAGTGAATTACCAAACATGCAACACAAAATAGAGTCAATCACTAAGGGTTTCGACTCCATATGAGTAATAGTTGTCATATTTCCTACTGGTGAAAGCTACCTTTAGTACAACATAGTATACCTAATTTTATATTGACGAGATCATCAAGCTTTACGATGCTCTGTTTATCATATTGGACGGATGGTCCCAGTTCACTTCATGGTTCCAGAAGGTATTTTAGGAGGCCCTTAGAATACGTGTGGACTTAACCACAACCTTTCACCTTTAGACGGATTGTTAGTTAGAGAGGACAATACAGACTTTAGAGGATATGCTCAGAGCATGTATGTTAGATTTCGAAGGGAGCTGGTGTAACCACTTGCCCTAATCAAGTTCTCATACAACAATAGCTACCAATTGAGTATCCATATGGAACTTTTTGAAGCCTTATATGGGAGGCATTGGGTCTCCCATTGGATGATTTGAGCTTGGGGAAGCTAAGTCCTTGTGCCTTGACCTAGTTCATCAAATCTTAGAGAATGTTTAGTTGATCAGGTAGCATCTTTATGCAGCACAATTAGCAGAAATCTTAATAAAATAACCGTCCGCACACTTTGGAGTTTGCAGTTGTCGAACCACGTGTTTCTGAAGTGTTCCCCATGAAAAGAGTAGTGAGGTTCGGTAACCAAGGAAAGTTGAATTCTCATTATATTAGCCTATTTGAGATTCTAGAGAAGTTGCAGAAGTGGCTTACAGATTGGCACCGCCTCTTAATTTATCATCCATACATCTAGTATTCCATTTCATTATGAATGGAAAGCTCGACCAGTCTCGCATGCTCACTCTGAAAATGGTCCAAGTTGACGACAATTTGTCCTATGAAGAGGAACTGGTTGCCACCATTGATAGGCAGATAAAGAAGCTTCGCTTAAATGAGGTTTTCTCAGAAAGTCATCTAGTGGAACCATTTTAGAAATGAAGCAACATAGGAAACAAAAAGTGTTATGAGGATCAAGTATCCATGACTTTTCGAGCCTCAAGGTATGTTTGTTTATATTTGGGCATTAAGTTTCTTTAAGAAGGGTATTATATGATGTTATAGGTCTAAATACCCTTAGAAAGACATTTATATGCCAAGAAGGCCTCCTCAAAACCCCAGGACAAATTTTGCAGAATTTTCTAAATCTGCCAAAATGCACAAATGTGTATTTTATTACGTGGATGCATATTTTTGTATCATTTGGACATGCACTTATATTGCACAGACATGCACTTCCATTTTCCGTGTACATAAATTTTTAATGCACGGAAATGCACTTTTGGCACCTTGCTTCGCCTTGAGTTTCAAAAAGCCCTTGATTTTTGGCCTATGTGCAGGAACGCATTTTTAACCTGCGGACATGCATTGTCAAAACCCACAAAAGTGCATTTTTTTTTCGACGGACGCCCATTTTCATGCACCAATATCCCCCCAAAATAACACAATTTCATTTAAATGCCCCCAATAATATATAAACCTATCCTTAAGCTTCGAAACACACCCTAGCCACCGTCTAAACCTCTCTCTCACGTTTCTTTTCCATTCTTCCTACTCCTTAAGTTTTCGATAAGTGATTTTCATTGTTTTTGTTAAAATTCTTCCTTCCTATCTCAAGTTTAGGGATTAGGGCGTCTTAGATATGATTTTCTCATAATATTCTTCCTCATTGTCATTCCCAATCAATTCTTAGTAAATTTATCAATCGCTTATGGTTTCTATGTACTCTTTGGCATTTACCTGGTGCCATTCGTGCTCAGGAAGTCAAGTTGGCATTGGAAGCACACTCCTAGCTACCAACGGTGAGTGAGTTTAAGCTCATAGTTATGTTTGTGGTCATTATTTGTACTTTCCTAGCATTATGTAAATTGTTTATGAAATTCCAGAATGATTTAAGCAAAATACATGCTCTCACAAATTGTGCCAATTTCAGAAAAATTAATGTTTTTACATAAATCATCAAAATATTTTGTTGCAAACTCATGGGACCATACCTGTTGTCTATATGCAATATAATTATTTTCTCAGTTTACAAAATGCACGAAACTCTAGTTTAGCTTGAACAATAGAAATATTTGGTTATTTGTATATTAGTTTTAGCAAATAATTAGTGAGAAGCAGAACAATGAGTTAATGGCTAGAGGATCATTAACCTTGGTAACAAATGGTCCGTTAGAAGACTAGCTTAACCTCAGTACAAAAAGGAACGCAGTGAGGTGTACAGATTATAGGACCTAGTTAGTTGCCCTTCAGTTTCATATATCAATTCAATACAGTTAATTTATTCAGTTTAGCTCCTATTTCTCTATTAGCTATGTTTATGAATTCAGTTAAAATATTATTTTTGTACAACTATACATATATAATAAAATGTTTTATGCGCAGCATATATATTTGTGTATTATTTGTTGCTGTCCATGTGGGTTGTGAGTGGAAACTCGCTCATTGAGTTTTGATGAATTCACCTATCTTTTTTGCCCTTACAAAACAGTTACAAGTTCAGTTGTACCACGAATCCACCTCAGGAGTGTTGTAGCTTCTTTTTAGTGAGTTTCGCTTAGAGTGAAGCTTGTTATTGATTCATGTTCGTTTTAATAGTACTCGAGTAATCATGTAGGAAGGATCTTGAACATGATAGTTTTATGTTTATTTGTTTTTTCCTTATAGTTGTTTTATTAATTATGTTTGGCTACAACTGAATTTGTATTGTTTAGTTTTATATTAGAGATTTATGTTTTAGAAATAGTTCAAGATTATAATTTTCAATCAAAATTGGATTATTTGGGATTGACTTATAATAATTATTTATGTTTAATTTAAGCTTTGGAGTGAAAAATATATTTTATTATGCATTTTATCTATTCACGTTACTAGAGGCTTTTGTGAGGACCTAGTCTTTCACGTGCCAAGTCAAGTTCCCAAAAGTCGTGACATCGGTAAAATGCAATTTAATACCTTGAAGTTTAGGTCATGTAAGTTTACACCTTGACTTTTTGAAATGTGCATCACGAACACCCTAGACTTTCCAAATAATGGAAAACATTGCTCAGCATATTTTGGCAATTGGTGAAAGTATGATTTATATGCATTTAACCTCCTTGATATTTCTAATTTGTAAATCTGGCACCTTGTATGTGAATTCTCATATGTATTTAAGCCCCCTGATTTTTTTATTGTGTGTCACTCAACACTCTATCTATGATATAAAGTTTTACACTATTTGGAAAATGAGGGTGTTTTGCACGTTTAAAAAGTTTAAAATGTCACGATGTATGTTTTGAAAAGTTATGGTGTAACTCCATATAATCCAAAGTTTAATGGGATAAAATGCATTTTAACCTTTTATATGTTGAGGAGTAATGCTAATTATGTATGAACTTATTACCATGGCTTGTGCCTCGACATGATGAATATAATCTTGTGTTTCAAATATACACGAATTTATGCATTTTATCTATAACAGTACTTAATAGTAATTTTTGTTATATTATATTTTTTATGTGAAGAATATTTGAAATTTTCTAACTTTTGTAATTTTAATATGAAATAACTATCCATATAACTAAATATCTCACTTTAAATTATTTCGGGTGTCAATTGTTTATATTTCTTGTAAAATTAATTTATTATATCCAATTTTTTTTTGGGGTAGTTTATTACATCTAATTTATGATAGGTTAAAAATGTAAAATTAAAAAATATTTACATTATAATGGACTATTAAGGTTAAAAAATTATTGGGCAAATTATGTCAACCTTTCCTAAAGTTTAGTGTAATTATATTCATCACCACTCTATTTTATAAAATTACACTGATCTCCCTTATATATGTTAATTCATTAATTTAAGTGAAAAAGAAAACATGTGATTAGTACATGATTGTTAGTGACAAAATTGTAATATTTTATAATATTATATATATATATATATATATATATATATATATATATATATATCTACTAAAATACCTTAATTTATCAAAAGTTATAGTTATAAGTTTCATTTCCATGTGACAAAAATTTATTTTATTATAAAATATTTTTCATAAATAATTATATATATATCACATATTATCTTTTTTGGTCACTTACATTAACGAACCATTATCGATAGGAAAGGTCACTGTAAATTTATTGAACCTCAATGAAGGTCGATGATAATTTTATAAAAATAGACGTGTGTTAAGTGTAATTGCAATAAACCTCAAAGAAGATCAATGTAATTTCCCCAAAATTATTTAATATGATTGCCTTTCTTAATTTTTTCTTTAACTAAGCAAGAGAAAGAAAATTGCAAAAATTTATTTCTCTCCATTTTCTCTTAATCCAAGTAATAGGAGGGGAAATAAACTCTTTTCTATATTTTCTATCTTTCTATTTTTCTTCCATTTTTTTCTTTATCAAGGCAAAAAACTTACAACAAAAAAAAATCTAGCAGCTTGTTTGGAATTGTTTTTGCTTTTTTGTTTTCAAAATAGTTTTAAAAATTGAATTTCAATTCAATTTTAAAAAGTAGAAGATAAAAAATTTTGTTTGATAACACTTTTTTGAAAATAGTTTTTAAAAAATGAGAAATAAAAAATGTCTGTTGGATAGCTATTTTCAAAAATATGTTTTGAAAATATTACGGTAGAACACTTAATAGAGCATTAGAGCACTAGAGACACACACAATAGTAACCACACCCTAAAGCTTGTAGAAGCTGCCACTTTTTCACTCAAAACTAGAGAGAGACAGATGAGATTAGTCTAACATGAGCATGGAGGACCTTTTCAAAATAAAAATAATTGTAAGATTGGTTTCATGTGAGATTCGAACAATGTGCCGATCAACAATCAATAAAACATTTTAATTACAAAACTGCCATGCTTCTACTTGGTTTTTGAAAACATCTTTTAGTTATTTTCTAAATTTTACTTTTAAAACACAAAAGCGGTTTTCCTATATTTGAACCAATCTAAAAAAATAACATACCAAATAAGTTTTCTAGTTATTTACAACAAATTGAAAATTGTTTTTCAAAACACTTTCCAAACATTCCTTAAATAATTTTTTTATTTTTGAAATTGCAAGCTTACCTTAAGCAAGTTTTCAAATTTAGTGGGTAAGAAATTCCTCAAAGACTACCACTTAGCGAACCTTTCCTAAGACAACCTCTCTTGTATTATATGTATAGATAGATTTTTATGTTATAATATATTAAATAATGAGTTCAATTTCTACCTAATAACATTGCAAACTACTTTACATTGTCAACTACTAGAATTTCAAAAAAGTGATAAATCATGATAAGTAGCTACTCGCATGATAATCACCCACCATAATTTGTCACTTTTATAAAATTCAGTTGGTCGGTAATGGGAGAAAGTTTCACACTTTGTTTATTAAAATTAAAATCTCAAACAATTTATACATATAAGACTAAAAAGTATTTATTCCTTGAAAAGAAAACAAATATTTCGAATCAATGGCGAAACTATTGAAAAACCAAAGTAGTTCATCAAAATTACCGAATGGAATAAAATTACATTTTAATAATGAATAATCACTAGAAGGAGATTTTTTTTTCAAAAACAAAATAATTAAACAATGAAATTGTGGCACAAGAAATCAGAAACACAAAAGGAGAAAAAACTAGATAAACAAAGAAAGTCAATAACGTAGATACAACATTTTTTGGTTTTTTTTTACAAAATTCCAAACCTCACTAATTTTTAATTTGAAAGCTCATGTCATATATTTTGCTATGATCTTGTTTTGCTGCTCTAACCACAGTTGTTGCTGCTGTAACAAAGTTTGCTCTTGATTTGGCATATCAGATGTTCGCTCACCAGCCTTTGCATTGGACCATGGTCCAAAAGGATCATCTTCTTTCGTCGTTGCCAATGTCGCCCCATAACTATCCTTTGCACTAAAAGTCGGTGCCACGATTGAATGATTAAAATTCTGTGCTTGAAAGGTCACGGGAACCATACCCATGTTAGGACTATAGGCATTATTATGGCTTGATACTTCTCCTGGTGTGGAATCAAAATTTTGCACAATGAATGTTGGTGTTATGCTTGTATCACGTGAATGATGAACATGAAAATTTTGCGCCGCCGAATCATTCCAGAAGAACACTGAGCTAGGAAGCTTGGTGCTGCAATCATCTCAATAGACATTTGATTATGCAAATTTCGTGGCAGCAACATTGTTGTCTCTTACGGAATGTTGACCTCTGAAGGTTGGTGCTGTTGTTGCCCCATTTGGATTGATGTCCCCAAAAATTGAATCCAAATTTGTTGTGGAATTGGAGCTTTTATCAATGAAGGTTGGTACCATCGAGTTAAACATTGGTGCCACATCAAAATCATCATTAAAACTAGCTTGGGTTTGTGGGATGGGATTAGTGGTGACAGGAGGAGTAACAGTTCCTGTGTCTTCCAAGAATGGATTGTACTGGTGTTGAGTTACCGAAGGTTGATCAAAAAAGGTGGCAAATTGTTCATACCCATTTGCCACTTCGGTTGATGTTTCCACCGGTGTAGATACTGTCTTTGCCAGCACTAACTCCCAACATTCTTTGGAGCCATTACCAGAACCTGTTTTTGTATTTTGCTGTTGCAATTCATTTGTCTGGTTTTGTTGCACTTCTTGTCGCAGGTCATCAAAACTTATTATATCCAAACTTGACCTTGATGCTTGATCAATCTGAAATGATTTGGTAGAACCGGAATCATTTGCACTGGCAAACTCATCATATTCTGATTGCTTCTCATCTTCTTCATCCGATTGCTCACAATACATATCTTGCTCAAGTGACTTGCCAGGACTCATAGCAGCATCCGTAGCACTCATGAGGTCTTCTAACGATGTACACTGGAAACCAAAGTCAGATCCACTCTCAAAAACCCTTTCAAATGTCTCATATCTTTCATTGCCTTCATCTTGGGATGAACTTGAACCAACATTATGATCTTTTGTAGCAGGTGAAAGGTAATGTTTGGATACATTACTTGCAGGGAATGAAGATTGGTCCTTTAAGAACTCTTGTAACGTCTCCATAAGATCTTCAGATACCTTCTGCACTTTTGGGTACTCATAGGACCTCCCAATCCCAATGCCCATACAAAAAGAATAGAAAGTGGATAGCTCATCAAATTGCTTGTACGATTTGACACAAGCTTTGAATGCTTCAACACATGCCGCATACGGCAAATGGAAGAAGCTATCCAAGACAATCGCTAGCCCATCTGAAATGTCCTTATACAGATCAAAACTTTCCTGCACAACAGCATAAAGTGAAATTTGAACCAAACGGTTTGTCCTAGCCAGCCCAGATGGCCTTGTGCCAATGGCTCTGTCCAACAACTTTTGCCAATGTGCGATTCTATCCAAAACCATTGTGGGTTTCATGTCCTTAATACCCGGCTGATCATTCGACAGCTTGTTGATTTGGTTCCTCTCGAGGGACCGGTTTCGGTTATGATAAGTGAATCGCCGTTGAAGCTTTCCGGTTAGGAAGCAATCCAAGCGCTCATCAAGGTACAGAGCAAAAGTCCTGACAAATGCAGTGTATTCCCAAGGGCTAGAGTTGGAGTCATCTCTGAAGCTTGAGAGGTTGAGGACTTTGGCACCCCGCTTCATTGCATGGAAAACTTCCCTGGAAAATATGGGTCGCCATCTTGAAAGATTCTAAGCACAATCATAAGGGATTTGAGGGCGACGACCCAGTTACGGGTCTTCCCAATGCGTTTGCCTATGGATTGGGCACATGCAGCTGCATAGACTTTGTTAGAGGAGACTAGTTGTAAAATTTCAATGACATAACGCTCCTCAATGGGACTTTTATCATGGGTCGTGGCTTTAAGGATGGTGACTTCAAAATTGGCTGCATTGGTTACCTTGGCTAGGCTAATGCTAGTTTGGTCTTTCACTGCTCCGATTGCCTTCCTTAGCTTGCTTGGCATGGCGAATCAAATCAATAGAATCGAATCGAATAGAATAGAATCAAATCGGTATCCTTGTGTCTCTTGCCCAGATTTGAACACTAGGCATTTGTGGTTAAATTTTTTCAAATGAAAGAATTGGAAGAAGGAAAGTTGTTCAGAGAGAAAATTACAAAATATCGGAGAAATTTCTTATCTGAGGCAAAAAGAAAGAACGCGGACGTTCAATTTGATTCTATTTTTAGTGTATGAATTTTGATGGTGGAGAGTAAAGAATGGAGAGGAAACTTGGACATGGCGGGAGTTTTGTTCTTTTAGCTGACTAATTTATACATTTGAGCAGTAATCTATAATCCTAATATTCCGACTCATTTGGAAATTTTTTAATGTCACTTTCAGATAATTTACTTTTTCAAAGTTTTAATAATTATTATATATCATTATAAAATCATTGAAGATTATTAGCATTTAATAGTAAAATTACGCTGTAATGATTAATTTAGGATCAAATTTCAAAACTTTAATAATTAATAATTTTAAAAAATAACTATAATTATTATATATCATTATAATATTATTGAAGATTGCAATACAATTTTACTATTATCAGCATATAATATTAAAATTGCACTACAATTATTAAAGAATGAATTTTAAATTTTGAATTCAAAAATTTGTTTAAACAAATTAAAGGACGAGCTAAAAAAAGTGTAGAGGATGATAAGAATGAAACATATATGAATTTTATTTTGCTATTATAATGACATAAACATTTTTAGTATACCATTAAAACATGTTTAAAGGACCACCTAGAATACATTTGATATAAATATAATGGCAAATGACGATTTAAAGGGTGAATTCAAAATGACAAAGATTAACATATGAATGGTTAAGATAAATGAAAAAAGGATAAATGGATAAAAGAATCCACTCAAAATTAAAAAAAAATAGAAAATAAAAAGGATCTAAGATAAAGGATCCACTCAATATGATATCATAATTAATTGACAAAGTGTCACAATCAAAATAAATCTACATTACATATATATTTAAAAATAAAAAATAAAATAAATTTTCTTAATTATTATAAGATATCAATTATGTTCATCAGACTTAATTAACAAATGTCAATCATAATCGTGTCATAATTAATTATTAGATATCAATTATATAGATCATCGATCATAAATAAGGATCTTTTTCAAATTTTTTTGTGCATAAATTAGTTTCAATTAGTTTTGGTATGTAATTTAAACTTTTACATGCAAAAATCAATTTTAGATGTATGAGTAAAAAACATAATTAATTATTAAATATCAATTATATCATCATCAATGATAAATAAGTAATTTTTTAATTTTTTGTGGATAAAAAATTGGTTAAACCATATTTAAGAAGAAATGACAATAAATACTCTGTCACATGTCATTTTCTTAAAATTTATATTTTCAAAAGATTATATTAAAACCTTATTACAAAATATTTAGGAAAAAATTACAAAAGTGTAAATTTTCAATTCCAAATCAAATTTTTAAATTTTAAATTAAGTGAAATCAATGTTATTTTCATATTTTGAATCTTAATTTAACAATCACAATTTAGTATTTCATATCTTATAATCATGTCATATAATAATTATAATACAATTAAAAATCTATTCTAGGGAAAACTTTGCCACATAGCAAGTTTTCTTTCAACAATAATTTAATATGTGAAATTTTTTTCTAAAAAAAAATCTAAATATTTGTATCCTATATATATTTTTTGTACATATATCATTTATGCACATTTAAGTCAATTTATTATAATACTTAATTAAATCATTTTATTATGACATACTAATGTCATAATTAATAAATATAATCAATTTACACATAAAAAGATCAAGCAATCACAATCTAATAATTTAATCATTGTCAAATTAAATTTAAATTACACACACACATATATATATATATATATATATATATATATATATATATATATATATATGTTGATGAATAGTTACAAGCAATACCCATTATATATATTGAAACAATAGTATATTTGAAATTCAAATAGTTATCTATTACCGCACTACATTTTATTATTGTTAATTATTATTGATGAGAGAATTATGTTGTGTTTAATTTAAATTTGTTTCCTCTTAATTGTAATTTTTTCCACTTTCTTTCATTTTAGATGCCTATATAACATAGTTTATCCTATCTATGTTGTTTCATTCACTAACTATACTACTTCCTCTTTTTATTGTGTCTTCATTTAGGAAATAGTGGCAACAAGATGGTTTCATAAATAGTAGTAGAGGAGGTCTGACTAAGTTCTTCATTTTTTTAATTAATTTGATAGTTTTTCTTTATGCTTCTTCTTTTAGAATATTTTACCCCAAAATTGGGATGCTTTTATCATCTTCTAAGTTGTACTCTAGAATTTCTAATTATTGTTCTCATTATTAAAAAAAGAAAAAAAAACTTCTATTGCTTTGAATCCACTATAATGTAACTGCATTAAGATGATTTCTACTTTTATGAAAATATTGAGCTAATTGTTTTGAAGTGATTCGCTTAATGGAGAAAATCGTTCCCCATGTTATGACTAACTTTGACGATAATCGCTTTCTCATGAGATAGTTTATAGACATGTTGTTAAGATATATTGCAAACAAAATAAGGTGCTATGTAGGTTGAGGGGTTGGTGTTGTGGCAATATATTCTTGGACATCAACTCTTGCTTTTTGAGTACTAAAATATAAAATATGACAATCATAATTAAAAATTGGAAATCAATCACAGATATACCTATGCTATAGATGTCTTGCTCAAATTATCAATCGTAAATTTTATGCTATGAGAAATAATAATATTAATTGGAAATCAATATTTGTGTTAGTTTTTCTATTTTTTCTTTATATTTTAATTTTAATCTTCACATGCTTATTAATATTTTTTACGTCTTAGTGTTATTTGTTTTCAAGTCTTAATGGTTGTTGTAATATACCGGTACCATGTTGCATAGATAAATTTTATAAAAGAGCCATGATGCCTTCATGTTAGGATTATTTGGTAGTGACATATTCTTAACTTTGAAATTCAAAGCTTCCATATTAAAATAGTTTTGATTGATGAATATGTAAGTATCACATTTTTTGTTCATTTCTATTATACCTATGCACTTATTAATCTATATCACTTTTTTTTTTTGGAAAGGAAGGATTCATGCCGCAATCCAAAAAGGACATTGATTTTTATTTTTTCAATAAGCTAGAAGAAGATGAGGCATATCAAATGTCTCATTTTGGTATTGCTTTAAATAATAGTGATTTTAAGATTACCAAACATGAATACCAGTTGATTTTAAGCATCAAACCTAGAAAGCTCAAAACATAAAAAATCTAATATTAAAATATAAAAATAAAATAAAATTTCATAATTATTGTGAGATGTCAATTATATTCATTTGATTTAATTACAAATATCAATCACAATAATTGTAATTAATTATTAGATATCAATTATATCAATCATTGATGATAAATTAGTATTTTTTAACCCTTTTTTGGTCATAAATCAATTTCAATTATTTTTGGTATTTAATTTAATCTTTTTTGTACAAAAATAAGTTTTTTATATATCATGACAATCATAAATAATTTTTTCTTTTGCCTAAAAAATTGACTAAATGATTTTTAAGAATCAATAAATGCTCTGCTTTTCTTGAAACTTATACTTTTAAAAAATTATTTAAAAAACTAACTACAAAATTGTCACAAAAAATTACAATATTGTAAATTTTCAATTCAAAATAAAATATTAAATTACTAATTAAGTGCATTAAATTTTATTTCATATTTGAATATTTTAAATTTAATATATATTCCTATATATCATAAATAACATATGTTCCTTTTCAATTCAAATAGTTACATGGTGAATATAACGGAAAAGGAGATGAAATGAAATCATTAACTAAAAGGAGTAAGAAAAAAATAAGGTTAATTTTTTTCTTCAATTGTTTGATCATCATTTAAAAATAGAAAATAATTGCATTTTATTATTATCTATAAATATTGATTATCAACTATTTATGAATTATTCATAAATTAACTTTATTAATTTAGATTAAATTTATTTATAATTTAAGATTTTTTAAAAATATTAGTGAACTGTACAAGTAAAATAAATTATTAAGAGAATATTATGAATATACTTTACTTTGGTTTATAAATCTAATATCTAATATTAGTATATTAAAGAACATACAACAAAAGAAAAAGCACATAATTTTTATTTTAATTATTGAATTTCTATTAAATGTTGTAAAAGTATATTATACATAAATTTTATTTGTATATTGTGTGCAGATTTTCTTCAATTTGAATTTGTTAAACCACATCTAGGAGATCAAATTGAGGGGATAGAAAGGGACATACCATTTTTTTAATTAGTTAATCCTTAGTTTTTAAAAAATGAAAAATAAATAATAAATAATACTTGCAAGTTGATTCTAATTAACTATGTTGTGTATAAAATGATACAATAATATAAAAATTTTGTTTTAAATTATTGTTATTTGATTCTTATTATTTAAATATAAAAATTTTTAAACATTTATAAAAAAAAATTAAATTTTTCATAGATTTTAAAATATTCATATATATTAATTTAATATGAAATAAATCTCATGCATTGTATAGGTAAAAAACTATACCTTTTTTTTAAAAAAAAACTATGCATTTTTTAGATAGAACATTGCTCGCACTTACCCTTGAGGTAGTTGAAATGGTCAATGAATTTAATTATCTTTCTCATATTCTTAGAGGAAAGGAGTATCTGAGTTCTAATTCATATTGCATAGCAGATGAAGATTTCACAATGAGCAGATTAATAATCTAGTTTTTAAATGAGATAAAGTGTTCTAACATTCTAAATCACAATTAGTTTTGAAGAAGAGAGTCCCAATTATGATGTTAAGAAACATTGATCAACCTTTTGGATTATGTAATGAAACATGGTTAATAGTTGAAGATTTGGAAAATAATGTCATTGAGACAATTATAGTGATGACAAGTAATAAAATTGGAGAAAATGTTTACATATCTCAAATTAATCTAATACAGCATGTCTTTCAAGTTTTAATATCGCAAATGAATCCAATACAACATGTCTCAAGTTTCAAAAGACAATTCACAGTTATCACTATACTTTGCTATAACCATTAGTAAAAGTCAAAGACAATTTTTATGATTTGTTGGATTGTTTATACCAAATCTATCTTACTTATGGATAACTTTATGATCTCACGAATAAAATCAACAAATGATTTGAAAATATCAATATTGGATGACAATGGACAACCTTACAATATAACCAGGAATATTTATCTAGAGGTGTTTCAAAAGATTTAAAGCTCAAGTATAAATCTATGTGTTTATATTTTTTTGTTTACTTTAATTTATTATATAACACATTCATTACATTTTATTGTCAAGTCTTTACATACTTTAATACTAATATATATTTATATTGTATAATGTAGGGTGTTATATGAAGAACAAAATTTAAAACAAAGATTCTATATAATTAATCCTTTGTAATATATTACTTTTAATCGTTAACATCATTGTTAATTATTTATTGTTGTTAGTCAATTTAAAAAATTGTCATAAATTAATTTTATTATTTACTAAGTTTTAAACCATTTTTTACTTATCATTGACGGGTTAAAATACTAGTTCATCATATGCTGAAAACCACTTTCTCTCTTTCTCTATTTTTTTTTTTTTTGGTCGTCATAGACAAATAATGATACGTTTGGTTGAATAAACATGAACTGTAACTCTCATTTGAAAACAAATATGACATCAATTTAATGGGAGTGGCCACATATTGCCACCCCATTGCAACTTCAATTGTATTAAATTTTTATTTACTTTTATCACTGTGCTCTTCTTTTTAAATCACATGAATAGTTTACATAAACTATTTATTAATTATCATAATATTATTAAAAGTTATTTACATTAATTAATTATTTATAAAATTAATATTTATCTCATGTTTCTATATTTAGATAGTTGTAGGTATTACAAATATTGATAATTAATTTATTTGATATAATTAAATGTAGAAATATCTTTTATCTTTTATTCAATAATTATTTAAATAATATAATATTAAGAATTAGAATAATTTAAATACTTTACATACTAATAATGAATTAAAAAATTAAAAACCATGGATGGATGCGTATCGTAATTATTTTTCAATATAGTATTCATGCTAATGCACATCGATTAAATATATATAACTAGTTAAATGCACTTTTAATAATAGAGTTGTCAAACAAAAAAGAATTATAATAAAAAATAAGTGATTGCAGATAAATCTTAATATCATATGTTTATTTAATACTTTTAAAAATTATATAAACATTATATAATAAAACATAGTATGTATGTTGCATACTATAATTTAGTAATTTATCTTATTATTATTATTTACTTGTATTTTTTTTAAATATGCAGAACTATATATATATATATATATATATATATATATATATATATGTATTGTTTAAATATATATTATTTTAAGAATTTTTTTTTAAAAAAAAACTCAATAAACATAAGTGATTATACTAAATATGCCAAGTTTTCTTTTTGGTGAATGAAGAAAAGGAAAACCAAAACTGAAGCTACACTTTTGATAAATCATGCCTAATTACTTGGCTTTCATCTCACAAAATGGGCAACACCTATGAGGTAGTTCCAGAACCTCATCATGTGTCCTGTCACTAGGCTTCGTGCTAGATGTGATATGTATAATATATATTAATTATATAAAAAGTTAAAAAATATATATTAAATATTTTGAATTAATTAAATTAAATTAACAATAATAAGTGTTGATTTTTTGTCAATAAAGGATAAAATGAATGCTAAACCACTCCAAAATAGAGGAAATATTATTATGACTAATAAATACTTTATATTAATTTATTTATGTAATTAAGAAAGAAGAAGGGTATTTTGGTGAAAGTAAATAAAAATTTAATGCAATAGAAGTGACAATAGCTATAGAGGAGTGACAATAGTCATTTCCTAATTTAATCTCTTAAACATAAATATCAATCTAGTATTTCAATCATAGAAAATTTAGTATAGGAGAACAGCTAAAGATGAGAGAAATAGTAGAAAGTGTATTTATTTAGTAATTGAAAAAGATTAAAATTATAATTAATATGAACGAAACAAAATTAACCTAAATAATATGATTTATAAAAGATAAGAATGAGTATTTTATCTAAATCATAATGTGAAGCTTGCTGATCTTAATATAAAAATATGGAGGTTGGCAATATCAAAATTGATTTCTTTACCGAGTTTAAAGAATTGCCTGAACTAGCTCAGGACCTCTTGAAAAGTTATTAACTAGACCAACCAGACTAAATCCCACTAATACAATCATATAATAGTTAAAAGCATGTAAGACAACTATAGAAGTCATCTTTACTCAAGTACTGCTGGTCATGGCCCAGGGGAATGAACAAAAAGTAGTCAAATTTCTGGCTGCATGTTGTACAAAATTGAAGTTTTTCAGAAAACAAATTCAACTTTGAATTTACAGTTTTACATGGAAGGAAATTAGTAATTTCGACTAAATTTACACGTTTCCTGTACATACATACAGACTATATACATTTGATAACCTCAACTATGAAAATCATCAGGAGATAGACCGACAAAGAAACTTATGACACAAAAAAAAGGGTAAAAGGTAAAAGCAAAATTGGTTACAAACAAAGAATCTCAAAATTCCTATATGTGGTCGTGTTGGGTTTGCTGAAAATGCAACGATACAGAATGCGGTATTTCTGTGCTGGAGGTTGATATCAAAACTTCTTTCGCGATATGGAGCAGTCTTAAAGACTTTGTAGAATTAAACTCTCTTCTTTTCTTCTTCTGCCTGGAAGTGGAAGTCAATATATGAGCTTAAGGATTAAGACATGCCATCAATTTGATAGCTTACTCTAACAATCAGCATGAAAGTACCAAACAATGCCATCAACTACATTTGCAAGAAGAAACAGTACAGAGTCCTCATTTTGGAAGGTTAAAAATAAAAGTTATTTACATTAATTTAATTATTTATAAAATTAATATTTATCTCATGTTTCTATATTTAGATAGTTTGTAGGTATCTATGATACTAATATTTCATACTCCTATGAGGGAAACTTTTACAGGTGTCACTTTTAAAATTTAGGGCTACAATTTTCATTTGAAATTTGAATTCTCAATCTATATTCATCACACTTAATTGATAAATATTAATTATATTAATCATAATTGATTATTAATTATGAGTTATCAATTTTAAATCATAGTCTTACTCCCACAATCCAGTTTTAAAACCCGTTATTAGATCCTGCAATATCAATTCTCCTTTAAATTCTTGATTATTTTTTCTCCATATTCAGTCATCCCGTTCTTATTCTTATTTCTAATTTTCATTTTTGTTTGAGAAGATTTTTAATGTTTATCTTTACTGACTCTTTCATCTTATTCATTTTGTTTTTATTATTATTATCGTTGTTGTTATCGTCGTCGTTGTTGTAACCATTTTATTGTCTCTACTTTATTGTATTCAACCTTTTAAATGTTGGTGATTAAACTTGATTTTCTCTATCTAAGCAAAGGCATCCATATCCCCTACTACTTTATGGATTTATGACTGTCCCCATAAACCAATATGAGTCTTTTCATGATTGTCCTCAGCACACGTTTCATAGAAAACTTCTAAGGAGGGCACCCATCGTAAATTGTTCCAAGTCAAGCACACTTAACTAGAGTTCTTTTATAATGGGCTACCGAAAAAGATGCATCTTTGTTAGCATAGATAGTACTAATCAATTCATATAAGTCATCCTCAACTGTATAGTCGCATACCTATACAACCTAAGGATTTTTTCTGGTGTGTAATCGGTTAATTCATGTACCCTCTCTTAGAGGCCTTTCTAGGAGCCGCTCTTGTTCGTGCCTTCTAACTTGGCAATTACTCCTCCCGTCATGGGCGTTACACATAGAATAGCAATTATTGAATTTTCGTTGCTTCATGGAGTAATGTACTCTTATATTAAGCATTTCGAAGGTGGAAGTTTGGTTTTTGTGTAGGTGAAGAATTGGTGATTAAACTTAGTATACTCTACTACATACATCTCAATTTCCCACCACACATGTTAAGACAATGGATGGATAATGACTAGCTGATGTTATATTTTTGTGTGCAGAACTGATTTTATAAGTTGATTTTATTTTCTTTTCTTTCGTGTAATGGTCCTATATAAGTTTAGGCAGTATTACTATGTAAATTGGTTTGTTTTTGCTTGGGAGATACATTCTCATATTCTATATTATGATTTTGCAATTTTTTTTGTTGAATTTGTAAATTTTTATTCTATATTTTAAATTTATGAAATGGTTTTTTTCATTCTAATATATTTAAATTTTGTTATAATTATATTATTTGACTTAATATATAGTCATGGTTTCTTTCAAATGTATTATAGTTCTATTCGAAACACATAATTTACATATTATCAATAAATGCGTGATTTGAAATTAATTTGTATCATAGTTTTCAATCAATATTATCAATTTGTAATTAACGTAATCTATCACAATTATATCAATAATAAATAATAAATAGATATTTTAAAATTATATATTTTATTTGAAACATGTCTATCAAGATAAATAAATTAAAATCTTTTGGAATTAATTCAATACTGATTTGAATAATTTAGTTTACCTATTGAAATATATTTTTACTTTTAAAAATATAAAATATTTACTATGATATATTTATTTTGACTTAAATTCAGAGTATTTTCTTTGTTTATCTTCTAATTATTAAATATTTTTCCAACCATACTTTCATATCTCTCTTTCATTAAAATTATTTAACAAAATAGTTCAATCAAAATTATTTAACAAATAACAAATAATATAAACAAAATGATATTAATAATAACAAAGCTATTATAATTACGTTACAAAAAAATATTATAATTAACAATTTATAATTATAGTATTAATGATAATAAAACTATTGTAATTATAATAATTAATGATAAAAAGAAAATATTCACACATCTTTATTTTTTTAATTATCTTTATTAGATTTGCATTATATATGTTTTTTATTTTTAATTTGGAATTATGTTGTATTGGTGGTATTTGTCATTATGAATATTTATGTTTTAAATTTTAAAGTATTTTTAATTTTTTTCTCCTTTTGGAAATTTTTTAATAAATCTATGAATATTATAGGGATTCAAATCTCTATGGGAAAAGAGAAATAGAACCCGTGATGGAGATGAGATGGGAATGAGAGGTAAAATTCTAAATGAGAACAGGGTCAAAGGGAAGGGGAAAGTTTAACTTTAAATTTAGAGCTTTTGAAAATCATAATATATATATATATATATATATATATATATATATATATATATATATATACTATTCTCACTTACCATATTTAATTTTTTGTAGCTAAAACATTCCAACTTATCAATTTCATAATTATTTCATATTAATTTTTTGAAAAAAAGACTTCGATTTTTCAACATTAAAATCTTAAAAAAAATCAATTCCACAATTTGCTATCCTTTGATAATAATACTAATTATTTATTAATTCTTTAAAAACTTAAATAATCACATCACTTTTTATTGAAAATAATTGTATAATTGATATACTACTCCAATAATTGAGATGACATAAATTAGGATTATATGTATTTTTTTAACTAATTATAACATATTAATTATAATATATATTTTAAAATTGATATTTGAATTTACTAAAGAGATGTACAAGGAAAGAATGTGTAATTAAAATCATATAAATTAAATTTATTTATTATTTTTTATTCATTAGAAAACATGTCATACTTTAACTTATTAAAAAGATATAAATGACTCAGGGATGATTAAAAAAAAAAAACTAAAGTGGGTACACATGGGATGAGATTACCTGCAGTTTGATGGGAATGGGGAAGGTTTTGTCTTCATAGGACAAGGAGGTGGAGTCCTATTTGTTAACGAGGCGGGACGGGGATAGCACACCTTCATTTTTCAATTAACTAACTGGATTTGCATTATGTATGCATTTTTATTTTTAATCTGGATTATATTGTATTAGTAGTATTTGTTATTATAGATATTTATATTTCAAATTTTAAAATATCTCTTTTTTGAACTCTTTAATAAACCCGTAAATATGCATAGGGATTCAAATTCTCGAGAATAAGGAATAAAAGTAATTGTGATAAGGATATGGATCGGAGGCAAAATTCTAAATAGGGACGGGGGCATGGGACATGTACTCTCTCTATAGATGCCCATTGTCATCCTATAAATAGCTAATGGTATAATAAAATTATTCACTTTTCTTTCATTATTCAACAATTTCAACTTTCGAAATGTGTAAAATTTTTATAAAATAGGCTCTTTATTGTTATAGGTCATCTATCGAGATTTTTAAACCTTATAAATATGATATTCAAAATAAGATATAAAATAGAATAAAACATTTATACTTTGTCAATTTATTTAATTATTTAACTATTAAATTATTTTAAAAATAAATTTATGTACTCAATTTCTATAAGATATATTTAAATAAATTATTTATTTTCAATAATTATTAACAAACTATTTTTATTATCACAACGTGTATTGCAGGTCAAATGACTAGTTATAAATATTGATAATTAATTTATTTGATATAATTAAATGTAGAAATATCTTTTATCTTTTATTCAATAATTATTTAAATAATATAATATTAAGAAATTAGAATAATTTAAATACTTTACATACTAATAATGAATTAAAAAATTAAAAACCATGGATGGATGCGTATCGTAATTATTTTTCAATATAGTATTCATGCTAATGCACATCGATTAAATATATATAACTAGTTAAATGCACTTTTAATAATAGAGTTGTCAAACCAAAAAGAATTATAATAAAAAATAAGTGATTGCAGATAAATCTCAATATCATATGTTTATTTAATACTTTTAAAAAGTATATAAACATTATATAATAAAATATAGTATGTATGTTGCATACTATAATTTAGTAATTTATCTTATTATTATTATTATTTACTTGTATTTTTTTTAAATATGCTATATATATATATATATATATTGTTTAAATATATATTATTTTAAGATTTTTAAAAAAAAACTCAATAAACATAAGTGATTACACTAAATATGAAGTTTTCTTTTTGGTGAATGAAGAAAAGGAAAACCAAAACTAAACTTACATTTTTTGATAAACCATAATTACTGATAAAAAATGAACACCTATGAGGTAGTCTCAAACCTCATCATCCAAAGTGCTAGATGTGATATGTATAATATATATTAATTATATAAAAATTTAGAAAAGAGATATATATTAAATATTTTGAATTAATTAAATTAAATTAAAAATAATAAGTATTTCAATAAAGGATAAAATGAATGCTAAACCACTCCAAAGTAGAGGGAATATTATTATGACTAATAAATACTTTATATTAATTTATTTATGTAATTAAGAAAGAAGAAGGGTATTTTGGTGAAAGTAAATAAAAATTTAATGCAATAGAAGTGGTAATAGCCATAGAGGAGTGACAATAGTCATTTCCTAATTTAATCTCTTAAACATAAGTATCAATCTAGTATTTCAATCATAGAAAATTTAGTATAGGAGAACAGCCAAAGATGAGAAAGAAATAGGAGAGAAAGTGTATTTATTTAGTAATCGAAAAAGATTAAAATTATAATTAATATGAACGAAACAAAATTAACCTAAATAATATGATTTATAAAAGATAAGAATGGGTATTTTATCTAAATCATAATGTGAAGCTTGCTGATCATAATATAAAAATATGGAGGTTGGCAGTATCAAAATTGATTTCTTTACCGAGTTTAACAGAATTGCCTGAACTAGCTCAGGACCCTCTTCGAAAAGTTATTAACTAGACCAATCAGACTAAATCCCACTAATACAATCATATAATAGTTAAAAGCATGTAAGACAACTATAGAAGTCATCTTTACTCAAGTATTGCTGGTCATGGCCCAGGGGAATGAACAAAAAGTAGTCAAATTTCTGGCTGTATGTTGTACAAAATTGAAGTTTTTCAGAAAACAAATTCAACTTTGAATTTACAGTTTTACATGGAAGGAAATTAGTAATTTCGACTAAATTTACACGTTTCCTGTACATACATACAGACTATATACATTTGATAACCTCAACTATGAAAATCATCAGGAGATAGACAGACAAAGAAACTTATGACAAAAGAAAGGGTAAAAGGTAAAAGCAAAATTGGTTACAAACAAAGAATCTCAAAATTCCCATATGTGGTCGTGTTGGGTTTGCTGAAAATGCAATGATACAGAATGCCGTATTTCTGTGCTGGAGGTCGATATCAAAACTTCTTTCGCGATATGGACAGTCTTAAAGACTTTGTAGAATTAAACTCTCTTCTTTTCTTCTTCTGCCTGGAAGTGGAAGTCAATAAATGAGCTGAAGGATTAAGACATACCATCAATTTGATAGCTTAATCTAACAACCAACATGAAAGTACCAAACAATGCCATCAACTACATTTGCAAGAAGAAACAGTATACAGTCCTCATTTTTGAATGTAAAAAATAAAGATGTTACCTTAATTTCTTTAGCATAAAATAATGTAATATGGAGCAATGCATCAATTTGATTTATTTTATGCAGCATTAAGTATTCCCGTTTTAAAGTCAGTTAGAGAGATTTTGGCTTCTGAAAACTGAAGCTCAGGAAATATCATTGTATAAGTGAAGTTCAGGAAATTAAACATGTTAGCTTAATAGCCAGTATCAAAATATTTATGAGCAAGAGTTTGCACCTGATTCAGATTTGGAGGGCATTTTCTACTGTCTCTTAAATCCGAGTGCTGTGATCTTTGGCACGGCCGATATAATCTTTGGACAAACTCCTGTAGATGATTGTAGATGCTGCATATAATCATGCCAAATTAAGGTTAGCACAGATAATAAATGCCAGATTTGTAGACTGTACAAAATGACATATGGTCAGAATAATCGTTTGTGTTTGAAGCACACTAGTATCAAGTGATAATATCAAACATCTAGTCACGCAATTTTATGATTCAAACCACAGGAGTGTCATCCCGATGAAAAATTGCAATTCCAATCCACCTGTTCTAGAGAATATAATGCTCATATGAACTCCAGCACATTCTCAGAAATGCTGAATTTCAGAACATATCAAAGCAACCGTCGTATTGCTATATAAAACATATCTTCCAGCATAGAGTATTATTATCATTGCACCAGAAACCATATAAGAAGGGAGCTCCTGAAGTAGATCGGCAAGCAAATTGAGACTTGACACTATTTTGAGAAGCAGCAAACTCTACCAATGGATAGATTAGTTTGGAATGCATACAAGCAACATACTGCACTATAAATCTCAAGTGTTTTCTAATCATTGAAATTTACAAAACTTGTTCGATTGATAAACTTCTAAAGTAAAAAGTAGTAAACTAGTATCCAATACAACAAAAAAGAAGTCTTTTCCCAATCGATGAGGTTTGCTACATAAATCAAACAATGCCATAGCATCCAATAATAAACCATGTATGTAGACATGTCATTTTAAGTCTAAGTATTTTTTTAGTGATTTCTTCTATAATTTTTCTTGGTTTCCCTTTGCCTCTAACTATTAGGTTACCCTCCATCTAAATTGCTCTTCTTATGGAGGAACTGGGCAGATTTCCTCTAAATCGCCTCTAACAAATATGTTGAGGAACTGGGCAGATTTCCTCCATTGATGATATCAATTTTCTTTGATGTTGGATTCCATATCCTCCACACTCACCATAACTGTTTAATTCTGTCTAAATAAATTTGTTTTAAAATTACAAAGAAGAACAAAACAGAACTGAAAAGTTATATGCCACAATAACAGGCAAAGAAAGCAATTTCATATCAAAATGAAAGGAAAGAAAATAGTGATTTTATTTTTTCCCTTTAAAGACTTCTCTACATAAATGTATTAACAAAAATATACATCAACACAATGGGAAAGCACGTTGGAATTTTTTTTTTTTTTACCAATTTAGAAATTTTAGCACCTGCATACCATATGGATTTGGATGTCTCAGTTCTCACACCTAGAAGCACATGGCCACTTTACATCAAATACCTATACCAAAAAGCAATGACAGAAATTTGCAATTCTAATTTTCTTCATTTTGCAATAAATTACAAGGTTTTCCTTGGAATTTAATTAAATATGCAGTGCACAACAGTTATTGAAAGTTCACTGCCAATGCCTGCTCTTAAATGTAAGATTGATCACATGACTAAAATTACCAGCACAATTACTCAAGAAATAATCGAGAAATGAAATAGCAGCTATAACGTAGAAAGTCAAAGTTTAATTTGTAATCTGACACAACAGCAAAAGTAGTTGAGTCACACATTACTTTAGCAGTCATCCAAATGGGATGATTTGATTGGATGATAGTGTAAAATTTCTTTATGCCGTTAGTGCATAAAAAATAAACTCAAAGTCAAATACCACGAAATCAACAATTACATGAAATGATATCACTGCAATCTCTTTCAATGTAAAAATGGAATATAAACATACCTTAGACGATGCCTATTGCAGGCTGCAAAAAAAGCAACAAACCCATATAGTATACTCTTGACAGCACGGAAAATCTGAAAAAGAAAAAACAAAAATCTACAAATCAGGATAACTATCTTCGAAGAAACAAGCTACATATGTGATCTTACAACCTGGGAAAAAAGGTCATTCCAAAGAGAGCGCCAAATGGAAACTTCATAGGTGCTGACTGTTGCCTCAGAAGATGACGCCAACTGAACAATGCTGCTAAAAACTGCCATGTGTCTCCAAGTATATTAAAAATGCCTGAACATATGAAAGCCACAAAACTGGACAACGCAAGTACTAAACGAACAGGAGCATATAGTATTTCCCATAGCATCCAAACTAAAGGACATACTACGCAAGTACCTGTAGTAAATTACAGAAAAGAATGTCTGGTTAATTAGTAGAACTTCTGTATCAGATGACAATTTATGTTGGAAAAAATAATGAACAATTTAAGAAATAACAAACAGTATCAGAATTCTGAAACACACGATGACCTACCAATTCTCCAAACAACAGTGAGGAGAAACCACAATGGTACAAAGATCAGCTCCACTATATCTCCCACTAGATTGCAAAATGTCCCAATCCCAAACCAAATGGCAGAAAAGATGCTTTCTACTAATTCAAACAACAATGTCAAATTTGGGAGAAGAAATCCAAATATCTCCACCAGGAACTCTGCAAGAGGTTGAACAAGAACAGAAAAAAAGGATCGTGTGGTATGTGTACATGCAAGAAGCCACCTAATAGCCTTCTGGATGTTATGTAGAAACAACATTGTCCCTAAGTATTTGACCCTTGAAACCATCTCCCAACTTTCAATCCAATCAAAAAGAGGCCCGCAAATACGAGATGCAGTTGCCTTCAGAACAGGAACATTTTTGTATAAATCATAGAATCCAATAAGGACAGTGACCAATGAGATTAGAACATATAAAAGTCTTGCAAGTGGGCACATCCAGGACGATAAAGATTGCACAATACTGGGTATGACTGAAGGAAGATGACCCAAGATGGAAGGCCAGCCTCTAACAAGGTAAGCAAACGCAGATCAGATATTATAACTTCCCTTAATTTAAATGGGAGGTCATGATCATTAAACCTAAATAACAGTAGAACATCACTATACTGGGTGGTTTCAACTGTATCATCAGTAACACAGCTAGAGCTCCGGGAATAACTTAATGAGTTATCCATTTCAGCTCTGGAATAGCTATCAACTTGAACTCCAGCACTAAAGGAATTCTCTAATTTTCTTCTCTTATTAGGTCCAGAAGGAGGAGGTGTGTGCATGCCTGTTGTCTCTTCAGCGTCATCAGAATATAATCCAACAGTGGTGTCCAAACTATCTTCAACAGTTAACATACCACTGCAAATGCTTTCATCATCATCAATGGATATAGTGTCAGAAAAATCTTCACTAGCGTCATAAAATATCTCCCCTGTTGAAATTGCAGATAACGAAAAAATGTTCATTGAAAATTCATGTTGGTCCAGAAGTGACAGAATCACTGCAGCTTATAGTTGCCATCATGTAACAAGATGCAGCAAACCATACAATTAAGATAAAATGCACTGGTCTAAAAGAATGACAAGGGTGCAACAGGAATGTGAGGGTTATAAGTTTAAAAATCCAGTATAGCCCCTTTGACTCACTGTGACTCTAGGAAAGAGGATAAAATAATTAAATCTAAAATTATTTGAACAAAACTGTCACTATTACATCCAAAACCCACTTGCCCACACCCAGACCCACGCACCTCCTGTCCCGTTTATCCCTTGTTCTTTATAACACTCCAAAACATGACAATGTCTATCACTACCCAAAGGTCCTATGCAACCCAAAATAAATCATATGGATGTGTGCATGTAGACAGATAGTGGGAGGGAGGGAGAGCATGGGAAAGAGAGATGTATCTCTCCAAACATATCCATGTTTCTGCTCTCACATGAAATTCAAATGCTATAGACAAGTGTCAAGGCTATCCTGAAGCCAGATGTGTTATTCACACTCTCACTAAAAGTAATGATGAGAATCCCTGTAATTACCTGAGGCAGAATCCAGATGCTCTTTCAAAAGCTTCTGTTCCGATTGTGTTCCTGAGAACCATAAAGTCATACAGCTTGAAGCTTGAGCTATACTGTCAAATTCCCATCTTTTCGTAAGTTTAGCTTCTATAGCCAGTGAGGTATCAGTCTGCAAAACAAATAAAACATAACGTATAATGCTATAGACAGTAAATTGAGAAAATAACATTGAGCATGGAGGAGAGATGCAGTACCTGAAGCTCATTAAAGTAGTTGATACCACGAACACTTGCCCATTCAACTTCGAACACAATAAAGCCATACAGAGTCCTACGCAATTCACTGCTAAATTGCAAAGAATTCCTTAGGTTTTTCACAGGTAATAAGACTTTCTTCCTAGATGACATCACCGCTTCAATCAATGAGAACCATCTCATAAATTTCTTCGGTTCACTTGTGCTTGATTGGGAACTACAAACCTCTTTATCGTCCTTTCTCCCTTTCGAGATTTGGTGGATGCAAAAGGAGATAACCTTGACTGCAAAACAAAACAAATTGATTATCCTTGGACAAAAATTAGTAGCAATATTACTTAAATTACTTGTGGTGTTCTTAACAACCTTGGTAACCATCAATTGCCAAATATGTGCTCCCCGACCCCGTGAACTAAGGTCACTCAACCATGGTCTATTGTCGACCAGAATATACATTTTTTTACTTTCATTGGCAAGGAAGAGGCTAAGATCTGCAAAATAAGATTGCAAGTCTCTGCAAAATATGTCACAAATATTCATTGGATCAGTATGAGAAATACAGAAATACCAAATAACACCATTAACCCAGCATTATACAAAAACCTAAAAACAGTAGATGACAACCATCTGTGACAGTAACATTTTTGGTCACTATAAAAGGAGATCTGTAAAATATTAGAGTCATAAACCATAGAATCATTATAACTGACAGCAATACCAGTTGCAATTCCATTAATTATCTGCCAGATAGGGGCAAAATAAATTTAAAAAGTGACATCCAGGATGCCAATTTGAAAGCAGTTAGACCATAAAACTCAATGAAGCACGCACAGGGCAATCAAGGTCACACTCATGGCATATTGGAAAAAACCGGGAAACCCAACTCAATTGTCAATTTGCTAGTCAAATTGATAACTTCTAAGTTTCAACTGATTTTGTTCAATGCAGTTCAAAACGTAACAGTGTTCAGCATATATTGACGAAAAAAATATGCCTACAGGCCAGGAATTGGCAATGAAGCAGCATCATTGAACTTAAAACTAAATAACAAATTTGCATATTAGGCTTAAAATACATTGCAAATGAAGCGACTTTTAAGATAACACAGATTTCTCATCTTTACAGTAGTTTCCAAAAATAACCATTTTTCAAAAAAAAAAAAAAAGAAAAAGAATCAAACAAAATTCAACGCTTTCACCTAAAAAAAAAAAAAACGAAAAAAATCGATCTACCAAAATTTTCACAACAGCATCCATTACCATGTAGTGAAAAATCCAACACTTTCCCCGCCACATAACCAGCAATAATAACAATCTAAGCCTAAATCTACTAAGTGAGTTCGGTTACATGGATCACACGACGCGTAAGAGTAGTATAATATTGTTAAATTGCCACACATCATCAAATAAAAAGAATAACAGAGAGAGAGAGATACCCAATTTGCAAACTGGTGAGAGGGAAAATGCAGCGTTCATCATCACCTTTCTCCATGAAGAAGAAAAACAACTCCCTCTGCGCGCTTCTTATCAACAAAATCTTCTCCGAATTCCTCACTAGCGTCTGCTTCAAATTCCCAACAAAAAACAATTTAGAAAAAGAAAGATAGAAAGAAAGGAACCATTCTGCGCGTGCATTCACACAATAAATTCTACACATAAAAATACAAAAAAAGAGGCACGTGAGGTGCACGTGAGGAAGAGGAGTAGGACCTGAGGAATGGGCATTCCATGTGAACGGAGGAGAATGGAAGAGGGCGAGGAGTGAGAGCGCGACGTTGAAGCAACGAGCGAGAAACTTCATAACAAAGAAGAGAATAAAAACTAAAAAAAAGAAAACAGGGAATAAAATGGTAGAGAGTTAAAGGAAGCGAGAAGAGTGCATAAATGCGGTTTCAACGTGTGTCAGCGAGTTTCTGTTGGCGATGATGGCAAATTTTCAATTTGATTCAGAGATAGAGAGAGAAGAAGGACAAGGACAAGGAGAAGGAGAAGGAGGAGGAAGAGGAGAGAGAGAGAGAAAGTGGTTGAACTCATCCGGAACACGTTCGTTGTTTTGTCATTTTATTCATGATGATTGCTATTATTATTATTATTATTATTTTATTTTATTTTTTCTTTTTCGGCTTTTAATGTTTATCGCAGTTGGCTGTTAGAAGTGTTGAAGACCTTAAAATAGAAACGGGGAAAATGGGGGAAGAATAAAAAATGAGGCGGTAGTGGCATAGTAGAATACTGAATCCGCCTTAGGAATGAAAAATATAAATCAGTTTAGAGTCGAATTTCTGTGTATGATGTTCCAATTATATATGCATCAATAAAGGGTGCAGTTGATTCTATGAGTGATTATTTAAAAGGTTATATAAATATAATAATTTAATTAGAAGATAGTGTTTAATCTTATACCCTACATAAAAATTATATAAATGGAATGATTTGATTGGATAATAATATAAAATTGGCGTGGTTAGTACTAAAATTAAACTCTTAAGAGAATTAGTTTTTGAAATTATATATGGTGATTTAAGTTTATCATAAATGAGTATGAATTAAGAGAAAATTAGAAAAAGGAAAATAGGAAAAATTAGAAAAAAATAAATAAGAGAAAAAATTATATTTTATGTGATTTGGATTGTACCAGAAAAGTGGGGTGGAAAGAAAATGGCAGATGAGACCACTATAAATATTTTCCCCTCTCAAGTAAAGAGAAAATGAAAAAATGTGACTTTTTAGTGTGAATTTAGAATTGAATTCCTATATTTTGTGTCTTCTCCAATAACAAATATAAATACATATCATAAAAATCATTCCAATGCAATTATATTTTCTTTTCTCTTATTTTTTCTCAAGGATATAAATTAAATCCTAATTTAAATCACTAAGAAATAATTTAAATAGTTTTTACAATTTAAGAATTTAATTATTAGTTTTTTAATTTAAGATCTAAAGTAAAACAATGTGTGAAATTTTTAAAAAATAATGGAAAATGAAGCATCTTCCAAATAGGAAAAATACAAGAATCAAATTCAAAGGGAAAAAAAGGAGATAATATCGAAAAAGATGTGGGGATTTTGGTGCTGCGGTTGGTAAAGAACTTTACAAAAACAAACGAATAAGCCTTTTTTTAATTTTAACCTACGTACCCGGAAAAGAGAATGTTGCCTTCTTGTTGAAGCCGTCACCCTTGTTGCCGGAGCGGCTATAGGCTTATAGTGCCTTCTAGACTTTCTTCTGTTATCATTTCAAAAAAAAAAAATTATTTATACTTATACAATGTGGAATATTGGACTTATACCTTATTCATTATTAAATGGGATATAACCTTTGAATGAGTCATATTGATTTAATGATGAATGAAGTGTGAATTGATACGATATATTCAATTTATGATATAAATAATATAACTGTGTTATCATGGTTGGTTGGCTCTGTTATCAAAGAGTGTCTGGGATGAGAGTGTCTACACCTCAAAGAAAATAAGAGGAAGAGGAGAGATGAATTAGATTCATACAAAACAAGCTGTCTTGGTTGGAAATTATAATGAAAAAATGTACAAATGAAAAGAAATCTAAATATATTAGTTTTTCTATAAACTCAGTTTCTTAGGCAGTACAAAATTAGAGTTAAATGGAAATTACTGTTAAGATTTGCAATAGTTTGAATTTTTACACATACAAATAAAAAAAATCGATATTAACGACATTGTCCCATTTAATTCATTTTAATTAAAATGTACTAATATGCATTTATAAGGATGTCGTGCAAGGCTAGCTGCAACAATTTTCACGAAAATATGACCATTATGAAGTTAGTGCAGGCTGTCACGACTTCCTTGTGTAGGTTGCAACACAGTGATAGATGGTCGAATTATCACATAAATGGGATTCTTATTGCTAAATATTGCTCCCTTCCATATGTTTGTAATTTCATCATCATAGTAAACAAGTATGTAACATCTATATGTCATTTTCTCACTTAATAATTTTATAATTTTCATTATTTTGATATAATAAATACTAAGTTGAGAGCTTTTATCTCTTTTAGAACGTGATCAAAAAATAGTCATGCAAGGTTGCAATGACTCCATTATCAACATAAAACTACTGAAGTTGTTGCAGCTTTGCACGACTTTTATATAAATACAATCTAGGACATCTGTGTTAAAATTAATTAAATCGGACAATTTTTTTGTGCTTTTCAAATCGGACATTGATGTTAATATTTTTATTTTAGTTCTAATTGGGTAAAACATTCTGCAATAGTTAAGTTCTGTCGGATTCATTAACAATATAATACATAAAGAAAGTGAAATTTTAATCCATTCATTAATTAATCCTTCAAATGAGAAAGTAATTATATTATATTTATTATTATTTCATTCCTGTTTTTTAAGTTTACGTGCACTAACTTCACTTTATTTCATTGATTGAAACAACTCAAACACAATGTAAATGTCAGCTTTAATTACAGTTATTTTTTTCCCATAAATGCACCCGAAAGGTTTATTATATATTTCCTAAATAAAGAAATAATTTATTTATATAAATTTTATTCCACTACGGAATTAAATGATAATTTTAACCACCAAGAATAAAGGACAACTTTTATTCCATTATTGTATTAATATCCTTTTATTATAATTTCAGTTTTTGCTCTTTGATTAAAAATATTACTATAAGATAGATTCTTTCCTTCTTAAATATTATTATGACAATTAAGAGAACTCATTTGAGGATGATATGCACACTTATTTGCTTATGCCATAGTAAGTGTTTCTTTTTCCTTTTTTTCTTCCCGTGAAAGTTCCTTCCTTGGATCTATATGCTCTCCATGATTTCAATCAGAATTCTTAATTTGTTGTCTTGCCTCAAAGTTACTCAGACAGTGAGCCCTACATTCCCCCATGATTTAAATGACAAAAGCGAATAATTGCATGATCCGAAGCATATGCCGCCTATTTATCAGCCGCGGCCCGTAGTGGTAGGCTGCATCTGCACGTGGTGGTTTTTTTTAACCTTTTTGTTCGTGTGTCTATATATATATATATATATAGGCATATCATATAAGAGAAGTTATTTATTGGAAAAGTAAGATGAATAAAACTGGACTATATAATCACATATTGATGGTTAGATTAAAAATTAATTAATGTAATTAATACTCTAATGTTCATTTAAAAAGTCATATGACTTTGTTTTAACCCTTAACCATTCATGGAATATCTAACAATCAAATTTACTCGTTTCCCTCTTACAATTAATCACTTTTGTCATATGATATGATCCATATATATATATATATATATATATATATATATATATATAGGGATGCATAAGTAGAAAGTGATTTTATATAAGAGTTGGAGAATCAAATATGGACTATATAACCATACATGGATGGTTAGAATGAAAAGTTATTAAAATGTTACATGATTACTTAAACAAGTCACATGGTTTTATATTTTAACCATGATCATTAGTGCAAGATTCAAGATCCAAATTTACTTATCTCTCTCATATAAAACTACTACTCTTACTTGATCATTTCCTTATATATATAACTTGCACTTTGCTTTGCAAACTATAGATAATACACATTTAAAATCCTAAATTTTAAAAATACGTATTTTGACCTATTGAACTTTCTTGAATGTATAAATTAAACCTTCCGTTAATTTTTTTCATCAATTGTTAACATGACATATAACAAATAAAAGAAAATATAGGGCAACAAGTTGTGCATTTAGAAAAATTAAGAGGGTCAATTGACACATGTTCCAAAGTTTAGGTTTAGATTTGCACATTTCTAAAGTGTAAGGGCTAAAATGTATGAGGCTAATAGCTTAGGGTGGTAAAGTGCAATTTTATCTAAAAAAGAGTGATTACAACATTAACCTTAAGTATTATTCTATTTGACATATTAAGGAAGAATTAATTCCTTTTTTTTCTTTTACCAATACCACCCTTAGTGTAATTAATAGTACTAGTAGCTTAACATGTACTATCGTTCATTTTAAGCCACCCTTTATTTTTTGGATATTAGTGTAACTAAATATGCATGCACATATTCAATTTACATTGCATCAATAATGAATTTGTAATACCTATTAGCAATACAGGTATTGTCATGGCCATCAAGTTGCATTTTTTATTTTTTGAGTCTTAATATAATTGTTCCATACTTTTTTTTAGCTTTTCACATCTTTCTATAAGTAGAATGATGATTTTATACATCAATAACTGAAAAATTGAAAAAAATAGATAACAAAAATTGTAGAAAGAAGGATGAGCATATGTCATCCAAAAATGAGATATTTGACAATATATCATTGATGGGTTGCATTCATTCAACTTTTTTCCTCTATAACTCTAGGCATATTGTATCATTTTGTATGCTAAAATGATTGACATTTAGTTGATTTGTGTTTAGTCCTCATTGTGTGTCATTAAATAAAGTCATGGTTAAGTGTATCATTTTAATGAATAAATATGTTTTAGAGTTATTTGTGCTTTTAATCATCTTTTGTGAGTGTTATTTGCTTATAGAGACATCCCATATTGGTGCATGAAAGCTTGGAGCAATATTCAATTTAGGACTCGTTTGAGCATATTTGTAGAAAGTATTGTAATGAAAAATCCATATCCCTCTCTCCAGAGATTGGATTGAGACAAATAAAGATGTTTTAGAAATCTCAATAAGTGCTCTATAACTTTCATATTCAGCTCAAAATCTAGTTCTAAGATCCTCTTGATGAAAATTGAGTTGCAAGATTAAAGGTTACTAACGTTCTGATGTTGTTTAGCTTGATCTTTAGTTCGTGTTTTGCTAATATTTAGAGATACAAACGTCCAATTAGGGTGCTTCTTGAAGCGTTGGAAATCTTATTCAAAAGGCTACAACTTCTATTTCAAGTCCAAGAGCTAATTCGAACATTTTGGGTATCAAAACAAGCTTGGAAGTGTGCAGAGTAGTATTTGTATGAGTACCAGACCGCTATAGCTTATTCAAAGGGCTACGACTTCTTTTTCTTGGACAGCTATAACGATCATCAAATAGCATCAATTCGTAAAACAATAATTTTTATTATTATTTTGGGCTTTTTTTTTATATTGCGATGATGTATTATATATCCACTTAGCTTAGGTTAATAAAAGACATCTTAGAGACTCAATTTAGGGTTGCCTCCACTTTCTTTCCACTATCTCTCTACCTTCTGTCTCTACCTTCTCTCTACTCTCTCTAGGATTTTTGTCTATTCCAATCTCCATTTTAGTTGTCACTTGGGATTTTCATTGTATTTTCCATTGCTTCGGTTGTAATCTTCCATCCATGGAGGAGTAATTTCTTTACCTAGTGTAAGAATTCTAAGGATCAGAGGATTATGTTTTGAGAGTCCCATTATTTTAATGCAATTTGCGACTTGGCTTTCTAATATTACTTCTTCTTCTCCCTCTCTTATATTTTTTTGTTGGTTGATACACTTATATTTTTTAGAGTTAGCTTTGATTTTGTGTGTGTTTGTGATTGTGAATGTCATGTATGATTACAGTTCCAATTGAGCATAATGTAACTGATAGTTCGAAGTATGTTTAATTAGTGAGGGGGTTGGAATTAATTTTGATATGAATTAAGTTATTGTTATTGACATTTAAGTTAGCATAAGCATTTAGATATTGTAATTGTGATTTCATGGTGTCCATGTTAGCCAAACCTTTGGTCAATTATGTGATTGTGTGACCCAACTAGAATTACATCTCTACTTGTGCAATTGTGAATTGATGAAAATAATCGCCTCCGTGAATTATTATTTTGAGTCAATGATAACATAATCTTAGATCTCAGGAACTCCTTGAGAGACAACCTAAGTTGTGTTTGTTACAACCTAATTTATTTAATTGAATTTTTTTTCAATATTTTATTAATTTCTTCCGAACAAAACCCCCAGTTTCTAATTGGCTACTAACACTTCTTTGAGAAACAACCTAAGTTGTGTTTGTTTCAACATTTTTTGTGCAACTTAGCATAAAATAAATTTTAATTTGTTTGTGAGTATGACAATTTGCATCAATCATCTACAATGAGATATTGACAAAGATGATTGACTTGGCCTATTCAATTGATGGTTTTAATTGAGAGGTTGAAATTCATATTTTTTGCATTTTTCATTTCCCCATATTGTCCAAAAAAATTACTAGTATTTTATTTTCAATCATAAGTATTTACATAAGAGCAACTAAATCTAACTTAGGACTTGGTAAGGATTCTTCTCAATTCTTTATACATTTGATCAGGAATAAGTTCTTGAGTTTTGAAAAACTGGAAAATAACTTATATATATTAGAATTAAATAAAAGGTCATGTTGGATTCACAAACTAATACAATTATCTTGGTAATTAAAGAATGTTCTAAAACCTATAGTATGGAGGGATCTTGTTTTGCATGGAATGTCCTTCATGTATAGCAAAGTGCAACATTGAATTCATTATTTTTATCACAAAAAAATAAGCCTTATAATTTTGTTGATAATTGGCCAACAAAATAATAGTTACTTGCAATTATGAATAACACTACCATCACAAACTTTGGGGTCATCAAGTTTACTACATTTGAAGAATAAATAAAGTTATTGATTTGATGAGTAATAAAATTATACAATAGCTATTCAATATATTTATGATATTCTCTTTCTTTATTTGCATAAATGTGTCAATATATAGCTTATTATAAGTATCAGTAGACAATATTGTTGGTAATTAATTATGCAAAATTGGATATGCAACATTGCATTACCATTTTTTTTTTGGGACATCAATTTTTTTTATCATCTTCCAAAATTGACTTTTATCAATAACTGTTGTGGCTCCCTATCCAAAAGAATAAATTTTGAGACAATGAACCTATTTAAATAAAATATAAAAAATTAGAAAACATAACCTGAGATTGAGAATAACAGAATTTATTTAAAAACATTATTAGTGTGTTATGATATGATTAGATATTATAGTGATTGTAATATGCGTTTGTTCTCATCTGATTCTTGAGGATGAGTCCTCTTGGTCTTAACTTGTCATTGGTAGATCTTTGAGTCTCCAACACAGGAGTGGGGAGCTTGCAAGGACTTCGACACTCAAGTTAGAAGAAGTCTTACTCAAGAAAGTGATAATTGAGATGTTACTTACTTGTTTAGGAGCTAGAGTTCTTATATAAAGGAGTTTGTTTGGGTTTATGCGTAGTCTTAGGGTAACATATTTTGGACACTTCAGAAAGTCAATTTCTAAAATTAACTAACTTGTGTTTTTCACTACCTTCAAATTTCAACACTTGATAGATTTTGTTTGAGTTTTAGAAAGTGAAAAGTTCTTTGAAAACATGATTCAACCCTTTTTCTTATGCTATATCTTCACCTACATTTGGTAGTAGAGCTCATGCCTCTAAGGGTTGAGCATCCTAATGATTGTAAAAGAAAAAGAACCTTTAGAAGAATTACATACAACAATGTGCACATTGTTGAGGTACACTCTATCAATAGACCTTCATTCTTTGATGGTGATGACTGTGCCTACTAGAGAGACAGAATGGAGCTATTTATCAAGTACACAAGTCTTGACTTGTGGGGGATAATCCAAAATGGTGATTACATACTAATAGAAAAAGTTCCAAAAAATGTATTTGCTAAGAATGATGAAGGTACACCCTCAACCACAAGGCAAGTTTCCAGAAACAAATAATCTGACCAATAGAAAGCAAGAATTCAATAAACTGCAAGGCCAACTGTCTCTTTACTTGTGCCCTAAGCAAAGTAGAATATGACAAGATTATTACTTGTGACATGGCTAAGAAAATCTGGACAGGCTACAAATGCTACATGAAGGAACAATCCAGGTCAAAGAAACAAAGATAAGCATATTGGTGCATCAATATAAATTGTTCAAAATGAATGAACATGAGAATCCTGATGAGATGACCGCTATCATCACTAACACAGGATTGGGTAAGAGGTACTCAAACTCTGAGATAGGTAGGAAGATTCTAAGAAGCCTACAATCTAAATAGCTTCCAAAGGTCACAGCAATCATTGAAGCTAAGGATCTTAAGACTCTTAGCTTAGATGCTCCCATTGGGTCTCTAAAGACTCATAAGTTAGTGCTCCTTGAAGCTTATGGTGAATCCATGAAGAAAAATAAGAATGTGGCTCTAAAGACCTTCCTAAAAAGGCAAAATCATGGGAAGACAATGAAAGCAGAGGTTTTTAAAGAGGAAGAAGACTCAAATGAGGATTCTAAAAAGGATGGAGATAGGATCTCCATGCTTGTAAGAAAAATGTCAAGAGCTTAGAAGAGTAAGCTCAAAGAAGAAGGCAGAACGAATCCTTTCGATGCAACATAGTCAATAGGATTCATCACTATTGTCATGAAACTCATACCATAACACCTAATAGCAATCACAGTAACAAATTCAACATTAACTTAGTAAGTACACATACCATTATACATTTGTCTTCAGTGTTGGCATGTCTAACTTTAACCGTTGACTCCAGGACAAGTTCGTAACACCTTTCACTAACCATGGCATCAATGGATTCCAGAAGAGGCAAAGACGGTAATGTACCTAGGTAAGTCAATTTGGTAGCCATTTCATAGTTTTTAGATGTTTGGTAATAGATAACAAGAGATGACAATACTTGTCACAAAATTAACTCAAAAACGTCGCAACTCTCACAAAAATAGGAAAACGAGCAAGGAAAGATAAAACTAATAGAACCCATGTTCCTTTGCCTCATTACACACCTTTTTCTCCTTTTTTTTAATTTTTTCTTTGTTAATAAGGGCTCAAACTCTCTATTTTAGAGTAAACACAGCACAAAGTAAACCCTAAATGCAATATAAATATAACAACAGGAGAAGTAATGCAATGACCATGATCTATTTATGATTTCAAAAAATGATATGCCTGATATAAGTAGCTTTGCTGGTCATTATGTAGCTTTTACAGTTTTATCATATATAACAAAAGCCAAAAGCACTTGTCCTAAAATAATCTCATAAACAATCACAACATTGTCAAAAATAGAAAATAAAAAGGAACAAACCAATCCAGCCCATGTTGTCTTGTGAGAGGAGAATATTTTTCTTTCTTTCTTTTCTCTAATCAAAAAGAGGATCAAACTACTATATTCAAAGGAGTCATATAATAGAGCACAACATGTGAAGGATAAATATCCACTAATTTTGAAGTGCTTTTCATTCTCTACGTTTTCTAGCACATAGAGGAAGGAAAAACACATCACAAAATAGTAAGCCAATGCAAACTAAACCATTAAGGCAACATGAATATAGATGTTATACTAATTAGATAGGAAAAGCAATGTAATAATGATCTTATGTCCATGCATTTAAGAACGTCTATCCTGATAAGTCTAGTGATTAATGCACGAAAAGTAAGTCACTTCATTGGTCATTATGCAGCTTTTAGGTTTTATAATAAATAACAAGAGGCAAGAACATTGTAAAAAACGAGATAATATGAAAAACAATATTCATTCATGTATTCTAATCAAAAATAGTATAGTGTAATATAAAACAAACTAACCTCAATAATCAACTTCTTATCCTTCTTTGTGCCTTACCTGTTTGTATTTTCTTACAACTTTATGAGCCATAGAGATTTTTCTCTTGACGTGGACTGACCTTTACATTTTATACACAAGGGGCTTTGGATTTGAAGTGGCTCATTTCTAGAAGCCTCATTGGAGGTTGGATTGTTGGTATGTGAAGAAAGTACAACATGGTATTCAGATTTAAATTTATCAAGTGCACCATGGAGTAGATTGGTAGCTTTATTTGACTCTAGCTAATTCTGCCACATCATAGAAATGCTTGCACAATTTGTCAAATCTCTCCATCATTGGCTTTAATACAATCACATCATAACTGTTGTTTATGTATGAATGCCTCTACTTGATATTTTTACTCCATCTTACTAAAATATACCTTGAAGGCACTTCGTTAACTTTTTCAATGGCAAGCATATAGAGCAAATGCCTGCACATAATTCCTTTGAACTTCAATAGCAGACATTGACAACAAACATTATGGTTGCCATAATCAAATTAAACCTCATAGAAAATTTCCTTTGCTCGGTTCCCAATTGAAATCTCCTCCAAAACATGGTGAGTAGCAACTGGTCGGTATACCCATTTTCAGGAAGTTACACAATTCATTTTCCCCTAAATTCAAGTTACATTTTGCCAAATTTCAAATGAGTGTATTCACATTGAAATTGCTTCTCATGGGGGACTATGAACCACAAGGAATTATTGTGTTTCTTGAATTGAAATCGGCTTCATTCTCCTTTTCTATCTTACTTCTAAGAGCATTATCATATTGTTTAACGAATTGTTGTAAGCTAGTGGACGTATTCACATATCCATCAAAAAAGGCAAGTATGCTCTCATTTCTTTGGGTCATCAACAAGCCTACCCAAAAATCATTTTTCAAGAATATTGGAACCCATTTATTCCTTTCGCTAAAAAGTACATTCTACCTATCATTTTCCTTAATATCAAATTGTTCCACGAAAGCAACCTACTTCTCTTCAAATTCTTCCTGTGTGAGATTCATAAACATTGTCTTTCATAGCACACTTGATCCCCTTATACGCACCATATCCCTAAGCTTCTCAGGGATCTTTTTCATAATGTGTCATAGACACCACCTATGTCAAGTGTTAGGTAAGACTATCTAAACAACCTTTTGCATGGCCCTACATCTATCTACCAAATTTAGCTTTGGAGCTTACTAGACATTCATCTAATCCAACTATCAAAAAGCCACACAAATGACTCTATATCTTTAGATGAAACTAGACTGCATCCAAGTAAAATTGATTGCCTGTAATGATTTACAATACAAAAGCAGCAAAGGGCATGTCAAATTTGTTTGTCAAGTAATTGTGCCAAAGCTAACAATATCTCCAAATGCTTCATATACTGCCCACTTCTAGCATCAGCCCAAAACACATGTGTTACACGAAAGTCCTTATCTAAATCAATATCATAATAGAAGTTTCTATTTTGTTCCTTCATTACTGTAAAAGTAGCTAACCAATGCTTTTGCATCCCCTTCTTTCCTATAACATGCCTTTTCTTGTTTACATAATTCATTATATCATGCTCAACAAATGACAAATTTTAATAGCCCCTAGCATCTTGGACAAGAGACCAAAATATCTTGTTGATCCTAATTCCTGCCTCATCATTCACATAAATGGTTCTCTTCACACGCATGTTGAGCCTTGATGAGAGTTGTCAACCCGCAATAAATTAAAACGGTTAGTGACGAATTGCACAAAAAATTCAGCAAGGGTGCGATCCAGGTTGTCTCACGTTGAAGTGTTGTAATTTATTCTGGAAAATTGGGGGTTATTGAAGGTGTTGAAAGCATATTAAATTAAGAAAATTTTAGATGGAAAAATTACCTGCAAAAAGGTTCCTTTGGATTAAAATTGTTCAGTCATTGATTCGAAAGATAAAATCGTGGTGGTGGTTGCTTCTATTAAAATGTTAACACACAACAATGGCATAATTCTACTCAATGGATATACAATCGCATTTTGCTAAGGGTTTGGCTAACATATGAACTAGTAATTCACCAATGTAATTTATGAAAATATGCTAGTCTAACTACCAATTATAGCAACCTAATTCCTAACGAAATTAATTCCAATCCCTTACCTAATAGACAAACATCACATAAAAGGACAACTCTTTTAAAAATACAATTGCGATAATCAACACAACTAATATTTAAAAGAGATAATGAAGAGAAAGCAAAACCAAGCACAATTTGTGATAAAGGCACAAGAATCTCATGAACAATTTCAATCTTCAGTCACCCTATGCACGGTAAGGAAATTACTCCTCCATAGGGAGAGTTTCACAATCAAAGTTTGAAGAAAAGTTGTAATTACAACCAGAAATTCCAAGCTAAACATGACTAAGAACCCTAGCCTAGAGAGAGAATGAGGGAGAGAGAGTTCTAGTGAGAGAATTGTGTTCAAGAAAAATTTCAAAAAACTAGAACTCAAAACTCAAAACTAGGTTACTTTTCTAGGTCTCGTTCTTTTACGTCGTTCCTGTTTCTCAAAGAAAAGGGCCCAGAAAAGGCCCAAATGGATATGCAAGCTAAAACAAAGTAATCGCGCGAGCGCTGTAGTGGTAATAGCCCTCACAGAACGGGTGCTACAAGGTTCTTCTAGTCTCTATCTCTCCGAGCGCTATAGTGCTCACCTAAATGGTTAGCTCCATCTTTTCTTCCTTTCAGTCTTAGCTCCTTCCAAAGAGTTCCCAATCTTTCCTTTGACATGTTGTACATAATCTAATGCTCCTATATACAAAAAACTATATTGGAAGAGACGCGTTAATTGCAACAAGGATTACTTTTCTAATTATTCCTAAAAACGGTGCAATAGTCACTGATTCCTTAAAATTGTGTAATGAGGTGCAAGTTAAGAATCACTATCATTTCCCTCCATAACACATCAAAAATTCATGCAAAAAGCCAAGGTATAGAAGTTAAATAAGTGGCATAAATGCCCCTTATCAAGCCTCATATTTTTATTAAACAATTTTCCTTTTGTTGGGCTTAGATCATGGCAATGGTCCAAAGTCACTTTTTTTATATACCACAAATTATATTCTCCCTTGCATACAATGATCTTTGCTTTACAATTCAATGCACTCATGGGAAGTGTATTCATACTCATTGTAATTTTTTACTTATGGTTTCCTTCTCGCAAGCAACAAAGAAATATATTATTTACTTGTTCATCTGGTCCCTTTCCGTGAAGTTCTTACCCTCCATCCAATGCCACTCCTAGTTGTATAATCACCATAAAATGCTTTAACATAATCTATTGTATTAAACTGCATGCCAACAATTGGCTCAAAGTTGCTTAGCTCTCATAGAATACAACTATATAGGATGAAATCACCTAAACAAAGTGAGAAAAAAATATATTATTCACCTCACTCATACCATTTATGTCAATAAATAAGTTAAGTTGTCTTTCAACTAAATAGAATAAGGAACTTATATCATAGCCATGTTCTGGCCACACAATTAATAACTGCATATATGTTGATAAGTCTACTCATAAATGCACCTAAGTATGTCACTTTGCTTGTCATTTTAAGTTTTTACAAGTTTGATAGTAAATAACAAGATACAGCACTTGTCTCAAAATAATATTAAAAACAATCGCAACCTTGTCAATTTGAGTGTAACCATAGGATAGATCACAACATGAAAAAGAGAATTATTTACTCAATTTAAAGATTTGTTCATCCTATATGCTTTCTGGAACTATTGCCTATTATGATAGTGCAAAAAGTAAGGGAAAACACATTCACAACACTAAGCTAACACAAACTGTTAGATCCAACCATGAACAAATAAGATATACTAAATATATAAGAGAACTAATGTAATAACCATGTTCTGTCCAAGTTTGTAAGAACATTATATATGCTGAGAAGTCTAGTTATAAATGCACATAGGTCCCTTACATTTGGTGTTCATTATGCTATTTTTAGAAGTTTCATAATAAATAATAGTTAACAATACTTGCCCCTAATAAATCTAAAAAACAATAGCAGCTTTATCGAAAACATAGGAAAGAAAAAACAACCTAACATCATATGCCGACATACAATAGAGAAATAAAATAGTGCTTAGAGGAAGAATCTCATTCACTTCTCAATGCTTGAGTCAAATGAATCATGCTCACTCCTTGGAGGAAGAAGACAAACAACACTTGCTATTAGTAAGTCAAGTTAAAGAACCAGTGAAGGCTATTGAGATATTGAGAGATAGAGAGAGATTTGGAGAGGAAAGACGCATGAAATGTTGTCTTTCCCTTATATGGAAGTGACTCATTTTGATCTAAATGAGTTCCTATTGTGAGTTTTGTTTTTTAATGTTCGGGGTGCATCACTAGTTGGTTTTTGTCTTCTTCCAACGTGGCATATGGTGTGTGCTTGTTGTGTGATATTGTTGTTTGTGTATCATTTCTCAAAGAAAAGGCAGAGATTGAAAGAGGAAGTGTAACATCTCCAAATTCACAACTAGGATAAATATCGATTAATGATTTAGATGAAAGAGAGCCAAACCAATAGAATCTGGACAAGTGTTATGAAATATAACAAATATTATTAGAATATTCAAGTGTCTAGAGAAAGATGCCAAGAATTACAAAGATATCATCACTTAGGGAAAATTATGAAAATACCTTTGCTATATAAAGAAAATTACCAAACTACCGTTGCCTTATTAATAAATGACAAAGACATCCTTATTCTATAAATGGAATTACAAGAATACCACTGTCATTGTCTAATTACAAAAATACCTTTGTCTTGGTTAAAGAAATCACTACAATGCCACTACTTTAAGAATTATAAAAATAGGCCAACATGTTTGCATAAAACATGGACCATTTTCTTATCCCAAAATTAGGCTTACATGTTTGCTTAAAACTTTGACCATTTTCTAATCCAGAAATTTAGCCAACATGATTGCATAAATCATGCTCCAAGCATTAGTTCTCCAAGTGTTTCATTCTTCTTTTCTTAATTTTTCCACTATAAACACTCTTCAAACTCTCTTTCAATCATTCCATTTCCAAGCCACAAAGAGACCTCACCATGCTTTGCAAAAGTTATATGCTCTAACTCTTGTAAAATACATACACTCATACTAGTCTTTAAGCCTTAGAAACTCCCTAAATGCTACTTCTCTCTTATTCTTTCTCTACCATTTCTTTTTATGTTCTTCTCTTCAAAGACTTCTCTTCACTTTCTAAACTTTATCCAAACACTTAAATTCTAAGCCCAAACTTTCACTAACTTTCACAAGAGTTACAATCTTTAACTCTAGTGAAAATATTTTTTAAGCACTCAATTTCTAGAGCCAAGATATAGGATGGTCATTCACTCCAAGGACTCTTACTCAAACTCAAGGAAGAAGAGAATGACTTTTTTTAAACCATACATAAGAGTAGGAGTTTCTTCTTTATTTGTTCAAGCATTGTTAGTTTCTAACCTTGTCCATGGTTAGAATGCCTCAAGCTTGTGTTATTGATAAGAGTTTTGAATGGTTTTTCGTGAAATATATTTTTATGAATCACTGCATGCACTTCTCTACTATAAATGTTTTTATGATTTTTTTCATGCTTATATATGGCTTAAAAACATGGTAGATGGTCCTTGTGTGGAGGGAGTAACATCAAACATGAGAATGATAGGTGCTGGATTTTTGGCTATTTCTGGCAATAGCTACTTCAAAATATGAAACTCACAGAATATGAAGCTTTTGGGAATAAAATTATTTTTTCTACAAACTAGACTTAATAAAGAACACTCTCCAAAAAGAATCGCCTAAAACGGAGTTTTCTAGCCCAAGATATAAATTTTAAAAGTAAAGCGAAAGACTGAAACTCTAAATTTGACCTTGCACTAGTAAAATAGGTGTAACTCACTCTAGAAAAATGCAAATGGACTGATTTCAACTTTGTTGAAAAGCTAACACATATAAGAACACAGCAGTGTATGCTATGCATAAATTTTTCCACTACATAAATACAGTATGAGAAATAAATTTTCAGGACAATGTGCTAAGAAAGTCTAGAAATGGGTAACTTTACAAGGGTACTATGACATAACCATAAACTTATTTTTTAATGAAATTACCCTTAATAGAAAGCTTGATGAGGTACGAATCTGGAACTATCTTTAAGAGGCTAAGATATTAAGTATATGGAAAGTTACAAATTTTCATATAAAAGATGTCAAAACTATAAATAGAATATTCAAGTCTTGTAAAGAGAAAGTTTTACGAATTTAAGTTGCAATAATCTTCAAGAGTAAATATATATATATATATATATATATATATATATATATAGTCATAAGGGAGCTTAAAAATATATAAAGAACCTTTAACAATATTTTAAAGTGCATTAATATGTTAATGAAATGCTAAAAATACAAAGAAAACTAAGAGAAAAGAGATTTGGTTAGAATTTGCAAAAATGGAAAGAAATACATTCATAATGTACAAATACCAAGACATCCATGACTTCTTAGGAACATTAAGGACTTGACTTGATAACTTGGCTTGCTTAATATGAATCATTTATGAGAAATCTATATGAGATCTTATGTGGATTATCTGTTGATTACTATGAGATTTACATGACATGTCTACTGTTTTGGCATGAGGCTTAACATGAAATGCCTACTATTTATGGTTGTATAGGAGATATTGTCTATGTTACATGAAGTGATATATAGTAATATGAATATATAGTGATGAGATATGAAATGATGAGGATGAAATGATTGACTGTGCCATAATTTATTAATGATTGCATGATGATGTGCACACATTCATGTTTCAAATGAAATAATAAATTATCAAACTCACTGCTTGATCCTCAAAGGGGATTAAGGTATTGGTGATTTCACTTAGTAAGAATAAAAGTAAAGCCTGAAAAAGTAGTAATGATAGTCTGTAAAAGTGGACTTGAGTTAAGCTCACGGCTTAACCCCTTCTGTTGATCACGACAACGGAAAGAAAATCATAAGGTTGTGGCGATGTTCACGGCTTAGACCTAAGGTAATGAAAGCTCATTACCCTAGGTCTAAGGCATTGGTGTATTCATCTTGTGAGTAATTTAGAAATATACTAATGGGACTCTGAATGTGTGGTACCCAAAATAAACAAAGAAAGGGACCTCAAAGGTATGGTGTCCAAACTAAATATGCTAAAAAGAACCAGAAGATGTGATACCCAAAGTAATGTAAATGTTAAGGATGAGTAATCATAAAATGCATGCATCTCCTAAATTATTATTACCCATTAGTGATTTTATATGATATATTTAGATGCATGATTGATGAATGACTGAATGTATATTCCTGTAAATATTATAAGAATAGTTAAAAGCAACTGCACTTCGGCTAACTTACGTTGCAAAATTTAGTAATTGAACCATTTATATGTCCATATTTTTATAATAAACCCAAAGTGACTGGGACGGAATGATGACACGTTTAGTGCAAGTAAGAACTCCTACTGAGAAATCTTGTATTTCTCACTCATATGTTTCTTTTCGTTGTCATTACCAGAAACGGATGAGTCCACTTGAAGCAACAAAGCTAGAAGTAGGCAATCACGAAAGATTTCAGATCTTCCAAAAATTAACACTCGGAGTTTAGTTATGTTATAGATGTGAAGAACATACCTATAGTAGTAGAATTTAAATTGTTATTAAGAACTTATCACTATGGTATATGTCCTGGTATGACTTATTTATTAAGTAGTTAGCTTTCAACTTATGTAATGGTAATTTTACATTTAATCATTTATTCTCTTTATTGAATTAAGTAACCACGCAAAGTAATTTTGAGTACCATCTATGTAAGCGCTATATATTTCAATTCTTGCTAGGGTTAAGCTTTTGAAAAGTAATTTAAAAAAAAAGAATTATCCACTATTTTTCTAAGTTAATTTTAAAAAAATGAACGCAAGACATAAGTGACATCTAATAGAATCTAAATGCGAACTTAAGCATAGTTGGGTTCTTTTAGGGTGTTAGGGAAGTGCAGAGATAAGAAGAATAGAAAACCTAGATAGAATGTGTTCTTAACCTAAAAATTGCTAAAAGCCATAATTGTTCCATCCCCTTACTTGAGGGCTAAATTACATCATTTAAATTGCCCAAAATGGGCCAAAAATCCATCATAAACGTTAACCTAATCTGACGAAAATTCATTCAGTCACATTTTGGTGCGATTTCACCGCGCTTTAAAGGTGGCTTCACATTTCGACCCAAGTGAACTCGCCAAGGCACGAGTAACTTGTTGAAGTGCTATACTAGCATGCACTGGGCGCGATTCCTTGCGTTGTAAAGGGACCTTAATTTTTCGGGTGCTTACTGGATTTTTCTACATTTCGCTTCCTTTCTCTACTCCAATGCCTCTTGTGCAATTCCTACAAGTCATAAACACCATGGATAAGTGTCTAAAACATAGATGATCAATTAAAGCTTGAATTATCAACAAAGAGGCATAATTATGAATGTTTTTCACATGGAGACAATTTTGAGATTAATTAATTCATGAATCTATGCAAATAGCGAGGAATTACATGTAATTAAAGATTAAAACACTAAGTCTAGGGAGTGAAATACATACAATTCTACACTCATCACTTGGTGTCTCATGCCTTCTTATTATTTTGACCTCTCAGCCATGATGCACTTCGCTTCTCCTTCTCGTGATTTGTTCACATCAGAGGTTGTTCACGAGGCAATATGTTAGGCCGCGTTTGTTTTGTGTCTAAGGACACAAATCCAGGGACAATGTGTCTTTCTATGATGATTAGTGATGGAGACGGAGTACAAGGACAAAAAAATCCATAAGACAAAAATTTTTTGTATTTCTGTCCTCCAAAAAGTGGAGACAAGATATGGAAACGGAAATTTAATTTTCTCTTTCCAAAGAGTCTACTCTTGACATTAGGTTTAGGCAGGTTCTACCCTGCGTCAAGGAACTTTAATAGGAAGCATATCAGATGACAGAGCACCTTTTTGGGCATTGATTTGATTTTTTTTTTCCTTTGTGCTTCATTCCTTGCACCTTAGAAGGATGAGGAATTTGTGCATATTATTGTCCACCTTGGGGCCCTAGTCTGACGTTATGCTTTGCTCCTTGCACCTTGGAAGGATAGGGCCTTTGTGCATATGAATATGCACTCCGGGCCTTAGTTGGATTTTATCATTTGTGCTACATTCCTTGCACGTTGGAAGTTCCTTATACCTTGGAAAGATGGGGACCATGTGAGTAGGCTCTTAGTGTCCTTTACCCTTGGACCCAAGATTCCTTCGTACTTAACATGTTCCGAAACACAATACTAGGATTCCTTTAACTAACATTTGAGTCCCAACCTATTACCTTAAATACTATTTGCATGGCATGGGTGATATGTTTCGTGTTGGTTGTGACTACTTTTGAAAATGGTTGTTTTGATCCTAGACTCTCTAAGAGGGTTATAAGTTATACCATTGATCCCCAAGGTTAACAATCCTATTCAATTTGGTGAGTTTAGGCCTTTAAGCCTTTGTAATGTTTTGTTTAAACTAGTCACTCAAGTGCTCATTAGTAGATTGTAGCCTCTTCTCTCAAATGAAGCATTGGACATATTCTTATTACAAATGAATGGCAATCTATGAAATTGAGCTAAAGGACAGAAACAATGAGAGCTAAAGGACACATGAAACAATGAGAATAGGATGGAATTCTATGTAAAGAGAATGTATAAAAAACTTTATGTAAATTTTCATTTGAAATGTGACCTAGTCTTGAGTGCCATAATTGTGAACTAGAAGATGCAACATATGCAACATGACAAATTGATGATGATGAAGCCAACAATGCATTGTGAGAGACTGGAATGGAATATGGTTAAAGACAAAGGTTTTCACGTAGACTACCTTTCTCAATCACCTTCAATGAATTGTCGTCCTGGATCAAGAAACAAGAAGGTAGAAAAGTTACCATATGAGAGGAATGCTTTAGTAAAGAGGGAACCAATATCAAATTTGCATGGAACTGAGGTATATAGAGAATGTTATCAAGAGTAACACTTGCATTTAGGGTAATTGTTTTGATTGAATTAACAAAAACTTTCGAACCATTAGGCAAATGAACATAGAAATTGGATCAAGGATTAACATCAAAAAAATTGAGATTACATGCAACATGAGATTTAGCTCTACTATCTACAATCCCATTATTGGAATCAAATGATCTTGAAATGTATGTGGAAAGAACCATACATACAGGATTGGATAATTCAGGTGTATTTGCAAAGGGTTGAATTATCTAAGAGTTCAACAAAGCAAGTAATTGTTGAACCTGGGATATGGTTAATTGCAAGGAAGAAGTATGAGCAGGTTGGGGTTGTTTTGAGAGACAATATGCATAAATTGTTTGCCTTTTCGACAACCATTGTGTTTGGGTATGTTTGGTTAGGGTGGAAAAATAGGGTGTAAATTTTCATGGATGAGCTCTATATGTAAAATTACATATGAACCTTATTCCTGAAAAATTTATCTTCATTTTTACTCCCCAACCAAACATACCCGAGTGAAAGCATGATTAATGATGTATTTCATTTATTATCAATGCCATACAGAGGGAATTTATATATACATGAGGTGGAATGGATGAACAACTAACTGAACTTATGACAGAAATCTATTGAAAGTTTAACTAACTAAAACTAATCTTCATTACATAATTACACTTGGCTTATTATGAGTCTTTCTTTTATTTTTAAGATGTATCAAAAACGAAACGATGGACCAATATTTGGTACGCAAATACTTAGAAAACTCTTTTTTGAGCATCATAAATTAGATATTAGCATCAGTTTTAGAGCAAATCTTAGTTATAAAGTAGGAATGAACAAAAATTATTCCTCTCCAATTCTTTTTATCTTTCTAAAGTCTTGAGAGATAAAATTTTGAAGAGATGAATTAATAGGGACCAATGTTAAACCCTTTAGAAATTTATAGCTATGTAATGAAAATTTAATAACTAAATTTATATTTGAATATGTATATTAGAATGCATAGTAGTTTTTGAAATTGGGATCTACATTCAATTCTTTGAAGATTTGTAATTATGCAATGAGAATTTAATAAATAAGCTTGTATTTAAATATGTATTCAAAAACTAAGTAATTTTTGAGCAAAAAATCCCCTCTTAAATTAGAAGTTTGCCAAGTTTTCATTAAGAAATGGAGACCCAAAAGACAGAAATAAAGTAGCGCAAAAATAAAATATGTGAAAGCATAAAGCAAAGATGATATGAAAAGATTAACGTAGTTCGGCTTAAAGCCTATGTCCACGGACAAAGCGACAACCAAATATTTCAATATGGAAATATGATGGAGAAACAAAAGGTGGACACACTTCACTCAACTAAAATCCCAAATACACCCAAAATACCTATTAGTATTTATCTTGCTAGTGTATACTCTCAACTCACAAAAGAAGAACTCACAAAGAACAAATAGTTCTACTCCATTACTAAAAGGTGGAGAGGATGGACTGTTGGTGTTGTATTTAGAGCTGATAAAACATGCTCTATTTATAGGGTCTAGATGCACCATTTTTCAATCATCATTTCGGTGCCAATCACCTACCTTCATGCATGTTTTGAAAATTTGGCCACTTTAATTTTCATCCTATGTGCTACCGTTCTTCCTCCCATAGTTTTTTACTTTTGCTTTTATGGATTGAAAACAATCTGTGGCTCCACCAAAAAATAATAGGACTTTTTTTGTCCATAGGCTTTGAAAAATGAAGCCACATGTACAAATCTCCACATTGGCTTGATTTTTCATTAAGTTCCTGAAATTATCACAATCACCTTCTCCAGTATGCCAACAAGCATACCCAAATACGTAAACTACCTTTTGACGAAGGTACAGAGTTCCACAAATCAGAATCAACACCCTTAGTCTTATGAATGGTAGTACTAAACCTGACGCTGATTTGCTTCCCACAAACACGATGTTTACAAAATTCAGGTATAACAAATTTTTTATCACTAAGCAAGTCATGCTTGCTCACCAAAGGTATCACTGCCTCACGCATACAACACAAGCGAGTAATCTAAATTAAATGAAGATGATCCTGATGTAACACCAATAACCGTGCTACCTTGAAGTAGATAAAGACCATTAACCAATCTACCTCTAATCACCATAAGAGCACCTTTGGAGACTTTCAGAACTCCAACTTCGCAGAGCAATTATACCCTTGAGAATCAAGAGTACTCAAAGAAATAAGATTTTTCTTTAAGTCAAAAATATACCGAACATTAGACAAAGTTCTCATGGTTCCATCATGTGGCTTGATTCGAATTGTACCAACGCCAACAACCTTACAAGATGTATTATTTCCCATAAGGACAATACCACTATTAATTGACCAGGTAAGTAGTGAACCAATTTGGTTCAACACATGTGGTATGAGTAGCTTGAATCAAGCATCCAAGTATCACCAACTGAACTTATTAATACCTGTGAGAATATTTCAGCATCTTCAATACCACTCCTGCATTACTTAAATTTTTCTCTTTATTGTCTTTAAACCTTGGACAATCTGCTTTTCAATGCCCTTCTTTTTTACAATATCTACATCTGCCTTTGCTTTCTGCTACTACTCGAACCAACATTCTTCCAATTACCTCTGGCTACCAAGCCAAATGCGACACCATTAAGATCACGCTATCATGCTTCATCCTTTCACGACACAAAAGTGAGGACTTGACCTCGTCAATATCAAGACGCTCAAGTTCATAGATGAGTGTTTCACGAAAATGCTTGTATGAATAAGATAAAGTACAAAGCAACATCATTGCTTGTTGTTCACTAGAAAATGTCCCATCCATATTTTTCAACTTCATCACAAGTGATGTGAACTCAGTTATGTGAGTTCTCATAAACGTCCCTTTGCCATACGAAGCATATAGACGTTACAAAACACCGAGACGGTTGGCTACTGTCTTAGTCATATATAATGACTTAAACTTGGTCCACAGTGATTCTGCTATATTCTCAAAAGGACCTCTTGCAATACATCATCCTATAATACATAACTGAATAATGGCAAGAGCTTTTTGATCAATATCTTCCCACTCTCGAATCCTTTATTGTACTAGGCTTCTGATCTTTGCCAGAAAGTGCTACTTTCAACCCTTGCTGTACAAGACGCCATCATTGATACCTTTCACATCCCAAAGTTGATGCGACCAACGGATTATTGAATATCAAATTTCATGGATGACATCTTCGAACAAGTTTGCTTAGAACTCTACAAGAGCTCTAATACCAATTTGTTGATGAATGGGACCCAAAAGGTAGAAACGAGTAGCACAAAAATAAAATATGCAGAAGCAAAAAGCAAAAATGACACAAAAGGATTAACGTGGTTTGGCTAAAGCCTATGTTGACGGATAAAGACGACGCCAAATATTTCACTATGGAAATACGAAGAAGATACAAAAGGTGGACACACTCCACTCAACCCAAATCCCAAATACACCCAAAATAACTATCAGTATTTATTTAAATGTATACTCTCAACTCACAAAAGAGAAGAACTCATAAAAAACAAATAATTCTACTCTATCACTAAAAGGAGGAGAGGATGGATTGTTGGTGTTGTATTTAGAGCTAATAAAACATGCTCTATTTATAGAGTCCAGATGCACCATTTTTCAATCATAATTTCGGTGTCAATCACCTACCTTTATGCACTATTTTGAAATTTGGCCACTTTAATTATCATTCTATGTGTTGCACCGTTCTTCCTCCCATAGTTTTTAACTTTTGCTTTTATGGATTGAAAACAATCCGTGACTCCACCAAAAAATAATTGGACTTTTCTTGTCCAAAGGCTTTGAAAAATGAACCCACGTCTACTATTTTATATATAAATCTCCACTCAACTAATGATAGTATAAAAAAAAATTAGAGAGTCATAGTGCGTTTGGACAATAAGAGAAGAAACTCATGGGGAATAGCCCCCTTTTTTCCCCTCAAACGTCAGTTTGTAATTATAATTGTCCTTTTCCTTTTATTTACAATGTAATATCCAAACACAATTAATAAATTTTCTTTTCTTTCCCTTGTTACCAAACAACCAGAAAGGTAATTTTGTTCACTTCTTTCCTTTATATTTCCAATCTCTTCGTAGTAAGTCCAAACCGTTCCACTGACGAAGAAAACATCCAAACACATTGTTAACAGAAAACTGTTGCCATTACTAACTAAAATTTACCATGGAATTCATCATTATATTGCTATCCATATATTATCCATTCGTTATTTTTTTTTAATAATGGATAAACTACTATTTTAACCCCTTAAAGATTACATCACTAACTAAATAGTCTTTGGTAAAACTATATTCACCCATGACCGTCCAAAGGTATATTTTATTTGACAATCATCCAAATTTTAACTAGTATCTACTACAGTGAATAAAAGTGATTCTTTTAAAAACTATTTTGTCAAAGATATAATTTTTTAGGATATAAGGTGATAGTTCTATATATTATTAACTTGATATAAAATGAGATATTTTACTAAAAATATGATTGTTTAGGACTAAAACAATAATTCTACAATATCAACTTAACATAAAACGTGACATATAATCACTTCTGAAAATGAAAATAGAGATAAATTGACATTTGATGAATTTGTCAAATGAAATAGATCACTAGGAGGTCATATACAAATATTATTTAAGTTGATGGCTATTTTGTCACCAATACAATTTTACAATAACCAAAATGATAATTCTCCCTGCAACAATTCAGTCCTCCAAAATTTATAGCAAAAAGCGAACACAGCCGGCTACTATTTGTTGTTATTATTCCTATTATTTGTCAAAGCCAGCAAATGTTTATTGAATCAGAAAACTCAGAAATCCACCGGACAGTTTACAAGCGAGAATCATATAAAAGTGAAAAAAAAAAAACTATTAACAAGGAAACAAAAGAGATATACTGTGTATCAACTATTCAGTTAAAACTTAAAAATAAGTAGTGATTACTCATTAGTACCGAGTACTTGTAGAGAACTTCTACCCTACTCCAAGGAGGTTCCATGGAGTTTTTCAACCATTAGCTTAGGTTTTTATTATATCTTCTCTTTCTTACTTTCAAATGTTTTGAAGCCAATATTCATCTCGAGGAAGATAAAGCATTCACTCAGCCATATAAAACAATTTTTCCTAACTAGTAATTAGACTTGCCACTGCTTCCAAATTGAACAACTTTTTTCTTGCCTTCTATCCACCAAAACACATACACATAGGGAGAACAAGAATAATATTCCTTTATTGATTCTACATAGCATAGTCCGAAATGCTTTACAATCTTCAATTGGACCAAGGTTTACATGGACCACAAAAAAATTGGGTGGTAGTAAAGGAAGAATAGCACTTGTTAGTCATGAATCCAGGAATTAGCTCCAACAAAATCTAATCTACCTTGGAGAAACTTCATCAAGATCATGTAGGTGGGAAAAACCTGTTTAGATTAAATGGCAAAGTATAGAATTCTTCATTTCTGTTATCTCCCTTAAATGTTCGAAACTTCACCCACCATGGCATCCCTCGATCTTTCTTTGACCTTTCAACCTCAAGCGTGTTGTCAAGGAACACAGCTACGATCAAACCCACTGTTGCCGGTGACGAGAATATGGTATTTAAGAATGCATTGAACTGCAAAGTTGAAAAAGTAGCACCAACAGAATTTATACTACTTCAAAGAAATTGGTAGTTGAAAGTACAAGCTCGTAGATATTGATACTTATTAAGTTTATGAACAAATTGCACGTTCATGAAGGAATAGACTCTCAATAGGGATCCACTCTTTTTTTAATGAAGAGGGGTCCCGTTGAGTTCTTAACAAGAATAATATCTCTTATTTGTATAAGTGACTCAATGGATAACTTTTTTTTATGTTTCAAAATAGTCAACTTTTTTATTTGATTGTTTTAGAAAATTAATTTCTTTCATTGATTCAATAATATTTTCCTGGAAAGATGAAAGAAATGTAAAACAAAAAAAAAAAGGAAGGAAGACAACCACTTGATTTACTTTTTAGGGGTATAAGTGACTAAATTTTGTGAAGGAAATAGTAAAAACAGGAAATAAAAATTGAAAATTGCATTTTTTCTAGTTTTTACTATTTTTTACAAAATCCTACAAACAGGAAATGAAAACAAAAAAATTGCTTTCATAAACTAAACAGATCCTTAAGTTTCATTGTAAGTCTTAGAATGAATGAAAATAGCATCACCCATCATTGGCAAACCGTAAGTATTCTAAGAGTCTACCTAGGTTTTAAGGAGGATAATATAGCTTAGAAGGAAAACTCACCCATCCAGCATTAGTATGAGCAGCACCATGGGGTGAATTAGTCCAGTATTGGATGAAAAACTGAGGAACGGATATTCCAAGGAACAATGTGAGTCCAGTGATGATAAGATTTCTCATAGAGTTCATGTTTGTGAACTGCAGAAATGATATTCCAACAGCAGCTGATGAACACGGAAAGGAATTAGTGAGTAGAGGAACATGATTAATATATGGCAATGGAATCTAAAAATAATGACATACCCACAAGGCCAAAGAGAATGCAGTACAGTGCAGCAAATATTGGGAAGGGTATAGATGCAAACACAGCTCCAAACTTTCCTGAAGATAACAGAAGAAAAATAAAGAAAGAAACTGCAGGTAAGTCAAACCGTTCTCTCTCTCTCTCTCTCTCTTTCATTCCTCATTGTCACCATAAAAGCCAAAACAGCATTGTTTGATTAAGTGACAAGGAACTGGATTGCTTTTAGTTTAGTCAAGACACATGTTTGGAATATCAATACCAACCTAAAGTGGAAAAGAATATCATAAAACCAGCAGAAATCTGAACAACTCTGCGACTTCCAACACGGGTTAAGCCAAGTAATCCAACATTTTCCCTAGAATAACCAGCCATAATACTCATCAAGCTACGAATGAAAGATAAAATAGATAATATAGCAACAACTAGTAGCTGTTGTTCACTCAAGGGTTTTACTTACACGGAAACAGTGGAACCTGTCCCGGTTCCATAAAGACCATCAAGCAAGACTCCAATTCCCTGTGCAAAAAGAAAACAATATCAGCACTCAGATACATCAACTAGCCTACTAATAGCCATTCTGATGCACTTCAGGTTAGGGATTGTAGTCTTAAGACAATCCAAATTAGCGATCACGCATACCCTTCGGAAAACTCACAAAAGCAACCGAACTGCTAATGCAAGAAATTTACCTGCCAACCTATGCCGCGGCTCAACACATAAGCAGGGGTGGAGTGGCAATTGCCAACCGAGATGCTGCCTTGTATGCAGCTGTTGACTGCAACAAGAAGTGCATGGTCAAGACCCTATTGAAAATTCACCAAGAGAGATGGAGGTTCTTATTGTGATAGTAAATAAATCCCCTCAGTTATTATTACCCAGTCTCTCTACTCACAGTTGGGGAGAAAGGTTTTACAACTCTTTAAATGTTTCATTACTGTATTTACAGACAAAACACCAGACATAACACAAAGGTGAACACAATAAAGTTCCATGTACAAACTAGAAGCTAACCAGAATAGCATTTGCCTTGCTAAAGTGGTGATTGGTGGGAACAGAACTTGTTAAAAATCATGGAAAAAATAAAAGACGATAAAAAGCAATTAGGAATGAAGATACCTCCACCATTGAAACAATAACGCCAGACATCATAGCAAATGAATGACCAGCAGAAAATGTGGGAGGACCCCATTGGAGAGGATATGGGAACATAAACCTATTAGCATGAAAAGAAACCTGAGAATTCAGCAAAACTTTTAAACATATCAGAAGAATTGAAATTGGCATTTTCATTTACCATGGGGAAGTAGATATCAGATTTGCTCTATCTGTACGACAACTATTCTGAGTTATGACTGGTTTATGCCGGTAAGCTCCACTGGCAGTCAAGATAACAGAATAGATCCAAACAATTGTGACACAAATCAACACTGGAAAACGTTCGAAGATAGGGATGTCTCTAAATGGCCTCACATGCTTTAGATACTGTAATTTACACCAAATTAGTTTGTCTAAGGGAAGGAAATAATAGTTTGATAGACACCACTATGCTCTGGTTATACCAAATCACTTACTTGTGACAACCCAATAACTAACAACAGCATTGGCAAACCAATTTCTACACAGTTCCCCAACTGAAAAAATAATAATGAAGAAAATGGTTAAACTTACCGTTGCATAAAAAATATGGTTGTCATCAAGCTAAAAGTGAGCTTGGTGAATCAGAGGATTATTCTGAAGAAAACTTCATGCACACAACTAATGTCAGTAGACAAATTAAGCACTATTAAGCAATCAAGAAAGAAAAACAAAATGATGAAGCCTTTTACCAAATAGTAATAATAAAAAAAAAAAAGATGAAGCCCTCAAATGTAGAAATCAAAAACACAGATCAAAACCTCAGCGTGAAAAAAACAAAAGAAAAAATTAGAGCCGACACGTTTTTTCTTGTCATTAGCAAAAAAAAAACATTCTCATACCTTGAAAATCGTGTTAAGCAACTTCAGAAATATTAAATAGATTTTTCAAGTAAAAAAAAAAGCTAAAACTTCAAAAAAGGAAGATTCCCATATACAAGAAACAATAGCCTCTAAAAAAAACTATATCATAAAAGCATTTTTAAAAACTTACACAAATGCATCTGCAATCTCACTTAAAATAGGTGACATCTTCAAATTTCAGAGATTGCAACTAAGATATGTTCCTTAGATCATGCTCTTTTATCGCCATTTAGAATCACATTTCTTCTAGGTAATGATATTGTAGTCGCTTAAATTTCCATGCCATTAGATCATGACAAATATAATAGAGATGTAAGCCAGACCTACCGTAGGAAATCCTCGTTGAAATAATCCTAGTCCAAGCAATCCAACAACTGGTGCCATGCCAAGAGGACTGAAAAATCTGGATAGAACACCATATATAATAGTAAATGCCTGAACAAATTTTTTTTATTTTTGTTCAACTTCCAAGCATGTAACTTGTAATGAGCATACCTTGAAAAAAGTCCCAGACTTGACTGTAACCCAGGACTATCTGAATACTTGAGGCTACAATTAGAGCTCCTTGTATAGCTCGCATTGTTTGTATAAATCTCTGCAAATCACACAGCAAAATCTCTTTCAATACTGTACCAAAAAATGAACGTAATTTAAATATATTTCAAAAAAATCTTTACAGGTCTCCTAATTATTTTTGGTTGCCAATGTCATCTATTTAAACATCTAATTCACATGTAGTGGGAGTTAAACTTTAAAGCAGATATGTCATTAAGTATTTTGATATTAAGGTCAAGTTTTATGATTTGGGGCTAACCAAGCACCATTTGCACCAAATCCTCTTCATGTTCCCTATAGAATTATATCATCCAATTCTGTTTGGAATGTTACATCCTTCATTGTATGACCTTTCATGATGGTTGTCTTCCAAAAAGCTTCCAGAGCAGATTCATCACAAATATGTATCCAGATTCCAAGAAAACCCATGAAGGACAGAAGAATTATTATTGCATTCATGCTACCTTAGAAGCCAGTGTTTAAATTTAATGTTTCCCACAAATGCCCCAGTAATGAAGAGAGGCAAGTGCAAGGAGAAAGCTTACTTCATGAGGATCACTAATTCGCTGAAGTGAGGACTCATTGATAATATAAGCGATTGGAATTACATATGCGAATGAACCACCAACTACTGCTGGCAGTCTAGTCCCAAAAAGGGCTTGGAGAAGTGTGTTAATGCCAGCTACAAAAAGTAGGTCTGTATTACCCGTGCCTTGTCACCCTGGTTGAACAAGAAACAATCACAAACAAAAGAAAAGAAGGGAAAAAAATGATCAGCACCAAATGCCAACAAAAAGCAACAGTTACAATTGCATCATGCACGAAATTAGATCAGACCATATACATGCCTCCGTTGCTTTTTGTGAAATGGAAGACTTGTAAACTAACCACAAACATGTAAAGCAATAGAAAACAAATTGAATGGAAGAAGGAGAACAACGAAGCAGAAATTCAGCTTACAGAACTTCCTCCCATAGCATGAACAAGCATCGAAGGGATCATCACGCTTGTGCCCAACATCAGTATGTAATTTTGAAAAGCTAGTAGGATAGTCTCAGCTGCAACAAAAGGCATTCACTGTGAGGGAAGAAAAAAGTAAACATAATGTAAGATAACATATGGCCATAAAAGAATCTATATCCACAAACTGCCTGAATACTCGATGTTCTAAATTTCAATCTATTACACTAGTTCAATGTTGAAGCAGTTCAATCTTGACACAGAATGTTACTTGTTCTCCACACCACCCCCCCAAAAAAAAAAAGGAAACCCCCAACCCAATTGCCATTACCAAGACTTACAAAATTCTCAAGTTCAGAAGAAGAGATTGTTGGGTAAAGTGGTTAGGGAGAGTCCAAATTTTAGGGATTATATATCAACGAGCTAAGTGAGAAATTAAAAAAAAAAAATTACGATAGCAGTTGGTTGTCTTGACCAAAACCTTAAAACAATGAGTCTATGGAGTGCTCCCATTTATATATTCAACTTTGCCCATTCTTAACCAATGTGAGACTTTCGGTCACTAAGACTTGAAATTCCAACAGAAACTAAACAATAGTTTTCTTTCACCGATAGACTTAACAAGTTAAATACATATTAAGATTAGAGTGACAATTGTTTTCCCTTGCCATGCAACAACACTGCTAAGTTTCCAATGTCTACAAATATCTACATACACATAACTCCGAAAATAAAAGAAGACCCAATTTTCAATCCGAGATGGCCCATGTTTTCTCTAAAAGAAACACTCGTTGATTACTTTCTTTCTCTTTTGTGCGGCTGTTTATGAGCATTATTACTTAATCCTTCCCTCTTTGTAGTTTTTCTCCCTTTGTCTTATTACTAGAGAGAAAAACGTAAAATGATTTTGTATAAAATTTTCGGACCCAAATACAGGAGTAATAATGGTGGGTCCAACCACCGTAAAATTTATGTTTTTCACTCAACCTTCAGAAATTCTTGTAAATTTGCAGCCAGAGTTCATTTAATATGTAGGATTTAATTAGAATCAGTTAAAAGAAATTTTACACATTCATCCAATAATGTAATGATATTAGCAAATATAATTCCTTTCAACCAAATCCTTAAAAAATCATCCAAAAGAAGATATATGATTGGAAGACAGTATAAAATTTTTACATTGTATGCTGAGGAATGGCAAGAATTTCTCACTTTCTTCGGCATCAAAACAAGACTATAGAAAATTCAAATTCCACGGAGCAAACTGGCCAAATAAATGATAACACTTGATGACCGTTGTCAGAGATTCCAAGAACCCCAGAACACATACTTCTACATAACAGTGATATAAATGTGTTTAAATGGCCAAATAATTCGCACAAATTAGCGGGGCAACCTTAACGTCATTGTAACAAATTTTTCAACCTTTTTTTTCCTCCTGTTACCACGCGAGAAGTAGAAGAAAGCGCGCTACGGTGACAAGATAAATAAACGGGTTAACTACAATATAATGTCATTATTGCTGGCTTTATTTGATATGCTTATTATTAATGTTTCGTAGCTAAGGACAAGTGCAAATGATAATAATGAGAAACGGCTACTTAAAAATTAGACTGTTACAGCGTAGTTTTTTTTTCAGCAAAATTAAATAAAAATTACCCACAAGAATAAAGAGAAAAGGTTAAAAAATCCAACAGAAAAGTTCGGAAAAATTGGAACTTTTTTTGGGAAAACCAATAATAATTTGAATATTTAGTGCACAACATTTGGAAAAGCCTAAGCAGCAGAAAAGCAAAGAGATTTCTATATATCATTTGCTTCATTCAATCCATTTAAGTATACGACAAAGCTTGTAAGTTAAATGGTTAATAACAGTATCAAGCTCTTTCTTTTTGTTTAATCACATATAGACAGAAGAGGAAGCAAACAAACACCGGAAGCAGTAATAATAAAACAAAAACTAGCTAGTATAAAACAAAAGAAGGAAAAAAAAAAAACAAATGGACAATGAAGAATATTGAAGAGTGAGATAAGAAGGAAACTATAGAACTACAAGAGAGACCCACAACAAACCACGTTTGTGCATGTAAGATAGATTATGATGAAAAAGAAATGGAGATAAACACAAATGAGAGAGATAGAGGAAGATGGTGATATATACCCCATGAAGGATTAGAGTCTATGCAGTACTCAAGGTCCTGAAGCTGCTCCATTGGTGGGTGTGTAATGTCTGCCATTGTTGAAGCTTCTTTCTGACAAACAAATAGCTTCGGGAAGCACACAGGGGAAGAAGAAAACTGAGGGAAAACCAAAAGAAGAAAAGGACACAAAAGAAGGAGAGTGGAGAGAGAGAGAGAGAGAGAGAGAGAGAGAGGATGAAGGAAGCAGGATTTCAGAACAAAGTAAAGTGCAGATATAAAGTGAACAACAAAAGCACGAATATTTATTAAAAAAAAATAAATAAAGAAAATTAAAAGAGATGTGCCTGTGTAACGCCCACTTCTCTGTCATTTATAAGCTTTTGTTTTGATTTGTGATTTTGGTTTGAAAGACCGTTCATTTACTGCATTACCCCTCTAAGCTCTAAGTTAACCCAATTCAAGTGTTACTCTTGTGGGGCCCACAAATTCCCAAATGGGTTGCGTGGAGCATTGAAGTCGAAGGGTGAAGTCCCTGTTGGGAGTTATGCTACGGGAGATGGAGGGTCTGTCTTTAACTCATGTTTTTAAGATACTAGTTAGTACAACTATTTGAATTTTATTTATATCTACAGTAATCTTTTTTTTTTTTGGGTCATGGATTTTGAATCCATGTAGTACAGTAGTATGGTGTTTGTGAGAAAATTACAATAGTTTAATTTTAAAGTATTGACAGTGTAAAAAAATTTATCCATTATCTAATCAAACATTCGTTTTACATGATTTTTCAAGTAGTGGGGTTGGAAAGCTATCTTATTTGTGATATGTCATTGTAATTAAATGACTGTGTAAAGCTTTTTTAACTAGAGTGTATTCCAATTAAATCTAAATTACAAAGTGTTCTAACCAAATTCCTGGATGATCCTTGGCTGAATCCTAGCTTATGGTACATAGATCTTCAAGTCTCCAACATGAGGGTGATGACCTACAGGATTCTGACATTCAAGCCAGAAGAGGCCTTACTCAAGAGAGTGATAATTGATATGTTACTTAATTGTTTATGAGCTAGTGTTGTTTCTATAGAGGAGTTTGTTAGAGTTTATTCCTTAGGGTAACATATTATCTCTTAGGATATGAAGGAGACCTTCATTTGGTTATAACTGAATTATCGTCCCAGGTCCCTTAGTTTGAGGAGGTCTAGTTGTTACGTATTCGTGATTCGAGCTATGGGTTCTTACTCATAAGCTCAATAGGAACTTCAGTAAAGCCTTATGTCTACTCTCGGGCCCTAACCTAGGGAGCCCCAAGTTAGTGTGAAGTTCGATCTATAGTTGATCGAAATCCTCTCGTACACAGGCGAGCTTGGTTTATCCGTAGGGAATATTTCAGATTTATCTTCCTGAAACCTTATAAGTTGACCTATTGCCTCCTGCTTTATCAAGCTCTTTTTGTGAGTCCAAACTCACGTATCTTGAGCTTTTCACTTGGTGTCTTGTTTCAACGCTTCCATTCCTCTTCGCGATTAATTGGAGAACATGTAAGTCCATGTGGCTCTTCGTTGAGCACGCGCATTAAATGCAAAATGTTAGCTTTGAATTTCAGTCATTGGATCTTTCATTTTATTGCAAACTTCATGTGGCTTGATTTTGTGATCGATTTAGATTAATTCTTAGTGGAAGGGAGTTTATGATCGTTGGATTGGTCAATTTTGCTTACTTCCTCAACGAATGACACTTTTTCCCTCACTTTGCTTTTCTAAGAGAAACGTTTGTCTTCGTGGACTTGAAGCTTTGTGTTCTTTGTTTATCGCGATTGTTTCTCAATATTTCTTTCTTAAATCGCTACACTCCTTCTTGGCTTCTTGCCTAAGGTATTTTTTTTTTGTTTTATCTGGATTTCTAGAGAATACTCTTATTGGTTTTCCTTTTCGTCCGCTACTTTTTTGTTTTAACGCCACCTTCGTTTCATTAGTATTGATAGGTTGTTGTTGTTGCTTCTTGCTTACTCTTTTTCTATTAGAGTTTTCTAATGCAAAAGTATGTTATCATTTTTTACACTTTTAGTTCTTTTTATGTTTTTGTTTGCTTGCATTGAAGGTAAGGTAGATGATGGTTGTTGCTAGGATTTTTGTCTTTCTTGTTTTTTTTTTTATTTTGACGTTTCTTTGTTTTGAGTTTCTGGCCATGTTGGTTTTCCTACTCTTTAGATGTCGAGAGCTTAGCAAGTACCCAGGTTGTAAAGGCTTATTCCAAGAGACGGATTTCTATAACTTGGTTAATTGCGAGGTTAAAAATGCACACTCTATTTACACTTGATGAGGGTTTAGTAGCTCATTTCCAAAAATGAGTATCACCTGACCAACCTTAAGAATAGGGGTATAGCAGAGGTTGTTACATGTAGCCCCAGAATAGAGTATGTCATATCCCAAGGACCTTGGAAAAGGAGTCGAGTTGTTTCTTTTATATGATGTCCTTTTCACCACCATAGGTGCTAGGATTCATTTCCCCAGTTTTACCTGAGTGCTTAAGCTTTATAATGTAGCTCTTTGATAAAGGGCGTTTATACCACTTATCTTGCTACCAAACCTTAGCTTTTTGCATTAGTTTTCCTGAGTTATTAATACAATTAATAAAGATTTTGATTTACTCCTCATTATGTGATTTAAATAGAATTATTGACTTTTGCATTGATTTTGGAATAAATTGTAATTACAACACTATTACGTTTGAATTGTCTCTTTGAGTATGGTTTTGTGCATAGGAGCTTTGGATCAAGTGCAAAATGTCAAGAACAAGGTTGTTAATATCCTGATACTGTCTAACTTGACCTCCAGTTAGTATTTTCTACATATTGAAACTCAGGTATTGATTGAGGTGATGTTGGTGGCGTTGGAAAGCTTATTCAAAGGGCTACAAATCTCTATTTTGCTAAGGACATATTCAGATGTTTAATGGACCAAAATGACCAATTATGTGGAGACATCAGTTCTGTCTAGTGCTACAGTGCTGGTTAAGCAGCACTCACAGAACCCGAAAAATGTTTTTTATCAGCATAGCTCACGATGACACTGCAGCGGTCATTTGATACTACAGCTCATGCAATGACACAGAGAAGGTCGTTAAATCAGTTTTGGACCCACTTTGGCCCAATTTTAGAGGCAGTATTTAAGGAATTGTTACAAACTTTTACCCTAGCTTTTGACTCACTTTAGGCTTCACTTTAGTTGCTATTATTCTCTCTCTACATCTCTCCATTCTTCTCTCTTCTTTCTTCTCTCTCTCTCTCTAAGGGTTCCATTGGTGAAAGTGCGTTGTCTTAGGGATTATGGCAACGATTGTTGCTATTATTTTCAGGTTATCTCCTATCTTCATTGTTGTAATCCTCCAGAGATGAAGAGTAGATTTCTTACTAATGTAGGGATTTGGTGGATTGAATGATGTTTAAGACCCTTTGTTTATATTAAATGCATTGGTTTTCTTAATATTCTGAAGTTTTTATTCCTTTAATTATTGTGGTGATTGCTATAATTATCTAGGATAACTAAATTGGCGATCATTGTTTTGGGAAAAGCTTTGGGCATAAATTGATAGATATATTGGTTTATGTTTAAGGGAGAACATTAGAATTAACGTTCCAATTGGCGGTTAGGCTGTAGCAATTGGCTCATTAAATTAACGTTCCAATTGGGGTTAGGCTAGCAATTGGCTCATTAAAATGACCGTTTGCCCCTCTTTGTAAGTTTTACAAATTTTGAGATTTTTGATTGTCTAACGAAACCTAAGCAATATTAGGCTCAAATTAAAGCTTATTAAATTCTAATTATTAATCTAGAGTCAAAATTATTTATTTAAATTGATTAGAACCTAAAATTGCTTTAAAACACTCAAATTGCTTACTAATTCACCTAAGCCCTTAACCGTAAATTCTCTAAATTGCATGAATACCTTGCCTACACCTAAATAATACATGGAACACACAAAACCCTCTTCCATGAGGCTGTAATGCACGAAATAATTCAGCCATAATCATTAGAATTATTGCAAGATAATGCACTAAAATAAAATGTCAAAAAAATCCCTAAAACATGGCATAAAACATGCCTTAAACAAGAAATGATTTTCCTCCCTTTGTTCCCCATGAAAAATCCGAAAATTATGCCTCCTCCTCTTGTCCATACATGAACTTAAATCCTCTATAAATAAGCATGCTTAAGGAGTCTTAGATGCTTGCTCAAAATTGTACACATTTCTAGTTTTTCCAAAGCACCAAAAGCTCTCATTTCCTCCTCCTCTTGGCTGAATTCTTCTTCAAGTTTTCAAGAATATTTTCTTTCATTTCAAGTTCTCTTCCTTTCTTTCAAATCAGATTAGGTAGGGAGTTGTTTTTAAGTTTATTTCTATGTTTTGCTAAGTGTTGTTCTTGGTTCAAAATGATGATTTTATGGATTTTCTCTAGTTTTTCCATTTGGTTTTTTTCTTCCTTTTCTTTAACCAATTCAGCCATATGGCCTAGGTGGGACTAAGATGATGGCTTGATGATGAGGACCTTGAAGGTGGGTTGTGAATCCATCACAAGTTAAGCCTCTAAAGCTTGAAAGTTCCACTTGATGCAAAACTTTAAAGAATAATGTTTTTATGATGATTTTATGATCTTGAGTTTAGAATTTGAAAGATGTATTTCTCACTTTGTCTTGTTAAGATATATATATTGAATTTGTATTTCTATAAAGTCTTGAAGGAGCTCTACTAAAGAAATCAAATGAACTTGCATCCATGTTTAAGTTTATGCCTTGCATAATTATGTTCTTCCATGTTTAAGTTTATGCCTTGCATAATTATGTTTACTTTCTATGTCATCACTAAAATTTCAAGAATGAATAAATGGACTTGCATACTCATGTTTAAATTTCCAAGTTTGCATTTCATGTTTATATTTCATGTTGTCACTTAATCTCTAAAGATAATAAAGAAGTTGCATCTCATATTTATTTTATGTTCTCACTTTATTTTATAATGGCTAAAAGAATCAACGCATGACATGTTTATTTTTATGTCATCCCTAAAGATCCTAGAGCTCAAAGACTTGCCCAAGTATCACAAGCAAAGAAATAAGATTATTGGAGTTAAAGAATTGATTCTTTAAGAAGTCTTGAGATTGGAGCTTAAAAAGATGTAATAATAATTCTCTTCTCCCTTCACCGGTCAGTGATTACCGCGCTCCCTTTCTAAGATTCTCTTCTCCTCACTGGTCCAATGCGGACTACCGCTTCAGTTTCTTGCATCATGTTTATATTTCAAGTTCTTGCATCATGTTTAATTTTCAAGTCATCACCTTAAATCTTAAAGATAAAGAAATGGATTTGCATATCATGTTTATAATTCCAAGTTATCACCTTATAATGACAAGATTAAAATGAGGTTGCATAGCATGTTTATAATTCTAAGATATCACATAAATCTCTTAAGCTCAAGACTTGCTCCTTTTATCTTAAGTGAGGATTTTAATTATGAAGATTCTTTCAAGTTTAGCAAAAAGAATTAGTTTCTAAAAGAGTTTTAAAGCTTTGCAAGGATTCTACGGGAAACTAATATTTTATGTTCACTTAAAATGTGATTTTATACAATTATATGAGGTTCATGATTCGGCTTCTGATATGAGATTAGTACCAATAAATGATGATGATTTAATATGTTTGGAGTTGTGATAATTATGGTTTATTGTTAAGAGAATGATTCTATGCATGTTAGTGACAAAACTAGCTTCCTAGAACAACGTAAATCTAGAATTTACCTAGTCTTTGACCCTTTAAGTTTATCCAATGTCAAATCTTTTAGTATGTTATAATTTTGTATAAGATTATTTAGCCACGAAAAACTTGGTATCAATTAGTGTATGATTGATCCGAACACTAAAAATGAAACTAGTAACTAGAAAACCGTAAAAGCAAGATTTTTTTAAAACTCTAAAGAATGAAATTTATGCATTCTTCCAAGAATTCAGCAACTATAAGAACCAGATTTTATTATGTTTAGATAAGGGAGAATAATTCATAATCGGTTTAGTAATTAATGTTAGCATCGTAGGGAAAGCTGGTAAGAAAGGGTTAAAAACGCAACTTCTAACACATCGTAAAACCTTAAGAATAACTTCCTGCCTATGCTGCCCCATAGAGTTTAATAATGTTCCTAAGCCTTATAATTAATTGTAATAATGGTAATGAATCCCTTAGATGCATAATTAATTAGTTTGGCAATTGAGGTTACCCGATTTTAAGTTTCGGTTGTTTAAGGTTTTCGATAAGGACTTATGATGATGCCTCTTTGATGTTTTAAGTGATAAGTCTATAAAGTGATTTGATGCTTATTAAGTATTTGATGCCATTGAATAATTCCTAGCTTGCATGTTATAGTTGTTGTTGCAAACAATGAAAATGTTTATGCATGAAATAAAGAAATAATCTCTGTTATCTAAAAAATTATTTGTTGCTGGAAGAAAGTGTACTCCTGTAAAAGTGTAATTTGGAAAGGTTCTGCTAGGAAAAACTTGGTATTTAAGCGTGTCCATTGTGACCCACCTCTCTTCCTGGGAATCTCCAGATGCATAATTTCAGTTAGTATATATTATTCCATCATAAGACTATAAATGAGAAAATGTCATGATGATTATGAATTGAATTATGATATAACATGCAAAGATTTAATGGTGACTTAAATGTAAGAGGAAATGATCCTTTGGACCCATCAGACTATAGGTGGTGAAAAGGTGATCCTAACCCCTAGTCCGTTCTCTCAAAAGGGTAAAGATTAATTTTTACTTATCAAAAGGGATAAGTATATGCTAGTGACGACTAGTAAGGTATGAGCTTATAACCTAGATTACTCCCAAAGGGTGGAGTATAGGGTGGCCCAGGAAAATGATGATGGAAGTAACTTTAAGTCACCTAAGGAACTAAGTGATGCATGATGTAATATGATGTTCTTCTATGCATAGTATTTATGATATGATGATGAGAAATATGATGTTCTTCTATGCATAGTATTTATGATTTGATGATGAGAAATATGATGTTCTTTTATGCATAGTATTTATGATATGATGATGAAGAATATGATGTGTTGATAAAAGGAAAAGTTCATTATAAACATGACATGCTAAGTTTATGATGCATTATAAGACGCATGATTAAACCGACGACCTCGGTAAAGTATATTTTCGAACTTAATAAATCAATCTTAGCATGCTCACTATTTCATAATGAAACCCGAGGTTCCTGGGGACGATGATGATGACACAATGCATCATGAGGTGAGTACCCTCCTGAGATTCTTTTATAAGTTTCTCACTCCCTCTATTTTTCTTTCCATCTCGTCTTTAAAAGAAGGAAGTGTTCGTGATTCACATTGAGGCTTTCACCTGGTAGCTGAACTTGATCCTGCTAGTTTCACTCGTATATTTCAGATATCTATCCCCCTGAGTGTTATTATAGGTGCCATTAATGGATGTCCTTCCATCCATATATTATTTATGTTTTGTTAGATTGCATACACCTAGTTTTATTTTGTTGGTAGGCAAAATATCTATGTGATATGTAATTATGGATGTCATATAATGGAGCCAATATGATGTGTTTCTTCATGATATGTCTATTCATTTCTGCTTTATCTCGATTATCGTTCACGTTATGCGCTCACGTTTTCAATTATGTTTTAAAAAAAAAATGGCTCGTAATTTCACTAAATATTTTCAAAGCATGATTAAGGAACTGAAGCAAAAGTAAAGTCTAGTAATTAATCAGATCCTGCCTGGTGTATTGGGTTAATTATTAGGTGTTACAGGTAATATGGGATCGAATAGAATACTAGGGAGCTTACTACTCCTAACTTTATATAGTAGCCATTGCCCATTACTTACCCTAGGCTTGACAGTGATTTTGAGCTTAAGGAGTATATGGTTCATGTCTCCCCAAGTTCTATGGGTTGTTGGAGAGACCCCCAGCACTTAAAGAAGCTTCATATGGTGTGTCTGTATAAGACCCAGGGTGGAGGTGGATGATGTTAAGCTCAGAGAATTCTCCTTCTCCCTGGAGGGTCCTGAGGAAATTGGTTTTTTAATCTACCAAATGGGTTGTGAATTATAATGGGATGAAAAGACTTTTCTTGGAAAGGTATTTTCCGCCTAGATGGCTTCAATCAAAAGATCTCTAGAATCGCCAATCAGATGAGACTCTCCATTAGTACTTGGAGCGTTTCAAGCTCCTCTGTGCTAACTGCCCTAACCATCAAATTCCAGAGCAACTCCTCCTCTCTTTTATGAAGGTCTTTTACCTCCTGAGAGGTGTATGGTTGCTGCAAGTAGAGGGGCGCTCTTGGATAAGACACTAGAAGAAGCCTGTGCTTTGATTGAGAATATGGCTACTAATTTTTAGCAATTTGGTTCTAAGGCGCTACAACTACTAGAGGCCTTCATGGAGTGAGCAGCCAGAGAATCTATTGTTGACCCAGACTTTAGTAACTTTCTAGCCTTATGCAACAATTAATGGTGTGCCAGACATCAACTCCGTGGTTCCTAGAGTCTGTGGCATATGTACTTCAAATGATCATTACACTGATATGTGCCCAGCATTACAGATGACTCAACCATTGGAGTACAGCAACATACCCTTTCTGAGTCCACCCCAGAATCACAGCCAGTTCCCATTCGGAACACTTATAATTCTAGCTAGAAGAATCACCCCAATTTGAAGTGGGGTAATAATTCTCAACAAGGGTCAACCTTCACAACAAAAGTATCTGGCATCTCATCAAAGGTAACCGCTCTCCTTGTACCTCCATCTTCAGAACCTACTATGACTGAGATGATAAAGATAATGATGGAGCAAATGTAGGAAATTAGAAGAGAAAATGCCAATGAGAGAGGAGGTGACTCAAATGAAGCAAAATCAGAGTCGGCAAACCCCACCTTCCCAGTTACCTTCCCAAACCATGCCAAATCCAAGGGGAAATGTTTGTGCTATTACTCTGAGGTATATGACAAAATTCAGAATTTACTTGGGCCTATACAAGAAAAGAAGCAAGTTGAAGATGAGCCTGAAGAATATTGGTGAGCGCTGAAATAATCAAACAGCATTGTAGCTCTCAAACCATCAGTGAAAGACTGTGTTAAACCCCCTCTGTGAGCATCAGATGTAACCGGTGGAGCTGCAAGAGAACTAAACCAAAGACCATGACTTCACTCTCCACTGCCTTTCCCTCAGAGAATCTATCCTAAGAAAGTAGCTACATCAGAATTTAATCTAGAAACTTAGGAAACTTTCAAGAAAATGAAAGTAAACATACCTCTATTAGATGCAATAAAGCAAATTCCCAGATATGCTAAATTCTTGAAAGATTTGTGCACTAATAGGAGGAAGATTAAAGGTAATAGAGAGGACAAGGTGACTATGGAGGTAAATGCTTCCTCTATTATCAATTCGGGTAATCTACCACCCAAGTGCAAGGATCCAGGCACATTCACTGTTCCTTGCACTATTGGGAACTTGCACATCACAAAAAGCTCTGGCTGACCTGAGCTGACATTAATGTTATGTCTAAGTCTTTTTACCACCCTTGAATTTTAGAGAGCTCACGCCAATTAAAGTTGTTAATTCAGCGGCCAATTCCAGAGGCATCACATGACCAGAGGGAGTATTAGAAGATATTCTTGTCCAGGTAAATGATTTAATATTCCCTGCGATTTTTATATGTTTGAAATGGAGAATGACACCAATGCCAACCAGCATACATTGATCTTAGGTAGACCTTTTTGAAAACCTAAAACCATGATTGATGTTCATACTAGCATACTATCCATGGAGTATAGGGACATGAAAGTCTAATTTAACTTTTCTGATGCTATGAGACATCCCTATGAGGAACACCCATGTTTGACATTGATGTCATTGACTCTTTAGTTGATGATGCTTATGGAAATATGCTCTGGATAAAGATCAGACCCTCCTTGCTCTACTTTTTCTTCTCCATGGGATATGATAAGCCTTTGTTTAGAAAGTCCCAAGTTTTCATATACCAGGTACATCATCTCAGCAGTAGTCATTAGTTCACCAGGTGCTCCATGACCAGCCCATGTTGGGTAGAAGCCTATGAAAGGCATGGATCTTGTTGCATGAGCCCAGAAAAACAGATGGCTGAAAAACCAAAGTCTAGATGGAAGGACCTTTCTTGGTTACCCATACACACCCTGATGGTGCCATTGAGTTGAAACTTCTAGGATGACTCAGTGTGCATTGAAGGGCACGACTGATGCACCTCCATGAACCCCATAGATCTAAGGGTTCAATTGGCCTATCTTTGAGTTGAAGCTGCACACCTCCATGAGGGTCCCAACCATCCAACTTAGGGACGTAAAGCAAAGTGCTGGGTGGGAGACAACTCATCGTGAGGTTTTTCTTTACCTTTCTCTTTATTTTTTCTGCAATTTATTTATTTTTATTTTAGTTTTAATTCTTGCATCAAATTTATTTTTGTTTGTATTTTATACAATCCCTTGGCACCTTAGAGGTCACATGCATAAACTCACACCACATGCACTTTATTAACTTGCTTAGCATTGACTTTATTTTGTATGCATACTTGGTGGATTCACTGTGATAATTGGATTGAGTAAATGCACTTTTACCTGTGAGATTTTGAGCCTCTTTGATTGGACTATCATGTGTCATGTTTATTTGTTTATGTGTGTTTTCCTCTTTGGATTTGCATTCTAGAATTTGCTTAGGGTCTTATTTGAAAATATGTTTTTCATGTGTATATTTGAATATGATTGAGGCATTTTTCTTATTTTTAGCCACCTGCCCATATAGCCAACCTTTGTATGTTGCCATTGTTTAACCCCCTTGAGTTTTATTGCCTATTCTTTTGTTTTAGCATATCCTTAGTCAAAAGTGAAAAACCATGAAAATTCCCAACCTTCTAGGTTTAGGAGAGCATTTGTGCAAATTCTTATTTGTGCTTGAGCATAAGTGTGGGAGAGCATGAGAACATGCCTCAATTTAAGTGTGGGGGAGGAACAATGTGTGCTCAAAATTCAACAAGTGGCATACCAGAAAAAAGAAAGAAAAGCAAGGTTGATTGAAAAAAAAAATTCTGAAAAAGTTTAGTTGAAGATGTGCCACATTGTAAAAAAAAAAGCCTATAATTGTGTTTATTTGGAAAGTGTACCCTTTGACACTTATGCTCTTGGTGTATACATTTGCTTTCCTTTGACTTGAGGTTTAGCCTATTGGCCTATATTTATCCATCTTCACCTAAGCCCTTTTACAACCAAAGGTAAGTCCTCTTGATTAGTATTCATATATGTGTGATAAAATAGAGAATGAGACCCGTAGCAAGCTTATGGTAATGCATTTTAATTGAGGTGATTGTGTGCATCATAACCCAAAACAATTGAGTGAATGAGTGGCAAACACTGACCTTTGGAGGATTTTTGTACTTGATCTATGCATCATATGCGAATTCTACTCTGTGTGCTATGTTTTTTGTTCATGCTTGGCTTGTTACAATTCTCTTGATTGTTGGTGTGAAAGCTTACTATATGCCTCTAGGTTCATTGGATTGGTGTATTGTCAATTATTTTCATACATCATGCATTTTTAGTTTTAGCAGTTTAGTGTAGTCCTTGTATATTGTTTCTCATCCATGCCTTGGTTTGACCTTAGTTTCACATGAGGATGTGCGAAAGCTTAAGTGTGGGGGACTTTGATAAAGGGTATTTATGTCACTTATCTTGCTACCAAACCTTAGCTTTTTGCATGAGTTTTATGAGTTATTGATGCAATTAATAAGGATTTTGATTTACTCCTCATTATGTAATTTAAATAGAATTATTAACTTTTCCATTGATTTTTGAATAAATTGTAATTATACCCTGCTGGTTTGACTCTCTTGAGTATGGTTCTGTGCATAGGAGCTTTAGATCAAGTGCAAAATGTTAAGAACAAGATTGCTGATATTAATGCTTGTCCAACTTGACCTCTAGTTAGTATTTTCTACATATATGGAGTTGCAGATGTCCAATAATGATTTTGGTGGCATTAGAAAGCTTATTCAAAGGGCTACAATCTTTGTTCTAGTACGAGGAATATTTGATGTTTAATAGGCCAAAACGACTAATTACATGAAGACATCAGTTCTCAGCGCCCAGTGTCAAAGCATGGGCACTTAAGAGAACCCTAAAATGGTTTTTATCAGCATAGCTCACGGTGAGCACAATAGCGCTTGTGCGATGATGCAAAACAGTCGTTAAATCAAATTTTGGGCCCATTTTGACCCAATTTTAGAGCGTATTAAAGAATTGTTAAACTTTTACCCTAGCTTTTAACTCACTTGTAGGTTGCCACTTTAGCTTGCTATTATCTCTCATCTCTCTCTTCTTCTCTTTCTCTCTAAAGGTTCCATTGGTGAAGGTGCTTTGTCTTAGGAATTATAGCAACGATTATTGCTATTATATTCAGGTTCTATCCTATCTTCATTGTTGTAATCTTCAGAGATTATAAGTAGATTTCTTTACTAATGTAAAGATTTTCTGATGGATTAGAATAATATTTGAGACCCTTTGTTTATATTAAATGCATTGGTTTTCTTAATATTATGCAGTTTATATTCCTTTAATTATTGTGATGATTGCTATAATCTTTATTAGGATAACTAAATTGACAATTATCGTTTAGGAAACCTTTGGACATAACTTGATAGATCTATTGGTTTATGTTTGAGGGAGAACATTAGAATTAACTTTCTAATTAGTGGTTAAGCTATAGCAATTGGCTTATTAAATTGATGTGATTTCTAAATAAATTAGCTTGTTATTTATTAGTTATTTGCATTGATCAAATTTTAGAGGTTGATTGATCACTAGTAGAATTGCCAGTGATTTATTACCAATAGCCACCAATGGGCTTAATATTTGGTCAATGATAATTAATTTTCAATCCTAGAAAACTCCCATTAGTACTTCTCCACTATTCCTATTATCTCGTTGCTATTAATTCTTAATTTTAATTTCTTCAAATCTCATTCTTAAAACCCCAATTTTTCTAACCATGTGTTGAAGCCTCCTTGAGAGACAACTTAGGTTGTGCCCTTTACTACATTTTTTGTGCAAGTTAACACTTTATAAATTTTAATTTATTTGTGGGTGTAGCCTACATCACTCTTACTAAGCCTCAACCCAATGCTTAGGCTTATATCCAAGCTTTTGAGGTAATTATGGAGTATTTAAATTAAGCCTTCCTTAGCCATTTTCTTCTCTTTGTTCCAGGTTAAAGATATTGACAAAGGGAGATGGATTTCTGTAACACCCTAATAATTAACCCAATATACCTAGGCAGTATTTGATTAATTACTAGACTTTACTCTTTGCTCAGTTCCTTAATCATGCTTTGAAAATACTTAGTGAAATTACGAGCCATTTTTTAAAAACATAATTGAAAACGTGAGCCGCGCATACGTGAACGATAATCAAGATAAAACAGAAAACGAATAGACATATCATGAAGAAACACATCATATTGGCTCCATCATATGACATCTATAATTACATATCACATAGATATTTTGCCTACCAACAAAATAAGACTAGGTGTAGGCAATCTAACAAAACATAAATAATATATGGATGGAAGGACATCCATTAATGGCACCTAGTAATAACATTCCAGGGATAGGGATAGATATCTGAAATATATGAGTGAAACTAGAGGATCAAGTTCAGCTACCAGGTGAAAGCCTCAATGTGAATCACGAACACTTCCTTCTATTTCTGAAGATGAGATGGAAAGAAAAATAGAGGGAGTGAGAAACTTATAAAAGAATCTCAGGAGGTACTCACCTCATGATGCATTGTGTCATCATCATCGTCCCCAGGAACCTCGGGTTTCATTATGAAATAGTGAGCATGCTAAGATTGATTTATTAAGTTCGAAAATACTTTACCGAGGTTCGTCGGTTTAATCATGCGTCTTATAATGCATCATAAACTTAGCATGTCATGTTTATAATGAACTTTTCCTTTTATCAACACATCATATTCTTCATCATCAAATCATAAATACTATGCATAGAAGAACATCATATTTCTCATCATCATATCATAAATACTATGCATAGAAGAACATCATATTTACATCATGCATTACTTAGTTCCTTAGGTGACTTAAAGTTACTTCCATCATCATTTTCCTGCACCCTATACTCCACCCTTTTGGGAGTAATCTAGGTTATGAGCTCATACCTTACTAGTCGTCACTAGCATATACTTATCCCTTTTGATAAGTTAAAATCCCGACTCTACCCTTTTAAGAGAACGGGCTAGGGGGCAAGAATCACCTTTTCACCACCTATAGTCTGATGGGTCTAAAGGATCATTTTTCAGGATCACCTTTTCACCACCTATAGTCTGATGAGTCCAAATGATCATTTCCTCATAAGTTTAAGTCACCATTAAGTCTTAGCATGTTATATCATAATCATCAAGATGCATGAACATTCTCATTGTTTGCAATAGCAACTATAACATGCAAGCCATGAAATCATTCAATAATGTCAAATTCTTCAGGAGACATTACATCATCATATAAGACATTCCAAAGCATTAAAGATGTCATCTAAAATTCTAAGGAAGCTCCCCAAATAATTTAACTCTAAAATTGGGTAACCTTAATTATCAAACTAATTACTTATGCATCTAAGGGATTCATTACCATTATTACAATGAATTATAAGGCTTAGGAACATTATTAAACTCTATGGGCAGCATAGGCAGGAAGTTATTCTTAAGGTTTTACGATGTGTTAGAAGTTGTGTTTTTAACCATTTCTTGTTACCAGTTTCCCTATGATGCTAACATTAATTACTAAACCAATTATGAATCATTCTCCCTTATCTAAACATAATAAAATCTGGTTCTTATAGTTGCTTGATAATCTGGACAGAATGCATAAATTTCATTCTTAGAGTTCTAAAAAAAAATCTTGCCTTTAACTTTTTATCAGTTACTAGTTTCATTTTTAGTGTTCAGATCAATCCTACACTAATCTATACCAAGTTTTTCTGGTAACTAATCTTAGACAAAATTATAGCATACTAAAATAGATTTGGCATTGGATAAACTTAAAGGGTCAAAGACTAGGTAAATTCTAGATACCTTTTCTAGGAAGCTAGTTTTGTCACTAACATGCATAGAATCATTCTCTTAATAATAAACATAATTATCACAACTCCAAACAAATTAAATCATCATCATTTATTGATACTAATCTATGTAAGCGAATCATGAACCTCATATAATTGTATAAAATCACATTTTAAGTGAACATAAAATATTAGTTTCCTGTAGAATCCTTGCAAAGCTTTAAAACTCTTTTAGAAACTAATTCTTTTTGCTAAACTTGAAAGAATCTTCATAATTAAAATTCTCACTTAAGATAAAAGGAGCAAGTCTTGAGCTTAAGAGATTTATGTGATATCTTAGAATCATAAACATGCTATGCAACCTCATTTTAATCTTGTCATTATAAGGTGATAACTTGGAATTATAAACATGATATGCAAATCCATTTCTTTATCTTTAAGATTTAAGGTGATGACTTGAAAATTAAACATGATGCAAGAACTTGAAATATAAACATGATGCAAGAAACTTGGAGGCGTAGTCCACATGGACTAGTAGGGAGAGAGATCTTAAGAAACCGAGCGCCGGAATTTGACAGTGAAGGATGGAAGAGAATTATTATTACATCTTTTAAGCTCCAATCTCAAGACTTCTTAAAGAATCAATTCTTTAACTCCAATAATCTTATTTCTTTGCTTGTGATACTTGGGCAAGTCTTTGAGCTCTAGGATCTTTAGGTGATGACATAAAAATAAACATGTCATGCGTTGATTCTTTTAGCCATTATAAAATAAAGTGAGAACATAAAATAAATATGAGATGCAACTTCTTTATTATCTTTAGAGATTAAGTGACAACATGAAATATAAACATGAAATGCAAACTTGGAAATTTAAACATGAGTATGCAAGTCCATTTATTCATTCTTGAAATTTTAGTGATGACATAGAAAGTAAACATGATTATGCAAGGCATAAACTTAAACATGGATGCAAGTTCATTTGATTTCTTTACTAGAGCTCCTTCAAGACTTTATAGAAATACAAATTCAATATATATATCTTAGCAAGACAAAGTGAGAAATACATCTTTCAAGTTCTAAACTCAAGATCATAAAATCATCATAAAAACATCATTCTTTAAAGTTTTGCATCAAGTGGAACTTTCAAGCTTTAGAGGCCTAACTTGTGATGGATTCACAACCCACCTTCAAGGTCCTCATCATCAAGCCATCATCTTAGTCCCACCTAGGCCATATGGCCGAATTGGTTAAAGAAAGGAAGAAGAAAACCAAATGGAAAAACTAGAGAAAATCCATGAAATCATCATTTTGAACCAAGAACAACACTTAGCAAAACATAGAAATAAACTTAAAAACAACTCCCTACCTAATCTGATTTGAAGGAAAGGAAGAGAACTTGGTTTCTTGGAGTGAAATGAAAAAAATATTCTTGAAAACTTGAAGAAAGAATTCAGCCAAGAGGAGGAGGAGGAATGAGAGCTTTTGGTGCTTTGGAAAAACTAGAAATGTGTAAATTTTGAGCAAGCATCTAAGACTCCTTAAGCATGCCTATTTATAGAGGATTTAAGCTCATGTATGGACAAGAAGAGGAGGCATAATTTTCAAATTTTTCATGGGGAACAAAGGGAGGAAAATCATTTCTTGTTTAAGGCATGTTTTATGCCATGTTTTAGGAATTTTTTGGCATTTTGTTTTAGTGCATTATCTTGCAATAATTCTAATGATTATGGCTGAATTATTTCGTGCATTACAGCCTCATGGAAGAGGGTTTTGTGTGTTCCATGTATTATTTAGGTGTAGGCAAGGTATTCATGCAATTTAGAGAATTTACGGTTAAGGGCTTAGGTGAATTAGTAAGCAATTTGAGTGTTTTAAGCAATTTTAGGTTCTAATCAATTTAAATAAATAATTTTGACTCTAGATTAATAATTAGAATTTAATAAGCTTTAATTTGAGCCTAATATTGCTTAGGTTTCGTTAGACGAATCAAAAATCTCAAAATTTGTAAACTACCGCAAAAGAGGCAAAACGTCATTTTACTTAAAAATTGCCTGAGACCACCCAGCTTAACCAATGGTTAATCATGGCTTAAAAACACCTTTTAACACATTTTAGTGAGGTTTGGGCTAAGTCCAAATCGGGTTAAAAACGGGGGGGCGTTTTGGTCATTTCGCACGTCGAGCTCAAAATTAGGATTCTTCTCCTCTATTAACACACATAACACAAACAATCCCTTATTAACATCAAAACATCCCCTTGAGGACGGGTGGGCCCACGATTTTCATTTTCCTAGTAAAATAACCTCGGGGCATTTTGGTCATTTTACACGTACAGAAAATTGGGGTTTGCAATACTTGCACGAATTGCTCCTAACTTCTCTTCTAACGTTATATTCCTTTATTAAGGATTGTTTGGTCTCAAATTTTATATAATATTTACCTACGGTAATTCGGTAATTCCTAATGACAGTAAAAATTAAGTAAAAATTGGCGTTACAACTTCCAT
>JAMLFY010000002.1:29287833-29430593 GCA_030441495.1 Dalbergia oliveri | reverse complement strand
TATCATATTTACCAACGATTGAATTTTTATGAAAAGTGGAATGTGCTATGTATCGTCTTTACATTTTATTTTATGATTTTACTAATGATATTAGGTGCATCATAGTATTTCCTCCTTATTGATCAAATCTTGCAAAGTAAGGCTGGCGGTTTTCACAAGCTTTTTCTCAAATGTATACATAAATAATTTAGGTAAATTAATTTAAAAGTTTTGAGTTTTCCACAAAGCCAATAGGTAGCAAACCAATAGAATCCAAATGCAAACTTAAGCGTATGTTGGAGCTACTCAGTGTTACATTTTGGTATCACAATAGTTTATCCTAATGGAGCGGGATGGACTTGACTATACTTCTAAGCATAATTCCTTATAATAGTTAAGCCATGCTTGGGTCATATTGGAGTGATAAAGCCATATAGTTAATGGTGCATGACCATGCATGACTCCTGAATTAATTTGTGCCGCACTCATGCATATAAATAACCTGATCAACTCAAATGTGTTTGCTTAGTATGTAGGATCAATGGTAGGTCATCCTGGAACTAGGATCCACGAGCGAAAGTGTGACATCCAATAAGGGACATGGTGCAAGTTGTTAGAGAACATGTGGCAATCACGGTCAGGGTGTATCGCAGATGGGCCATGGGAATGGACTAAACCTCGTGGAAGGTCAACGGAATTCACCAAGTTCAAGATTTCTACAAAACCAATCCCTACGTTTTAATGGTACTCTCAATGCAAATGCGTCAACACTTGGATTAAGGAGATAAAGAAGACTTTCACCATTCTAGCATGTATGGAGTAACAAAAAGTGACCTTTGCCTCCTATATGCTAAGGTGATCCTGAATTTTGGTAGAATGGCACCAAGGCCCTACTTGTGAGAACTTGAACCCCTATCAATTGGAGGACCTTCAAAGACACATTCTATGAAAAGTATTTCCTAGTTTCAGTTAGGTAAGCAAAGGAGCTAGAATTTTTGCAACTAAAACAAAGGACAAAAGAATCATAGAATACACTGCCAAATTTGATGAACTCTGCAAGTATGCTTCCATTTATGAAGGAAACCCTAGTCAAAAACTGGAATGCAAGAAGTACCAAGGGGGTTTGAGGTTATAAGTGCATACCTGCCATTGCTCCATTGGAAATCCGAAACTATGGAACCTTAGTTAACAAGTGTCGTGTGATCGAGGAAAGCCAAAGAAGTCAAGTTGCAAAAAAGGCTATAGCATTTAGGAAAAGGCAAGCATTACAAGCACCTCAAGCTCAATAATCACCATAGAAGAGAACCTTCCAAGGGGGAGTGCAAAAAAGGAAGGCTATAAAGGAAGACTCCAACTCGGTCAAGGCCTCTCTTAGCTCCCAAGGAAATGCCACCATGGACAGGTGTGGCAAGCACAAAGTGACATGTTTGGCAAGGCAAGGCATCTGTTTCAAGTGCCAAAAGCTAATGCACTGCGCTAGAGATTGTAAGTACAGAGCCAAGGGCCTTGCCCCAAGCACCAAGGATGAGTCTTTGCCCTCAACGCCAAGTAGCCAGTGAGTAAAGATCTAATCCAAGGTAAGTGTGAAGTAAATGGTGTGACTTTCATGTGTTATAGGATCCTAGCCACACATTCGTTTAAATCTAATGCATGTGCAAATAGATTAGGACTCTCTATTTCAAAATTGCCTTATAATGTTACCGTGTCTACTCCCACAAACAAGTCTATTAAAACCAATTGAGTTTGTAAGAATTGTTCCCTACAAATCTCAAACAAGTCCTTTAAGTTAAATCTAATATGCCTTTTGTTAGGAGATCTCGATGTCATCTTAGTTATGGATTGGCTCAAGGATAACCACGTTTTGTTGGATTACAACCCAGACTATTCATCTTTTCTCTAGTGTTGCCTAAACCTACCAAACAATAAACTTTTACCTACATTCCCTTATAGTCGAAGGTGGTGATCAAAGTGAAGATCTAGGATACATTCTCCTAATGGCAAGTGAAGTAAACCGTGAGGCAACTCTGAGTGAAATTTCAATGGTTAGAGATTACCCTGATGCTTCCTGGGACATACAGGAGTTTCCAGGAAAAGGGAAAACGAGATTCTGAATAGATTTGGTTGGGAAAAGACCAATATATAGCCCATACAGATTCCAAATGATGGAGTTGAAGAGACAATTGGAGGATCTATTAGAAAACTTTTTAGGCCAACTTCGCCATAGGGAGCTTTGGTACTCTTTGTAATAAAAAGGATGGTAGTATGTGGTTGTGCAGTAGACATCAGTTAAATAAGGTTACTATCAACAAATATCCACTCCTAGGATAGATGACTTCCAATTGGGTTGGATTCATTTATTTTAAATTGACTTATGGTAATACCACTAGATTAGGGTAAGGGAAGAAGATATATCCAAAACTACTTTTAGGACTAGGTATGGGCATTGTGGTTCACCATAATATCCTTTGAGTTGACAAATGCTCTAGTTGTTTTCATAGATATATAACGAGTATTGGACCTTACTTGGATATATAAATAATTTTATAGCTAATATATAACGTACTTATTTATTTAAAGTAAAAAATTATGTCACATTATTCTAACAATAAAATTCCACCAAATTTTCTAATTTTTTAATTTTTTTTAGGGTTAAATGCATTTTATCAAATTTTAGGCCATGTGCAATTTACCTAACTTTTAAAATGTCATGGGCACGCTGAACTTTTCAATGTGCAAAACACCCCTTAGTATAATTTTGGCAATTAATAGGTAAGATTATGTGCATTTAACCCAGAAAAATTTGGTCAGACAACACTAATTTTTGGGAGGTTTTTTGCACAGTTTTGAAAAGTTAAAGTGGCGATGCATTTTTGAAGCAGGGTTTTTTTTTGCATATTTTGAAAAGTTCAAGGTGTCGTGATGCACAGTTTTGAAAGTAAGGATACAATTGGAAATTTAGAGTAAAATGCATTTAACTTTTTTATATGACTATAAAATTAACGTGTTGATTTATAAATGAAACATAATGAGACTTTTTCTTTATTCTTGAAGTAAATAAATTTTTTTTTCTTGTCATTAGATGTTTTATTATCACTTTTTATTTACTTTCCAATATTAAATTCAACTAAAAATGTTAATAGAAGCAATTTAGGTAAAACCAATGAGTAGGAGTGGAAGTAGGTCAAATCGTTCGTAAATGGCTTTGTACTAGTCTATATTTGGTATCATTAAACTTGATTTATTTATTAAATAAGTTAGGCTAAGGCTTTTCAAAAGCCTTTAATAATGTTAGGATAGATGCTATAAAAATAGCCTATTAGACGCATAGGTTGTCATACTTATGTTTATTATTATCATTATTATTTAAATATCTAATAATAATATAGAAATATTTAATCTATTTTAAAAAAATATTTTTAACTATTGGGTTTAAGTTATTTTAAATATATATATATATATATATATATATATATATATATGTTAGTATAGTATTTTAGTTTATTTAAGAATAGATGTTATTTTTTTTTAAAATATTTTATAATAAAATATGGTTCTAATAACGTTCAAGATTAGTAAGGAAGAACTAGAAGGCCATGTTAAGGTCATAAAAAGGCTTATATCAAATAGGCTTAACTCATATATGCTTCATTTTGAAAATAAATTAGGTCTTGGTTAAAGCCGCTTCGGTTGAAGCTGGATCACGACTCACAATGAGTTGAAATCACACCGTGAATCTTCTGCATTATGTAGACAGTAACAACTACTATCCTTATTACACAAGAAGAGATTTTTATGGTCTCAGTACTTAACCATTTCTAAATTCAGATTCCAGCAATAACCGTTAAAATAATCACACTGGGACAGTCCTAGCAGAAGTCGTTGGCTGCTCAGAGGTCTCACCCACTTCCTCTTCGTTCTCACCACTCAACTCCTCCAACGACTTCCCTTTCGATTCCGGCACCAGCAACGTGAAAAAGATGCCAAGACAGTTGCAGACGGCAAGCACAATGAGAGTGTTCTTCATCCCAATGCCAGCGGGTACCCTGCATCTCTCTCCGAGGGATCTTTGCTCTGCGAGGCATACAAGAACCCGAACGCCCCACGATAGCGCCGGCCCTCCCAGCGGCGGCCGAGATCCCGTGGCAGGTGGACCTCAGCCTCGCCGGGAAGATCTCAGCCGGCACGATAAAAGTGGTGGCGTTGGGGCCAAAATTGGCAAAGAAGAACGTGAGCGAGTACATGACCAGGAACCCAATCCTGTGGTCTCTCTGTTTCCAGTGATTATAAGGAATAGCAAGAGCAAACATGAAAACTGTCATGAAAAAGAAGCCCATGAGTTGGATGAAGAAACGGCCCAAGTGGTCTATGAAGGCCACCGTGAACCAGTACCCTGGCACGGTGCCACACAGTGCTATCAGAGTCTGAGCTCTGGCAACCCTGTAAACCTCATGAATCGCGTTCATTTCCGCTGCAGGAGGAAGCCAACCAATGCTGGTGTAAATATCCTTCTGGAAGAGGTTTGAACTGTAATATGCTATGTCTAGTAGGAACCAGGTGGTGCAGGTTCCAAGCAAGTGAAGACCATGTCTCTTGGCGAATTCTTTTGTAAACAAACCAAAGCTGTTGTCTTGTCTGTCTACAAACCTTTCTACCTTTTCCTGCTCAGCTTCGATTTCAACTTGTAACACCCTTGACATGTCTTGTGCTGCTTGTTTCGCGTTCCTTGCTACAAGTGCAGTGTACCTTGCTGTCTCCGGCATCCTCATTCGCCAGTAGTAGGTGAGAGCAGCAGGCACGGCACCGAACATCAAAATGATCCGCCAAACATAGTCGGCTTGAGGGACAAGTGATGCCGCCGCATCGACGTTGTACGGCGGAGCCTTGTAGGCGTGATCGAATGCGGTGGAGACTATGAGCGAAACGATCCCACCGACCAAGATTCCGAAGCCTTGCATGGCGAACACCGCTCCTATGAATGCGCCACGTGTCTTCTTGTTTGCGTATTCTGACATGATGGTGGCTGAGAGAGGGTAGTCGCCACCTACGCCAAATCCAAGCCAGAACCTGACAAAACAACATTATGTGTCAAATAATTAATGGATGTGAGGAGCTGTTAAGCAACCATTTTATTTGATTTCATTCTCTCAATTTTTAATTGCAAATTTTGTTTCAACAAATCATTTAGTTTTCATATTTTTAATTTAGGATTTTGTAAACAAAATATTAAAAATAAAAATTATAAATTAAATTTTTAATTTTCATTATTTCCTTTAATAAATTTGATAAAATCAAAAATTAACAGAAAAAAAGCTGGAAACTATTTTGTGAATCCAATCACACTCTTGCCATTTCACTACTTAATAGTTATTAATAGAATTGTGAAAATAAAAAATAAATTGAAAGCCAAATATGAAAAATGAAACGGAGTAAAATTTAAAACCAAACCAATACTAATTAAGAATTTCTCACCTGAAGAAACAAAGTGTGGAAATCACACCCTTTGCGGTGTGGCCAAAAGAGAGGCCAGAGGCAAGAGAGCAGATTACCATTAGGGCAAGTGTTATGCCATAAACTTTTTTACGACCAAGTTTGTCTCCGAGCCAACCGAAGAACAGTTGGCCAGCTAGGCGCCACAGAGGGCAACACCGTTGACTGCAAGGGACACGTTGGGAGGGAGGGTTCCGGGCTTTGCTGAACCTTCGTGTGTGTAGTATATTCGTCCAAGCAACTTGGTAACGTTAGCTATGCTGAAGAGATCGTAGGCGTCGGTGAAGAACCCCATACCGGCGATGACGATGGCGGTGAAGTGGTACCATTGTGTCTTGGCCACATCGAGGGCATTAAGCACTCCCAGTTCATCACGAGCCATAGCTAGATGGTCCTTGCTGTTGTTCCAATGATGACTCAAAAGGACACTGGCAGAAGAGGAACATACAGCAAGTTATTTAGTCTTCTTGAGCGATACTTCAAGGCTTCAAAGTACCACCCAATTATTTGTGGAAGTCATAAGTGCAAAATTTCGTGTATTCAGTACTAAATGTAGCTAAATGTGAATAAAAATGTTGCCAAACTCATTTTTCTCCCTCCTCCTCTCAACATCAGATTCGGGGTCATCTATGCATTATCATCATTAACAACAACATCAGGGTCCCTCCTCCTCCCAAAACTCCCTTCCTCGGTTTCGATTTCAGACTCAAACGCCAGGGAAAATCCACTCCATTGGCTCCTCAACCTAAACCATCCTCCAATTTCTCCAACATTGCTTCCTCCCTCAACTTCGATTTTGGATCGCGATCCGTTAAGTTCCAATTCCATGAGCTTTTGATTTCGTTTCCGATGCCAATTCAGTCTTGGACTTTCCAGTAGCCGGCGGTTTCGACGATCTGTTCGGCGGCTCGGCCTCCAGATCGGACTCTCGTGGTGAGAAGGCTCGACGTTCAATTTGGATTCCATGTTCCACGGCGGCTCCTCCTCTGGCACCGTCGATTTCGGTTCTTGGAGTGCAAACTCGTAGCAGCTGGTGTACGACGATGGCATCTTCGACAGCGTTCCAGGGTTGAAGACCACGGGAAGACAAAATATGACGACGTTTTTGCGTCGGTGCTTCTTCGACGCCAGAAGGCGCTGGCAGTAGTGGTGGCATGTTCGATGATCTTCTTGGCGGTGGCAATGGAAGGAATGAGAGAATGGAGTTTTGATAGAAGGGAAGAAAGGGGTGTGGTTGTTGTTATGGTTTTGTTGTTGTTGATGATGATGGATAGACGAGGAGGAGGAAAATGAGTTTGACAATATTTTTATTCACATGTAGCTATATTTAGTAAATGTGGTTAAACAAACTAGCACATCCACCTGTCTCAATCATAGTTCACCACCTCAATGCTTCACTATTCCTTGTATGGAACACAAAGTACACTAGAATGCACCTCATTTGATTTTTCACATATCTCTTTGTAGACTTTGACAACTAATATTTTAGAATCAATCATCAAATTGAAAATACTAGTATCTGTCCAGTTTTCAAAGCATGTTGTTTTCAAAGAAACCCACCCGAAAATATGTGACAAATGTAGTTTCACTATCTAAAAATGAACATTCAATTGGAACATTCATTTTATTATTATTGAATATAATAATGACCTCCAATTTATTATATCTAATAATAATAAATAAATATCTTAATTAAATATTTATTTTTAAATATTAAAATAACAATGTTAAAAAATACATAGAGACATCGATTGTAACTTCGAAAGACGTATGTCTAATTGTCTTTTCCCTCTCTGTCTCTCTTTTTTAACCTTTCCGGTCAATATTTTCTACCTAACCTGTAGCATGACATGAATAATTAGTAACATTCGGATAGACTTTCCACTTTTACCGAACTTTATGAAGCTGATGCCAGTCTCTCGTGCGTGTGAGGAGAGGAGCAAAGGCTTAGTTGCGTCACAACTGTTCACTACATTATAAGTAGAACTTGTTCAACTCATTTGAAAACATTAGTTATAATCAGTTGTGACCCCAAGTTTTGTGTACTAAGAAACGTTACTATATGTATGTGTTAGTGCGAGAGAACAAGAGAGAGACTAACCTGTTTTACTTCATGAAATTGTACGCAGAGAACGAAGTTGTGGCAAACAATTGATTTGCCTGTGTTATAGATGAAGAGAAATGACTTAGAGCGGTGAGATATATATATAAACTACCGAACATGGTGTACTTCCATATAATTTCCGCGTTCCACCTGACGTAATGGTAATGTGAAACCTAGAATTTATTTTATGTACGGTGTCGTGATTTGTTGGGCAGACTTGGTCCTTGTTCATTCTATAATTGTTTATTCTATAGTCTATATAACTATATGTCTTGCACGTTTATACCTTTCTCATGTTTCATGCTTGCATTTAGCTGATATATAAGTTTGGGTATAGCCCAAAAAAAAAAAAAAAAAGCGAAGTTTAATTTGGACTATGTTTATCCAATTTACCCGAGCTTTAAAACTAAATTTACAGAAAATACCTCTATCTTTGGTAAATATCATGAAAATAGTATTTCTCCGTCATATCTCATACTTCTACTTCATGAAAAACAACACAAGTTGAAAAAATTTTAAGTGCTTTAAGAGTAAAAAAAAAGATTTACTATGTTCTATTCATTAATTGAAACATTGATTTTTTGAATCGTTATTATCTCTCATTTTTTCTATATTTTTAATACAATAATTATGTGTCCAATTACCAAATGAAATAGAACAAATAATTTCTTTTACTCTCAAAACACCTACATATTTCTTACTCAAGTCACTCATTTTTTCCAATAATTAATGCTCAAAATCTCTCAAAACATAAAGGAGCAAATTTAAGTGTGCCAGAAAGTCACTAAAGAGCCACTGTCATATCATAAGGATCTAGAAAACAAGTAGAAGAACACGAAGCAACAAAAGAACACACAACACACCTAAACTAGAATCACATCACTACTAAGTGAGCTTACACACATAAACAAACTTATAAGAGACAAGCAAGGATCCACTAATTACATGCTATTAAATTTGCAGAGACTACATACGCAGATCACGCTAATACTCTTGGATATTGTTGAGAGAGCAAGCCAATACTATGAGAATCTGCTAAGAAAAAAATCTGTCATCTTTGAAGCATGTTTATCAGAACTGGACCGGACTAGCCAATACTATAAATAAATACGAAATAAAATATCATTACCAATGTAGTAATACAAATTTTGACATGTAATAAAAAGTATAAAATATTTTTAATTATAATAGAAATAATAAAATTTGAATGAAATAAAATAATTCTTAATAACAACTTAAAAATTTGATTTTCACTGTAAAAAATGTAAAAAAAAAATGTACTATTTTCAAATAATATTTTGTCATTTTTTCAATAATTTTAATATTTTATATATTTTTGAAACACCTTAAATGATATAAAAATATATTATCAAATATTAGTATAAGGTTTATTCTAAATATTGTATATAATTATTCAACAGATAACTAATTTATTGTATTATAGTCCCTAAGTTTTAAGGAAAAAGTGAAAATAATAACTACAATAAAAATTAAGAGATCGACACTAAAGATATTAATATGATATGTTTTCAATATTAAATGAAATTAAATTATATAAATACAATATGAAAATTTTTGAAGTATGTATGTTGTATATATATTATAATTTATTTTTCGCTATTTTCATTATTCATTATTTAATATCTAATATATTTAATACTATGTAGATAATTATAACACAATAAAAATATAATATTAGGGCTAAACCCAAACCAAAATTAGAGGAATTAAAACCAAAATCATCTATGATGCTTAAATGTATTTGAAGTAAAAAAATTATTTCGATTTGAACGCTATTTAATATTAGAAAATCAATTTATTACAAAAAAATTGGTCTTTATGTGAAAAAATAAATTTAATATATTTTGCAAGAAAAATGAGTAAGAAAAGAAAATATTACACGAAAAATTGAAGAATTATATTAATAATATTAAATTTGAATTAAATATAAAATAATTACAAATCATTAATTTAATTATGAAATAGAGTAAAGGGTATTTTGAAACACTTAAACAATATTTTATTAAGTAGGGTGTGATAATATATAAAGGTGTGGTAATAGTCACTTTCGTATTTGTATAATAAATTATAGATATCTGATCATTTTTATATATTTTTAATGATTATAATTTTACGCTTTACTGTTTAAATTACGTCCTGTAAGTTGTAAAGTCGAGTCAGGGAGTATTTTACTCAAGTTATCTGAATTGAGAATTATTAAAACTGTGTGGTCAATGCAATTGAATTTTGTTTCGGATAACTCATGAAGGCAACAACCACCAAAACCTTTTCCTCACTTTCTTTTCCACATTTAAAATTTGCTTGCCCCCTTCATGGTCGCAAACCATGATAAAGGGGCACAGAAAGGAGATCATGCACGCGGGGGTGCATCTGGGGAAGACAGCCGCTCAAGATTTTTAATTTAGTTAATGATGGATTTGGTTCAAAAAATTATATTCATCAATCGTTTTGGTTTAAATCTGATTAATTAGTTTCTGATTTTGTAATTGTGAATCATAATATTCTCAAGACCTAAATGTGTAAGATATCATCAATATATTATTCATGTGTAATATTAACTAGAGTAATGTTAGGTATATAACAATCTTATATCAACACTTACAATGTTTTTTATCTTTTTGTGAGAGTGGATATTGATGTATAAAAAGACAAAAAAAAAACATTGAATGTTGGTGTAGGATTGTTGTACAATTTTATTGTACACAAAATATTATTCCATCAATTCTATTAACTAACATGGAAGCATACTATCTAACTTGTAACATGACATTTACAAATAATTGGTTCATGTTGATGTCCACAACAAATTTCATATTGTTGTATTTGGATATTTCAAGGAGCTAGCTAGGTTATCATAACATTAATTGATAACTGTTCATGTAAAAAAAATTGACAACCCTTGTAAACCCGTTAAAATAAACCCATTATATTTGCATGCCACGCTAGAAGCTAATATCGTGTCTACATGTTAGTTTACATTACACGTCAGCAATACACTGACGTCTTCTTAACGGATTTGAGTTAGGAACTAATGTGATTCATAATTATAAATCAACGGATAAATTAATCAAATTTTAAACTTTAGGGAATCAAAATTACTCATATATATACAATTTTAGAAATCAAATTGAATATTAACTCATTTTAATAGGAATTCGATTGTGCTGGACAAAACCATATATTACGGGGAAGTTCTTCACCCCTTAATAGTATAATAACTAAAATATTACCTATTAAGCAGCAATCCTATCCGCTCGGGCCACTTTTTTGTGTAATCTGCCTTGCATCAACACGCCTAATGCTCGGTGGTCAGAAGAAAACACAAGACACACACAAACTCCAATTTTTTCCTTTTTTTTTTTTAATTAACAGCAGGACTAAACGCCGGAAAAACTCCAAATATCTAACTTACACTTGAAAAAAAAATTTATTTTTAATATATTAATAGTATAATTTTTTATATTATTATCTAATTAATTTCTTCTATTTGTATGATCTATATAATATATATAAAAAGTTAACTATATTTATTAATATGATCATATACTATTAAATAATAGTATAAAACCGTTATATGCTCTCTTTATATCAAATTAAATGAAAATGAAGTCTACCTCGTTACCTTGATTCTCATGCTTATTTTATTTGTCTTCTGCACAGTTTCACTAATAATTAAATAAAGATGACGAGTTTTGTATGCCTTTTATATTGTTGAATTGTGACAACATAATCCCATCAATCGAGATTAACGTGTCCCAATTGAACAAGAAAGTATTATATTATTACAATGGGATATTGTCTACATTCTTCTTGTTTGAAAAGTTTTATTTGTTTTAGCCAATAATAATAATAAACCAACAAGCTCTTACCAAAAAAAAAAGACCAACAAACTATTGGATGAGTGATAAGCGGTTTGTCTCTCATAAGGATGAGGACACAGTTCGAATTATAAGAAACCTAGTTAGGAGGGAAATAACCTTAAATGCTCCATCATCCATAATTACGTGAAAAATGTCTCCCACAATTTCTTTATCAAAATAATAATAATAAATAATAATAATAACTATAGAATGAGACCTTCTTGCAAGTTATTGAATTTGTTTTAGATACTAAGCAAAGGTAGCCATATAGAGGAGCACAAAACAAATAGAACAATCCAAATACTACATACCTGAAAAATGAAAATGCATTACCTATATTAGAAGTACCTCCTAGCTAGTATAGAAATGTAACACCTAAAGTTACAATCATAGTTATCAAACACGACCCGATAATTGACATGATCAAGGATCGGGTCATCTGATTGAACCACATTTTATTAAATCAATATATAAAAATATAATTAATACAAAAATATAATATATTTATATATTTGTCAGCACCCAATTTTAATTAAGTAATAATCAATTTAATTTAATTTTTACTTCATTTCATCTTTTGATATCAGGTTCAACCTTTGTCCTTGCATATTTCGTGGTCCTTTATTTTCTGCTACATGGTAATAAAAAATAAATAAAAAATAATAATAAAAAGGGAAATAGTGACAAGGATGAGCATGTGCGTGATGGCCCAGCTATCTCACTATCCACTCTCTATAACATGGCCTCCACCACAGCCTTTCCACTCCTCGCATGCTGGCGGGAATGGGGCTCCGCCTTGAACCACGCAGTTCAGAGGCATGGGAACAAGCCCTCGTGAGCGCTCCTATTTTCGAAGATAGCATGGAGGTTTTTGTTAATTAATTTGTGCAAGCTCACTATAAAAGGAATCAGCAACAATGAAAAAAGAGGGAGGGATCAGGAGTTCATTACCGATTAACATTTTTGGCCTTCATCTTCCTCCAAATCTAATTTTTCATCACCATTTCCTTCGCCATCATCATTCACAGCCACCTTTAACCCCTCACTGCCATCGCTACCATCTCTCACTCTAACACCTCTTTCCAAATTCTAGCCCCCATCACAAAGCTAAACCACATCCCTGTTAGTCAATCCCAGCTAAAAATCCAACATCTCAAGCCAAACACAAATCAAATCAAAACCCAGAACCACAATCCAAAGTTCATTAACAACCAAGAAAGGAAAAGGAACAGAACCGGAAGGGGGAGCTGAGCCGCTCGATCACCACCGCGCTCTCGCTGCGCCCCGCGAGACCCTCCACACCCCCGTTCTTCACGCCTCAGCCACCCTCCACCGCGAAGCAAAACGCCGCCTAGCCTAGCTCACCCCTGCTCGGCCATCCACGCAGGGAGGCTCGGCCCACACCCAGCACGGGCCCGCGAGACCGCCTGAACCACCCCGCCCCGCTTCGCGTTCAGCCGTCGCGACAGGCCGCCGTTGAGCACCTCGAGCGCACCCACACCCCCGTCACGCGAAGACCGCCTCAAAGCGCCCTTCGCCCAACGCTCCGCGCCAGCCGCCGCCTGGTCCCGAAGATCCCAGCGCGTCGCGAGCCTCCACCAGAACCGATCGCACCTCCGTGTGCCCACCTCGATCTCCGCTGCCGCCGTCCGCTACCCCGCATGCACCCGCGATCCACGCGAAGCTTCGTCCTGCCTCGACCCAGCGCCGAACCCAGGCCACGAACCGCGGAGCCGCCACCGTCGTCATTGCACCAGGCCACGAAACGCGAAGCTCCATTGCTCCCCCCCGCGCCGCGCAAGCCCTGATCTCCTCCGCCCTGTCGCCCACTCCCCCATTCCCTCGTGTCTGTTGGCAGTAAGTGAAATGAGGGATTAGGAATTTAATTCTAATGTCTTGGGGCTATGTTGATCATGTGAATTGATTTAGGCTGAGTTTATTTTTTTTGTCTTAAAATCGTCTTGGGAAGTTTTGGCTTGGTGTGGTTTGTCAAAAAAGAGGGGCATAAAGACAAGCTGATTTGTTTTTTATATTTTGGGTTTGAAACCAACGTTTTTTTGTGTGCTGTTAGTTTTATAGGATAATTTTCTTCAATACATATATATATATATATTTGTCCCATCTATCATTTTATTTTGTTCATTTTAATTTATAATTAGAACTTATAAACAAAAAAATCTTTTCTTTTCAATTCAAATAAATGTATTTCCTTGCCAATCAAAAAGCAAATATAAAAATCTTTTCAAATTTTTCATTATTTTCATTTTTGTTTTTTCTGCGCAATGATCAATTATGATGATTGAATAGCGAATGTTATCTTTATCATTGTTGAATCATAAGAGTTTATTGAGTAGCCTAGTGTTACCTTGAGCTCCGTGCACAAGTGAATTTCCATTTTCAAATAGTTTGACAATCAAAATTGTTACATGATTAAAATCAACTAACACTTTTTTTTCTTTCTTCTTTCGCAATTAAAATCATTAACACATACTTTTTTTTTTAAAGAACTACGTGGCTTTGAGTTTCTCATTGTACCAGAGAATACGTAGGAGCAGACATTCCCTGTCAAGCCAAACTTTAAATTTTCATAATTTGGTCCCTAATTATTGTTATTTTATTTTATCTATTTGTAAATATTTGAATTTGATTTTTTTTATTTTTTTATTTATTTGTAAATATTATTTGTTTATCTTTTCGGGTAAATTTTATATGCTTTAAGTTATTCTATTTGCACAATTAACTTTTGGGTAACCGTTTTAGGACGGATGTATTGAGGTGCGTGGGGTTTCCTACCTTCTCTGGACATAAATAGACTCTGATATAGCTCTTTTTTAAGACAGTTTAAAATAATTTTTACAAAAAAGTTTTTCCAATGGTTTTCCTTAAATAAACCTTGGTGGCGACTCCATGAAAATATTTTTCAATAATATTTTCGCCCGTCGAATTTAATTGCGACAATATTAATCCATATCATAGCACAACAAGGTTGGCCAAGTGGTTGTTGTGTGCTTTCCTCAAAGTTGTTAGGCTTGACTCCTATGAAAGCATTTTTGAGAATTATTCAAGATTATTCAAGGGCTCATGGTATGCATGCGGTTCAAAGGTGGTACATGGTGGGCATGCATGGTTCAAACCAGGTCAGGTGGGAGCTGTTCATATATATCCCAACTGGACTTGGATTTGATCAAGTTTGATCGGGTTGATAGTTTGTCTAATCTAATTAATGAACAAGACTGAACTAATGACCGATTCACCTTTCCGATTAAACTGTAGGTCGGTCCGTTGGTTTAATTACTATGGTAGCAACATTCTTAGCTTACAAGGGTTACAAAAAAACACAATAAGGAGGCAAACACCATCGAAAGTAGCTAGACACCAATTGATACAACAGTGGAAGAATCCATATGATTCAAGGCATAATGATCATTATTTCACTATCAAAGTTATCGAATACTTGAATGATTATAAATTTGGTGTTGCATTTAGGAACTATTTTTTTCTTATAATTATAATAAACTCATCCCAAAGGAGAGGAGAGAAAGCTTCAAACACAAGACCATACACATCCCATAGGATCCACATGTCCTAGTCACTCATAAGGTAACATACAAAGCACTTAACACCTAAACCTATGAGAATTACAAGGATATTTGCTTACTCACAAAGCACTTAACATACACCTATGAGAATTACAAGCTTCTAACCATAAATAAAACCAACAATTCTCTAACCCAATTAGCTCACATCAACACCTACTTCATGAAATAGCACCTGTGGAATTCACCTTCTTATTCACATCAAACATGATTAGTCAAAAGCATTCATTATGCATGTCCACAAGCCAACATATCCAATCTTCTCAGAAAAATCATCACTCTTGCATGGAAACATCAATGTAATCAACGTTGTATCATAATGCTACATATTATTACCATAAATTTACCCACTCATCAATCCCTTCGGCATAGCCATTAAGGCCATCAAATTGAGATGACATAACTAAAATGCTACATGAGGGGATAGATTTATCAAGAGTCCAACATCATTACACAACCATTTCCATTCTAACACACCGTTAAAAAATATATAAATATAAGGGGCAACCATTTCCTTCATATGTTTCTCCACTTTCTAAACATCTCTATATCTGTAAAACCTTAAAAAAAAAACCCAAAACAAATACAAAGAAGACAAAATCACAAAGATGAAAGAAAAACGGTCATAAAAGGGAGAAAGAAAACATCCACAAAGGGAAAAAAATAAAAGAAAAAAAATTTAAAGAATGAAAAGGAAAAGAAAAAAATAGTAGATATATAGTCCTCATCAACAACAGTCAATAGTAGAAGAGCAGAAAAGAGAGGGAAAAGAAGGATTCTCGTACGGTTAACTTTGTTACAAGGATAATGAGCCAATGTTTTATGATTCACATGTGACTGTGTGCATGATGATTTCTTTTTTGGTTACATTGTTATTAAGAATCATACTTTACGCAATTATTCAATTAAGAAATTTAGTTGACATTTTTTTAAACATTAAATCTATTTCGCTTTAAAAAAGAATATTAAATATAATTTATATATTAAAAATAAAAATCGTTAGGTGTAATTCGGTATAATCTGATTAATACAATTTTTTATTAAAACTTTTAAAATAAGTGGAACGTTTTTCAAGTATAACATAAGCAAGAGATACACCCTAAAGGGTAACGTTCAAAAGATTAATTATTAATAACAAAATAGTAATTTAGGGTTATAAATATAAGCATTTGTAGAGAATGGCTATTGTCACAGTCATATATTGATTACGACACTCTAATTAATAAATTATTATTTAAGTGTTCTAAAATATCCTTTACTTTCTTTCACAATTAAATTAATAAAATATTAGTATTTTATGTTTAATTCATACCTAATATTATTAATATTTTTGTTCAATTTTCTTGTTTATGTAATCTTTTATTTTATGACAATCTTTTAATTTTTACTCATTTTTCACATGAAAATACATTAAATTTTATATCTTCACATAAATACCATTTTTTCATAAGAATCAATTTTTTTAATCTTAAATAGCGTTCAAATTGAATTAAGTTTTTTTCACTTTGAATAACTTTCTTTAAGTATACTAGTAATTAATTTAGTAATTTTTTATTTTAATATTTTATAAATAAGATACGAAATAAAATATCACTACCAATTAGTAATACAAATTTTGACACGTAATAGAAAGTATAAAATATTTTGAATTACAATAGAAATAATAAAATTTGAATGAAATAAAATAATTCTTAATAACAACTTAAAAATTTGATTTTCACGGTCAATGTAAAAAAATTGTACTATTGTCAAATAATATTGTCATTTTATTCAATGATTTTAATATTTCATATATTTTTTAAACACCTTAAATGATATAAAAATATATTATCAAATATTAGTATAAAGTTTATTCTAAATATTGTATATAATTATTAGACGGATAACTAATTTATTGTATTATAATCCCTAATTTTTAACGAAAAAACAATAAAAATTAAGAGATCGACACTAAACATAATAATTTAATATTAAATTAAATTAAATTATATAAATACAATATGAAAAAATTTTAAGTATGTATGTTGTATATGTATTATAATTATTTTTCACTATTTTCATTATTCTTTATTTACTATCTAATATATTTAATATTATTTAGATAACTATTATACAGTAAAAATATAATATTAAAAAAATAAGGACTAAACCCAAACCAAAATTAGAGGAATTAAAACCGAAATCATCTATGATACTTAAAGATATTTAAAGTAAAAAGATTATTTCAATTTGAAAACTATTTAATATTAGAAAATCAATTTATTGCCAAAATTGGTCTTTATGTGAAAAAATAAATTTAATATATTTTACAAGAAAAATGAGTAAGAAAAGAAAATATTACACAAAAAACTGAAGAATTATATCAATTAAATTAAATTTTAATTAAATATAAAATAATAACAAATTATTAATTTAATTATCAAATAGAGTAAAGGGTATTTTGGAACACTTAAACAATATTTTATTAATTAGAGTGTGATAATATATAAGGGTGTGGCAATAGTCACTCTCGTATTTGTATAACTAAATTATAGATATATGATCATTTTTATATATTTTCAACGATCATAATTTTACGCTTTACTGTTTAAATTACGTCCTGTAAGTTGTAAAGTCGAGTCAGGGAGTATTTTACTCAAGTTATCTGAATTGAGAATAATTAAAACCATGTGGTCAATGCAATTGAATTTTGTTTCGGATAACTCATGAAGGCAACAACAACCAAAACCTTTTCCTCACTTTCTTTTCCACATTTAAAATTTGCTTGCTCCCTAAATGGTCGCAAACCATTATGAAGGAGTACAGAAAGGAGATCATGCAGGAGGGTGCATCTGGGGATTTCATAGCGAGATAACTTAATAGTATTATAACTAAATTATCTATTAAGCAGCAATCCTATCCCCTTGGGCCACTTGTTTAATTTGTTTAATCTGCCTTGCATCAACACGCCTAATGCTCTGTGGTCAGAAGAAAACACAAGACACACACAAACTCCATTTTTTTATTTTTTCAATTAACAGCAGGACGAAACGCTGGACAAACTCCAAATATCTAACTTACACTGAAAAAAAAAAAAAGAAAAGTTTATTTTTGATATATTAATAATCTAATTTTTTATATTATTATCTAATTAATTCCTTCTATTTGTGTGATCTATATATATATATATATATATGAAAGGTAACTATATATTTATTAATATGACAATATACTATTAAATAACAGTATAAAACTCTTATATACTCTCGTTATATCAAATTAAATAAAAAATGAATTCTACCTTGTTACGTTGATTCTCATGCTTATTTTATTTGTCTTCTGCACAGTTTCATTAATAATTAAATAAAATTGAAAAGTTTTGTATGCCTTTTATATTGTTGAATTGTGACAACATAATCCCATCAATCGAGATCAACTTGTTCCAATTGAACAAGAAAGTATTATATTATTACAATGGGATATTGTCTACAGTCATCTTGTTTGAAAATTTTTATTTGTTTTTAGCCAAAAATAATAATAAAAAATCAAAAGCTATTGGATGAGTGGTGAATAGTTTGGTCCCCATAAAGATGATGACATAAGTTTGAATCCTGGAAAGTGTAGGTGGAGAAGTAACCTTAAATGCTTCATCCCCAAAATTGCAAAAGCATTGTCTCCTACAATTTTTTCATCAAGATGACGACGATGGCGACGACGACGATGGCGACGATGACAACGACAACAACAACAACGATAATAATAATAATAATAATAATAATAATAATAATAATAATAACTATAGAATGGCACCTTCTCGGTAAGTTATTGAATTTGTTTTAGATAATAAGCAGAGGTAGCCATATAAGAGGAGCACAAAACAAACAGAACAATCCAAATACAACATACTTGAAAAGTGAAAATACATTACCTATATTAAAAGTACCTCCTAATCTAGAAATATAACACCTAAAGCAACAATCATAGTTATCAGATTCGACCTGGTGATTGACTCAGGCTTAATAAGATTTATTAAATCAATGTATAAAAATATAATGAATATAAAAAAATAATATATGTATATATAATTGCATATCATAGCACAACAATAAAGTTGGCCAAGTGGTTGATGTGTGCTTTCCCTTCCTAAGGTTCCAGGTTTGATTCTCGTGAAAGCATTTTTGAGAATTATTCAAGGGCTCATGGTATGCATGCAATTCAAAGGTGGTGCACGGTGGGCATGCACAATTCAAACCGGTTCGAGTGAGAGATTTTCATATATGGCCCGGGTGGTTCACCTCATATTTGACCAAGTTTGACAGGGTTGATGTTTGTCCAATCTAATTAGTGAATTTGACCGGACCAATGGTTCATCAGTTTTAGTTAAATCTGATGATCCATCTGGGTTTAATTACTATGGTAGCAACATTCTTAGCTTACAAAGGTTACAAAAAATACAACGGGTAGGGAGGCAAACACCAGAAAGTAGACACCAATTGATACAACAATGGAAGAATCAATATGATTCAAGAAGGCATAATGATAATTATTTCACTATCCAAGTTATTGAATATTTTAATGATTATAAATTTGGTGTTGCATTTAGGAACTTTTTTCCTTTTTTTATGCTTATAATTATAATAAACTCATCTCAAACAGGAGACGAGAAGAGGTTAAACGCAAGACCATACACATCCCATAGGATCCACATGTCCTAGTCACTCATAAGGTAACATACAAAGCACTTAACACCTAAACCTATGAGACTTACAAGTATATTTGCTTACTCACACACTACTAGGCGACGAGATTTCCGACGGGATGGCGAGCTTTTGAAAATAATTAAGGGTGATTTTAGGAACCGTCGGTAAATGATTCGATAAAATTTTAAAAAACAATATCCGATGGATATACCACTCATAACCAACGGGTAACTGTTACATTTTACTATTAATATATTGAATTATGTACCGACAAGTTTATCGATGGGTATTTCAAATTTAATATTTATTAAATCAATTACCGACTGTATTATTAGGTATGTATGATTTTTAAAATTATTTATTTATGAATTATGTTACCGATTGGTAACCGACGAGTAAGAAAATAGGGCAATTTCTTAAATATATTTATTATGTGTTATAAATTACCGACTGGTTAACCGACGGGTACGAAGGTTTTTTTATTTTATTTATTAAATTACCGACGGGTTAACCGACGGTCATTTTGAAATTTATTTTCAACCGCGCAAAACGTTTGGGATTTCCATCACCCGTTGGTAATGCTTCAATAACGATTTGATAGTGGAACACACCGTTTCATTAAAAGGCTTACCGTCGGTAATCCGCTTACATCATCTTCGCCAAGGCCCTCTCCCCTCACTTTGAAATTCCTCTCCTCTCTCTCTAAAACCCCCTCTCTCTCTCTCTCTATCTGCGCCACCATGAGTTTTGCCCCGTTCGCCGCCACGGAGCTTCATTTGAGAAACGAAGGTCACCATTACGATCCTGAGGCTTTGGTGAGCATTTTAATCGGTTTAGTTTTTTGATTTGATTTACTTTTTCCGTTCATTTTTGGTGCCCATAGTGTTGTGTGTGTGTTGCATTGGGGATTAATTGCTGTTATTAATTTGTTAATGTAGGAGTTTTGCTTGAGGATCACTGCGATTGTTGACGTTTGGATCGGTTTGCACATGTTTTTATATATGTTAGTATTCTTTTATGTGTATATAATTGTTGTGATTGAAATTTATAATGTTGGATTTTCAGGATTAGACTAGGTTGAACGTAGAAGCTCTCTATATTTCAGCTTTTTTTCTGCTATAGAGGTTAGTAGCTCATTCCTTATTATTTATATCGTTTAATGATTTAATATATATGTATGATATATAGAGACTTATATTTTATATGATAGAGTTGTAAGAAATGGGGATTGCATGACTGGGGAAGGGCGTAGAGGTCCTTCCTCGACTTGTTTGATTTGTTTGCTGTGGATTCTTTGTGTTTGCGGAGATTGCAGGATACATGTTTTGGAGTTATAAGGGGATGCGTAATAGAACGATTTTTAGGATTATTTGAATTGTATATAATTATTAACATGTAACTGTTTAATGTTCCTATTCTAATGTTGATTTTTATAATAATATCTATAATTGTTGAATTGACTGAAATATCCAATGATGAAAGCTCCTAGTTTAACGGGAGATGCTGTCAAAATTTCATTAAAATCTTTTTAGGGATATAAGATTAAAATAAACCGTATTAAAAAAAAACTTTAAGACCAATTAAAAAAAATATCTATGATGGAAGCTCTTAATTTAAGGAGAGATGCTACAGAAATTTTGTTAAATTTTCTTTAGGGATAAAAGTTTTAAAAAAAATTGTCCTGGTGATAAGAGTAAAAAAAGGATTAAAATAATTGTATTTAAAAAAACAAAGAAAACCAATTCAATGTGTTTTAAAATAGTAATTTGGGCCGCCTTTTAAAAATTATACGCCTATGGTTGTATTGGCTGAAATATATGAGTGGAAAAAATTGACAAAGTGTTCTTGTTTGAGACATGGATATTTATTATGTTTTAAATATAAAGGAGGCTTTTATTTTAAAGCCAGAATGTATAAGCAAAGTGCTTAGAAAGAGGATTATTCAGGATATAGCAAAGACACTATCCAATATTGTGAAGTTGGCAATGATGATACTGAAAGGCCTGTAACATCTGAGGATTATGTACATTTCTTCAAAGTTGTGATGCACCTTAAACAAATGTACATAATCCTCAGGTGCTACATGCCTTTCAGTGCCATCATGCAAACTTCACAATCTTGGATAGTGTCTTCTTATATCTTGAATAATCCTTCTTGAAGCCATGTGCTTATACACTCTAATTTTAAAATAGAAGCCCCGTTATATTTAAAAAATAATAAATATCCATGTTTCAAACAAGAACGCTTTGTAAATTTCTTCTATCCTATATTTCAGCCAATACAATCATAGGTGTATAATTTTTAAAAGGTGGGTCCAAATGACTATTTCACTATATTTATTTTGTTGTCAATCTTTATAATAACATTTATAATTGTTGTATTGACTGGAATATGTAACGATGGAAGCTCCTAATTTAAGGAGAGATGCTGAAATTTTGTTAATATTTTTTGTATGAGAAACAAATTAAATAAAAGTAACTATGTTTAAAAAAATTTAAATAGCAATTGAATTTGTTTTTGAAAGTAATAACTTTCTATCTATACAAAATTGTAGGGTTTAGAGTTAATCACAAGCACAATGTTACCTTCAAATCGATCATGGATGTATGATAGATTGCATCCTAATAGAGGGGGATTAAGTTTGACTTTTATAATGGTGTTGAAGAATTTATGAGTGTGGCATGTAAAACACAACAGTTCATTAATGAAGCAAAAGTTAGGTGTCCATGTAATAGGTGCAAATGTAGGAAGTATCTGGATGACGATACAATAAGGGTTCATTTGTACAAGTGGGAATTCATGCCTAACTATTGGGTTTGGAATGAGCATGGGGAGGTAGTTAACACATGCCATGAGTTAGCGGCGGCAAAACGGCAGGGCAGGCTCCAGCGCTTTCAGGAGCAGGAGGAGGGGTGTTGCGTTGAGGAGGAGCTAGAGAGATCCAAGAGCTTAAGCTCTCCTGGGAGCGGGAGCAGGAGAACGCGAAGAAGGAGTAGGAGAAAGCAAAAAGGAGCAGGAGAAAGCAAAGAAGGCGAAGGCAGCTCGAGAGGATGCGGCAGAAGATCACTTCAGATGTCATGACATTCTTCCAGACATGCAGGCTTCTGGATCCTCCAACTTCTGAAGACACTCCCCCATATCCCACTCCCCTCCATCTTGAGGGGCTGAGTGGACGGCAGGGATGACGATGATGGTGCAGTGATGATGCGCGCAGAGGACGACGCGACGCCTAGGACTTTAGCTAGTTTTTATCTAGCTTTTTCATTTTTACATTTGATATTTTTTACATTTATTGTAATTTGTATAAATTTTATTGTTATAATTTATTATTATATTTATTCAATTTAATTTATTCATTTTATTATTTTTCTTATTTAATATCAGTTTATTGATAATTACGTTATTATTTAAATAAAGAAATAAATAATAAATAGTTATAAAATATATTTTTTAACTTTTAATTATTTATAAATAAATAAATTTACAAAATATTTAATAATTATACCGATGGGTTAATCAGTCTAATAAATTATATTAAAAAAAACTCATGGGTAATATCGTCGGTAAAAATACATTCTACTTTATTAAATAACCCGTCGGAAAAACAAAATGGTCGGTAATAATATATCTCTGACGGGTTTCCATATAATTGTACCGACTTGATTATTTTATTTCGTCTGGAATGTGTCGATAATTACCGACTGGCATTATTTAACCATTGGTAATACTCATCGACGAGAAAAACAATGCCCCGTGACCGTCGTATCCCGTCAGTATAAACCTATCCGTCAACATCCGTCAATAAGTAAGTTGGTATCAGGACTCCTAGTAGTGACAAAGCACTTAACACCTATGAGAATTACAAGCCTCTAACCATAAATTAAAGCAACAATTCTCTAACCGATTCATTCACATTAGCAAGCTTGTCATGAAATCAAAACAACACCTTGTAATTCACCTCCTTATTGACATCAAAGTAATCGGTCATAAGCATTCATTATGCATGTCCACAAGCCAACATATCCAATCTTCTAAAAAAAAAAACATCATTCTTGCATGGAAACATCAATGTATTATCAACGTTGTATCAGAATGCTATATATGATTATCATAAATTTACCCACTCATCAGCCTTTGGCATAGCCATTAAGGCCATCAAAGTGAAATGACACAACTGAAATGCTACACGAGTGACATATCTATCAAGAATCCAACATCATTACACAACCATTTCCATTCTAACACACCATATATATATATATATATATATATATATATATATATATATATATATAAACATAATGGGCAATCATGAAACCCAACCCTATATTTCATAGACGAGTGTTATTTCAACACCCTAAAATTTCAAACATCTAGATGCCCTACTCACAAAAACATGGAACCCACATCCTTTCTTATTCTGCACTAATTATCTTTCCACATCTTTCCTTCTATTTTTTTTTTTAGGTGTCGAGTGTCTATCTCAAAATGGAGTATTAGAATATATTTTGCCAATTTCATATGCACATGTGAAACCAAAACATAACATTGTCACTAAAACACAACCCAATATTTGGCAATCTAGTGTTACCCATACACACAAGTATCACACACAACTCCACACTAGGTAGATGAATATATAAAGCAAACTCTTATTTGACACATGAATTGAGGACTTTACGTGCCTTATTAGAAGGAAGCATTATCCAATTGGGTAGTTTGTAAGGTTTTGATTTTCATATAGTAAAATGTAAAAAAAATTATATTGAAAGCCAATATAATTTCACCAAGATGATTGGTGCGTCCTGAGGCATGTGAAGACCGCTCTAGGTCCCTAAAAGCAGCCTAGTTTGGAGGTCTTAACTAACATGTCGTCAATGTACACCTCTAAGGTCTTCCCCATGTGCTCACCGAAGACTTTGTTCATCAGGTCCTGGTAAGATCCCGCATTTTTAAGTTGAAGGGCATCACTTTATAGCAGGAGTTAGCTCTGCGTTATCAATGCCATTTTCTCTTCGTCTTCAGGATGCATGGGGATTGGTTGTACCCCGAGCATGCATCCATGAAAGATAGGAAATTGAAACCTAAGGTTGAATCCACAAGGCCATCAATGTTGGGGATTGGGTATGGGTCTTTTGGACATGCTTTATTAAGGTTGGTGTAATCAACCCACATTCGTAGTTTTCCATTAGCCTTCGAGACCATCACCATATTAGATAACCATGTTGGGTACTGAACTTCTCTGATGAATCAGGTTTGAGTAGCTCTTCTGTTGCCTTACCATCTCATGCTCCTTATTAGGTGCCATCTTTTTCTCCTTTTTGGATTACTGGTTTTGAGCAGAAACGAAGAGTCGATGACACATGGTTCTTGGGTCTACTCAGGCATGTCTTTCAGTCCATGCAACATCCGTGTTTGCCTGTAGAAATTCAATAAGGCCTGCCTTCACTACTTTGGGAATTCTCTATTTATCCTAGTCACCTATCTTCTCTAACACCAATTTAGATTTCTCAAGGTCCCCCTTGGGTTCAGTCGGTCAGCGAACCTTTGACTTCGTACCTCTAAGTCCACCATGGCTATCTTGCTCTTCTTCATGTCCGTCCTTTTCCTCCTGCGAGGCTGGCTTTGTAACCACCTACCCTTTCATAGCTTCCTCTACTGCGACTACTTGTCCCTGATCTGTGTGGAACTTCATAACCAAGTGAACAATTGACACGATTTCTCCCAACTTGTTGATTGTAGGCTTGCCCATGATGATATTATATAATGATGGTCTTCGGATGACCAGGAAGTCGATGGCTACCATTCTAGCAAGTGGAGGAATTCCTACTATGGCGTGTAGGTGATGTGGCCATCCGTCTCACTCTTTCTGCCAAAACCAATGAGATCATCTGGATATGCTTTCAGGTCGTCATCCTTCAACCCTAGCCTATCAAAGTGTCTCAGAAGAGGATGTTGGCGGAGCTCCCTTGATTTACCAGCATCCTTCTAATTTCTAAGTTTATGGCTAAAACTGAATTACCATTGGGCCATCATGGCCCGATATAATGTCCGGGTTGTCCTCTTTCGAGAAATTTATAGGAGGTGCATGTGGGAGTTTCGCATTGGTTTTTCTATCTTGACTCTCATGACTTCCTTTAGAGCTCTTGTTTGAGAGGATTTGGAGGTTCCCCTTCCCACAAATCCTCCCAATATAGTGTGGATAGTTCGGGCTATTTGGTCTCTCGTAGTTCCTTACGAGCTTCTGCCCGATGCCCTTCCATTGTTCTCCTGCTCATCTGCCTCCTATCCTGATCCCTATGACTTATCATGGCCTTCGCTTCCTGATTCTCCTGGAAGGCTACGTATCTGGCTAGCCTCCCTGTTCTGATTAATTCTTTGACAACATCTTGAAGGTCACAATACTCTTCCGTTCGATGGCCATGGCTTTGATGGTATTCACAAAATGTCATTTTGTCAGTGTATGGGGTGATTTTTATTGGGGGAGGTTTCGATAGGCATTCTGTGTTATATACTCTCTAAAGAGCTTGAGCTAAGGATACTCGTAGTGGTATACTCCGAATACCTCCCCCTTCTTAGAGGTCGGGCATCCCTCCTTAGCCGTTCTTCTTTGGGGCTTGGCCTCCTATTGTTCTTCTCTGTAATTTAGGGCTTCTTCCAGTGATGTATTTTTCGCTCGACTCTAAACTCTTCAAGGGTCTTGGGCTCCTTCTTGGCCAATGATCTCTGAAAGTCACCTGCCTTCAACCACGATGAGCATGATGAGCACGTTTGTAGGATTAGGTCTCTTATCGGAGTGCCTCATGGTTAAATCGCTCGAGGTACTTGGAGCGTCTCGTTCTGAACCTGCGAAACTTGAGTAACCTAGTAACGGACTTAGCTTTTGTTTTGCTGGTGGTGTTGCTAGAAACCTGAGCTAAGGTCCAAGAAGCGGTGGATGGATCCCGTTGGGATTTTGTTAAACCAGGTGAGGGCGGATTTTTGTAATGTAAGGTGAAAAGCTTTGAACCAAAGGGTGTCTGCCGTTCCTTCGAGAAATATCGGGGTTTTAAAGATCTCTAGGTGCTCCTGAGGATCGGTGGTCCCATCGTGTTGTCACATGTCGGTTGGTGATTTAAACCCAGTGGGAACAAGGTATCTCATGATAGCCTTGTCGAACGGGATTTCCATTTCTTCATAGTCCGCTACAATAGTAGTGAATCCTGATGCATCAGGTTCTCAGCAGACTGGCTATTTGTTCGGTATCATTCTATTTGGGTTGATATGTCAGTTGGGATGAGGGTTGGGATGTGGGCACCTGAGAGCCTTTCGGGAAGTATGAGGTCTCCTCATGGTTCGAGTGATCACCACCTTCCCAATGAGCTTCTTTTTGGATTTCCCAAGAAGGAGCTTCCTTAACTTTTCTTAATCGATCTTCCAACTCTCGTATCCTTCCTCCTCTCTAAGCTTTATTTCCACTTCTTTGATGGCCACATCATTTCAATGGTACCTTTCTTCGTGACGTTTTCTTCTTTCCAACTTGCTTCTAGGCTTTCCATCCTTGCATTCTACTTTCGCAACAAATGGAGTATTTCCTAATAAGGGAGGTTAACTTCTTCAGGAACCTCGATGACTGAGGTTAGCTGGGCTCTTCTGTCATAGGGCCCCTTCATGTAGACTGGCTCTGCCTCAGCCCGTGCTCACTGGTGGCGGAAGCCGATTTGATGCGGTGTGTCCGTCAAGGGGAGAAGGGTGGCGAGGAGCCGTGAGCTTGGGGATACGGTGGTGGGGACGCCCCTCAAAGGTCTGCCAGTAGTCTTGATTCTAGCTATTTGAGGGAGGTATCGAGGATAAGGTGTGGTTTTTTCTTTTAGCTTAGTGTTTTGGGGTGGCGGGTAGATATGGCTGGGGTGGGGAGAGGGTAATAAGGTGTGGTTTCTTGTTGTAGCTTAGTGTTTTGGGGTGGTTTGAGTTGAGGGATGGCCCGGAGTTGTGTATGGTGGTAAATATTGTCCTCGCAATGGTGCCAATATTACATACCATAACTAGGGAGTGGACTTCTTGGGGTGCAAGTGATGAGCTAGGGCAGTGCCCCTCCTTCCTGCATGGTGGCTCCAGCGGGGGGTACCTAAAAGGCACTTCGACGCTCAAGTGAGACGGGGTAAAAGAAAAGAATTAATTGTTAGGAAGAAATAATGCTTACCATCACTACCCTGCCAAATGCACCTCAGGACGCGCTACATGCACCTTAACCCTGCCAAATGTGGGTTCACCATTGGAGGTAAATTCCTCAGTTTCATGTTGACCCACCGAGGTATTGAAGCTAATTTGGACAAGTGCCAAGCAGTCCTAAATATGAAAAGTCCAAAAAACAAACAAGAAGTCTAAAGACTCACAGGCCGACTAGCTGCATTGTCAAGATTCTTGTCCTAAGCAGCCAGTAAATCCCTCTCACTTTTCGAGTTGCTCAAGAAAGATCAAGACTTCCACTGGAAGGAAAAATGTGAAGAAGCCTTCCAGCATTTTAAGAAATAGTTTTCTTCACCATCGACCTTGACAAAGCCAGGAAAGGAAGAGGAGTTTCTTACTTGTCAATAAGAGAGCTGCAATCAAGGCTACCCTGATCCGGGAAAAGATGGATCTTAGGAGCCAGGATATTTTACTAGCAAAGCATTACATGGACCGGAGCTCAATACCAAAGGCTTGAGAAAAGCTTTTGCTTTAATCTTGTCGGAGGAGACTAGGCAATATTTCCAAGCACACCCATCCGAGTATGCACCTACCAATCCATTAGGCAGATCCTCCAAAAACCAAACTTAGCGAGGAGGATATTTCCTGTTCAATTGAGCTATCCAAGTTTGCTCAAAAATGGCAATGAAATGAGGGTAGATATGTCCATCAATTTCAAATTCCCTACCTCCAACAATCAGGCAAAATATGAAGCCTTTTGGCGGGCTGAACCTTGCTAGGGAGCTGAACATTCCCAAGCTTGAAGTCCTCATCAACTCATAGATAGTGGCATCTCACATTTCGGAGAATACATAGCAAAGGAACCACAACTTTGACAGGACTTGGAGCTGGCCCAAAGACTAATGATGGACATCGGGATGTCTAAGTCGATGTCCTGTCCAAGTTGGCCAGCACAAAGCCAGGTGCAATAACTGAAGCCCCAATTATAGAGACATTGAGACAACCAACCATAGCCTTGGGAAAGGACATTGAGGTCGGAGTTTGGCCACAATTAGACCTCAAACTTCAAATGCTTGCTAGAACATGGAACTCTACCAGGAGGACCCACGAGAAGCAAAGAACATACAGAGAGAAGCACCTTTCTTCACAATAATGGATGGAACTCTCTATCGAAGAAGCTCCTCCCAGCTGATGTTGAAGTGCCTAGGACCCGAACAGAGCATATATGTTTTAGAAGAAATCCATGAAGAGGTAGGTGGTAGCACCTCAGAGGTCAAACCCTAGCTCTCAAGACTCTTAGTCAGATACTACTGGCCAACAATGAAAAGGACGCTACAAAATTTTAAAAGAAGCGTGAGAAGTGCTAAAGAAATGCCAAATTCCACGTCGCACTAGCCAAAAAAATGTCTGTCATCACCAGCCTTGGCCCTTTGACCGATGGGGGCTCCAGCTCTCGGCCCCTTCCCAACAGCCCGGGCAAATTAAGTACCTGATTGTAGGGATTGAATATTTCACGAAGTGGATTGAAGCTGAGACCTTGACCACCATTACCTTGGCCCAGTGTCGTAAATTCGTCTGGAAAATATATATTCACCCACTTTGGTATCCCAAGGAAAATTGTAACAAACAACAGGACTCAATTCTCAGACCACAAGTTCAGGCATCTGTTAGAATTTCGGGGTAGCCACCACTTTACGTCGGTCGAGCATCCCCAAGCCAATGGACAGTTAGAAGCCGCAAACAAAATCATCTTACAAGGATTAAAAAGAAAGCTTGATCAAGCAAAAGGAGCATGGGTAGAAGAGTGAGGGAGCTTACTTTGGGCATATCATACAACACCTCATTTAGCCACACAAGAAACCCTTTCTTGACTCATCTATGGGTCAGAGGCCATGATACCTGTTGAGATCGATGAACCAACATTGAGAATGGTCTTATTTTCAGAAGAAGAAAATTCCACCCGAAGAAGAGAGAAGTTGGACCTACTCATGAAGAATGGGAGCAAGCCTACATTTGAGAACTCGAACTAAAAAAAAGGATTGCTCGAAGGTACAATGAAAGGGTCATCCCAAGGGCCTTCGACTACAAAGATCTAGTCCTCAGAAGAGCCAACATTGACCTCCACCACCCAACATGGAAAGCTGGCTGCAAATTGGGAAAGACCATACAAGATTGCAAAGGTCCTAGGAAAGAGGCGTACAAGTTAACAACTCTAGAAGGGAAAAAGGTTCCACGAGCCTGGAACGCAGCAAATTTAAGAAGATTCTATGTATAAGTACGGAGTAATGTAATCAAAATGTGATTTGTTGAGGTACTCTTTTTCCTTACCGAGTTTTGTCCCATTGGGTTTTCTAAGGAAAGGTTTTAATGAGGCCTTAACCCCGTAGGCCGGTTTGGACAAAAAGCCACGGTTTCCCCATTTAATGAAATATCATATCGACAAAGTTCTTTTTTTCATACAAAGGAAGGAGTAACTAGGTCCTCCCAAGCTAAAAGCTTAGCCGACATGGGTCGCACCCGAAACCTACATGGTTTCAAGCCAAAGCGAGCACGAGTTGAGCCTCGTATCTTGGATAAGGCCTCCCAAACATTTCCTGATAAAGCTTAGCTGGCATGAGTCACACATGAACTCTAACCGACTACAAGCAGGAATGACCACTTTCAAGCCTTATGGGAGATCTACGCTAAAACATCGTACTCTAAGGCTCGATTAAGGGCAAGCACCAATAACCAAATTAGCAAAAATACGCCAAAAAGCTCCAAACTAACTCTACATCCAAACAAAATTCAAACAAAAATCGAGATTAGATGAACACGACTACCGTTCCCATACCCATGCCCGTCTTGGGGGTAGAGGAAAGTGAAGATAAACAAGCATAGGCAGAGGAAAAGGAAAAGGAAACAAAAAGCTTTCATTAATGTGTGAAAATAAGTACATAAGGGGCCCAAAGGGACTATTACATAAAGAAACTAAATCACTAAAGTCGGAACTACAAAACATAATATAAAACCCCTATTCATCTTCCTCTTCAGGGATATCTTCAATACGCCCATCAACAACGTGGCGAAAGATACCCACCTCCAACAAGTCCACATCGAGACTAATAAGGACCCGAACCTGAGCCATGACATTCTCAAATATGGAGGAGCTGGCATACCAAGCCTTAATCACTTGAGCCCACTCACCCTTGGATTCGGCCAACAACTCTCTACCTTCGCCTTGATAGAAGCGAGCTCACTCTTCTTCTTCTCTAAGATTCCCTTTTCTCCTCTAAAACTTTGACCTTGTCCTTAAGGTCGAAGATTTCTTCCCAAGCACCTTTTCTTTGTCCTCTTGTCCTTAAGGTCGAAAATTTCTTTCCCAAGCACCTTTTCTTTGTCCTCTAAGCTCTTTTCCAGGCCAATCTTCAACCTCAGGATGTTGACACGATTACAGAGAGGGGGCCTCCACATAACTTCCTCATAACAATGGAGGAAACCCGCAGCCTTGACCAAATCTTCCTGAAGGTGAGAGACTACTTAGACGAATCCCATTGGTGAACATGGTGACAAAAAGCCACGTCCAGATACCGGACATAAACTCCCTGAAGCAAAAGTTAAGAGCCAAAAGGAAGGGAAGGGAAACCCCAGGAACGAGTAGCAGCGACATCATGCCCGGGAGCCTTAGACTAGTCTATAGGAGGATCATTCACAGTGATTTCAGGCTCTTGATGTCTTGTGTTTCTTGCCGGCCGCATGTGATGATGAACCCGTGAAGACCAAGTTGGAGTTTGTATCCTTCTCTCATCGGATTCGAAGGAGGACGCTGGTCGGGTCAAGGAGCGAATGAGGGCTATGTTTTTCTTTGAAGACATCTCTACAAAAAGAAAAAGGAGCAGGGTCAATAAGGGACAAATCATAGAAAACAACGCAGATATGATATGGGAATATAAAGAGAAAACCCAAAAATAAACCTATGTATGACTTCATATCCCCGGTAAACACATCAATAACCCTTTTTAAATTCACATGGTCAGGATGCCTGCCCTATGTATCTATAAAAAACCTGACGACGGCCGCCGTTAGAGGTAAGATCAGAGTAAGACCTTTGCCAGGAAGCGAAAATAGAGGAATCCCTTCGAGAAAGTCGCTGGGCTTAGCTCATATTTTAAAATATCAAGGCTTGAAGTTGTGGTAAGAGTCTTCATATATCTCAAAACACTTCTTGTTGACCACAGCTCGAAGAGATACCATGGGGGGCTCTTATCCTTCCCTTGAGAAGTCATCAACATGAAATGGGAGAAAAACACTCGTTGAGACAAGAGGATTCCGAGGAAGCCACAAATCATCTCAAAACCCTAGAGAATAGCCCAGGAGTTTGGATGAAGTTGGGAAGAGGCCGTATTCATCCTATTGAACAATAAAACTTCAAACTTTGAGAAGCGAAGAGAAACTTTCAAACGGGATGTCACATCGTTCATCCATAAGAAGTCCCCTTCCCCTTCCCACTTCCCGGGCCTTCCACATATCCTCTCCTCCAATCTCGAAAGCTTGACCTCATGATAGCTCGCAAGCTCGGCATCCGGAACCATGGTAAATTCCCTATACCTTTCCAGTATTCTCTCATTCATAATACTCTGAATCCTAACTATCTCGGAAGAAAAGTGCTCTACCAAACTACGATCAAGAGCATTTAGAATCATGATCTTATCCTCCATATATCCTACCATGGAACCATTGCGAAAAATGCCTAAACATCAGGGGCAAAATTTCAAAATTCAAGAGGCAAAATAAAAGCTAGCCTAAGGGTGGTTCCCCACTACTTATCAAAGGCAGTCGCCCAAGAAAAGCCATGAAAGGCTTAGACGCCATGGCACCACCTAGAAGGAAACCCTAAAAAAAGCAAAAACAAGGAGTATAATGGGAAAACAAAATAATAATAATAAAGAAGAGAGGGAACTTACTAGTCAGAAGCAGCAAGGATTTAGGAAGAAGGGTGGAAACTTGGGAAAGGTATGACGACGGCGATTAGAAAGAAGGGAGGAAAGGGAACAATCTGAAAGGGGAAAAATGGGAGAGAAGGAAGAAGAAGCCACGATTTATAGGGGCAATAGGGGGCAAAACAATCCGAAGTGAAGTGGACGCCCCATGACGCCTCGGTAACCACGTAAAACCTCCACGTGGCATGCTCTCATTGGATGAAAGGAACATCACGTCATACAAAGAAGCACAGTTCCCAATGTGGATAAGAATGAGACCGATACTAGGACGATCTCGGATTGACCCGAGCATCTTTCATCTAGATCACATGATCCCCTGGTCTCCAAGCCAATGACGGATGACGAGCCATGGAGTCTTCCTCTCGTTTCGAAAGGGGGATGGCTTCCCAGGATGGGGAAGAATCCGGGGACATATGGCCAAACTAAACAAGCCAGTGAACCATGGAAGCCGCAAGCCTATGAACTCGGCAACTGGCATGGATATCCAGTGACCGAGTTGGGGGCAACTGTTACCATGGGAACACCCTGGATCACGGAACTTGGAAGCCCCTGACCGACCTTGTAACACGGGCAACGCATGCAAACGAAGTCCTCGGATCTCCATTCTAGGGATAGAAGATGCTCCGAAGTTGGGGACCTCGGAGATAACTTGGCGGTCATAACCCGGGACCCTCGCTATTCAATAATCGTGAAGGCAACCTCGGGTTAAACGCATGATAAGCACGGGATCCAAAATACCTTCTAGAAGAGTCCTTATAACGGTTCACATTCCTTCCATATTGTACAACTGAGCCCTAAGACTACCCATTATGGATATGACTACGAGTGTAAATAAAAAAAGGAAAGGGTAGTGATGGTAAGGACTATTTCTTCCTAACAATTACTTCTTTTCTTTTACCCCATCTCACTTGAGCATTGGAGTGCTTTTCAGGGTACACGGTTGGAGCCACTCAGGAAGAAAGGGCGCTGGCCTAGCTCATCGCTTGCACCCAAGAAGTCCACTTCACTTTAATAAAATTTTACTATTAATATAGTACAAAATTATTTTATATTGTGAATGTATAAAAATTAAATTCACTTTCCAAATGAATGGGGCACCCATTAAATATTGAGGATTGATGTAGTAATTATTTGCACTACAAAAAATGTTTGTGATACCGATGGTGTTACCGACAAGTTTATCGATGGATTTGATTATTACCAACGGGCTTATTGATGGGTGCAGGCATCTATTTTTTGTTTGTCGGTAGAATATTTCAAGCCCATCGGTAAAGGGACGAGCATCAACGGGTGCAAAAATAAAAACCAATCGATACAATTGTATTAAAGGCATTACCGAGGTCATTAGGGAAATAATATTACTAACAGGTTTTGCTATTTTTACCGATGGATGTTAAAAATAAAAAATATTTTATTAATTTTTACGAATTTACCGACGAGTTAATGAATTTTTTTAACATCATTTATTTCGACGGGTTAGCCGTCGGTAACATTTTTATTTTTATTTTTTAAGAGTCAATTACATTGCCATGTGTAATTCATTTATATAAACTATCCAATTGTTTGGTATTTATTCATTTATATTTTGTTTATATAAAATTTAATTATCAATTAAAATGATATTAATTAAGGAAATAATGAGATAATAATAAAATAAACAAAGTATCAAAATAAAATAAATACAAAGTGCAATAAACATAAAAAAATATCCAAAATGAAATAAAAAAGCTAGATAAAGACTAGCTAAACTCCTCCTTGTTGGCATCATCGGTATCATCATTTCAGACGCATTGTAGTCGTCCCCACTATGAGACGATGAGGAGCCCTCAATAATGACAATCTTCTAATGAAGGTATCTACAAATAGCCCATGATGAGAAGGAAAGAAGAGAACATATTGTATATGTTGAAAGTCTACCAACATTATTATTTATTATTCTTTTTATTTCTCAGAATAAATGAAGTTTCTATCTCAAAACTTCAAAAGAAATTTTTTTTATTACTTTTATTACATTATCTTCATGAGTTTTCAAACAAGTCACTCATCAGTGATTCATGAAACATACACACACCTTTGAGTGTTTATTAGTTTGGGTGTTTCTAAACACAAACCCTTTTTCTTACAAATCATTGTAACTTGACCAGGTATTGGTTAGTATGATTACCTTGGAAAAGCTACTTAATACTCAGCTTGTAAGCTTAGAGAGGCTTGAACAACTACTCATTGTGGAAAATCTCAACAGTTTTTTGGGGATTGGACGTAGGTCGTCATTGGACAAAATAGGATAAATCCTTTGTGCTCTTTCTCTTTCCCTTATATTTTACATTTCTGCTTTTACTTATTGTTCTATTGCCTTCCTGTCGCGTGCCCCCATTTATCTTTGCACGCTTCATAAAGTTACTTTCTTCATAAAGTAAACCTTTTGATCTAACAATTATGCTTCCGTGTTCCAAGTTTTCATACTTGAGAAATCTTATTTAAAGTTTTCAAGTTAGAAAAAGTTTTTGTGAGTCACGATTCAACCCATTTCTTATGGCACATCGTACTTTCACCCTCTCTCATAATAGAGGTCATCTCTCTCACTTGCTTTCTCACTAACACACACCTAGACCATCAATTTTATTTATAACCAAGGGACCTTAATTAGTTTCTAAGATCTTCATCTCAAATTCTAATAGATTTTTCAAATCCAAATAGATTTCACATATCCTAAAGATTTTGCATATCCTTAATTTTAATATTCCTAAATCCAAGAATACAAGGAAATACATAAACAAAATTGATTCCTATCCCATCAAGAGATACACATGAGCATGGATGGATCTATTCACAAAATATTAGGGCCCATAAAAATTTTATGATTTGTATAGAAGTATATAGGTATGTATATATTTTTCCCATTATTTATTAAATTTGACCATATTAATATAAAAATTGTGTAAACTTATTATTATGTATATATATTATATTTTTACCCCCATTACTTGAAATTTCTGAATCTTCATGCACATGAGCCAACTTTTCTAACAAATCTCTTCATTGGCCAATGTCCCACCACCTTGGAATTCATTAACAGCTCCAAATTGATCCAAGCCACCTAGTCACATGCAAACCTTCATGAACACCATGACAAACCTCTATTTGTAAATACCCCAAATAAGTATCATCGACTTCAATGTGTAACTACACAACATGGATCCATCATATAGCAAGACTTCACATTGATTGGAAATTTCAGCCAATGAACATGTGTAGCCCCACAATCTATTCATCATTTGCTATCATCTCCGGCTTCCCATCCTTGTTGAACTAGCATGGCCTTCACCCTTCTTTGCTATAAAGTGAAGCTTCCCTTTCCATCAAATCCTCCACGGTAAATCTGCAAAAATTTGACACTGTGTTTAACATACTTGTAGCACTGTACCGAGCTCAAATGAGCTTTGATACTAGTTGTTGGGATGGTGTAATGAGTGCAAAGACACAAGAATTTACGTGATTCAGCAAATCACATGCCTAATTCACCCCAAAGGATGAACATTTTTACTATGAGAGAAAAACTAGCATAAGAATAACACTTTAGTATAAGAATATCACTTTGTTCCCATATCTAAAGCCCCTTATTCACCATCTCTCATAATAGAATCTATTTCTCTCCCTTGTTCTCTCATTAGCACACACCTTAGCCATCGATTTTATTAACCACGGGGTCTTTAGTTGCCAAGACTCCTCATCTCAAATCCTAACATATGTCCTATATCCTAACAAATTTCTCATATCCTTAATTTCAATACTCTTAAATATATGGATACACATCTTAAGGATACACATCTCAAGGATACATGTCTCAGGAATATACATAATCAAAATAAATTTTTATTCTATCAAGATATATATATGAGCCAACTTTTCTAACACGTCATTTGAACTCTAATCGAAGTAATGTACCTCTTCTATTTGTGGCAAAGTTACTATTTGCCCTTTCCGTATTTTTCCAAGGCTTGATTGCCTATTTACTTGATTTTTACGATAAGAACCCTTTAATATATTAATGAACATTTGCATTCTAATCCATTTCAAAGTTCCTTGGATTTGATATATTTTAGTTTTAATTGATTTCTTCTTTGCAGAAAGTTAATAAACTAATAAATGCATAAACTAAAAATAATAAACATCCTTAAAATATTTAATAAAAACCAATTATAAATTCAATTAAATTTAAATAGAAATTCTACCAAATTATGTCATAAATTAATACAAATTAATGTTCAAACATTTGTATTAGATTTAGATCCTCCAAAGTGAATGTATTTGTAGATTGAGGAAGAATAGTTAGATTTAAATTTTCTAAAGTGATATTTATAGAGTGAGGAAGTGAAAGATACCCATTTTGATTATTTGATAGGACTTACACACAATAATAATTATTGATATAAAGGTTATTAACTCTTCTCTTTCTTACTTCACAATCGCTTTGCTTCTCTTCAGAGGATATGCAAATTCATAAGAGTATATTCTCAAATTTATCCCTAAACAAAATATTATTGAACACATTGGTCCTTGTAAAGATAAAAACTCCAACGGTTACTAAAATTAACAGAGAGTTGTATTGGTCCTTAACCATTGGACAAATGAGCTCTAAAAGAAACTACAATAACCAAGATTTGTCATTCTAAGAGACAGTGTTTGGATTTTTTCATTTTATGAAAATTAATGTGTTCAACCATTTTAATTAGCGACAAATTTGGAAGTACCACTTACATCGCGACAAATTTTAGAGTTTACTATTGATATAAATGAACTTTTTTGAATTGAAGATATAACTTAACTTTTGTTCATATAGAAGTAATATGGCAACATTAACATCGAGTAGTGAGCCAATTTATAATAATTGTTTATGAAACAATAATCAAGTTGGAGAAAATAAATTCAATTTGTAAGCTCAATCATCAAGGTTGATAGTTAATAAAAAGAAGAAAAAATAATAAGGTTAATAGTTAATTAAATATAAACACTAGATTTTAATCATTGTCACTTCAGTTGTTAAAAACTAGAGAGTACGAGTTTAGTCTTGAATGTCGTTGACTTTGGCCACCGAATGACGTGTCTAACACAAGATTATATCACGCTCAATACTTTTCTTGATGAATTAATTTAACTAAATTAATAGGAGTATTACACATTGGCAATAAAGTAGGATTGTAACCAAATGAATTCACACCTTGATCGAACGGAACATTGATTCGCCAAATTGGTGCATTTTCCTCAAGTATGAAAAACGGATGGCTTAATGTCCATTATTGCTGCATGTGACCGGAAAAACTATACCGTCATTCATATATATATATATATATAAATATATATATATATATATACACACACACACACACACACAATAAAACGAAGATTACGTATTTGCTCTTTTCAAAGCTCTTACTGATGTGTAGTTAGTAACGGGAAAGATTGTAGTACAGTCCAATGTAACGTATGTGCGACTGATGACAAGCATAAAATAATTAGGAATACAAAGTAGAAACTGAAGCACAACGAAACAGGCAAAAACACGCATGCTAAAAACATACAAGGGAGAACAAAAATACATTGGAGAGAAAATGAACTAATATTTTTCTTTTTGTGGTTGCTGGGTTAGCAAATTCATCTGGGCATCCTTTTGCCGTCCTTGGTTTACATAGGAAACCGGGGCCTGTAAACCTTTTCTTGTAGTCCAAAGGCGACAAACCCCTAGAGGCTGAGCATTGAAAGAATTTTTGACAAATAAAACTGTCACTTAAACTGAAAATACACAGACCTTCAACCTCAACCCAACTTCGTGGGCAACCACCCACTGATGTCCATTATACACACAAACCAGATAGGGTCAATATCATTGGCGCGCCACCTGCTCGCGTTGCAGTTCAAGCATATCGGAGTATGGTAACTACAGACCTATCTGACCGCTAAAAATGCTGAGGCAGCTGCTGCCTCTGCTATTAAGGAAATAGGTTGACGAGCCTGGAGGCAGGCACCTATATCAAATGGGTGCAACTCAGCACCATCAAAAATAAGATTTACTCCAGGAAGGATTACTTCTTTACTATCACTTTCATCTGGTTCAGCTTTTGCCATGCCATGCGTGGATTCTTCAATGGGTCTTGTGGCAGCTTCATAAACAGGAGTTAAGGCATAAGATCTGCATGCACCATTCAACAGCATATAGTTTCTGAGAAGTGGAATGAATAGAAAACCAAAACTATGAGCTATAATTTACGGATGAAAGAGTTATCACAGGTTTCTACAATTTCAATGTCTTGAGTTTGCATAAAATATTGTCATTTAAATTTTAAAATATGACAACATAACATGGCTTAACAAAACAGCTACATATGTTGACCCTTCTATGGATACCTAAAATGAAATTAGTACAAGAAAAAATGTTAATAGTATAATAATTTTCTGATATTTGTTAGTTTCACAAATTGTGCTTTTCTGAGATCCTGTATTAGCAGAGGTGTGGATGGATGAAACAGAGGAGTGTCTAAGGAACTATTTGTGACAAAAGAAACCACTTAAGAGAAAATTTTACCTACAGCTATACGACCTGCGATATTGTATGGGACTAAATGTTTGATGGTAAAATGCAAACAAGAAAACAAACTTAATGTTACAAAGATAAGGATGTTGCGTTGAATGTGTTGACATATTGGACAACATAGGATTATGAATAAAAGCATTTCAGAGAGTTGGTGTAGCACTATTGTGGAAAAAATGGTAGAATCTCTCCTTACATGATTTGGGCATGAATGAAAAAGGCTTATGGAGAGTAGTCAACTAGGGAGACCAAGAAAAATGATAGGCGATACTATTAAAAAATATTTAGATTTTAATAGTTTGAGGCTTGACTGTTAATGATAGAATACTATAGCATCATCTAATTCGTCTAGGCAATTTCACTTAACAAGACAAACTTGGTTGTTGTTGTATACTTCAAATGTCAGACATTTGCTGGAAAGTGGTAATGGCAGTTTGATCAATAATCCATCATTTATCATATCAGCAAATTTAGAGTAAGCTCAATACAATGGATGGGAAGTAGTGGACGCACTTCAGTGAATGCAACTGGCTTTATACATGGAAATTCATCAAACAGGGGCCCGGATCCCATTTTAGTTTCTTTAGATGTGGAGATAAATCTTGTAAGGAGTAGCTAGGTGATAAAGCTATTGACTTGATGATTGTTGAGACAATGGTAAAAGAATCTTTTTTAATCTTATAAAGAAAATTCAACGATCCTCAAGAATTAAATTTATAGAAGTTTAACAAACCTAAGAATGCTGCCATCAAAGCTCAAAACTTCAGTTCGGGTGCTGCCGATTAGCAAGTTTTAACCTTTGATGCTCACTTGTTGCTCCAGAAATGGGAGAAGAAGGATCTGTAAGTGGATTCCATTTTCCACTAGCATAGTTCATTAGTTGTCGTGAAGATTCCTTAGCTTGCTCTTTCTGATAAAGCAGCTTTGCCACAGGACCTGTTGCTTGGTACTCAGCACAAATGTCACGCAACTTTTTTCTTAAGCTTTGCATTGCATCATGATGTTCACCAAATGAGCCAGATTGAAGCAATGCAGATGAAACCACCCTTCTACATATTTTGTTGCATAACTTCGGACTAAAGAGTGGCATCCCAAATTCAACACTCAATGGAACCCAATCATAGCTCTCTCTATCGGGTGAGAACTGGTCCGAATCTCTTTCATTAAATAATCTCAGTAGACGAATATACCCAACTGTGCACGGTTCCAACTTGTTTGCCAAGCTAGTCAAGAGATAATTCAGCCTTGAGCTTTCCTCTTCAGATATTCCTAAATCTTCAACAGGGGCAATTGATCCATCAGAGTTCCTTAGGGGCAAAGGGATATCCATAGTAATCACTTTTCCGGATTCATCAAGATCATACCTACCAAGTGGTTGCACCAGCACAGCAGAATATTTAAGAAGTGAATTTAAACAATGCAGGAGTATACTTCCTTTCACTAAATTTCCTCCGAGCTTCCCTCCCAAGCCTCCTACTGTAGAACCATCCCAAGACCATATAAGAGCTTTCTCACAACCAGCCAATGGAGCAGGAAGCGAACGCAGACACTGTCCTTTCATGAGGACAACTGATAGAGGCCCACTAGCTGCAGATGAATATAACACTAATTTCATCCAAGGAGTCATAAAAGAATATGAGGGAGGACCAAAATGAACTGGACCAGTGGGTCCAGGAAGAACTGATGAATGAGGAAGGGGTACTATGGACACAACTATATCATAGTCACGAACAAACAAACGATCAAGCGTTGCTGGTGCAAGAGAAGCCAAGCTTTCACAGCGGAGAATGTCTACCCGATATTTCTTTTTCCCCTTTAGCATCTCTGTTCCAACTGACCCTTCAGCTATTTGTTTTTCAACATTCTGGTGATTTCCATCAGAGGCACTAGCTTCCTGTATGTGACTTTCATCATCTACTGTAGTAGTAGAATGGGTTCCACCAATTGTACCACCACGAACAGCTTCAGATGAAACAGTAGCCTCCATAGACTTCTCTAAATCTATATTTAATAGATCATCACCATTCATCACACCTTCAGTAATAACTGTCTCTCCTGATTTGTCGGCCAAGGAGATTTCAGCTATCATAGAACTTGACTCATCAATGCTTGAAGTAGCACTAGCCACCTTGTCAAAACCTTTGTCCACTTCTTCATCGGCAGCAGCTCCACCTGATTGTAGACATTCTAATACAATACGCAGGCTAAATGCATGATTTGCAAATTCCTGCAGCTCTCCCTCAAATTTCGCACCCTCAAGAGTGCCAAGATCCCTGCAAAGATCAGCAATGCTGGCATGACCCAATTTCCCCGCTTCATATAGTGTAACAGCATGAGATTTCAGACCTGATAAGTTCAGAAGGAAGCACGATTTTGGTCATACCATAGACATATGCATCATCATAAACCAATTCCCATAGAAAATAACAAGACAGAGGACAAGCAACTTTATACTAAATAGCCAAAAACGAAAATTTACTGCTTTGGTATAAAAGTAAAAATGCATGGATTTTATTAATCAATTATCAAAGCAATTAATCCCAATAACTCAGCAGTCATGGTGAGCTTCAGAACATAATGAAATTGTGGGGTTAAGAATAATGAAACTTGCTAGCATGGCATCAAATATGATGTCATTGGTAGAGGCAACAAGACTATAAAGGCCTTGTATGGGCTGAAGCAATTCCACTCACGCCTGGTTTGAAATATTAATAAAGGCAGTGTTGTCCTTAGGATGCAGGAAGAGTCAGCGAATGATACACTTTTCTTTAAACATACACTTGGGAAAGAAAGACTGGAAGCTGAATTTGGGATACAAGATCTTGGGAAACTAAAGTACTTCCTTGGAATTAACTTTGCCTACTCAAAACAAAGTATCTCCATTTCCCAAAGGAAATACATTCTAGATCTTCTCAAAGAGACTGGAAAATTTGGGCATAAAGCTACAAGTGTCCCAATTGAACAAAATCATTGAATAGGAAGTAAAGAAGAAAGCCCCCAAGGTTGATAAAGCCTTGTATCACAGGTTAGAAGGGTGATTGATATATATGACACATACTAGGCTAGACTTGGCATATATTGTTAGTGTGGTTAGCCAATTCATGCATGACCCAAGGGTGAGACACGTGCATGTAGTGGATAGGATCTTGCAATACCTTAAGTCCACACCTAGGAGAGGATTGTCATTTAAAAAGGGTAGTGAAAAGCTTACTACGGAAATCTACACTGATGCTTATTATGCTAGTTCTATTTGATAGAAGATTAACATCAAGATATTGCATGCCTTTGGGAGGAGCAAGAAGGGAAATGTAGTTATTAGATCAAGTGTTGAGGTGGAGTTTCAAGCTATGGCACAAGGAGTTTGTGAGCTACCCTGAAAGAAAATCATATTGGATGATTTGAAGATTAAATATGAACCTCCCATGAAGATATATTACACTGCTATGAGGAAGTGTTAGAGCTCCTCAACTCTCCAAGACTAACAAATGTCAAGACAACCCCTCCTCTTCAGCCCTCCCTTCTTTTATTGCCTAACTAACTTCTTAACCCCCTAATTGTCCCTCTCATGCCCTCGATAGCTTTTGCTGCCCACTCTTTAACCTGCATCCTCACTTCTGACATGTACAATTGTTTTCAATTTGATCCCAAATCACAATTCCATCATACAACTAATGTCTAATGGAAAATGCTGAAATGTCACAAACAACACAGTCATTGTACATAGGTGGATTTAACATGGATTGTGTTACATCAACATTTTCCATAAGTTATGTGATGGAATAGCGATTTGGGACCAAATTGAAAAAGATTTGAAGCATAAATGACCAAATTAAGAAAAATAAAAGGTAAGGGACAAGTAAGGATCAAGAACCAAAAACCCCAATTTGCATGTGGGCATGCACACACGTGTAGCAAATGAATTTAAGCTGCAGGAAGAAGGGGTGTGAAACCTGGAGAAACAGAACCCATCATAAGATAGGATGTTATGTTAGCATCAACTATGAAAGAAGCACGTGTATAGGCCGAACGAGGACCATAGTTCCCTGAACTTGAAGTATCCCCTTGTTGATTGGAATCATTATCGATAAGCATATTCTCAAAACCTTGACTAGAAAGAGAAGCATAATCATCACTGGCTACACTTCTGGGAGACCCAGGTATACTTGTATCTTGAAGAATAGATGCTGGATCAATTACTTTTGTTGCCCATCCCAATCGACATACGAAAGAAGCAGCAGCCTGCAGTTGTGCCAAGTCGGCCTGTAGGGTTGCTGCCAATTCAGCAACAGATGCATTTTCATTTGAAACAACAAATACCGCATATAATAACCTGGAAGAATAGAATATATCCTTAGATTTAGAGTCACTATTGAAACAACATTTTTAACAAAAAGGAAATAAACAGTCTGAAATAAATAAATTACTCTTCAATAGGATCTTCATAAGACTGCTCCCTGTTGGAAACAAAGCCTTCAAGCCTGGAAACTGAACCACCATAAATATAAAAATTGTGAAGTCAATTAATCAGATAGCTTCTAAAATAAACGCTGTACATATTTTATGCATATATCTTCCTTCAACTCTTTTTTGTCTTTCTATATCCATTTATGCTTCTTATATGTTGAGATTTATTTAGAAAGTTCTACATGGTTGTTTACGTGGATGATATAGTCACTACAGATGATGATTATGAGAGGATTGTTTGACTGAAACAGCCTTTATTTCACCATTTTCAGACTAAGGATTTGGGTTGACTAAAGTACTTTCTTAGTATTGAGGTGGCCCAGTCCAAGAGTGGTGTGCCATCTCATGGCGAAAGTATGCTCTTGATATATGCTAGAATTAGTAAATATCTATAATTAGAAATATCATATCTGCAATTAGGGAAATCATATATTTGTAATTGTTCTGTATTTATTACATAATGTCCATATATTCTTTCTCTATTGTGTAGTTGAGACACACGGATTCCTCATATGACTTTCTCTGTTTCACGCATGGTATCCAGAGCCTAAGTGAGAAAGGAAACATTAATCCGTGTTGTCAAGGGAACCTACTATCCTCTAGTGAAATTTTTTTCCGAGCAACCGTGTCCTCCTTCCGATTGCCGGCTCCATTTTCCCTGATGTTTCGTCAATTCCAGCAGCCCTCTCACCACCTTCCACCGCTCTTCTCTCCTCAACGAGTTTCGACGACAGTTCGGCCTCGACCCACCCTCGGCATTGCCTCTCCCTACGCGGCCAAACGTGGTGGTCCGATATTGATCTGAGCTTCGACTTGCCACCATGCCCTTCCACGGTTGTCTGCGGTATTGTTTACCCGCCTCTTCAGATGCGTGTACGGGCACATCCGATGACCTGTCTCGGCCGCCTACACCACTATTATACTGAGCGCAAGAACCGTCATCTCATTGAAACAACATATAAACTTCTTCATAGTCATGTACCTTTCCGTTTTTGGGGGGATGTTGTTTTAACTGCATGTTATTTAATTAATCGCATGCCCTCCCTGTTTTGGGTAACTAGGTTCCCCGCTCCATCTTATTTCCCATGAGCCCTCGCATTCGTTTTCCGCCCATGTTTTTGAGTCAACTTCACTCCTAGTCTTGACAAACTTTCTAAGCTTTCACTTAAATGTGTTATTCTTGGTTATACTCGGTCTCAAAAGGGTTTTTAGTGTTTTTCTCCTACGCTGCGTCGTTACCTTGTCTCCACGGATGTTACCTTTTTTTACGCATTTCCCTTCTTCAAGCCCTCTAACCATATCACTTCTCCTACTTCTAGAAACTCTCGCTTCCCACCATTCCTATGCCTTTGCCACCACCTCTCCCTGACCCTATGCCTCGTCCCTTTAGGTCTATCGCGTGAACCCTGAGCTAGTTGAGTCTAGTCCACCTCCGACACCCATTACACCTAACCATGGCCACCCCAGCTCCTATTCCTTCCTCCAAGCAAGTTCTGGCTAATGTAGACTCCTCCAATGCCCAATCCTCCACCGCCTCTGGTCATGCCTCCTGAGCTTGATCTTCCCATCGCCCTTCGGCCTTCTTAAAGGTATTTGTTCCACTCATAACCCGTTTTCTCACCATACTACTTTGAGTTATCACCGTTTATCTTCTCTGCATTATGCTTGTCTATTTTCTCTATCCTCTGTGTCTATTCCTAAGACTCAGGTGAGGGGTTATCCCATCTTGGGTGAGACAAGCTATGGTTCATGAGATGCATTCACTTCAAAACAATGGTACTTGGGAACTAGTGTCTCTCCCCAGGTAAATCCGTAGTTGGTTATCGGTGGATTTTTATGGTTAACGTGGGTCCTGATAGCAAATTGATTGTCTTAAGGCCTCTATTGTTGCCAAAGGGTACACTCAGATATTTGATTTGAATTATGGTAATCCTTTCTCCTCTGTTGCCAAGATGGCTTCTGTTCGCCTGTTTCTCTATGGTTGCTATGTATGTTGGGGCCACTCGTCAGTTGGATATGAGATGCCTCCCTCCATGGTGATCTTGAGAAAGAGGTTTTTATGCAGCAATCTCCTGGGTTTGCTCAGAGGAGTCTTCTGCTCTTGTTTGTCGTCTTCGGAAATCATTGTATGGTCTTAAACCTCTCCTCGAGTTTGGTTTGGCAGGTTCTCCATTGTGGTTCAGCAATTTGGTATGATTTGAAGTGAAGTTGATCACTCTCTGTTTTATCATCGCACCTAAAGGCTGCACCTATCTAGTTGTGTATGATGATAACATTGTCATTACAGGGAGTGATGGTCATGGCATAGCATAGATCAACAGCATCTATGCAATCACTTCCAGACCAAAGATCTTGGCAAACTTAGATATTTCCTAGACATTGAAGTAGCACAGTCCAAAGATGGCTTAGTCCTCTCTTAGAGAAATATGCTGTGGACATTTTAGAGGAAACGAGTTTACTTGCTCCAAAACCTGTTGATACTCTTATGGATCCTAATGTCAAACTCCTGCCAAATTAAAGGGAGCCACGTCTGAACCTGGGAGATATAGAAGATTGGTTGGGAAATTGAACTATCTTACAATCACTAGTCTAAACATTTCTTTTGTGGTAAGTGTGGTTAGTCAATTCCTAAATTCATCATGTGAAGCTCATTGGGATGATGTAATACGAATTTTAAAGTATGTCAAAGGAGCACCAAGAAAGAACCTTATTTATGAGGATAAAGGGCATCCTGAGATAGTTGGGTATTCTTATGTAGAGTGGGTAGGAAAACCTTCTGATAGGCATTCTACTTCAGGTCCCTATACTAATTGAAGACTATCTCATATCCAGGAAGAGTAAGAATAAACATGTAGCTATGAGGTCTAGTGCTAATGCAGAGTACCATGCCATGGCCTCGACCACATGTGAGCTTATTTGGCTTAAGCAACTCCTCACAGAACTTCGATTTTGGGAGATCAAGCACATGACACTTGTTTGTGACAATCAAGTTCTTACATATTGTCTCGAATCCAAGTCTTTTATGAGAGGACTAAACACATTGAAGTTGACTTCACTTTTAGAGAGAAGATTTTATCTAGAGACATCCACAAGCTTTGTCAATTCAAATGATCAACTAGCAAATGTTCTCACCAAATCATTGAGAGGTCCTAGAATAAATTACCTATGTAACAAGATAGATGCATATGATCTATTTGTCCAAGCTTGAGGGGAAGTGTTAGAATTAGTAAATATCTATAATTAGGAATATCATATATGTAATTAGGGAAATCATATATTTGTAATTATTCTGTATTTATTACACAATATTTATATATTCTCTATCTATTGTGTAGTAGAGACACACGGATTCCTCATATGACTTTCGCTCTTTCTCTGTTTCACAAAAATACATTAGAAATTTTAAACCAGTTGACAACCCTATGGATCTGTTAGAAATAAGGAAATATTTAATAATATCTCCATTATATTTTAGAATATTTCACATCATATCTTAGATTGATTTACATTTATTTAGGTTGATTTTATCATTATGTTTAGATTTTATCTTTGCTTTATAAATAGGATTATCTTGGTGTATCACAACAACACAATATATTAAATATACTTTCATATTATTGAGTCTATATTCTCTCTTTTCTTCCTCCACCATTTAAAACCCTCAATTTCAACGGAATCCAAACAGCAAATTGTTGCCAAATCAAGGAGAATCTTACTTAGATCTAGGTAGATATTTGGAGACTAGTGGGGAAGCTAAACTATCTCACTATACCTAGACGTGAAATTTCTCATTCTAAGTGTGGTGAGTCAGTTTATGCAGGATCGACGCAGTGGTCATTGGGATGCGGTGGTACAAATCTTGAGGTATATCAAGAAGGCAGCTGGTCAAGGATTATTATATGAAGACAAGTTATTGGGTATTGTGATTCAAACTAGGCTGGTTCTCCTATTGACAAACGGTCTACCTCCAGGTATTGTGTCTTTATTGGCGGTAATCTTGTATCTTGGAAGAGCAACAAGCAAAATGCTATTGCCCAATCTAATGCAGAGGCAAAATATCGATCCATGGCAGCAACCACTTGTGAGTTGATATGGATTAAACAGTTGTTTCTAAAGTTTGGGGATGTTGCACAAATGAAGTTGAATTCTGATAATCTGGAACTGGAAGCCTTCCACATTGCATCTAATCCAATATTTCATGAGAGAACCAAGCACATAGAAATTGATTGTCACTTCATCAGAGAGAAAGTGATATCCAAAGAGATTGTTGCTGATTTTGTCAACTCCAGTGATCAGTTAGCAGATATCTTTACGAAGTCTCTTAGAGGTCCTCGAAGATATTATATTTATGGCAAGCAAAGTGCATATGATTTATATACTTCAGCTCGAGGGGGAGTGTTGAGATTTATGATTGATTATGTTGAGATTTATTTAGATATTTTATGCTTTATATTTATGGTGTAAATATCAATTAGGATACTTGAATATTTGTAATTATTTTGCAAAGATTTAATTATTAGTGTACATATTCAAAGCAGACAAGGTATTTTCCTCAAGCAATATTCACCAAATCACTCTCAGTTTATTTACAGGTTTCTGTCACAATTGGTTATAAAATTTCAGTCTTAAACAAATATAAATAAATATCGCAATTCTTCCACTAAAACAATTTTCAGCAGGTCACTCAAACTTATTTGACCAAGCCAAAACAAACAACTATATTGGCTAAAAAACTTAGCCGTGAATCCTTACCTAACAAAATCAGTGCGTAGTTCTGGACAATACTGCAACTTTTGTACAAAAACATTTTTGGGAAGGTTGTCACTTTTTCAGGTTCTTTGGCAGTGTAAGAAAGTGAAAGAAAATGAGAGAGAGATAGCAAATGGAAGAAAACAAGCGAAACTTCTGAGAGAACTTTGAGAGAATTTGTGTGAAATTTATAGTGTATTGTCTAATCTGATCTGAAGCCTTATTAGACTTTTGTTAAGCATTTGTTAGACTTACCTAACCTAACAACTTCTAACAGTATTCTAACCGAATAAATAAAATAACTGAACGGACCACATGGTGTGTGGTGTGAGCCCTGTTGCTCATTTTAAGAAGTCTCATCAAAATTTGAAGAGGGGATAACCCTTTGTGCTACTCTTGCTGTTGTGCCCTCCTTAATTCCAAGGGGGCGGGTGACAATGGGTATGGAGGAGGCAGAGGTCTGAGATGGAGGAGATCTTTGACATATAGGTTGTCATGAAAGGAAGACGAACCAAATAGAGAATGGCTAAGCTAGCAGATCAGTCAGCTGGTTTTCTGAAGGGATGTGCCCTACTTGCAGCTTGTTCTGAAGCACTCTTTCACAAACAAAAAGCAAGCTCAGCTCCGTGTGCATAGTCCTGAGTGTCAGATAGGGTTGTGTGCCAACATGATAGCACTAAGATCGTTACAATAAATAACTGGTCTAGGAGAGGCAACAGCAATTCATGACGTGAGCAAAGCCAATAAACTTCACCCATAGACTCCCGGACTACAAAAGCTCAACTTCTGCGCTTGACCTAGCAAGCAAGCACTGCTTCTTGGACCACAAGGTGATCAGGTAAGAGCCCAAGAAGTAGGACCCTCGTGTAGCAATGTGCATCTGTATCTTTTGAGATATCAGGGATTAATGCATATTATCGAGTATAGATTTATTTCCATATAATCATTTATTATGATAGTAATGTTTCCTGTATTAACACCTTAACATAGGGAAATTAGCATCAGACAATAATTAACAGTCACTTGGTAATAACTGTCAAATGTCTATATATGTATCAATTCCCTTTACGGATTCATCACCAGTGAGAAATGTCTAAATAATTGTCAGTTATTTTCATATTCCCTTTCAATATAGTATCAAAGCTCTCGTCTTGGGAGCCTGAGCACTTCGAGCCATCATTGTTGGACATTTATTACCTTAATTACTGTCCTACAACTTCTTTTTCACCTACTTCATCCCTGAGACTTTACCTAGTTTCCCAAATTATTTTCTGAGTTTTTTCACGCCTTTCGTCCTCTTCTGCTATTATTACAGCTGCCGGCCAACATTCTAACAATTTGTCCAACCAACCAACCCCACCACAAGATTCACTCCACATGGGCTGTCAGCTCCATTTCTCACTCAAACCTTACTCAAATTTATTTTATGCCAGCCATAGAAACAAACCAAAATAATATTCATTTGGAAAATTTAGCTTTGAATCCTCATCTAAAACCCTTAAAGTTGACTCTCCAACCTCTAGTGTTTCTTTACAGCTGTAGCACAATAGGAGATTAAGCGGCTGTTTCGAAAGTGTCTTATAGAAAAATTTTCAGTTTTTAAAAACAAAAAACGAGAAAAACTTGTTTGGTTAGTTAGTATTTTCAGATTGATTTTAAAAACAAAAATACAAGTTGTGTTTTAAAAGCAAAAATTAGAAAACAGCTGAAAGATGTTTTTGGAATTTTGTTTTTTTAAAACAACAAAGAATATGATGGCACATTTGTAATTAGTCGGTTTCATTAATTGCTACCCAAAACAGTTTTCAAAAACACAAACAAAAACAATTCCAAACAACCCCTAAGGGCCTGTTTAATTTGAGTTTCCAGTTTTCAGTTTTTATTTTCAGTTTTCATTTTAGGATTTTGTGAAGGAAATCCTAAAAGTGGAAACACAACAACCCTAAGGCTTTCATACTTCTAATCTTTTTGGATTTCAATTTTTTTAGAAATAAGGAAATATCTATTAATATCTCCATTATATCTTTAGAATATTCTATTTCATATCTTAGACTGATTTAGGTTGATTTTATCATTATATTTAGATTTTATCTTTTGGCTTATAAATAGAATTGCTCAAGTGTATCACACAACACACAATATCAACATTTTTGCATACTATTGAGTATCGTTATTCTCTCTTTCTTCCTCCACTATCTAAAACCCTGAATTTCAACATGGCATCAGAGTTGTACCATCCACCGTGACATGTGTCCATCATTCCACTGCGGAGATTTAGTAATTTGGAACTCACTTAAAATTTCAAACATCAAACCACCGCAAACCACCACTATTTCTACTACCGGCCACTTTTTTTGCGACTTTCTAGTCTCCTCCCTGCCGTGTTAGCCCCTCTAGCAGTGTCTCGACCTTCTCTGTTGTGTCATTCGTTCTAGCCCAAACCACTGTCCACCGCAGCCGAAGAGCTTTTCCGGCATCGATTCCAGCCAAAAACCTCACCATCAGGACCGCCATCTCCTGCACGTGTATCCCTGAAGCGCGCGCGGAAACACTCAATGACACGCCCTCACGCACATCTTCTTTAGTCCGCAATGCACCCAATGCATGTGCAGCAGTGTCTCCAGTTGTCACACCCATAGTCGAACTCGCCTCACTACCCTCTTCCTGGATCTATCCTCAATTTTTGCGTTCACACACTTCGTCAATTTCAGTTTTTTTTTTCCAATTTTGTCCCTGGTTTTTAAGTTACTTTTTGGCACTTCCTGACCCTGTTATAAGGGTTGATTCCTCATGTTCTTTGCCATTGATATCTGTGTTGATGTCCCATGCTAAAATAGTATTGAGGGGAGATAGTTCACACAAGTATCTATTTGGTCACTCTTTTTCGTCGTGAGACGGCTTTCCCAGCAGCCTGGCCGACGGGCCCCGTGAGATGGCTTCCCGGATGTTTGGCCCTTTCCTTTGTGATCTGGTAGCCCATTATTTTTTTTATTGTCAAGGATTTGATTGTAATAAGCTTAAAACTTAGTAAGCTTTAGCTTGAGGGGGAGTGTTAGAAATAAGGAAATATCTATTAATATCTCCACTATATCTTAGAATATTTCATATCATATGTTAGATTGATTTAGGTTGATTTTATCATTATATTTAGGCTTTATCTTTTGGCTTATAAATAGAATTGCCTGAGTGTATCACACAACATATAATATCAATATATTTGCATACCATTGAGTATTGTTATTCTCTCTTTTCTTCCTCCACTATCTAAAAGCCTCAATTTCAACAAATTTAGGTCTTCATCACTTTTGATTTCTACCAGATCATTGAAATTAAGTCTAGCAACTTCTAGTTCTGCTAAAAGCTTCCTAGACCTGCCAACATTCAGGATTTTGCTAAATGCCGAATGATGTGGCAGTATGTAATTCAAGTTGGGTAACTATTCTTAATTATTGCCAAATGATTTGTGCATATCAAATTGACCAAGAAACAGAACGAGTTGATTTTGGAATGATTAGTATATACTTAGTCACTTCACTTAGAAATGGATGGTATACTTGTGTATAGAATCAACTAAGAAACTAAAAAAATTATAGAAGAAATTTATTATGATTGGTTCTGTAAACAAAAAAAAGAAATACCTCTATTTAACTAATCAATTACAACCCCAAATCAAATAGGCTATGATTTCGCTCAGTTGTTTGTGAAACTGAAAAACAAAAAAGATGTTTAGATTCAATTTTACAGGACCAGTACGGCAAGTTAGCTTGGTCAGAATTCAGATGCCACAAAACAGACCAAATATAACTGAGGGATGAACAATTCTACTTTCTACCCCATTTCCCCCAAGGCATGCATAAGGGATATTAAGCATTATAAGCATCAAGCTTTAAACTTAAATGCTAATGAACTATACCTCTGAAAAGGATATTTGCAAATAGAACCCACCTTTAAACCGATCATCAGGATAAACAGGAACATCAAAATAGACCAATCCCCGTCTGTAAAGACCCTTTACAATGTCGGGATCAAACAGGATAAATGAATTTGCCTCCTCCTTACACACTTTGTCTATTGTAGCCATTTCCTCTTCTGAGAGTTTCTATAAAGGTGAAAGACATGGCAAGACAAAATCAACAAAGACCATTAGACAAGCACATATTAAAATTACTTCTCATTGTGCCAGTAACACAATGAACAATACTATTGTATGTGAACCCTCTTACATTTTAGGAGGGTCTAATGCAGACCTCACCTTGAATTCTTCCAAAGTAAAGTTGACAAGACAAACTCCCCACCAAGGTTCAATTGGAAAATCCACAGGTTGTGTAGGCAAAAGTTCTTTTGCAATTGACTTGTTCAGTTTCCACATGATTTTCTGGATAATCCAAAAGAGGAAATAACAGTTGAGAAAAGAATTATATAAAAACATTATCCAGACAGGGGCCTGTAAAGTCAAAGAAAATCAAATTCAAATTTATGCAGAACAAGATGAAAGATATATTCCCTGGATCATTATACAATGCCAATGTGGATTTATTAATATAATAAAAACATATAGATAGGACCACATCCAGGCTGGTTGAAGGTATATGATTGTAGAAATCAGGAAGCCTATGTTTCTCCTTCAAGGCCTATTGCCTTTTTTATACAAAATATTCTCTCTTCAAGAATGTTAACTTTTCTTTTTACTACTTTCCTAATTATCCAGGTTTCCTACTCTAAAGCAAATTAAGGAAGAAAAATCACAAACAACTGTTCCAAAGTAATCTATAGAAATATGAAACATGACTTCATCTGCATTGCATGGCCTTGAACCCTAAATGACAGCCTTTTTGCACCACAGAAAAGCAACTTTAAAAAGGGCCAGATGAAAAGGATAATAATCATGAAGCCATATTTGGTTTCACATCCCTATAACAATGCTAGCCCGCTTATATCAAGAAAAACAACTGTAAAAGGTAGTTAACCAAACACAGACATACATACAATACAATATTAGATTTGAAATCCAAGAATCAAATAAATATTAGTGCATATTATGCAGGCATATCAATCCAGTACCTTAGATCTGCACTTGTTCATTATATCAATAAATTCATTTCTTCCAATTCCCGTAAGTCTTAAAGCATCTGCAGCACTAAAATTTGGAATGCTGTCATAAGGTTGCTCTGCAAAAAATTAAACAATCAAGAAATTTAGAAGGCCAGCTTACTTGCAGGCAAACATTGGGTTGGTACGAATAACAAGCAAAGGGAATGAGTTGGAACAAGTGTCTCGTCATAGTATGACTGTACATACAATCTAGTCTACCTAGTATAACTATAGGTTCTGCTTAGGATAGAGTCTAGTGTAGGCTGCAGATGAAACCAGCCACAAGAAGGTGGGGTCCACCTTTGAAATTTTCATCCCTATGTGCGAAGAAAACAAGTAAAAACAAAATAAGCTGAGCCTTATTCCATCAAGTGGGGTTGGCTACATAGATCAGACGACACCATAGTGTTCTATCGTATATTATATTAAATATTTAAATAATTTATTTCTAAGTCTCTTTTTGATAATTTCACCTATAGTTTTTCTAGGTTTCTCTCTAGGGTACTCATTTCTAAGCCCATCTCACCTAGTGTGACCACACATCCAACACAACATCCTCATTTCTGTAACATTGAGCTTATTTTCTTGTTGAATTTTTACCGTCTAACATTGAGTCCCATACAACACTGTTGGCCTTATAGTTGTGCTATAAAATTTACCCTTGAGCTTTTGGGGTACTTCTTTATCTCAAATAGCCCCCAAAGCACCATTCATTTTGACCATCCAGCTTGGATCCTATGATCTACGTCTCCTTCTAATTCGCCATCATTTTGGATAATAGATCCAAGATACTTAAACCTTTAGACTTGCGGCATAGTATCATCTCCAATCTTCACTTCTACATTGGAATTTGTGAGTCTTTCGTATACTCCATCTTACTTCTACTCATACGAAAACTATGATCTTCCAAAGCTTGTCTTCATAAGTCTAGCTTCTCATTTAGTTCTTCTCTTGATTCTCCTACTAGGATCTTATCATCTCCCCCCCCCCAAAAAAAAAAAATGCACGTTGGCACTAGGTCTTGAACTATGAAGCATGGGTACTCCATTTTTGCAAAAGTACCCATAACGGATACTTTCTAGGTACGGATACGCCTGGGTACATACCCGATGACTCTATTTTTGAAAAAAAAAAAAAAAATAGGTATGACGGGGTACAACCTGGGTACACTGGGTACACTTACCCAAGCCTGGGTATACTAGTTTAGTGAATTTTTGTATTTTTTTTTTTGGTTATTTTTTCTTTTTTTTCCTTTCTTTCCTTTTTTTTCTAATTCCATGGAGCCCTAACCTTTCCCCTGCCTAAATTTATTTTTAAAAAAAATTAGAATATAATATTGAATAATTTTGACCTATTTTATGTTAAAATTTTAGTTTTCATCGTATGAAATTTTAATATTTATATATATATATATGGACATACTTGTACTCCATTTTTTCCAAAATTTTTGTACCCATACCCGTATCCATACTAGGTATTGGTACCTACCCATATCCGTGCAACATAGGTCTTGAATATGTTCGGTCATCACATCCAAGACCAAGTGAAAAGATAAGGACTCAATATTGATCCTTGGTGCGGTAGCACTTAAGAGGAAAATCTTTTGTTAACCCTCTTGTGTCCTCACTAGTTGTGATCTCATTATACATGTCTTGTATTGCTCTGATATAGGTTATTTGAACTCCCTTTTCCTCTAAGACCTTCAACAAAACCTCTCTTGATAACTTATTGTATGCCTTTTCCAAATCAATAAAGACCATGTGTAAGTCTCTTTGATCCCTCTAATATCTCTCCATCAATCTTTGTAACAAGTAGATTGCTTCCATGGTAAACCTTTCAAGTATAAAACCAAGCTGGTTCTAAGAAACATGGGTCTCTTGTCTTAATCTCCTCTCAATTACTCTTACCAACAACTTCATATTATGGCTCATGAGCTTAATTCCTTTGTAATTTGTATAGTTTTTCATGTCCTACTTGTTTTCATAGATAGGTACTAATATACTCTTTCTCCATTCTTCTAGCATTTTCTTTGACTTTAGAATCTCATAGAATATATTTGTTAGCCAATTTATGCCCTTCTCTCCTAGATACTTGCAAACTTAAATAGGTATATTATCAGCGGCCACTACATTACCATTTTTCATTCGCTTCAAAGCCTTCTTTACCTCAAAATCTAGAATTGTACAATGAAAATTATAATTTAGGTTCTAATCTCTTGTATTTAGCTTATCTAAATGCAAGAGATTCCATGTTTCTCATTAAATAACTTGTGAAAGTATCTCTTCCATCTTTTCTTGATGTCTTGTTCCATGACCAAAACTTTGCCCTCTTCATCCTTAATACAATTCACTTGGTTTAAATCTCTCATCTTCCTTTCCTTGCATTTGGCTAGTCTACAGATATTTCTTTCCACTTCGTTCATGCTTAGTGAATGGTAAAACCCCTCAAACACTCTTGCTCTTGCTTCGCCCACTGCCTTTTTAGTCCCCTTCTTAGCTATCTTATATTTTTCCCAATGTTTAGCATTTCTACACGGGACCATTCTTTAAACACCCCTCTTTAACCTTAATCTTCTCTTGCACGCTTTTGTCCCACCACCAAGATTCCCCAATTGTTTCCTTTGCTACCTTATGGATCCCTTTTGCCATCTCATCCCACATTTAATTGGCAAATCCTAATGTCTCCCAATTCACTTCTTCTACAATTCCTTTTTTGGAAGCTTCTTTGTTTTTCTCCCTTAAAATTTCATCACCTAATCCTTAGAGTCTTTTCTTGACCCTTTCTCTTCACTCTCCTCATAACCCTTGTATTCATAACTAAGACCCTATGTTAAGTAGTCAAGCCCTCACAAGGAATAACGTTGCAAGTTCGTGTAAAGTTTTCTATCCGATTTTCTTAACAAGACGAAATTGATTTGGGAGCAAGTTTGCTCACTCCTATACGTTATGAGATGTTCTTCCCATTTATAACCCTAATGAAAAATTAAAATTACTTGAGTATTGATATAATTTTAGTCTTAATATTTTCATTCAAAAAAGTAATTTTACAATAAATTTTACAATTTAAATATTAATAAATTAAATTAAATTTTAATAGTAAAATTATTATTTAGTTAATTTATGAAAATTATGTCAAAGTTAAATTAAACAACATTTATTTTTTATGATAATAAGGTTCTATATGTCATTTTAATACAACTTCATTTTCTTTCCTCTCATCTTCTCTTTTTTTCATTTTTTTCCCTTCATTTTCTTTCCTTTCTTTTCTATCCTCATCCAAACAAACCACTAATGTTCACTATTGAGATTAATAAAGGTTCGGGGAAATTCAACTTTATCCCTCTCAACTATAAGCCATATGCATTAATCTAAAACAAGTGCAGCATGATCCCCAAACCTTAATAAATGTGCATTTTAGTCCTTTTGTTAAATTTTTGTCCATTTGAAAAGAAAACAAGTGCACTTTAACTCTTGAACTTAAATTATGTATTCCCTAAAGTTTTTGAACTTCTACTATTTTCATTAATAATAAACAAAAACTTACTAGAACTGCATACTGAGGAAATTTCAAGGGATCATGTTGCACAATTTTTAATTTAGGGATTAAGTGCACATGACCTATAATAAAGAGGGGCAAAGTGGAGTTTTTCCTAAAAGTTTGGAGATTAATAAATTTTGGGATAGGATTACTCTTTTGGCTACCTTTGGTGCTTTGTTCAATGGTGTTTATCTAGCATACAAAGGGATTGGAATGTATGGTGTCCATGGTTATCTGGTTTATTCACTTTAGATATAGTTCATTATTTTTTGTTCCCTTGTGAGTGATGTGTTATACTCGATTGTGCCACAACCCTCTGTCTAATAAAATTTCTTTCTTCTATTCAAATCAAATGCATTATATTTTTTCGGTACTCTTAAACCCAACTTGAGTAACTCAGATAGAAAGTAGCCCAACAATTAAAGATAAAGGGGGACCAAGAAAAACTATACACAAAACTACTAGGAAAAATTTGGACTTTAATGGTTTGTCCATACACATGCTTTAGGATAGGACAATATGGCATCATCGGATCCATGTAACCATACTCAACTAGCGCAAAAAGACTTAGTTGTTATTGTTGTCATTGTTGTTATTACTAGGGTTTATCGCTAATAAACTTATAGTTTAGTAAAACGAAAGTTAGGAACACAGGATATTATGAAAAGCAACTCACATTAGATCGTTTGGTCATTTGTGGATGGTATAATATTGCTTTAGATGATTTGGTCATGCATTGATAAGACTAGGTGAAATCCCGACAAAGAAAGTAGACCAAATGAAAAGTAGCTTAATATATAGAGAAGACCAAAGAAAATCTTTACGTAAAATCATTAAGAAAGATTAAGATTTTAATGGTTTGTCTATAAACATGCTCTAGGATAGGACAATATGACATCATCTAATCTATGTAACCAACATCAACTAGTTAGCCAAGGCCTGGTTGTTGTTGTGGTCATTGTCATTGTTGTTATTAATGTCAAGAGCTTATTTGTAACAAGCTTGAAGCTTAGTAAGCATCTGATATTATCTCTGATATATCTTAAAATATTACAATCTCTCTTAGTTTTTTTATACATAGAAAAAGAAATCTTATTAGATGAGAAGAAAGAGTACAAAAGAGGATAAAACATCCTCATATAGATACAAAATGAACAACTACAACCTATAGGGCTAAACTACGTACCAAAATATGCCAATTCCTCAAAATATCAACAAGAGAAAAAACCCTTAAATAGCCCATGCAGAGCACTAAAAAGATGCCAAAAAAGTAATCATATGCCAACTAAAATCAACAGTTGAAAAGGAATCATTAGAAACTATAGAATTCCTTTTCAACCAAATGCACCAAATCACTGCAAAAATTGAGGACTGCCACAAAATCTTTGCTTCTTTATATGATTCAAAACCTCTAAACTTAATGAGTAGAAATTGATGTAAATCGAAGGGCAAAGCCATGATTCTCCAAAGATACCAAAAAACATGATCCAAAGAGATCTCGCCATAGGGCTATGCAGAAAAAGATGAGCCATTGATTTGGAACGTAAACCGCACACAATACACATGCTAGGAGACAAAAGCATTAAGGGGCCTACACTTCTAAAGCATGTCATTACTTGTTAGTGCTAATCCGATTCGAAAACATCAGTCCAAACAAAGGCTTTGACCTTAGAGAGAGATTTTGATTCCCAAATGAGTTTATCTAGAGAAATCTTTCTATGGTAGGAGAGGAAGCAACAACTTGAAAGTAAGAATTGCAGGAAAATACACTAGATGAGTCAAGTATTAGTATAAATTGGGTTAGGGGTGTTTGAAATATGAACAGTTTCTTTATGAAATTTAACAAGGGTTAAGAGCCTAGTATTAGTACAAAATGGGGTTAACATTTCTCGTGTCACAAAGTATCACATATATATGTACATAGTATCCTGTCATCCACAATCTCCTCTCTCTCTTCTCCTATTCTCACGGCTAAAACCTATAATTTCAACAAAAAGCCATAAAGCAATAGTTGTCTAGTATCGATGTTTATATTGGAAACTTGTCTCTTGAAAAACAATTGATCCATACAACTAATGAAAAGAAACAATGAGATCAAAATGTAGGCCACCTAATGTCAAATCAATGAACGCAACTAGTTTGCATCATAAATTTTCATGTCATGTAAGTATCTATAAATTCATTTAAAAAAATTGTAATACATTGTTTTCAAATTATGGGCACTTAAATTCAAATTATGGGCACTTAAACATAGGATTAAAATTTAAATTGATTTCAATATCTTAGAGTAAGTTCTACCAACTCTAAGTGAAATCAAATTTGTTTATAATAATGACTAAGTATTTATGTTCAGCCTTATTGCATCTATTACACCGTACACTATACTTACTAATTCTGGGTGACATAACCTGAAGCATTCATTTGCATCTGCAGAAAATAGGAGAAGGGAAAAAGAGTGGATTCGTTTGGTTCAGCAAAAATTAGGGAGGGAAGCAAAGAAAAAGCTGGCAGGGTCCACAAGGAAGTCTTCTCCTCTAGATTGTGCAGAAAAGGTGGCATAAGAAAAGAAAATAACTAAATTGCAATAATAACCCCTAAAGGCTTAAACAAATAAAGGAGTAAAGATATATGCGTACATTGGTTTGGTGGGATAAGTAAAAATAAGATTTTTTTATTAAATAAAAGCAATGCATTTTTATTAGAAAGGTGTGGCAGTACTAATAAGGGCAGTTCAGTGCATAAGGCTCCCACCTAGTGGGGTCTAAGAAGGGTAGATATACGCAGCTTTAGCTCCACTTGTGGAAAGGTTATTAACAAGATATGAGCCCATGAACTCTAGGTCACAAGGCAAGCCCTCCTATTGTGCAATAAAATGAAAAAATATATTAAAAATTATAATATAGGTAACTTGTATATATTGTAATTATTTTTATTTAAACTAAATTATATAATTTAAATATTGATAAATTAAAAATTACACTTTATAATTAAAATATTAATAAATTAGAAACTACATTTTATAATTTAAATATTACTAAATTAATTTTTTAATCAATATTTATTAGAAAGTTATTTATTTATGCAATTAACTAAAAAATATATTTATACTTCCTCATATAAGGATATACATGTGATTTTACATACACTTCATTTTCTTTCTTCTCATTTTCTCTCCACTTCCAAACACACCATAAGCATTGTACCTCTAGATAAAATGACTAAATATTCAAAATGACTAAGCATATGATAATGCCTACGTATTTAAGTGCATCTGTAACTCTTGTTTTACACCGTACACTCTACTTACTACTACTTGGAGATGACTCTGATCATTGTATATGTAGAGAAAAGCCTTTTAAACACCCTGTTTTATTCGTAACACTTGAATCTCTAGCCATTTAAAAACCCTAAATTGTTGCTGCAAAGAAATTTCCAGTAACAAGTGTTTACCCTATCACCTGGGAAAAAAATATAAAGTTTTTACCACTTCAAACACAAATTTCCTGACTCGGGCTAGCTATTTACCACAAACTTATTGATGTAATCCTAATCTACAGAAAAGTTTCTATTGTTCAACAATAAACTAGTTATGCCTCATAATCAATCACCACTAAACAGTTTTCAATTCATGATCAATGCAATGTTCCAGTTCCATCCGTTCGCATTACAGATGAATCAACAATCAGAAATATATATTACATAAAAACACTATTCATTGGATAATTGCGAAGCTCATTATGATAACCAGATTTTACATGGAGTAAACACTCAAATGCAAGTTATATGGAGGAAAAATTAATCAAGACCCTCATGGAGCACAAATGCATTAGAGAAAGCAAGTCAATGTTACCATTTTTCATTACTTCAAAAATCATATCGCAATAATATCTGAAAGGTGATACCCTCATTACACGGCAGACATACTCCGCTAGATGATAAGGAAACAGCTGCAAGTGAAAAAAAAATTAAATTAAATCCAAATTGGCTTGAAACAAAAGCATACAAGAACACTACAAAATATCCAGGAAGTGGTAGCTTTATCTGGCATTCATTAATGAAAGTATTCAGGCAACAATAATTTAGTAAAATAATATGGTAAAATTATTTAACAAAAAATTATTCAAAAACTAGAGAAAAACAAAACACCTGCTTTTAGTTAAAACATAGAAGTTTTGTATTTTTAAAGCATTTAAACTTCAATTTTTTGCAACAAAAAAAAGTAATTTCAATTTTTTGATCATGTAAGCAAAAGTGTAGGCATATAAAGTTCTCAAACAATGGATTCAGTATACAATTTCAGAAAGAAGACCCAGATAGACATTCTATACAGCACATACAGCAAGATTCCTGCGCAAGTAACGCATCATGTCCTCATAATATTCGCCTTCTTTACAAACTTTACGAGCAAAACAATTATTCCATTGGAGTCTCTTCTTTATGCAGCTTTCAATTATCCTGCAAGAAATTTCCATGGCCAACAGAAGCAAAGGCAACGTTAAATTATGCATTTCTAAAACATATATTCAAGGAATTGACACATTTTACCCTGAAACTAGTTTAGTACCTGTGCTTGTACGGGAAAGTATAATAAATTTAAAGAATTTACCACGATTAATGATATATTTCTGTAGTAGAAGTAGAAAAGGCATTTAAGAAAATAACAATGCGCAAATAGTGAAAGAGACATTTAATTGTTTGAACTTATTATTATTATCATTTTGAAAGCTGCTAATGTATTGAAAAGTTTAAGAGAAGTGGATGTCACACTTATCATTAAAGTCTATGTTTTTGGAGTACTTAACCTATAAGCCTAGAATATTTTATTAAATGTGAACAAAAAAACTGTTGTTAAATGTTTGTAAGTCCACTGCCTGTAAATGGTAGATGAGGAAAGGTATCGAAAAGGCATTAGAGACAAAAATAATCCATGAATAAAAAAATCATCATTGTATTGAACCGAAACAATTAACAATCAGGTATGTTATTTTGGCATGATATTTATAAGTTTGCTAAAAAGAATTAAGTTAATAATCAGATATATAACATATCTGGTTTAAAACTATTCATAAACATTGCGAAGAAGAAAGAGACCATTTGGGAGACCAGAAGATGGAGTGTTTTTTCTTCTTGTGCAATTGTAGTTGGATTCCATTGCAATGGAAAGAAGAATATGAACCTCAAAGATGAGTGTAATAGAAAGGAAGAGAGGGAAATAAAAATAATGAGAGAAAGTCTGATAAGATGTGACAGAGAAGCTTATTGAGCAGTGTAATAGATAGCCATGGTGTGCAGCTAATTACCTAGGAAATCAAATCATAATTTCAAATTAAAATCAAAATAAAATAATATAATAGTATCTGATTTGTCAATTTGGATATCTGATTAATTACATGTCTCCCTAATATTGATTATGATAACAAATATAAATTTACTAGATGGTTTAAAAAAAAAGATTTATCAGATGATGTTAAAAAAGTTATTTTATTCTTATAATAATATCATTGATTGGTCAATAATAAATAATTAATATAGAATTAATGATGGATTGTGATTAGAATATCAAGTATTTTTTTTGGTGGGTAGAATATGAAGTATCTGATTGATATTATTAAATATTTAAAAAAGAAGGAAGCTGAAAAGGCCACTAACTAAACAAAATGGTCACGGTAGCTAAATGTAATTATTGCACATAGTGAAATTGTTTGAGCGGGAAAATTTTTTTGCCAAGTGTTGGAAAGAGAAGGTTGCTATTAACCCTATTTTACAATAATAGAAAGATAAGAAGATAACTAAAGTGAAGCACATCTTGAATATCTATTATCTATTATATTAAACAAAGAATAAAAAACTATTTCAAAATGGGAATTTTCTCTGAAAAGTTTCCTCAATCCAACACAAATTTATTGTACTTGTACAGTTATTTGAGAGAAATGTTAACCCATGAGTTTGACACTCAACCACAGTAGCCATAATACGGAGCACTAAAACTACAGGGCAACAACAATGTCAAGCGTTTTGATACTCATCTAGATCACCTATCCTCCCGTACCCACATGCTTACACCTCCAATTTACCAAAAAAGAAAAAGAAACATGTCTAGAGCAAAGACCAAGCATGGTGAAACAAGAATAGAAAGAATCAGAGGATGTATGATTTTTCCCTTTCAATAAGTAAAGCTCAAAGCTGAAAAAGGATTAACCTGGTTCAAATTAACTAATGTACAAAAATAAGATAGTGAAACACCAAAGAACTCTGCACCAATCATTTCTTAAAAAGACCATTCACATAAGGAGATTAAAGGGTATCTTGCATAGCATATTAAGTCTATACAGCATACACGTAGTTACACATGAAAAACTTCAATAATTGATTGGCCTGCTTAGTATCTTAGCTCCATTGCTACAACTTACAAAGTTATGTGTAATTCCAACTCCTAAAACATGCACAGACAGATGATGAAAAGAATCCAGATAGTGAGTTGTAGAATTTGAGCTTTGAACCATGTTACATCATTTAAATAATCAAAATAATGGCATATAGAAGTTTATGGCTTACCACACAATATGTGCAATATATTTTACACAGAATCGTTGATGTTTGGAGAGCTGTGGGCTTGCCCTGTGAACTTGCATCAAATTCTACTTGCCAAATTCAGAGGTTTTGGCTCACAAAATCGTAAAAAGCAGCTAAGATCTTATGACAGTATTTAGTTGTTGCAGTGCTTTGGTGTATTCAAATGGAAAGGAATGATATAATTTGTAATGATTCCATTTCGATTGTTAACTTTATTTGGGGGCATCTCTTTGGTGTTCTACACATGGCTTGTTTCACGGTGTTCCTTTGGTGTTCTAAAATTTAAGTAAACTACCAAGGCTCAACGCAAAGAGGAAGATTTCGCATATATACATATAAATAAATAAATAAAAACACAGGGAAGCCACTCTAACCTTCTGTGATATTCTTCTTTGGTAGAAAGAGTTGCTTGAATTCGCTTCGGAAGGTTCTCCCATGGACACTCCTCCTTAATAGCTTTCTGCAGCAACTGTTCCTCTACCGTCACTGGAGCACGCTGCATTTCTTACTTCCCAAACACCTAAACCCCACTTCCTGCAAACCAAAAATTATTTGAAAAAAAAGGAAAGCAAATTAAAAATAACAAGAACAAAAGTCAAAACAAGCATCTTGCAGCAAATAGCGACGAAATCGACACCAATTTCCCCCCCCCCAAAAAAAAAAGGGAAAAATTATGAAGCAGGATTACGAAATGAGTAATGATTATTACAAGAGACACGTATATATAGCCAGAGAGAATGACCAGATAGATAATGCGAGAGCATGGATCGGATGGTCAGAACCTGATCTTGGGCGAGAACGTTGCAGTCGGATTTGTTCTTGCTGCTAGGGTTTCTGAGTCGGATTTGGGAGGCACTGTTGTGCCGTTGATCCTTGTTTGGGAAGGGAAGTTCAGTGCGAGAGAGAAATCTGGTTGAGTCAGAACTGTCAGTCAGAGATCGTAGTCCCGACGTGAAGCGGTGGTGGACGCTTTCATTTCCTCCTCCATCTCATTTAAATAGTCTTGAACAATTGTGCACTTCTAAAATATTGAAAAATGAACATATGTAGCTACGTTTAATATGGAAGGGAGGTTATTTAAATAGTCTTGAACAATTGTGCACTTTTAATATATTGAAAAATGAACATGTCGCTACAATTAATATGGGATGGAGGTTATTTGGACAGAACAATTACGTGAGGTGAGCGAGGTGAGACTTATCGGTTAACAGAGTACGCGTGGGAAAGAAATCCACTTAAACAAATTGAGATAATAAGTAAACATTCAAATTGATCTCTTGATAATTTCATTGATGATTAAATCAGTCCCTATTCCAGATAATGATATGAAACTCCAAGCCCATAGGCTGACCAATCTTGGAAGGCCAGCACGAAGGCCCAAGTTGGCCAAAACCAAGGACGAAACTAGGCAAGGTCCAAGTACATAGTCCAAGGGCACGTGGCAGTAGTTCCAAGCACGCCCCTTCTAGTCTCCCACTCTCCACCACCATAAACGTAAGACGTGGGAGTAAGTACGTGAGGACGCCTGAATCTCCAGGAGCCGCTCTCACCTCCTCCTATAAATATCTTCGAGGACTCCAGGTATTGACACATTCTTTTTCTCTACCCTCACTCTGCTAAAATATCTACCCATTCTCTAGGTAAAGTCCTTATACGTACACCCACACCCTTGTTCCAAGCACGATCAAGGCATCCTGGAAAGACCCAGTAAACCTTTCCAAAGTCCTATCCCAGATAAGGTAAACTCTCATCCTTTCTCAACAACAAGGAGAATTCCCTCCAAAGTACACCGCGAGGGTCACCGTCATCTCGACAACAACTTCCACGAGCTGGTCAGTACACATCACTTCAAAATCCGCTTCACAGGCAAACACGCGTAAGAATAGGACGAGTCCTGGGCACGAAAAACGCCTCGTCGAACCAGCAGAGCTAATAATGTAGGTACCAGTAAGACTAGTTCTCCCATGGTGGCCAAGATGCTCAAGGTTATAAGGGAACAAGCCCTAACCATCCATGACTTGCAATGAGATGTTGATGCTATGAAAATGGTAGGAGAAGATCACGAGACGCGAGGAAGAACGTCACTCCGAAGAAAGAAGGGAAAAAGAAGCCACGTTAGCCCGTGAAATTTGCCAAAAGGAAGTCGAGGAGGCTCGTACAATACGACCATAAGAGGCGCCTATCAGGAACGTGGATATGTGCTAGACACTCACAAGAGGCAATCATGAGTCCGACATGCAAAAGCTCCATATGGTGCAGAAGCGGGCCGGTCGTCGTGGAAATGATCCCCCACATGGCTTGTATCCTCAGTACGAACCTTGGACAGGACAACCATAGTTGGAGGAACCGCAATTCTCGCCAAGCACGGGAGTACGAGATGACTTCCTGCGAAACCTTGTCAACCAAGACATCTAGCTCCACTCCAGTAAGAAGTAACTCCCGAAGAAGGAAGGGAAAGGCAATGGTGCATGACAAAGAAGATAACTTTCCATTCTCCATACATTATGAGTTTGAAGTTACCTCAGGACTTCAAGCTCCCAACGGAGATCCGGGGTATGATGGCACAACTGACCCCTAAGAACATCTAGACTTGTTCAGATCAAGGATGTACTTGGTTAGAGCCTCAGACGCCATAAAATGCCGTGCCTTCCCATTACCCTGAGAAAACCTCTTAAATGGTTCAACAACCTAGCTCAGAGATCCATCGCCAAGTTCTCAAGCTAGCCTCCAAATTCTTAGCTCATTTCACGACAAGGTGCTTCGAGCCCAAATGACATCGAGCTTGCTCAGATTCTTCCAGTAGCAAAATGAGCCCTTTGAGATTATTTGGAGCGCTTCAATAAGGAGACTTTCTCCAAGGAACCCAATACCCAGAAAAATGGTCACCTTAATCAACGAACTCTGGAATGGCTTGTTCGTGAAATCCTTGGCCAAAAAGCCACATAAGACCTTGGAAGAAATCCAAACCCAGGCTGAAAAGTCTATACACTTGGAGGAAACCATGTAGGTCAGGTCCAACGTACAAAAGTGTCTAGGCCTACAAACTCAGACGCGAAAGCGAACGAGAAAGGTAAGTGAGAAGGGCAATCGTCCCAAGGTCTAAGGTACATAGAATAAACTCCCTTAGCGGTCTCTCACTGACATATACAAAGAAATTTGCAACACGAGATGTTGCCCAAGCCAAAGGTCAAAAGCAAAAAACGAATGTGGACAAGTCCAAGTTCTGTACCTACCATAATGCCCAGGACATGGACGAAGGAGTGCTTTGATTTGAAAGATGCAGTGGAAACCTTAGTTCAGAGAAGGAGAATTGGGAATGTACGTGGCCTCGGAAAACGTGAAAAAAAGGACCATCTCGCCTACCAGGATGAAAATGAAAAAAGGAATCCCAAGGTCGAGGTTGAAAAACAACCCCATACTCGATGAGGAGCCAAGAGAAGCAAATGAACACGAACCGTCATCAATGTAAGGCGGATTCACCATGATGGAGCCAAAAAGTCCACCAGAAAAAGGCACTTAAGAGAAATAATGAGTATGACTCCTGAAAGCCCACCCATTTGTGTCTTGGAAGGGTCTAGAAAAGTAGTCAGTCTATTTGTTGAAACTATTGCAGAAGCGTTGCAAGATTGAGGTTTCTAATGTTACTTCATAAACTACTCTTACTTTCTGAACGTGGTTTTTGAACTCTTATTTCTAAAAGATAAAGTTGTTGACCAAGTTGGTCAAAGAGATGACTCGTTAGTTTAAAAGGTTTGACTTTAAATTTGAATTTCAAAAAATTCAAATTTCCTTCCTTTTCCAGTAATGTTAAGCACTCCACATTGAAGTGAGCTTTCTAAGGCGCAATATCAGTTCCTTGATGATTCTTAGGTTTTTTCATCTTCAATCATGGCTTGTTGATGAACAAAACATTATGAGTGTGATGATTGAAGATTGAAGAAAACTTTGGCTTCAATGTTTGATGAATATCTTTATTTCAGGTGTACTTTTAAAGTCCCATCCTACTCTCTAAAAGTCCAGATCGTTTCTTGTACTAATTGATTTCCTTTCATCCGTAAAGCATGTATGTGTACTTTGCACGATATAATATTCACTTCTATTAAGTTTAATCTCTTCATATGAGATAAATCATGTTTGCATATGCAAAGTGAAATTATTCTAGCTTAGCGTCCGTGTTATGCAATCTGGAAATACCTGTATGCTATGATAAGAAACTCAAGGTAGACATTAGTCGTTCTTCAAAGTGTTTTCTTTAAATTGGTTATGTTGTTATTCAAAACATATTGTGTTAAAGCTTTCTTGAAGGGTTCTGGAGCTAACATCAACCAACCACATCAACTTCTCGCAAACACTGGCACCTCAACTTCGCATCACTTATCTCCATTGATGAGTTCATCCTAACTAGCTATAACTAGATTTAATATAGGGTAAAGGGGGTTCATTCACTTTTTCCTTTCATTTCAAATAATTTGCAACCCAAGGTTCACCATCTTATTCTCATTTGTTACCAATCATTCATGTATATGCACATGCTCATGTCAAGAAAATAATGATATGCACATGTTTTCCAAAACGTTTCATGTCTTGAATACTTGACATAAACAAAAATCTCTTTTATAAATTTCATGTCATTCAATCATTTCTCTCAATCATAAACAATCATAGTCATCATAGTAATCATAATCATATATCTCATGCTCATAAACATTCTAAGTCCACAATCTTGGTGAAATTCCACCGTATAATGGCTATAAACGGAATGCAGGTAAGAAGGTGCACGAGAAAAGAGGGTTGAATCGTGGTTAGCCTTTTCTTTCCCTATTTAGCTTCTGAAAAACTTAAGCATGATAATATCAAGCTATGAGCTTGAAGTGCAATGGAAACAACGTTAACGACTTCAGAAAGTGAACTTTCTGAACTAAGAATGTGAAATAAACGCGTTAAGGAAAGCTTTTAAAAAAAATAGTAAATAAACTAAAAGCGGAAATAAAATAAGAGATGAAAGAAAGAGATCCTGCTCAAGAGTTTTTACATTAGTTCGATCAACTTGCCTATATACAGTTCTCAATAATAGTTGAGTTTCACTAAACTTTTCTCAAACAGAGAAAGAACAAGGATAGTCTTTACAATAGTCTTCTCAAGCTTTCACTAGTGACAGGTAACAACCCCTACTATCACAAATCAAGTAGTTATTCACAACCTCTTCAAGCTAAACGAGTAGTCTTTGACAAGCTTCTCTAAGCTAAACCAAATAGTCTTTGACCAACCTCTCCAAGCTAACCGTGACTAGTAAAACACTTCCTGTCACGTTGCAAGTAGTCTTTTGACTAGCCTCTCCAAGCTGACTCACATCGATCACTATTGGATCAAGGTTACAAAAGTTTGTATTTGGGTTTGCAACTCAAACTAATCTACACTCAAGTTTCATTAAGATTTACAATGAAAGATATGAGAAACATTTGAATGATTTCTTTCTAGCTATTCTTTCTTGGAAGAATGTATGAACAATGAAGGAATGTAGAAAGAAGATTTTTACAAACAAAGGAAATGATTACAAGATGTAATGAACTTTACAAGCGATGAGGAGAAATTTTCACAGAGTTTTTGCTCTTTATACAGTGTCTATATTTCTTTGAAAGCACAACATCTCTATTTATAAATGCTTTTCCCTATGACCGTTGCCCTTAATTAGATCTCCAAGTGACACGTGTTGATCATCCATTTGTGTCTTAAAAAAATAGTCTAGAAGAATAGCCTATCTGTTGTTAGAGTTTTGCAGAAGCGTTGTAAGTTTGAGGTTTCCGATGTCACTTCAGAAATTATTGTTACTTCTGAATGTGATTTCTGAATTCTTTCTTCTAAAAGCTGGGATAGTTGACCACGATGGCAAAAGAGATAACACAAGTTCTGTCACTTGGTTTTGACTTTTCAAATTTAAATTTAAATTTCAAATTTTCCCTCCTTTCTTGTAGAGCACATGTATCACTATAAGTGACCTTTTTGATGTGCGGTATCATTACGAATGTGATGATTGAAGATAGTACAACACTTTGGCTTCAGTATTTGATGGATATCTTCATTTCAGGTGTACTTTCTGAAGTCCGTGCTACTTTTTGAAGTCCTAAATCTTGATTTCTTGTACTAGTTGCTTTTCTTCAAATCGTTAGGCATTTTAAGCTTGTATTTAGACATAATTATCACTTTCATTTAGTTCATATCTCTTAAAATGAGATAAGGCATATTTCCACATGTAAAGTGAAATTATTCTCACTTAAATAAGCCTTGTTATGCTAATGATAGATCCTGCTTGCTACTTCAAGAAACTCAAGATAAACATTAGTCATTCTTCAAAGTATTTTTTTTAAATTGGCTTTGTTGTCATTCAAAACATATTTCATTAAAGCTTTTATAAGGGTTCTAGGCTAACAGAACTCTCCAAAATTACTTCATGCTCATATCACCATACAAAATATGCATCCCAGTAAAACAAAGATTCCACATGCGTTTCTTAGCGTAATTCCAATCACTTTTAAATTTAACAGTTATGATAAATTTATTAACTCCTATTCTCAAATCCAATCAACTAACAAGTGATCTTATATCAAACACAAATTCTGAGACAAGTACATCAAGGACTTAAACCAATTACCATAATTCAAATGGATCAGTCTTAGTTACAAATATTTAACAAGCAAACATCATCATCATCCAAAGCTTCATAAATCAATAATCTTGCACCTTTAAAATTATCAAATCAACACAAATACATTATCAATCAATGATTACACAATTTCTTAATCCAACAACCCACAATTTCATGTTTAGGCCAAAAAATCACATAGCTCCTTACAATTATTCAAAACACACCCAAAATTCTATTTTTTTGCTCTTCCAAAATTCATTTCTATAGATCAATATTTATCCAAATGCCAAAATTACAAAGAAACAACCCATCCGTACATAGCATGGTTGAACCTAATAAGCCTACATGGAGAGTTCAAAATAATTTTCAGCAAGGCTAATCATCAAGCATGATACATAATCTTACAAAAACGTATTTTTAAACAATCTTGTAAATGAACACAAACTGAATCTAAGTACCAAAACTCCTTTCAAGACGAAAAAATGAGCCATTATAATTGTTATAAACAAAACAAAAGATAAGGGCCTATTTGGAAAGTATTTTTAAAAATTATTTTTGATTTTTTAAATGAAAAAACAAAAAAAAACTTATTGTTAAGCTAGTTTTTCACACCGATTTTAAAAATTTAAAAACAAAATTTGAATTTTAAAACCAAAACCAAAAAACACTTTGAAGATGTTTTTGAAAATTTGTTCTAAAAACAAGTTAGATGCACGTTGGCATTATTGTGAATATTGTGTTTAGTTCATCTTAATCCCATTTCGACTTCCACATCTAGAAAAAGGAAAACTTGTAAACTCTCTCCTCCATTGTCCTTTACCTCATGCTCCTCCATTGCATTTCGACAATAGATCGCAAGTTCCTCCACTTCAAAAGCTTGCTAGTGCCATGTGACCTCCATAGTGATAATTGCAACGAACGAAAGAAAGTGTCCTGGGTGAGACCATTTGTATTTACAAATTTGACAACAAACTCGATAAATTTGGGCTGTTTTTCTTAGTGCGACTAATTTTTTCAGCTCAAATTATCTTTAAAAAATGCAAAAGCACTTTTAAATCTTTAATGCAAGTTCTTTATAAATCAAAGATTTTTATGGATGTTGGTTAACATTTTTAATGATTAATTAGAATCTCATTTATTGCCCATTAATGTAATGTTGCAAATCATTCCATTTCAATTGTATTCAAGAGTCTATAAATAAAGACCTAATGTGACATTGCAAAATTCAAAAAAAGGTGAAAGGAGCTCTCTTTTATTTTCTAAACACTTTTTTTTCTTTATCATTTCATAACACGTTATTAGTACGAGTTTGCTCCTTTTTCTCTCCCACAATAAGGTGATTCTCCATTCTTGTTCTTTCAACACTTTAAGTATATGATAATTACTCTCAATGTTCCTGTAGGGTGATCATGTGCAATGGTGTATGTATGCCAATATGTTATGCTTTGCCTTGCAGAAGTTCTGAATCCTTATTGGCTTTAAACACCTGCCAACACATCCTTGCTATTTTATAAGATTTTCAATTCCTTTCCTTCTGCTATCTATGTTGTCTAAGTTTTTATCGCCTCCACTTCTCTTTACATATGCTTTACATATAAAAAGGCTTGTTCAATAATTAATAATTCTTTTATTCGTTGAAAATAGATTTCTTCAACAAGTTCCATCCAACCCAATCATAATGGAGGAAACAAAAGAATGACTGTTATAACAATAACGTGTAAATAAATCCTTTTCCTTCGACCATTTTTTCGAATCCTTTTAAGTTCTGAATCCTTGCTATTTTATACTCAAATCCTTTCCCTTGGCTTTTTTTTTTATTTCTGACTTTTTTTCCCTTTTTAGATTATCTATATGAATCAATATATTGATTAGTAATTAATTTCCTGATATTTGTTTAAAAAATTAGTACTATATCTAATGCATTGATTGTATATTTCCGTTACTAGTCACATATTGATTCACAAATTATATATTTACTTTCATTTCTATATTAAATGAATATTATCTTACTATTAATTGCGTTATGATTTTATCATGTATCAATTGAATATTATATTTATATTGCTTCCTAATTTTGCATGTATTGTAATCTTGTGTCATAATTAATTCTTCTTTATTATTATTAATTTTTTTTCCTTTTCATACCATTTCTAACTGAATGATAATCATTCCAAAGAATGATGATATATATACCCAAAATAAATAAATAAATAAAATAATTATTCCCTGAAGTGAATGGGTTATTTATCCACTTATAAAGATATTTGTATATTCCCTTAAGTGAATATATTAAAAAATATATATTTCCTGAAGTAAATATATCAAAACTCATTCCCTTAAGAGAATGAATTTTACCAAACACATTACAGAAGTGTGTGTTATATACGGTGTAATACTATAACCTAAAGTAAATCATTACATCCCTTTGAATGAATATCTTTACATCTTACATTTCCTGAAGCGAATGTAAGGATAACTTTTCAATATTTATAATTGATGGATTTTATAATTTTGGGAATTTATAATTTAGTCCTTATAGTTCATGTTTTATTATTTTATTATTTTTTCCTTTCCATCAATTGAATTTACTTTTAATATTCATTATTGTTTTATGTACTAGATCACACTATGTCGAATTTGACAAAACTTGAGTTTGTTGCACTCGACATAACTGGAAACAACTATTTATCATAGGCAATTGATGTTGAAATACATTTGGAAGCCAAAGGCCTAGGAGATCCTGTTAAAAAAAAACAAGCATCAAGCCAAGACAAGGCTAAAGCTATGATCTTTCTCCATCACCTTCATGAAAGGTTAAGCAGAATATTTGTGAAAGATCCATTAGAATTATGGGTCAATTTAAAGGAAAGATATGATCACCAAAAGAGTGATCTTGCCTAAAGCTCGTTTTGAATGGATGCACTTGAGATTGCAGGATTTTAAACTCTAAATGAGTACAACTCAACAGTTTTTAAGATAAGTCTCAATTACGATTATGTGGTGAAAAGATCATAAATAAGGACTTGTTGGAAAAAAACATTTTCCACTTTCATGCCTCAAATGTGCTCTTGCAGGCAATACCATGTAAAGGGGTTTAAAAATACTCTGAATTGATATCATACCTCTTAGTAGCTGAACAAAATAATGAGCTACTAATGGAAAACCATGAAACCCGTCCAATCGCTCTCTCCATTACCAGAAGTGATGTAGCAACCCATAAATTTGAAAGAGAACAAAACCATGGTCATGGTCGTAGTCGCGGTCATGGTCGTGGCTATGGACGTGGCAGCTGGCATAATAATTCAGAGTAACCACAATGGTCATTTCCTCCTCATCACCAAAAGTGGAATAATAGTTACAAGCAAGAGAAAAATAAAGTTGCTTCAGGTTATCCTTCAAAAAGCATAGAGAACTTTTGCTATCGATGCGGAATAAAAGGTCATTGGTTACATACTTATCGTACACCTAAACATTTTGTTAAGCTATATCAAGCTTCAACCAAAGGGAAGAACAAAAATGTTGAGACCAATCTAACTCTTCACAATAATGAAGTTGAGGCAAATGATGTTAGGCAAATCTAAAACCCATCGATGATGTTTTTGCAGACCTCAATGACATAATCAATTTAGAAGGCTCACGGATACTACACACTTAGATGTAGCAGATTTCCTTTGAGAATTGAGTATTAGGGACAACAATTTTTCTTTTAGCATTTTATTTTTTTCTTTTTATCCCATTGTTCTCCCTATAAAACTTTTATTATTGTTGTTTTTCTTATTATTATTTATTATAATTTCTCATTAATGCTCCTATTTTTTTATGAAGAATAATGGATGTTTCCAAGTTATTATCAAGATCCAATGCTGATAAAGAAGATGTATGTCTGATTGATAGTGTGACAATACATACGATACTTAAAAAATAAAATATATTTTACTTCCCTTATTATGAAAGAAGCAAATGTTAGTGCAATTTCTGGTATTACAAAATTGATTGAAGGCTTTGGAAAAGCCAACATAACACTACCTGGAGGAACAAAATTTGCTAGTAATAGTGCTTTATTATCTAGTAAGTCTCAATGAAACTTAGTAAGTTTTAAAGACATTCGTCAAAATGGATATCATATTAAGATTGTAAATGAGGAAAACCTTGAGTATCTCCACATCACATCTATTATTGAGGGTAAGACCAGAAGTTTATTGACGAAAATATCTTTACGTTTCACATAACCGATTAGACATCCTTGTTCAATTATGATGCGAAAAGTTATTGAGAATTCACTTGGACATAGTAAGAACTAGAAGATTCTTCAATTCAAATAATTCTCATGTGTGCTTGTTTTAAGGAAAATTAATTTTGATACCATGGGTTAAAATTGGGATTGAATCACTTGCGTTTTGGAACGTATAAGGGTGATATATGTGGACCCATTCACCCACTATATGGACCATTTAAATATTATATGGTTTTAATAGATGCATCATCAAGATGGTCACATGTGTGTTTATTATCAACTCATAACTTGATATTTGGGAGATTACTTGCTCAAATAATAAAATTAAAAGCACAATTTCCAGATTATACCATCAAGACAATCTGTTTTGATAATAGGTAATTTTAGATCTCAAGCTTTTAATAATTATTGTATATAAACTGGAATAATAATTGAATAGCTTGTTGCTCATGTTCATACACAAAATGCTCTAGCAGAATCCTTTATTAAACACCTTCAATTAATAGCTAGACCACTACTTATGAGAATGAAACTCCTTGGCTCTACATGGGGACATGCTATCTTACATGGGCGCACTTGTACGGATAAGACCAACAAGTTATCATAAATTCTCCCAATTTCAATTGGCTTATGGTTAAGAGCCAAATATATCTTATCTTAGAATTTTTGGATGTGCAGTTTATGTCCCAATTGCTCCACCACAACGCACAAAGATGGGACCACAAAGAAGATTGGGAATATATGTAGGATATGAATCCCTTTCTATCATAAAATATCTTGAACCAATAGGGATTTATTCAGGCAAGATTTTATTATCATTTTGATGAAACAATTTTTCCAATATTAGGGGAGAAAATAAGCAACCAAAAAATGAAATTACATGGAAAACATTATCATGATCATTTGTAGACCCTCGCATAGGGCAATGTGAATTAGAAGTACAAAAGATAATGCATTTGCAAAATGTTGCAAATCAAGCTAGATGCATTTACTAACCCAAAGAAAATTACAAAATCTCATATACAGCTGCAAATGCTCCAATTAGAATTATCATCCAAAAGGACAACCTATTAGTGCAAATGAAAGTAAGCCACGTTTGAAGCGTGGTAGACTAATGGTTCTAAAGATAAAAACCCTCGAAGAAGAAAAAGGACAATTGATGAAGATGGTCATAATATGGAGGCAACTACTCAAAAAGAGTCCCAAGATAAAATTATTGATGAAACCCTAGAAGAGGTTCAGATACATTAAGATGATAGAAATGAAGAGATCTTAATAAGTTATGTCACTCCAGAAAAAATATGGAACTGAAAACATATTATTGTCGACAACATTTTTGCATATAATGTTGCAATTTAAATAATAAAACAAGATGAAGATCATGAACCTAAATTCACAGAATGTAGATAGAGAAATAACTGGCCAAAATAGAAAGACGCAATTAAGCTGAATTAACCTCGCTAGGAAAGCATGAAGTTTTTGGACTTATAGTCAAAACACCTGAAGGTGTAAAGCCAGTGGGATACAAGTGGGTTTTCATGCGAAAATGAAATGAGAAAAATGAAATTGAAAGATATAAAGTACAACTCATAGCACAAGGGTTTTCACAAAAACCTGATATTGACTATATGGAGACATATTCCCCATGGTGGATTCAATTACACTTAGATATCTTATTAGTTATTAATAAGGGGCATTTATGTCACTTATACCAAACCTTAGCTTTTTGCATGATTTTTATTGTGTTATTAATGTAATTAATTAAGATTTTGATTTATTCCTCATTGTGTGATTTTAATATAATTATTCGCTTTTGCACTAATTTTGGAATAATTTGTAATTCCTCAAGTATGGTTTTGAGCATATGAACTTTGGATCAAATGTAAAATTTTAAGAACAAGACTGGGAACTCTTTTGAAAAAGCTTGAAGCAAAAAGGAATAAAAGTCATAGAAACTCATATTCGAGTGAGCGCTGTCACGGTCAAGAGACTTCTATCAAATTTTGGACTAGCATTCTGTTAGCGTAAACGGTGGCATGATCACAGGACATTATTTTAGTGATATGTTTTTGGGTCCACTGTGGCCCATTTTTAGAGGCAGTATATATAGAATTATTATAGACTTTTACCCTAGTTTTTACTCGGTTTTAGTTTCACTTTAGTCACTATTATTCTCCTTCAACATCTCTCTCTTCTTCTCTCTCTCTAAAGGTTCAATTGGTGAAGATACTTTGTCTTGGGGATTGTGGCAACGATTGTTACTATTATTTCAGGTTCTCTCTTATCTTCATTGTTGTAATCCTCTAGAAATAGAGGAGTAGGTTTCTTTACTAGTGTCAGGATTTAGGATGGATTGAGATGACATTTGAGACCCTTTGTTTATATTGAATGCATTAGTTTTCTTAATGTTCTGCAATTTCTATTCCTTTAATTGTTCTGGTGATTGCTATAATCCTTATTGGAATAACTAAATTGACGATTGTTATTTGAGAAACCCTTTGGGCATAAATTGATATATCTATTGGTTTATGTTTAAGGGAGAACATTAGAATTAACTTTCCAACTAGCGGTTAGGCTATAGCAATTGGCTCATTAAATTGATATGATTTCTAAATAAATTGACGATCGTCGTTTATTAGTTATTTGCATTGATCAAATTATAGAGGTCGATTGATCACTAGTAGAATTGTTGGTGATTTATTACCAATAGCCATAATAAATTTCCAATCCTAGGAATACTTTATACTTGGTGCCTTCTCTATTATTGCTATTACCTTTTGATTTAAATTATTTTCTTTAATTCTCAAAACCCCCATCTTCCCAACTAAGTATTGAAGTTTCCTTAGAGACGACCTAGGTTGTGCCATTTACTACATTTTTTGTGCAACTTAGTATTTGATAAATTTTTAATTTGTTTGTGAGTCACAAAAGCTCACACAAGTTCTGGCAGTAAATGAAAAACTAGATATGCGTTGAATGGATGTAGTTACAGCCTACTTATATGGCTCATTGGATAGCGAAATTTACATGAAATTTCCTGAATGATTTAAAATGCCCGAAGTATATAAAAATTCTTGAGAAGTTTGTTCAATAAGACTTCAAAAATCCTTATACGATTAAAACAATCAGGGCGTATATGGTACAATGGCCTTAGTCAATATTTGTTGAAAGATGGGTATAAAAATGATCTAATTTGGTTTATAAAAAGATTTGAATTAAAATTTATTATAATTCCAGTATATATTGATGATTTGAATATCATTGGATCTTTAAAGAGATTCCACAAATTGGACTACTTAAAGAGGGAAATTGAAATGAAAGATCTCGGTAAGACAAAATTTTGTCTCGGCTTACAAATTGAGCATTTGACAAATGAAATATTTGTTCATCAATTAAATTATACCGAGAAAATCCCAAAACGATTTTACATGAATAAGGCACATCCATTGAATACCCTAATGGTTGTAAGATCACTTGATGTAAATAAGGATCCATTTCGACCTCATGAAAATGATGAAGATCTTCTTAGTCCTGAAGTACCGTATCTTAGTGCTATCGGGGCACTAATGTATCTTGCTAACATTACACGACCATATATTGCTTTTTCCATAAATTTATTAGCAAAGTTTAGCTCTTGTCCAACTCGAAGGCATTGGAATAGTGTTAAGCATGTATTGCGATATCTTCAAGGATCCATTGACAGGGGCTTATTTTATTCAAACGAATCTAGACACTAACTAATTGGATATCCAGATGTAGGCTTTCTATCTGATCCACATAAAGGCAAATCTCAACGGCTATTTATTTACTTGTGGCGGCATAGCTATATCATGGCGCTCGACAAAACAAACCATACCGTTGCTTCGTCAAATAGTCAGAGATATTAGTAATTCATGAAGCAAATGAGAAATGTATTGGCTTAGATCGATTACCCAACACATCAATGAAGCATGTGGTTTGCCTATAGGGAAGGAAATACCAACAATCATGTATGAAGACAACTCGCTTGCATAAATCAATTGAAGGAAGGATACATTAAAAGAGATAGGACAAAATATATTTCACTAAAGCTCTTTTACACACATGTCCTTCAACAGAACGGGATATTGATATTCAACAAATTCGTTCAAGCAATAATTTGGCAGATTTGTTTACTAAAGCATTACCTACGTCAACATTTGAGAATTTGGTATACAAGGTTGAAAATAGAACTTGAAGATATCAATAATGTTGCTATTAATGGGAGTAATATGTGTTGTACTCTTTTCCTTAACCAAGGTTTTGTCCCAAAATAAGTTTTCCTGGTAAGGTTTTTAATGAGCAGCTTAGTATACATATTACAAAGACATATGTACTTTTTTCCTTTTACTAAGATTTTTTCCCAGAATTTTTTCTTAGTAAGGTTTTTAACGAAACATATTGTCTACCTCATAGACATCCAAGGGGGAGTGTTATAAATCAAAGATTTTTATGGATATCCATTACCTTTTTAATGATTGATTAGAATCTCATTTATTGCCTATTAATGCAATTTTGTAAATCATTACATTTCAATTGTATTCAATGGTTTATAAATAGAGACCTAATGTGATATTGCAAAATCCAAAAAGGTGAAAGGAGCTCTCTCTTATTTTCCAAACACTTCTCCCTTTCTACCTATCATTTTATAACAACTCTTTTTTTGTACGCATTTTCTAAGGCTTTTTTTTGGAACATGGACAAGTTGTTCATCTTGGTGAGCCTTTGTTAGAATGTGTTACTATTAAAAATTATTTGACAAACAACTTTTTGTTTTGTTATTTTTTAAAAATAGTTATTCAAATGGATATTTGTTTTTCATGTTTAAAATGCTATTTTTAAAATAAAGTTATCAAATAGTTTGTTTTATTTTTTACTTAAAGAATTGCATGTAAACTTATTTTAAATCTATTTTAGAAAACACAAAATTAAAAAACCCTTCCAAACAACTCTTAAGTTTCTCATTTTTAAAGTTGTTGTTTCAACACCACTAATTATTCACTTGCTAGGAACACAAAATTCAACCACAAATCCTAACTAATACACTTAGCCAAAACTAGTTCAGGAGATAGAGGATTTTTCATGAAAAGTTTTATGGCCTTCAGACCAAGACATTTATCTTGGACCTCATGCGAATAAGTTAGAAAGCAAACAAGCTAGTAACAAAATTTTTGGGACATTTTCGCAAACTGGGGTTGCTGTTCCATATATTGAGGTTGAGTGCACTTCTATAGTCATGAACAACATGAATCCTCCACTTAAGGAAAAGTTAATTGTAACAAAATACTCTACCCTAGGATGGAAAAGGCCAAGGTTGACAAGTAAGAGCCATATATGTTTGACATTACATCCACTGATCAAATCTTTGACTATCTCAGAGATGGCAGATCAAATTCTCTTATGGCATGAAACCACCTGCCTTGAAAAAAGTGAAAAATACCAAATATTACAAATGGCATAACTAGCATACTCACTTCACCAATAATTGCATTACTTTAGAAGTGTTATCCAGAATGCGATTAAGGAGAAGGGGTTTAAACAAATTGAGAAGAAAGTAGGGAGTATGATCATTGACTCTAATCCCTTTCCATCAACCTTGATTAATATAGTCTCCATAAAATTTGAGAAAGAAGAACAAGAAGTAGAGGTGAGAAAATCAGAATTTGAAAGAAAAATCACAAAACACAAGGAAAAATGAACAGACTATAGAAAAGGAAACTTCAAAGAAGAAAATGGAGACCAACATTTGAAGTTAGAATGAATCATGGACCAAGATCCTGGCCATCAAACTCCAATGTATTTGAGGGCTCAGGATTTCTCCACAATCCCAGAAGGAATGAAAGCCCCAGTACACAAGTTGAATTATCCAAATGAAGAAACCAAGCCAAAGCCTCATGTCGGCCAAAGGCTAGGAGACCTCAAGAGGCAACAACGAAGCAAAACTTAAAAGGAGAAAAGGTCACACTCCGAAAGATTATAGATGATCCTTGCCCAAAGGATCAACGAGATGGTGGAAATAAACTTCAAAGGAAAAGAGACAACCATGAAGATAACTAGTAAAACCAAAGATATGGCCAAGATAAGAAGATGATGAAACATAAGGCGGGAGAATAGTTAGCAAACCAATGCACCAAATAGAAGAAGGGAACCTCAGCTAATGGCCAATTATCTAGCTCTTAGAGAAGCATATTGCAATGTAAGATGTCATAAGTCAGGAGATAGTAAGGGACCCCATCATATCTCCCTTAACTTCACCTAGGAAGGCGGAGACTCCTCACTTGTTCAAACAATTGAACAAGATAGTGGTCTCTCCAATGTAGAAATTGACGTAGATAGCATGTTAGGCTAACCGATGGAGTTCATTAGGGAAGAGGAATGTGTAGAAAACTTGCTAGATGACCTCTTGAATGCTGATGACCTCTTGAATGCTGATGACATACTTGAACTAGGTGAGGATCTTATAGCTCCAATAGTGGTTGGAATAGGTCTAATAACCTTCCTAGATAATGACTGCCACAAAGGCTAGAAGGAAGGACCTCCTGAGGCGGGTCAGGCTGACCCTGGTAAAGGCCATAGCTTTGGAGAGGCTCGTGGGCTAAGGCTAGGCATTTGAGACCTCTTATATACAACCAACATGGAAGAGCAAACTTTGAGTTGAGTTCTAGTGGACCCTATATTGCTATTCAACCTTGTCTCTTGCACTACAATTTAATAGGTTGGCCAAACAAGGAAACTCTCCTTACAACAAACATTACCCTGACTAACTTCACAAGGCAAACCATAACACCTTTGGGAGCATGCATTGCTAAACGGAGTAGGAACTCGATACACAATGACCTATTTCATTGTAATAGATGCCTTTACCTCCTAATCTATTCTTCTAAGAAGGGAATGGATCCACAACACACAATGTGTTTCCTCAACCTTCTATTGAGAACTTCAGCTATAGAATGGGGTTAAGTTAGAGACTATGCCTCAGATCCATAGCATTTCCAAGATACCCATGACCATCCACAAGCACAACAATATTCCCACAAGCTGGAGGAGGTAGAATGGCCTGAAGACATGCCATTTCGCGGTAGAACCTTTGATCTCTCACCTAATGGCTTCAAAGTCATAGTGGTGGAAAGCATCCAACCACTCAACCCATGCAAAACGACTCGAAATTGGCAGGTATGAGCAAAAAGAAGGCCCCAGAAGGGAAAAACTAGTAGCAACTATAGGGCACTTGAAGCTACTCTATATCAAGGCATACATAGATGGTAAACCTATCACCTGAGTGCTTATTGATGGGGGTACCATCATGAATGTCATGCCAATAGGCATCCTGAAGAAGTTAGGAAAGTCATTCATTGATATGATCAAGACCAATATCAAAATGACTAACTTCATAGAAGAAAGCACTAAAGCAATGGGCTTCTATGTTGAGTTAACAATAGGAACCAAAACTACCCCAACTATGTTTTATGTGGTAGATGCAAGACAGGGGTATCACTCTGCTAGAAGGACTTGATTTCACTCTAACCAAGTAGTCCTTCAACCCTACACCAACAACTCATGTTTTGGAATGAAGGAAGGATTGAGGTCGTAAAGGCTGATTAGAGGCCTTTCTCTATAGATGTTAAAACAATTGAAGCTGTGTGTTACCATCCTGAGTTTGCTCCCCTAGAATTCACTTTGGGTGATCCAATACAAAAAGTCCCCATCACCAACCAAGGATTCCAAATCAAATACCAAACCACCAAGGCTTGATGGGATTATAATAGATGATGAGCTTTGAGTAAGGTTCAAGGACGTCTTGCAATGGTTGATTCTATATTTCAGCTAGAATCACATAGAGGAATCCATTTTTTAGCATGAGTTAGCCAAAGAGGGATCAGAATTAGAGCCATGGTGCCTTGCAACCGCCCTAGTCAAAGAGAAGCACCCATTTTGAGTCAGGATCCACTTAGTGAGGTGAATTTGGGCACTAACAGAACTAGGGATGATGAAGATTAGCAGCTTGTTGAATAAGGAAAACCACAATTGCTTGGTTACCTTTAATAACACAATACAAGGATTCATCGCATAGGATTACCATGAGATACCAGCTATCAAGACAACTAGTTGAGCATTCAGTATCATGCCAGGATTCAAACCTTATAACGTACCAAGGAGGTTCAATCCAAAGCTACTACCAAAAATAAAGTTAGAAATAGAATGCCTATTGAAGGATGGTTTTATTAGGATTGCGAAATATGTAGAGTGGGTAGCTAACATAATTCCGAATTAAAAACAATGGTCAAGTTATAATTTGCATAGACTATAGGAATCTAAATTTAGCCATTCTAAGAGATGAATGTGTAATGTCTATACGGATATGTTGGTTGACTCTATTGCTAAAAACAAGATCCTTTCATCTATGGATGGCCATTAGGCTATAATCAAATTTTTGTAGCCAAAGAAGGCATTCATAAAACAACATTTGGTTGCCTCAGGGCCAAAAGCATTTTTGAATGGGTAGTCAAATGTAGGAGCTACTTATCAAAGGGTGATGAATGCTATTTTCACAAATTAATAGGTAAATCCATGGAGGTTTATATTCGACATAGTTGTTAAGTCGGCTAACTTAGAGGAACACTTGACTGATTTGGAAAAAGCTTTTGTAAAAATGAGGGAACATTCATTGAAAATGAGCCCTACTAAGTGTGCCTTTGGAGTATCAGACAAGAACTTCCTAGGATTCCTAATCATCACACATGACAATCTCTACACATTTAGCTAATTTATTTCATTAGTTTCAGCTTTTATTTATTCTTTTATTTTGGACATTTCCAATTAATGCAAGTTCTTAAACACCCATTTTGGTCCCTCTAAATTTTGCGTAGACAAATTGGTTTCATGTAAAGAACAAACTCAAATTGATCCTAAAAATTGAATAGTTAGACAAATTGGTTCTTGAAAAATAAATCTCTCAAATTGGTAAGTGTAAAACTTAAAATCAACGAATTGCATTCCAAAAATTGAAAGAAAGCCAGAATGCATCCCTAAATAGTAAATAAGGGGGATAATTTGTAATAATTCAACTTTTGTAGGACAATTTGAAAGATTTTTGTAGGACTAATTTGATAAACTTTCAATTTTGCATGGACTAATTAAATTTATTTTTATTATAGATTTCATTGACAAAATTTAATTTGGTTTTGATAGTTTTGTCTTTATTTTTTCTCATTTTTCTAGCTTAATTTTGTCAAAGCTTTTCTATATGATTTTGAACCCAAACCCTAAAGTTATAATATCTAGCTTTAGCCCAAATCTTCTTATTTCATGAGATTTCTTCTATGTTTGGGTTAATTGGATTAAATCAACCTTAGCTGATAAATTCATGGTAATAGATAATAAATAATTATTCTCAAATGTATCCTGTCTTTATACTAGCAACAATGTAAATTTACTAGTTCCTTCTAATACCACCCATCAAAGAGTGAATGTTAACTTGATCTAAAATTATATGTGTGATTCACTTTAATTCATAAAATTAGAAGATATCACTTTAGTTCTTAAAATTGAAAAAAGTGATTAAATTAGTCCTTTAATATTGTTATTGGGTAAAGCTTAAATCACCAAAAGGATAAAGTTAAATCATTTTTTGTAATTTTGGAATTAAAATTAAGCTTTTTAATTTCAATGACTAAAATAAATAATATGTATGCAATTTTAATTTCAAGACAAAATGAATCTTCCTCAAAAGAGGATGCTAAAAGTCAAGATTGCCCATCTTTACAGTTGCCTTGATTGGTTGCTGGATGACCAATCGGTAATTATCCCATCCATCGCTTGCGTTTGTTCTGGTTCCGACGACGAGAAGCCGGAGAAGTGGTTTTCGCCATCAAGAACCAAGGCGATCATGGCTTTACAAACAGGGGTGCAGACGTCCAAGGTTCTCATCCTTCTTGGAGCCGGTATGACCGTTCTCTTTTCGTTCTTATTCCGATTCTTTTGATTGTTGAGAATTTCGAAAATTAAAAGCTCTGAACTTTTCCTAGCAGACAAAACCCGTACATTCTCTTTTTTTCTTTTTTTTTGCTTGATTTGAAGTCCATGGGCGGTACAAGTCACCAGAGATTCAATTAATTATTAACAGAACAAGAAAAATAAAGGGTTGCAACTTTGCTTGCTGCTTCATATTGTTTGTCATTGCTGATTGAACTCACTAGGGGCATTTTTTTTTTCTCTCTCAGTGATTGGAAATTTATCATTGTGGTTCGTGAATTTTTGTTTATCATCTGGTCAACTATTATGGGTGACTATTAAGTTGTTCACTTGTGTGCTGCTGCACTTTAGGTTTGACTGGCTCTGTTGTTTTGAAGAGCGGGCAATTGTCTGATGTCATTGTCAAGCTTCAGGAATTGCTGAAGGGTGTCGATGAGGTTGAGACTTTACCTGGCAGATATGACACTGCCCTTCTTGCTGCTCAGGTATTTTGAAAACCTGAAGTGCCTTTTACATTCATGGCTAACTCAGAATATTTTCCAGTATGTATAGCTAGGGTTTGAGCAGTAAGAAGTTGTTTATATAGTTTTAGGGTGCAGTTGGATGAGCTTTTGGGTGCCAAAGCCCAAAATGATTTTTTTTCTTCACCCAAAGAAACCACTTTTAGTATATTTGGATGATTTTTTAAAAATAATCAGAATCTCCAAAAAAATCAGTTTTCAGCTTTTTCAATTATATATAAAGTTTAGTTTCATAGTCACTTTTTAAAAATCTAAAACAACGCACCCTTTATCAAGGACGGCATGTTTAAAACTTTAGGCAGTAAGTTTGGTGCATAATTATGAATATTTTTTCCTGGCGTTCCTGTTATACATGAGTTAAACTATTAGTCATAGCTCAGTATATAAGCTCTTGATGTTTTGCCTAAAAAGGAACCCAAAATTAAGTATAAAATCATGAAAAGAAATGATATGTTGAAAAGGAAAGACATTTCAGCGCATTCATTCATGGTGTTTTAGTTTGACCATTGTGAAATTATAATATTTGATGATGAAGCTTTGCCTTCATACAGAACTTATTTTTAATGCACAATTTAAACATGTCTCTCTAATTCAGATTCGGCAGCTAGCACAAGAAATTAGGGAGTTGACCTTATCTAGGCCTGTGACTATCTTCAATGACAACTCTTCTCCTGGTATGTACATTGAATTCTATTGCAAGCTCAACTCCTACAAAAGTTTTGTATGTTCTCCTCAATAGTGATATTTAAATATTGAACTTGAATCATATAATCATATAATTTACCTTCTGGCAACACACTTTATCATTTCTCCAATTTCTTCTAAATTTTCTTGTGTATGTAAAGAAAGAAAGAGAAAGGTTTTTGTTAGTTAAGTGATGCGGCTTAGCAATCTTTATTGAAGAATGTGTTTAAGGGAGAAGACAAATAGGATATAGATGTGAGTGTAAATTGGTGATTTGGTTCAAAGTTTAAGGGGGAAAAATCCATACTAAACAAATTTAATTGATTTGGTTTTTAATTCTTTTTTCAGCAAGACCAAATTGAACCATGATTGGGTTGGTTTGGGCTGCATAATCAATTTAAAATAAATGTAAACCACTTATAGCATAAAATTAGGTCATGAGATACTCAATATAGTTAAAGTAAATATCTTAAAATAAATGTTTAGAAATAAATAAAAAGATATTTGTTCAGGTCATTGGGTTGAGTGTAATAAATGTTTAGAAATAAATAAAAAGATATGTGTTCAGGTCATTGGGTTAGGTGTTCATGTTTCAGGTCAAAAAACCATAAATCCAACCAATAATAATAGGTTTGGTCTGGTTTTGCCTTGAAGCGATTCTACCACTTGAACCAATCCAAATCAACTCATTGGTTCAATTTGGATTCCCAAATTTATAGGATCAATCTGATCCAATATACACCTCTTGATATAGATTAGTTTTCGTGTATAGGAGTAGTCCACCTTTATAGACAAAATCTAAAAATGTGTTGGTTTCCTGAAAATTTTTGAGTTTTCATATCTTGAAATTCTTGTCCATGGGTGTCAAAATCGCGATTCAAGTAGTGGATTTGTATGACTTTACAAGCTCATGTTGCTTCTCCAATCCCGTTCTCACATCTGAACACGATTTGGTGGAATCGTGCTAGGACCATGTGCAAGATCGTGGAAGCGGTGGACTCGTGCATCCCCACTGTGTTCTCACATCCGCCAAATCTCACGCACCCACCCACCACCCAACTCTCTCCAATCTCATTCTTACCACTTTTTGAATCCTACTCTCTAGACTTGAGATCAGTTTTCTTGAAGCTGGGACATCGACTTGGACGTGGATGTGTGCTGTGAGCTGTTCAACGTCGACTTGAGCAGTGTGACCTTTGTCTCCTCCACTCGTTTGCTGCTTTTTGACCTCGTCGGCACTAGTGGGAGAGAACGACTCTATTGTGTGACCTCGCTGACACTAGCGCCCTTCTTGGTTGTGTTGTGTTGTTTCGCACTTCTTTTATTTTCTATTGTGTATGAAGTGTGGTTGTCAGTGGGTGAGTGCTTGTCCTTTGCTAGCTTTTTTTTACTGACTTCTATGTGTGAAGTGTGGTTGTGTCAGGTGTGAGGTGTGGGTGTGAATTGTAAATAATGATCTGAATTTGTGACTTTTGTTATAAAGCTTCTCTTAGCTAAGCTAGAGCTTCCTTTGTCTTCATACAAGATTTGGCTTATCTGCAGTAAACTAAACAGGCCTTTTTTGGTCATGAGTCTTGTGAACAACTATATAAACTCACATGATAGCTTTTTGGGAAGGAAATTGTGTTCTACAATTTTGATTTTATTGTTATGATGTCTTATTTGTGTTATTGTATAAGTACATAAATATTATTAAATATAGTTTTATATAGAAGGTAAAATCTTTCGTCTCGTGTTACGATTTCATGTTTTATGTTTCTACTTTCCTTGACCGATCCAAGGTAGGGTCTACAATTTTGACAACCTTGGTCGTGTCTACTTTAATTTTCATTTTTGAGAACATATTTTCTTTGTTATTTTCATTTTCAGTTTATTTTCTCTCTAGCTCAAATATTGGATTCTTATGAAGCTCAACAGTGATGGATTTTTGTGCTCACCTCATCCATCTACAAATTAATTACAAGAATTTAGAATGAAGGGAACCAAACAATGATATAAGTTTATACAAGCTTTTAGGAATTAGGAGTTGTTGCACGCTTGCACCATTTGCTTAAAGTGTTTTGGTGTTACTTTTATGGTGCTTGTATGAAGAGAAGCAAGGGCGGCCCAGGCTCCCACCTAGTGGGGTATGGGAAGGGTAGATGTATGCATCCTTAACCCTTGCATGTGGAGAGGCTATTTCTAGAATTTGAATCCGTGACCTCAGGCCATAAGACCTGCAACCTTACTATTGTGTCGACCCTCTTATTGGAATTGAACCCCCACAAGTGGAGAGGCTTGTATGAAGGTGTGACTAAAGGTTGATGAGGTGGGGGACAGTGCAGTGCCAAGATGAAATCTCTTAATGGAATTGATCCATCAGCAAATAGCCAAATACCAACCTCTTCTCTGGCAAGTAGCCACCTCCCCTCTCTTGCACACACACTCTCAAACTGATCTCATTTTAAGAAAGTAAAGGGGATATCAACCACTGCTCCTGCCATGGAGGTTCAGCTTCAATGGAAAACTATTATTGGGTGGGGCCAAGAAAGATGATGGGGTAGTGGTGTGAAATAAGATAAAGAAATGAAACCAATGTCTGAAAAATTTTAAAAATGCCACTATCTATTGTGTAAATGCTGAAAATTCTTTCTTGTTGCTTTCAGAATTTCTGGAAAATGATGCTCATTTCCTAAAAGGCTACTATTGACTAATAGATGCATGTGGATAATTCTGATAGGCTTACCATTGCAAATAATATAGAATATTATATTAAGACAATTTTTTTTTTGTTGGTAATATATTGGGACTCATCTAAGATGTCTTTGACAGTTAGCTTTTTGCCATGAGGCACTAGAATTATTAGTTAGATCGCAAATTACTATCACTTCCTTTAAAATGGAAAAGCTGTTCTGTTTTACGAGGGAATGGTTGTGTTAAAACTGCCAGTTTTGAACCATTAATTGTTTGCTTGCACCATAGATTTTTCCAAGTTTGCCTCCCTCAACCCAATTGCAACTTCCCATCAACTGCGATGTTAGTCAATTATTGATGAATTAGGTCAACCATATTTGCTTCTTTTTAGGTCTTTCTTATCCTTTTCACAATGTTATTTGCTGAATGCTTGGGCTTAACAAGGCATGCTTTTTCTTGCTTTAATTTTTCTGCTGTCTTGTGTTTAGCTATTCCTGGAGGATATATCTGCACCCCTCTTATAATCCTTTTCATACAATCAACATCTTCTTATTTTATTTTTAGAGAACAGGAAAAGAGAAAAAAATGATAAAATTTAAATAGCTATTCTTGTGGCAATATATTACAATTCACCTTCACCTCAAAGATTTTGTTGCTGTAATTGTTAACTTTAAACATGTGATCAACGATCACTTACCATTTTGTCAGATAAGTGAAGGATAATCTAGAAAAGAATAATCTATCTCTATCTTAGTTTGACTTTTTGTTCTTTCAGCAAAAAAGGTGGCAATGTGCAATACTTGATGTGTTAATTGACATATAGGCAATTAATATGAAAAACTGATGAAAGCTTTGTCACATAAGATCTTCATGTTTTTTTTTGCTGGGTACTATACTAGTGAGTAAATTATATCGTTGTTTAATTATTTTCTGGTTATGCACATATTCGTATGGAAAATCCATGTACTGGGGTTTATGAAAAAAATCAGTTCTCCTTCACCAACATGTTTCTGTTTGTTCAGTAATTTCAGTAAATTTCAGTTAACATGTCAACCAGTCTTCCTGCTTATTTCACAGCTTTAAGGATTTCATTACTTGATGCCACTTTATATATAGGTGAAATGTATGTTCCCTTTTCAGAACATTTCCTTAAAGCATTCAAATTTATGAGTTTATAATAGCACTTTACATTTGCAGTAAATTATTAGGGTGATTGATTCCAATATCAGTGATGACAGTTTCATTATCCTTCTTGTTCCATCAGGTTTATTTCACTTCTTTTTTATATTATCATTTCATTGATGACATATGTGAAGGTACTTTATTTATTACATGTTGAAAAGGTTTTTGGATATTCAGTATCTTCTGACCTGGTACTGTCAGTTTAGAAGATCATGAAATTTCTCTTTCATTTTATAATCAGATGTAACATTTTTCTTTATCATTAAGAGTATGTATACCAATATGTTGATGTTGGCATTTGCACGTAGGGAGTTTTGCTTCTTACTTACTACCTGCAGCTGCCATAGGAGCTATGGGATATTGTTACATGTGGTGGAAGGTAAAACTACAAACCAATCACTTTGTCTTAATAAACGCATTTGAGTAAGGACCAGTATATGATGCAATGATGGTGGATAACACATTCTTTCCTCTATCATGCAGGGATGGTCATTTTCTGATGTGATGTTTGTGACAAAGCGGAATATGGCTAATGCTGTTGCGGCTGTGTCAAAGCAATTGGAGAATGTACATGTAACATTAGCAGTAAGTAGCATGTGTTGGCATACCATTTTTATTATGTAATCGGCTTTATTATTTGCTGATGTCTTCTGTGTATTCAATTGCCACAGTCAACCAAAAAGCATCTAACGAAGAGGCTGGAAGGTCTTGACTTGAAGGTGGAAGAGAATAATGAGTTAAGCCAACATATTTCAAATGATGTAAGCCACATTAATTTTCCTAGTCTCTGTGCAGTTATTTATGTAGATTTTGATGGTTTAACTACAAATATGGTTTACGACAAGATGCTACAGCTTCGTTTGATCCATATAGTTGATCCCATATAGTGGGACAAGACTTGGTTGTTGTTGTGGAAGTACTTATGTAATTAAGCAATAAGGATTACAACTAATATTCATCAAATAATTGCTGGATCAAGCATCACAACTAATATTCATCAATGACTTTCTACCCAATCTTATACCAGGGCGTGTCAAATACATATTCTCCTAAAAGGTTAGCTAATACGTGAATGCCTAAAAAATGATTTTCTACTTTAAGCACATGCTTTATGCTTGAGCCTTGATAGATTGAAGTGTTGACAATGTACAAGCTTACTTTATGTTATGCCTTTGAAATAACTGGATTAGAGGTGAATGAAATGAAGGAAAACAGTATGTGTATGGGATTCAAAGAGTTCTCGACCAATGTGGTTGAATGACCAAAACAAAAGTAGGGGAGAAAAAGAGGAGGAGGGAAGTATGGTCGAGAGATCTTCATAGTTCTCTCCAACAACAATGACCCTTACCAAAACTAACCCTTTTCCAATTCCACTACTTATAACAACCCAACGAATATTCTTTAACTCCCTTACTAGCTGTAAAGCCAGGTCTAATTAAAGTTGTGCATCATTATTACAAAATAGGCCAGTCTGATTTGGGCCCAACACCCTCTCCCTTACATACACCATCTTAATGAGATGGCCTGCTCTATCATGCTTGAAGTTTGATTTAATTATGAAGAATTTTGAAATAGAGGAGGAGGTGGAGGATGGGGTGATTATTGAACTCTTTACCACTTGGTTACAGAGGACATCATGCCCTGTGAAAGAACAACCCTCTTAAAAGCACAAGCTAGTAAGTGAAGTCCCAAGAATGGTTTTGTATTTCTAACAGTGAGTTGCATACTTACATTGCCTTTTTGAGAGGAAAGTAGATACTGTTTTGTTTGTGTGCTGTTGTTCAACTTGAACTTAGTTGTTCATCTTAATTGTAGTATCTAGTGCAGTGATTTAATTGCGAGTTGCGGTTGCGAAAATGCAGCCGTTGCAACGCTCATTGCAGCTGATGCGGTGTGAAATTTTTGCATGTCTTAAAATTGCAAAAAAGCCCATTGCGGTTTGTTGCAGTCTTGATACGATTGCGTTGCGGTTACGTTGCAGTCAATTTGTGTGAAAATGCATCTCACTACAATTGTGGTCCGATGCAGTTGCATTGCAGACGCAGCCGCAATATTGCGGCCGCATCGCGTGATGCGGTCCGCAATTTCAAACCTTGATCCATTGTGTAATAGGTTTGCAGTCTGTAAGACCTAGGTCCATTTTACACTGTTTACTTGCATTTAAAATTATTCTTATGCAGGTGAGTGAAGTCAAGTCAGACCTTTCTCAGATTGGGTGTGATGTTGAGCTTATTCACCAAATGATAGCTGGGCTGGTAAATTGCAGTACTTGCTCCACCCTTTGTTCTTTTTTACTTCTCTTGTCTGTCTTTCAATCATCCAATCAACTTGAATTATTACCTTGCTGATGTTCTAATATGAGTCTATCAATAACTTTGACAGGATGGGAAGCTCAAGCTTGTTGAAGGCAAGCAGGTTGTGAATTTAACTTTGCACATGAGTTACATTCTTGAAGTTTTTCTTAAAATCTTTCAATATTTATTTCCTCCTTTTTTTTTCTGTAAAAAACATCATGCAGGAAATTACTAACTCTGGTCTCTGGTATTTATGCCAACTTACTGTGGGATTTAACGATGGGTCAAATGGTGAAGTTAATAAGGTTAGATGTTTCATCTTACTCTGTGATTTCCTTTTATCATCTAGTTGAGTATATAAATTAGTTGGGAAAAGGGAGTCACAGTAATTTTTTTTTTATGGTTTTATGATTTGGGATTGTCAAGAATGAACTCTTTGGTCTATTAAGTGAAGGCATAGAATGATTTTATATTTTATACACCGCACGCCAGAGCCCATTGGGCAGTGCACAAGTCCATCATACCTCCTGCTGAGATTTGACTCTCTTTCAAAAGAATAAAAATAATAAGGAACTCTAGACCACGTGGCCATAGAGGATATGGGTTACTATGTCAAGAATTATCTCTCCAAAAATGTTTAAGCCATTTGATGAAAAATTGGAAACACAAAATGGTTTTATATCTAATAATGTTTATTGAATAAGAGTATTTGTGGATGACCACCTATTACAAGATCCTATTGAGGAGAAATAAAGGGAAAGATTGTGGAATAAGACCCATGTAAGCATGAGAGGTGAGGTGAAAGGGAAAATGCATATGGAATTTTCTTGTAACTGACTAGACATCTGGCTGCAACAAAGAGGAAGAGCAGGGGGCATTCTGTTAGAGTGGAAGGGTAAAAATATGAGGAGAAAGCATGAATTTTGTGTGAAGATTGGGATTTGGGAGGCAGTTAGCCCCTCAAAGGGGTAGTTTAGTTTCTGTACTTCTTTGTTTGTATACCTCTATTGTTAGTTTACATAATTATGGGTTACACCTAGTCTCTGTTATTTAGAAGAGGTTCCTTTCAATTGGTGTCTAAACTCCCAGTGCAGTGTACTAAATTTGAAGGTGATTCCAAGGTGAAGGAGACAAGGATTATAGGTGGTTGATCAATACCAAGCAGTACTTCGGAGTAAGCAGTACTTCGGAGTAAGAGAACATTGGATGTGCAAAAGTGAGGCAATGAAGGCTATGAGAGATTATCCTTTCAACTTTTGGCATTGATGGGACTGGAATTTTCCTAACACAATATGGGTAGACTTGTAAAGGCAATGATGAAAGTGTTTTAACTAAATGCAATCTAGATCTGTTGATCTTTGATTGGGATGGAAAAAAAAAGAATTGTTCTGAGCAGTTGGAGATCAAGAATGTGGTCTCTGACCACTGTTACAATGACAGTCAGTAATTAAGGCAGAGATGACAATGAAAGAATTTGAGTCCGACATAGAGAGAATTAAGAATTGGATTGAGATTGAGAAGGAATTTCATCCTATGGATCACACGATAAGCACCCAAACATAAAGTTTTGAAAGTCTTTTCTGCCACAAATAAAGAAATTAGATTTGGGTCCTTGTGTGGCAGCCTAATGGCTGTTCACGACTTCGGTGCATAGACATTTCATATGGGAGTGACAACGATGAGAAGACTTCACCCTATTGATCAAGTGATGGCAAAATAGTGGAGGAAAGAACTTGTAATGGCAATGAATGTTAGGTGTAAAAGTCTGGCCAGGTTCTCACCAGCACCCAAATGGCCTTATTAGTTGCACATGGCATGCCTAGTCGAATGAGATGTGTATGCGGTTGAGCTGCTGCAGAAGACTACATTGGCATAAATGAAGGAGGATATAGTGAGTCATTTGGGATACTTTTGGGATCTTGGAGGCAGGGGGTCTTGGTACTCATATCCTTTGGTTGTAACTTTAGAGCCATAAACTAGAGTAACAAAATGAGAAAACTTTGGTGTGGATATTGCGGAGAATCGAAATGTTACCAGCAATATGATCATAGGAACCTGAATCGATAATCCACAGATTTTGGGTATTACCAGATTGAGGTATGCAAGCGTTAGAACTACAAGTAGCCCGAGATTGTTTGGTAGCCTTCAAATGGAGATATTCTTGATAGTCAGCTTCTGAAAATTTTGGACCAAATAATTTTGGAGTGACTGTTGGAGTTCTGGACAACATACAACTTGCTTTTGCCTCCATAATAACCAAAACACTTTAGGTTCAAATGAAGTCTTGTGATACAAAGCTGAAAGTTTAGAGAACAAAAATGAAGGCCCTGACTCTGGAAAAATATGCACAACACACTGGATAGCCCGGACAATGTTATATTCTGCGCATACCAGATCAGAGAAGTGGCAGAACGTGGGTTTGACAAACCCACTAATCAAACATCAATAAAATCAACTTCTAACCCTTGAAACAAGTCTGTGAACAGTCAAGGACGACCAAACTTCGTCGCTAACGGCCGTCAGGAAGGCGGTGCATAGGTCTTGCGCGCTGGCAAACAGGTGCTGGTGGAAAAATGCGTGTGATGCCTTGTCTGTAGGTGAATGGCGGCAACACTTCCCACAAATCAGGATAGGAATCTTCGGCAAACACAGCGGTGGCAGGGCCAAGGTGGATGGTTGGCTAGACAGTGGCATGTGAGCTGCACACGCCAACAAATGAGGCTGCGAGTGATGGCGCGTGGCTGACTTTCTGGCTGCGCTGCTCTAGGATCGGGCCAGTCAGAGGATATTCAGTGGTCCGACAGGATCTGCTGGGGATGGGTATAACCTTGGGGAACAACCTAAACACCTTTGACTATATATGAAAGAGTGATTTCTGAGAAAAAATGGCTTGCATATATTACTATAGCTATATATATATATATATATATACACTAATGACTATAATGATTATGTACAATAAATGTAAATTATCAATTTCCTAAGCATTTTTCATGCTATTCGTATTTCCAACACTTCCAAATATTCATAGATGTCAGACTATCAATTTCATTACTTTCTGAACCCTTTCCGAAAAAATATGGAGCATTCTTGATATATGTCATTTTCACTTTCTATTAAAGCCCTTGTTTTCCCATTTTACCCTGGAAATTTTTTGTTGAAATTGTTGAGCTGTTCCTTTTTTTTCAATTAAACTAAACTAGGATTTGATTGGGCTTCATGTTTCTTGAATTGGTCTATCAAAGAAATGAAAAAAAAGGTCCAAAAACAGATTTAAAATAAAAAATAAAAAATGTGTTTGCCCGCATTTACGGCATGTCCAAGCCTGTCTACGATGCACGAGTCATGTCTGGCCGTATCCCCTGGATGTTCGAGCTTAAAAAATAGTTTAAATTAGCGCTGCGTCCACGATGTATTTTAGCAGTGTCTAGCCTGTCCATTGCATGTCCGAGCTTAAAAATACATTTTTCAAACTAGACACTTACATATGCATGTCAAACACACGTCATACAACTGTCTGTCCACCTCGTGTCCGTGTCCCATGTGTACACACCTTTTTGAAGGTGTCCTTGCTTCCTAAAGTGAATCTTACTATTCTTCCATTTTCAGTTTTTTTAATTCTGGTTTCATTCCAGCCCGAGTTGGAAAGAGGTTTGTATAACGAATGCAAACACCAACTAAAATTTTCGTGGGTGGTTTTCCAGGATATTGCAGAACTTACAAACCATACATCGACGCCCCTTGTTGAGAAATCACTTAAGGTTTGTCTAATCAATCCGATTTCTTTCTAATTAAGTTGTCCTCAAATCCTTTGTCATCAGTGAATCATTTCAAGTATTCCTTCCAGGGGCTGCAATTCATTACTGAAACAACAGATTCGGTTGAGAACTCAGCTATAATAACGAAAAAGGTTGGTCTCAATTCTTCTAATGATAAAGAACCTGTCTCCAAACCAAGAATACACAGGTCATTTCCTGTTGGAATTTCGCTGAGCAAGGGCATTGCAGGTTTGGTGTGATTAGCCTTTTGCTTCAAATTATAGCTGATCAGCCTGCATGATCACAATAAATACAACAGTATTACTTTTCTCCTGGATTGTATAGTGATTGCCAGATGTGTATAACGAGTGCAAGAATTTCTGACAGGCACAGAAAAGAGCACAATCAGCTCAACATTAATAATTTTTTATCTCCTGGATATTCATTTCAAGGCAGCACGTTAAATTTTATGTTTGTTGTGTCCTTTTAGTTGTTTTTTTTTCCTCTTTGTTGCCTCTAGTGTGAAGTTTTATTATTGTATTTCATTCGCTTTTGCTGGTAAACAGGATGTACAATCTGTTTTGTCTAACACTTGGATTTGAATTCTAAACTTATTACTGGAAATAAAGAAGACGTTTAATTTCATATTAGTATAAGTAGCAACATGTAAATGTAAAATATAGTAAACGAATAGCTACTATACATTGGTGTGGTTTTTTTTTCCAATTTGTTGCAAACTTTGAACAATTTCATTTATTTGTCATCAATAACTTTCTTCGGGCATTTCTGATTCTGACAACCTTAGAAAAACCCTAATGTGTTTGAACCTTATGCAGTGGTAATTGTGACAAACTTTCCAGCCTATTAGATAAATAAAACTTGAATAATAAGAATTAAAACTTTAGAAAAAATAGAACTATATATAAATGTTGCATATATATTTTTATCTAATAATGGCCAGCGAAAAGTCTTTAATTTCAAAAAGATGTTGTACGGTCAGTTAGTTTGTTGTCATGCTATATATACAAAAGCTTTGTTTTCATTTTCAGTCCTTTAAGCTTTTATATTTGTAGTTTAAGACTGTTTATAAATAAGGTCAAATTTATTTTAATAAGGATGATTAGATAAAAATAGAGCTTTAACTTGCATAATAAGATATCTACATAAGATAATAATGAATATTCCAAGTTGAATTAATAGTATTTATTGGTAAAATTAGTGTTCACAAATAGGACAACTTAGAAACGTTATTAAAATGTTAGGACGGAATGGAAACAAATAAAACTTTCGGGATGAAATTGAAATATGAGTAAAATATGAAGGTTGAAAATATAATTTTAACTTAATTATATTTTTGCGGTTATTGATTCTATTTTTATCACATATCTTTCAACCCTCTACCCATTCCCAAAACTAGACTCATTCCCTCCATTTTCAACAAATAAAATCTTCACCATTTTCAACTAGTCCTTCCACACATAAAGGGTTGATACGATTTATGTCTCTTGCCAACTTGAAAGAACGTAAAGAATACCAGCAGTTATTTGCCAAATAACTGAGTCATCTATTGGAATCGTTAAGGGTAAAATCTATTTTACCACCCTAAATTTTAGGTCATATGTAGTTTATACTATAATTTTTCAAATGTCATTCGATAACTTTGGGATTTCCAACAGTGCAAAACACCCTCTTTGGCTAAATAGACATCTATTTCCACCATTAAGTAGTCATATGCATGTAACATGCATAATTAAATGGATAAAAATACCCTTCATTTTGAGTAAACCCAAGTTAGTCAGCAATTTCAGCATTGGACAAGTTGGTCCCTGACAATTGAAAAGTGTTAACTTAGTTCCTGACAATGTCAAAAGTCGAACACTTAGTGATCCCTGATGAAAAACATTAACGGTGTTAGTGACAATTTTATTACTAAATAAATTGATCTAACATTATTTACCAAAAAAAAAAAAAAAAAAAGAAATCTCAATTCCTCATCCTTCCTTCCTTCACCATGAATGTATAACAACCATCCCTTGGCCAAAAAAAATAAAGGAACCTAACCCAAAATAAACAAAAACACTACCACCACTATCACCACCTTAAACCACAAGCAAAATAGCCTCATAATCAATAGTCACAACAAAAGCCACAATGCCATCAATGTTAGCGAGAAAGGATCCTAAGTCCTTTATCTTCCACTTTCACCAAATCTTCATCTCCTTCTTCTATATCATACGACCAAGATCAAATTTTTTTAACTACAAATTTCCTAAATTTTCAACAAGCCAACCAATATAAACTTTATTAGGAAGACCATCAATGCTCTTCATCTCCTCATTCAATTTGCACACAGAAAACAAAGAAAACAAATAAGGATTATTAGGAACTAGCCAACTTCAATATAAAACTTGATCTATTTTCTCTTAGTTCTCTCTTTACACTTTCTCCATTTTCTATGTTCAATATAACTCTAATAAACTTATTTCTAGTCAATTAAAGAAAATGAGACAATTATCCACTAAAAATAATATTTTAAAACAAAAGTTAAAAAAACAAGCACGAGCTACACACAAGCTAGACACACTGAGCAATGGTGGCCGTAGCATGGGAGAGGGCGAGGCATAGGGAGGCGAAGAGAGAGGTGAGACTTTGAGCGATGGTGAAGGAGTCTCATTCCACCACTTTGATGCTCTCAGAATTTCACTTTGAATGAGGGTTGAGCCACCTTCACCTTCTAGGTGATTATGAGATTGGGGTTTTCTATCTCTAGATTTAGAGGACTATTATTATATTTGGTTGGCTTATTCAAAATTTAAGGAACTCGAGTTTAAAAAAAAAAAATTGATTTTGGTGCTATGATGTAGAAGGAGATAAATATGTGGTGATGAAGAGGATGAAGAAAGGAAGGGATGAGGGAGGAAAAAATAATTTACATATGGTTAATAGCATGGTGATATGTTTAGATATGTAATTGTCTAGTGATTTACTCTAATATGGTTTAATTTATTCTGCCTATGGTGGATTCAAGATGGAAGAATCTTTGCACGTGCCTACCATGGACGTGACTGCGCCTTCCGCCTTTGGCGGATTCTTTTGGCCTAGAGGTGATGCGATGAGCTGGCATGCACGGAGAAGGGAATGGGGGCTGATGCGTGGGAGGAGAGGGAGTTGCACCTGACCGAGGCTAAGTTCGCATGCTCGCCTCCTGTTCACTTGCATGGGTTCTGAATTTGTTGAATGGATTTTGAGTGAAATGATGCAACCAGGGAAGAGTGAGAAGGTTGTGTATTATTGAGGGAGAGTTAGAGAGTTCAGATGGGAGGATGAGCTACTATGAAAGCTATCATGCATTCTGTCTCTCCCTCCACAATAGCAAAACCAATCGAAAAATGTTCTTATTGCCATCTTGTGCAACTACAATTAGTAAAGTCCCTATATCTCCCATGCAAATGCGTCCCATCTATCTGGATTAGTGGCTTGCAATGTCCAAATTCCCTAATGCATGGACCAAAACTCCAAAACACCCAATGAAACGTCGATAATGTGGCACCGGTTCATCACCATGATATGCCTTTATAGCATCAAATGAACAGCTGAACCTGAATAGCCGCACACATGGCTCCACACCAATGCGGTAACTTCTCATACGAGCATTCCCAATTGCCAAAAACTTTTTCAATAGCCTTTTGCTTTGCCGACCATGCTTTTCGGTAGGTTGTTGTATACCATACCAAGAGAAAACCTTTGCAATCACATTTTTAACTTTAAGAGATGGGTTAGACTGTACCATGGGCTCTATAAATTGTGCAATAGTGTCAGAATCTAACTTCAAGTGTTCCTACGAAATTCTCACGTAATACAAGTGTGTGACCCATTGTATTTCCTGATTTCCCAAAAGCCCTTATTTTTCCTCAAACTAGCTCTAAGAAGCCATTCACAACCTCTATCATGCTATGTCCATTCACAATAAAATCTTCAGTTCAACTCTAACACTTTATAATCCACTTCTCTGAGTATGTTGTACGCTTTAATTGCTTCTATAGTTGCTTCCATATTATTGAATATCATCCCAACAAATAATTCGCCATTCACAACGGAATCACCTAGGAAAAAATAATTAAAAAATAATAATAAACTAAAAAAATCAACTAAACATAATCAACAAAAAAAAAAACAATAAATCATCTAAAAAATAATGAACTAAAATTACATAAAATTGTGCTTCTAATCAACTAAAAATAATCAACTAATAAAATAAAAACAACCAACTAAAATTAATTAGCTAAAAAAATCAATTACAAGAATCAACTAAAAAAAATGAACTAAGAATCAACAAAAAAGATCAACTGAAAAAAATAATCAACTAAACATAATTAACCAAAAAAAAAATCATCTAAATAATAATGAACTAAAATTACATAAAATAACTTCTAATCAACTAAAAATAATCAACTAAGAAAATAAAAATAATCAACTAAAAAATAAAAAAAATAATTACAAGAATCAACCAAAAATAATAATGAACTAAAAGAATCAACTGAAAATGATCAACCAAAAAAAATAATCAACTCAAAAAATCAACTAAACATAATCAACCAAAAAAAAATCATCAAAATAATAATGAACTAAAATTACATAAAATTGTGCTTCTAATTAGCTAAAAATAATCAACTAAAAAATTCAACAAAAAAATTAAAAAAAATCAACTAAAAGAATCAAAATGATCAACTAAAAAAAATAATCAACTAAAAATGATCAATGAAAAAAATAATAAACTAAAAGAACCAACTAAAAATTATCAATTAAAAAAACAGTCAACTAAAGGAATCAACTAAAAATGATCAACTAAAAGAATTAACTAAAAATGAGTAGTTAAAAAAATAATAAACTAAAAGAATCAACTGAAAAATGATCAACTAAAAAAATAGTCAACTAAAGGAATTGACTAAAAATGATCAATTAAAACAATCAACTGAAAATGATAAAAAAATTTAAATAAACTAAATAATAATAAATTAAAATTACATAAAATTGTTCTTCTAATCAACTAAAAATGATTAACTAAAAAAATCAAATAAACACAATCAATTAAAAAATATTAAATCAACTAAATAATAATCAACTAAAATTATATTATGATCAACTAAAAATAATCAACTAAATATGATTGACTAAAAATAATCAACTAAAAAAATTATAGGGTATATACACATATTTGCATACCCAAAACTTTGATGCTTGCATAGCTTCAGATCCAAAGCACGTATGAAAGATGGCTCATTATTCAGATGTTGTTTACCTACTTCGTTTGACTTGCCATCATTATCTATATTATTATCAACATCATCAATTCATTATTAGCATATTCATCGCCACTTCTATGGTCGTCTTCTTCTTTCATTGCTTCCAATTCTATGTCTTTATCTACAAATGTGTTTGACCCATATTCTAGTTGATACCTGTTGATATATTCTAAACATTTGTTGAATATCATTGTCATCCCATATTCCAACTACTTAGTATTGCCTGAGACTCAAAAATCGAGGACACCTGTATCTTATTGTCACGACTATTTTTGTAGTATCGCTATTTATCGATTGACATAGCCCATTTTATAGCTCTGCATATGATAAAGTATAGGGAATAAAAAAGCTAAATGACCTCTCACATAAATGTGACACCCTCATTAATATTTGCAACAACTTCACCATCAAAATAAACTATTATATTTATTGTACTATTCATTCTCACTTATTTTTTACACTCTCATACACTTTTTTCTTGCAAAACTTGCATCCCAGAACCTTCTCTACTACATACTAATGTTAGTATGCATGGTATAAGCAGACTTTGGAGTTTATATAGGAGATGAAAAATAATTTAATAATAAAAATACCTTAGGTGGATTCTTAAAAATAGTTTTTTAATAAAAAATCCATCTGTGACGAATTTCTTTTGTCATAAAGGCCTTTCCCGTTTTTCAAAACTTTGAAATTGTATATATATATATATATTTTTTTATTTCAACCTTTCCCGTTCCTTTGTCAGAAAGACCAGACCTTTTTAGCTTTTAGTTTTTAAAATTTTTCTCATTTCTCCTTTGGCGAATTCACTTTTTCAATTTTTTTTAAAAAAATTTCTCCGCCTGACGGATTCTTTTTGACCAACACCATATCAAAATTTTTCCCTATGATGGATCATATATGTGTAAAACACCCCTTTGAATATCACATCCAAAAAAAACCCAATGAGGGATTGATTTTTTTTGGTAAACGACATTAGGACTAATTTGTCTGGTAATGAAATTGTCACTAACATCATTAATATTTTCTGTCTAGATAACTAAGTGTCCAATTGTTGACATTGTCAGGGATCAAATTGACACTTTTAGTTGTAAGAATCAATTTGTCAAGACTGAAATTGTCAGGGACTAAGTTGGAGGTTTACTCCTTAATTTTAATCAAATTTTCCTACCCTAAAACCCTCTCTCACAAATGGAAAAAAAAAACCCTTCGATGTTAGAGTTTGATTGTAACAAAAGATTATTTTTATCCATTTATGAGTGAGAGCGGGTTTAGGGTTGAGAAATTTGATTAAAAGGAAGGGTATTTCTATCTGTTTAATTGTTCACGTGACATGCACATGACTACTTAATTGTGAAATTTGATATCAAGTTAACAGAATGGGTGTTTTGCACTGTTTAGAAAGTTTAGAGTTCGCGATACATATTTAAAGAGCCAGGTATAAACTACACATGACCTAAAATTTAGGAGCTAAAATACATTTTACCCTATTGTAAAACTTCCTAACTTTCCATTTTAGACTTTTTATTTATGAACTTGGAGGTACGGATTTTAGGGAATAATTTTTAAACGTGTTTTCGTTGACGGCAGGCATTATGCCTCCTTTGCATATTGAAACATAATGTCGGTCATTTGGTAGATTGTAGAGCTAGGATGAATTTCTCCTTAGGGGCCTATGCATGGCGGTTGTGGGCTCCCCATTGATTGGTTCATGACTTTAGATGCCTTAGGGTTTTCCCCTGAGGAACAGGTATCTAGCTTCAATTTCTACGTGTGAAGTCAATCTATGTATTTGTTCCTCGCATCTAATTGGTGTTAGAAAAATATTATTTTAACATCTAAAAATAGGTGTCTAATTGGGACAACCATTCTATTACCACTAAATGTGATGGTGACCCTCTACATTTTCACCAATCCATCATATATAATAATGATAGAGTGGGATATCATTTTTAGGTGTTGAAATAACAATGCTTGAGTTAAATCCTTATAGTTATATCTCTTTTGCACATTGTGTTCTACCCTTCCTTGGAGCTGTGCTCAACGAGGGTCTCTCTCTGTTGGTTTTAACATGGATAATAGAAATTTTCCAGCTGCCAAGAGTGTTAGGATCAATGGTGCCTCATGCTCTTCTTTGATTTTTTGTTTTGTTTTCTAACTTTTTGTCTCAGGTTTTTTGTGGATAGCATAATTGCTATTGATTCTTGAAATTGAGTTGCTACAAGAAAAGGAAAGGAGAAAGAGGAAGTGGAATTTTTTTGCAAATTAGAATTTTAAAACTCATGTTTTGAGCAGGGAACGAGGAGGTGTTGTGCGAAAAGATTGAAGAATCTAAGCGTAATATTGAAGACTCTCAAGAAAGACAAATGTAATTTGACAAAATTTAAATGATAAGGTAGGTTGAGTTATATAAAACTTGTTAGCAATAGAAATAAATGAAATAAGTATTGTAATGATTTAAATAAATAGTGACAAAAATGAATAAATAATATCATACAATATATATTTTGCATAGAAGTATAAAAATATATATAGAGTGCAACAGTGTGTGGCAATGTATATTTTCGATATATTCCTTGAAGTTGTTAAAATGTTCTTTCCTATAAGAAAGTAAGGTTTTCAATATTAACATTATGAGCAATGATATGTGTACAACACAATTCTATAACATTCATATAATATAAGTATAAAAATAAAGAATGTGATAGGCTTATTTCAATTTCTTAGGGGATGTTTGGCAATTTTTTTAGAACAGTTTCAACTTTAAAAATAAAAGAACAAAAAAACTTGTTTGACCAATTGTTTTCCGTACATTGATTTTAAAAACCAAAAAACAGATTGTGGATTTTAAAACCAAGAAACACAAAACATATATAAGATGTTTTTGAAAAACAACAGTGGCCATTTTGTGAATTTGGGTTAACACTTTTCAATTCATCTCATGCCAAACAAACAACAGGAAATTGACAACGGCAAAAACACTGAAACAGGGAAGGAAGGCATGCGAGAAGAGGTAGTGGCGGCCCCATGGTGGAGCTCGCGGTGGTGTGGAGGCCAATGGTGGTCGGGTCGTGGGACGTTCAACCTTTGCGACACTTCGCTACGCCGCTGCGCAACCACCGCTCGACGTCGTTCTCTGTTCCTGTTGCTACATGCTAAGTGGCATTCAGGGAGCCTTCATTGCAAAGTCCTGTCCCCATCACCAGGGAGCCTGCCGTGAAGCATTGCGTCGTCGTCTCTTGCTCGTTGGAGAACCATGAGTTGGAGCAACACCTAAAACACCGCCGCACGCCTTCGCCGCCTTCGCACGCCTTCGCCACCCAGATCCATCACAAAACATCTCACTTAGCATCGCGTTGCCTCCTCTGCTCACCGTGAAGGATGAGTGACACCGCCTAAAACACTGCCGCCTCGCCGCCTCACGCCAAATCCGCCACTTTCTCTTTCTCTCTTCTTTCTTTCTCTCTCTGCTTTGCACGCCTCATCTTTCTCTTTCTCTATTTCTCTCTTTCTCTTCTCCTCCCTCCCTTTCATTGTTGTGGTTGTAAATTGATTTCACTATTGTTCTTTGTTGCTCTTTGTTGTGAATGTGTCAGTGTTGATCTTTGTTGTTATGATCTTTTTAAATTGACACCAAGTTGTCATTTGTAGTCCTGCAATTGCCAAACAATTTTTTGTTTTATCCATTTTAAAAGTTATTTTTTAAAAAAATTATCCAAATAAATTTTCTTGTTTTTTTTTAAAAAATGATCTTAAACTTGTTTTCTAAAATAGTTTTAAAAAACTATAAATGTAAAACACTTCCAACAGCCCCTTACTTTTTGGACTCACCATCTTATTTGTTTTATACCTATGTTGTACAAATATTGTACAATATTATTGTACATATATCATTATTCTAACATTATTGAAACAAACAAAAATGATAGGAACAATGAGCTAGTTGATGAGAGAAAAAGCAATTGCAGCGTGCTCTCTTAAAGGGTGAAAGATTGTTTATTATTGCTGAATTTAAAAAATGAAACATTAAGAAATTATAAATTCATAAATATAAATGAACATGATCAATGTATTGGAACATGGACGTGACCAAAGTAGTAGACCTTGGATGGAAGCTACTATGACAACAAGATGAAAATGATCGATGATGGATTGAAAAGTGATATACACTACGATGAGATATATATTGTGGAGAGTAATGGGCATTATAATGAACGATGGACACTAAGATAATTGTAACACCCTAACTAACCATTACTCTATGCTTAAGTTATATCATAGCGGTCAATAATTGTTAGGGCTATCCCAACCCAACCCAAGCCGTAAGCAGTCAGAGGACATGTTCTCTATGCAAGCCTTATATGCAAAACACGTAAAAATCAGGTCAAAGTTTCCCTTGTAATTTGGTCATGTGAGGCACGTGAGAATTTCCATTCTCACGTAAGCCTCATGACATGTGTTCGTCTATATGCAGGAAATCATAAAGTCATTTAAAATATAGTTCATTTTCCAAAGAAAACTAATAACTGCCTTTGTCAATCATGATATGGCAAATTCATCTCTAGAGATTCCAAAATTCGTCTCTAGAGATGGAAAGCATAATGCCAAGATATGTTTATATATATATATATATATATATATATATATATATAGAGTTCATCATATACAAATAACCATAAATGGCAAATTCACATAAATACAACCCAATTTAATATCATAATGTGCAAAACATAGAATATGCTCTACGGTCCAAGATGTTATCCAAGTGGCCTCAATGAACTCAAGAGGGGGTGAATTGAGTTCTAAAACTTTTTCTTTGTTTTCACACTCTAATTACTTTTTCAATAAATTTTGAAGAGTTGGTTAAAAACTTAATTAATATATGCAAATGCAAGAGATATGAGAGTGTAATTATGTCTATGAAAAAGATTAACAGGACAATGAAAAGTAAATTTGCAACAAATGTAAAGAGATAAGGAAGAGAGATTGCAAACTTGGTTTATCCTGGTTCGGTCACCCTTGTGTCCATCCAGTTCTCTTAAGCAACCCACTTAGAGTTCCACTATCACTTTAATCTTTACAATTGAAGAGCACTCTTACACCTTGGGATCCCTCACCTTTGTGTTTGAGTCTCTTAAGAACCAAGAGATGCCCCACTCTTGTTCTATCAAGGGATGCCCACCCTTGTACACAAACTTGAAAAAGTATTACAAGAGATCACTCTCTGAATAGAGTAGATGTTACAAATTGAAGCCCTATAAGGTTTCTCAAGAATAAGACAATTTGGCCAAGTATTGATCACAAAGATTGATAATTGAGAATGATTGAAAATGATCTTTGTAGTATGTTTTCTGTGTATTAAAGTGTGTTAAAAACAGGTATTTATAGAAAACAATTCATGTAGACCGTTTAGGATTGATCCCATAGGATGTGTCTCTTCAAAACACACCTTTTCACACATTTTAGGGAATTGTAATCGATTACACTAACATGTAATCGATTACATAGTTCAAATATTTGAAAACTAGCAACGGTCACTTTCTGGTAATCGATTACAGTCATTGTGTAATCGATTACACATGTGAAATTTCAAATTTTGAGTCTAAACTTGGTAATCGATTACTTTATGTTGTAATCGATTACATGGTTTCCAGAAAGTGAAAAATGAAAGGTTTAACATGATTTGAAGATATTCTTCCATTTTAAAACCATTTTAAAAGATCTTTGATATAAATCCAATCCTTTCAAATCAAACTTGTATTTTACAAAACAAAACAAACTTCTTCATTAAGAACATATGAAATAAATTTTCCATAGATCAAAGCATGATTAACTAGAGAATGGCCAAATAGACTTATTAATGAAACCTTTTAACAAGATTAATCTAAGTTCTAGATATCCTAACCATAGGCTTGATCAAATGCTTGTACATCTTTAAGAACTCCATGTCATTTTGCTTCTATTCTTTTTGTCTTGTTTCTTCATTGGCATCATCAAAACCTACAACATAGCATTCACATTCTCCCCTTTTTGATGATGACAACCATCTTAGGTGAGGAGCAAAAATAGATACATGACAAATATACATTGCATTGTGTTCACTCCCCTAAGAGTATGCATAAGAGTATGCATGGTTTTCCATCAGAAATAGATATGCAAAAATAGATATGCATACATGCTCCCCCTTAATCATTGAATATATGACAACATTTCCTCACCATATTTCTCTCCCCTTTGGCATTATCAAAAAGAATGAAATATCACCAAACTTCAAACATCAAATATCACAACCAACAACCATAGCAATCATCAAAACCGACATAATATAATCCAAGATATACCAAAAGTCCAACTATAAGTCATAAGTTCAACTACAAAATATAAGTCCAACTACTTACGATAACCAATAGTCAATAGATACGCAATCTAAACAAAGTCCAACCAAAAGATAAAGACAAAATAACAAAGTCCATGAACCAAATAAGCTAAAGCTGTGGAGCATCATCGTCAACAAATCGTCGTGTATACCCAAATGACGACGAACGAAACCCATATCACCCTCGAGACGAGACATGCGGGAGTCAAGAGCGTAAAATCGCTCTCCAACATATACACGGAGACTACGCAACTAAAAGAGGAATTCGGACATGGATGAAGACGATGTGTCAGAAGCTCCATATGCGGAGGGAAGGAGTGCGTTCTGCTCGATCTTCATTTTGAATTTCCCTTTGCGAACCCATTGATCTTCAAGATTCTTTGCATAGCCAAAAGAGGAAATCGCTCAGCACCAATAGCATAGGAACGCTGACAGTAACGAAATGCTCATCATCAAAAGGGACATCAAAATACTCAGGAACATGGTAATCAGGTGAGCATACGAAAGGTGCATTTGCTCGAAGGGCCTTTTGCATCCGATAACGTACAAGATGTGCCCAATCAATTTGGCGACCGTCAATAAAGCCCAGATCAGAATAATATCTTCCTCGGTTAATGCGCAAGATTTGTGAGCCTAGGGTGTAGAATGAGTAATTATATAGTGCATGATGCGACAGTTAAAATTCAAAGAACCAGCAATCTACAGAAATGTCAACCCTTCATGACAGATCATTTGACGGGCATCATGATTGGAGTAATCCTCCTTCCAATCATCAACAATACGGCCCTCGAATTGTTCACCATCAGAGCTCAAATTGGTTATGTTATAAAACGGCCTTGATCAATGACAATGGGATTTTCTTAACTTAGAGAAGATGCACCCATCCTTAATTTCCAGATTGCAATAAAATAAACGAACTAAATTCTGGAAAATGCCTTTTCTTAATAGTCATGAACTCCACTAAGTCAAAGTTCTTGAACACTTCATAGCAATCAAAATTTTAAGACTCAAAAACCCCTGATCTAGGTATTTAGGATCTATTATCTCTAGATTGAAAGGATTTGAAATACCTTTCTTGTTGTTCCAGAGTAGAGAAAAATGATGAAATCCTAGAAGAGGAGAAGGAGGGAGGTGGAGCAGCGCTTGAGCACAGGCATTGCCGTGGCGGTGGAGGAGACGCGAGGTGGGAAGCGGAGGGCGGCGCTCCTAGTTTGGTTGGCGCGGCGCGGTGGAGGGTTTCTTCTCTTCTCCCCCCGAGGATTCAGCCATTGGGGGGATTTTTGTAAAAGGTATTCGGTGGGATTTGTAGAGGATGAAGAGATGAGAAATATGGAAGTTGTTTGGTTGAAAGTGGTTGAGAAATGGTGAGAAATAAGAGAGAAGTTAGAGAGAGAAAGAGACGTTGAGAGAGGAGAGAGAGAGCTCTTCGAATGGGAAAGAGAGAGAAATCGGCTCACTTAAAACGACCCTGGTAATCGATTACACACTTGTGTAATCGATTACATAGCCCAAAAAGGGGACTCAATGTTGCACGCTCTCTGGTAATCGATTACATAACCACTGTAATCGATTACAAACTTTTTTTTTTTTAAACAAAACGAATATATATATATATATATATATATATATATATATATATATATATATAGTAAAATAAAGATCATTCCAACCAAATAAATAATCAAACAAACATACAAATACAGGAATAATGACTAATTATATACTTGAAAAATCAATTATTCCTAGTTCTCTTCTTATATAGAAGAAACTTTCCTTGGACAAGGGTTTTGTAAATATATCTGCTAATTGTTTATTTGTTTCCACAAATTCTAAAACACAATCACCTTTTTGCACATGATCTCTTAAGAAATGATGTCTAATTTCAATATGCTTAGTTCTAGAGTGCAAAATGGGATTTTTAGATAAATTAATTGCACTTGTGTTATCACATCTTATAGGAATATGGTCAAGTACTAAGCCATAGTTTGAAAGTTGTTGTTTCATCCAAAGGATTTGAGCACAACAACTTCCGCAATATATTCTGCGGTGGATAATGCCACACTATTTTGTTTCTTGCTATGCCAAGAAACTAATGCAGATCCAATCAAGTGACATGTTCCACTAGTACTTTTCCTATGGTTTTGCACCCAGCAAAATAAGAATAGAATATCCAATTAAACTGCATGAGGTGCCCTTAGGATACCATAAACCTATATTTATAGTGCCAATTAAATATCTCATAATTCTTTTGACAGCACTAAGATGTGATTCTTTAGGATTAGCCTGATATCTAGCACATAAACAAACACTAAACATTATATCAGGCCTACTAGGATAAATAAAGAAGGGATCCGATCATATCTAAATTTTTTGATATCTACTGACTTGCCCCTTCATCCTTATCCAAGTAACAAGCAGTGCTCATAGGAGTAGCAATCTCCTTTGCATTGCTCATTCCAAATCTTTTGAGCAACTCCTTGCAATATTTTGATTGATTGATGAATATGCCATCCTTGGTTTGCTTGATTTGGAGTCCAAGAAAGAAATTTAATTCTCCCATCATTGACATCTCAAACTCACTTTGCATGATATTTGAGAAATCCTTGCACAAAGATTCATTAGTGGCACCAAAAATAATATCATCTACATATATTTGTACCAAGAGTATATCATGCTCCTTTCTTTTAATGAAGAGTGTAGTGTCAACCTTTCCTCTTGAAAAACCTTTTTCTAAAAGAAATTTACTCAACCTTTCATACCAAGCCCTAGGGGCTTGCTTTAAACCATATAAAGCCTTTTTCAATTTGAAAACATGGTTGGGTAAATCAAAACTTTCAAAACCAGGAGGTTGATCAACATACACTTCTTCTTGAATAAGACCATTAAGAAATGCACTTTTAACATCCATTTGATAAAGTTTAAAATCCATAATAGATGCAAAAGCAAGTAACATTCTAATTGCTTCTAATCTAGCAACAGGAGCATATGTTTCCTCATAGTCAATTCCTTCTTCTTGGTTATATCCTTTAGCCACTAATCTTGCTTTGTTTCTTATTATGACACCATTCTCATCTAATTTGTTCCTAAAAACCCATTTAGTGCCAATAATTGGATGATCATTGGGTCTAGGAACTAGTTCCCAAACTTGATTTCTTTCAAATTGATTTAATTCATCTTGCATAGCAATAATCCAATGTTCATCAATAATGGCTTCATGAATGGTTTTAGGTTCAATTTGAGAAACAAATGCCATATGATTACATGCATCTTTAAGAGAGTTTCGAGTTGTTACCCCTTTTGATATATCACCTATAATATTGTCAAGAGGATGATTCTTTGAAACTCTCCACTCCTTTGGAAGATCACTTGCCCTTGGTTCCTCTTGAAGTAGAGTTTCCTTCTTAGTTTCCTCTTCCTTGGGCTCTAACTCATTTCCTTGAATATGAGTGTTTTCCAAAGTATCTACAAGATCATCAATAATTTCCTTTCTCGGCCTAAGGAGGTTAGTCTCATCAAAAGCAACATGAATAGACTCTTCTATAGTCATAGTTCTTTTATTATAAATTCTAAATGCTTTACTATGTAAAGAATAACCAAGAAATATTCCTTCATCGGATTTAGCATCAAATTTGCCTAAGTTATCCTTACCATTGTTCAAGACAAAGCATTTACATCCAAAGATATGAAAGTGAGAAATATTGGGTTTTCTCCCTTTGTATATTTCATAGGGGGTTTTCTTTAAAATTGGCCTTATCAAGGCTCTATTCATAACATAACAAGCAGTATTTCCTCATCCCAGAAATATTTAGGGAGATTTGAGTCATTGAGCATAGTTCTTGCCATTTCTTCTAAAGATCGATTTTTCCTTTCAACAACTCCATTTTGTTGTGGAGTTCTTGGAGCAGAAAGTTATGCTCAATTCCATGTTCATCACAAAAATTTTCAAAAGATACATTTTCAAATTCCCCACCATGATCACTTCTTATGGATGCAATGTTTAAATTTTCTCATTTTGAATAACTTTTGCAAGTTTTCTAAATGCATAAAATGCATCACTCTTATGAGCAAGAAATAAAGTCCATGTATATCTAGAATAATCATCCACAATCACAAGAGCATAGTAATTTCCTCCAAAACTCATAGTTCTAGATGGACCAAAAAGATCCATGTGCAAAAGTTGTAAAGGTCTAGTTGTTGAGATGATATTTTTAGATTTAAAAGAGACCTTACTTGTTTTCCCTTTTGACATGCATCACAAAGTTTATCTTTTTCAAATTTGAGTTTTGGTAGACCAATTACTAGATCTTTTGAGACCAACTTATTTAAGTGATCCATGTGAATGTGTGCAATTCTTCTATGCCATAACCATGAATCATCTTCCTTACTCATAAGACATTGTGCATGATTTGAAGGAATATCTTCTAAGTTTATCATATATACATTATTTATTCTATGTCCTATAAACTTTACTTGTTTATCCTTCTTACTTTCAATAAAGCAATAAAGTGAATCAAATAGTACCCAATATCCTTTATCACATAATTGACTAACACTTAATAGACTATGTTTAAGACCATCAACAAGTAAAACATTTTCAATAGAGGTAGAGGGATCTTTACATTGCCAACTCCAAGAATTTTTCCTTTATTGTTGTCCCCATATGTTACATGTCCACTTTTCTTGGGAGTTATGTGTGTAAATTTTGATGCATCTCCCGTCATGTGCTTGGAACAACCACTATCAATGTACCAACTTTGCTTTAAAAGTACCTACATCACAATTTCACAATTTTGATTTAGGTACCCAAATTTTCTTGGGTCCTTGAGTGTTAGAGTTGGGCATAGTGCCCTTTGGAACCCACATCATTTTTCCTACTTTGTGACCATTCTTTCTAATGTAACATGTTGATGCACTATGACCTTTCTTGCCACAGTAGAAACATGTTAGGAATGGAGAACTAGTCATTCCAGAGGACACAAAGAAGTTTTTATAAAACTTTTGTTGGCCCTTGGGATTGTATCCTAATCCGGCCTTATCAAAAACACATCTTTGTTTACCTAATAAAATATCTAAGTTATTTTTCCCAAAGGTAAACTTTGCAAGAGTGTTTTTCAAATCATCTATTTCTTTCTCAAACTTGTTGCATGATGTGCATGAGTAAGATTTAATGGCATTCTCATACACTAAGCATTTAGTGCAAGATGAATTTGCATCAATTAATCCTAAAGTTTCATTTTCAAGTTTGAGTTCCTCCAACTCTTTGTTCAACTTTGAAATTTCTTTTTCTAAGTTAGAGATGACTTTCTTGGAGGATGAAACAAGTTTTGCAAGTTTAATGGATTCTTCATGCAAATCATTAAATGCATCTTGAAGTTCATCAAATGAAGGAGATAAATCAAGATTAGAGGATATTACCTCTTCATCACTCTCACAATCTCTAGCCATGAGACTTAGATTTGCAACTTCATTTTCAGAGTCACTTGATGAATCTATATGATTCTCCTCCCATGTTATGTATGCCTTCTTTCCTTTCTTGTCTTTGAAAGATTTCTTCCCAAGTTTCTCCATCTTCTTTTTGTAGATAGGGCATTCCATTTTCATGTGACCTAGTTGATCACATTCATAGCATCTTGGGATTGGTGAAGATTCTTCACCCTTTTGAAGTTCTTCTTAGGGATGAAATTTGATCTTCTTTGATTCCCCTTTTTCTTTAGAAACCTGCCAAATCTTTTCACAAAGAGACTAAAACTTTCATCATTTTCATCTATACCTTCTTGTTCATCATTGTCTTCATCATCACTTTCTTCATGTGTGGAAGATGCGATTTTAAGTGCAATTCCTTTCTTCTTTTTGTCATTCTCTTCATGTTGATTGAGTCTTGTAAGTTCCAACTCATGTTCTTGAAGTTTTCCGAAGAGAGTGGCAAGAGACATAGTGGCCAAATCCTTTGATTCTGCAATAGCCGTCACTTTTGGTTGCCATTGCCTATTTAAACATCTCAACACTTTGTTAATAAGATCCTCATTTGGAAATGTCTTTCCCAAAGAGGCAAGATGATTAACAATATGAGTAAATCTCTTTTGCATGTCTTGAATGCTTTCATTTTGATTCATTCTAAAGAGTTCATACTCGTGTGTGAGAGTGTTTATTCTAGATCTCTTAACTTCACTAGTGCCTTCATGAGTGACTTCTAATGTGTCCCACATTTCTTTTGCACTTTTACAATTTGACACTCTAAAGTACTCATCCATCCCTAAAGCGGAAGTGATTATGTTCTTGGCTTTTAAGTTATATTGAACTTTTCTTTTATCTTCATCACTCCACTCATTTCTAAGCTTTTCAATTTTCTTATCTCCTGCTATTTTTGTAGGAATGAAAGGACCATTTTCAACAGCATCCCATACATCTAGATCTATGGCTTCTATAAAGATTTGCATACGAGTTTTCCAATAATGATAACCATCACCATTGAATATAGGAGGCCTATTGATAGAGTTTCCTTCAGGAAAGAAAGAGTTTGATGAGGCCATAACTATTCTTGAAGCTTTAAGCCTTATACAAGAATCTAGCTCTGGTACCACTTGTTATCCAAGTGGCCTCAATGAACTCAAGAGGGGGTGAATTGAGTTCTAAAACTTTTTCTTTGTTTTCACACTCTAGTTACTTTTTCAATAAATTTTGAAGAGTTGGTTAAAAACTTAATTAATATATGCAAATGCAAGAGATATGAGAGTGTAATTATGTCTATGAAAAATATTAACAGGACAATGAAAAGTAAATTTGCAACAAATGTAAAGAGATAAGGGAAGAGATTGCAAACTTGGTTTATCCTGGTTCGGTCACCTCTTGTGTCCTACATCCAGTTCTCTTAAGCAACCCACTTAAGAGTTCCACTATCACTTCAATCTTTACAATTGAAGAGCACTCTTACACCTTGGGATCCCTCACCCTTGTGTTTGAGTCTCTCAAGAACCAAGAGATGCCCACTCTTATTCTATCAAGGGATGCCCCACCCTTGTACACAAACTTGAAAAAGTATTACAAGAGATCACTCTTTGAATAGAGTAGATGTTACAAATTGAAGCCCTATAAGGTTTCTCAAGAATAAGACAATTTGGCCAAGTATTGATCACAAAGATTGATAATTGAGAATGATTGAAAAATGATCTTTGTAGTATGTTTTCTGTGTATTAAAGTGTGTTAAAAGGGTATTTATAGAAAACAATTCGTGTAGACCGTTAGGAATTGATCCCATAGGATGTGTCTCTTCAAAACACATCTTTTGCACATTTTAGGGAATTGTAATCGATTACATAAACTGTAATCGATTACATAGTTCAAATATTTGAAAACTAGCAACGGTCACTTTCTGGTAATCGATTACAGTCATTGTGTAATCGATTACACGTGTGAAATTTCAAATTCTAAGTCTAGGAACAGCTTGGTAATTGATTACTTTATGTTGTAATCGATTACATGGTTTCAGAAAATGAAAAATGAAAGGTTTAACATGATTTGAAGATATTCTTCCATTCTAAAACCATTTTAAAAGATCTTTGATATAAATCCAATCTTTTCAAATCAAACTTGTATTTTCACAAAACAAAACAAACTTCTTCATTAAGAACATATGAAATAAATTTTCCATAGATCAAAGCATGATTAACTGAGAATGGCCAAATAGACTTATTAATGAAACCTTTTAACAAGATTAATCTAAGTTCTAGATATCCTAACCATAGGCTTGATCAAATGCTTGTACATCTTTAAGAACTCCATGTTTTTGCTTCTATTCCTTTTGTCTCGTTTCTTCATTGGCATCATCAAAACCTACAACATAGCATTCACACAGATACTACCCTTTTACACGGAGCACTTCTAGAGCAAAATGAAAAGTACTTTGCATGTGAAGGCTCACCAACTAAAATCTAACCTCGTCACAAGAAGATGACTAGGAAGTGTCCACGGTCCTGCTATATTTGTAAATATGAGAAGGAACGGATGGGTGAGTTTTGTGACTAAAACTCAATGGCGAGTCCTCACCTGGAACCCCCTTCATGGGACATCAAGGGAAGATATAAAAAACCACAATGACAGTAATAGTAAATAAAAGTAAAACATTTCATACTTATAATTATATAATCAAAATAAGTTTTCTATATATCAACCCAACAGTACTCTAATAGAGAAATAGAAATCTTCTCTAGTTACGCACAATATATGTGACATAACAAAATCTTTGATTATAAATCTCTAGTCACATCTAGGCGTTATGTATAGGTGTCCCTAGTGTGACAATAATTTCTTTGTTTTCTCTGGCCCTGGGCTACTTGGTACCAAGGTTAACGGATTAAATGCCGTTAACACACCTGTTCTATATAGCTAGCTCCCAACTGACCAAAATCTAAATCTTTTCTCTGTATCTCATAAAGTTTTCTATCCTAGGGTTCAAAACATCCTCATATAACAGTATCATACAAGGAATCATATAATCAACATAACGCTTTAAATATTCAAATCACCATTCAAATATACATAAACTCATTTCAATAACAAGGGTCCCATAGTTTTATCAAAACATATAGAGTATGCTATTTAGAAAACCATAACTCCATAAACTTGAATAACCACTAGAAATCTCAAATCTATTCATAGAAACTTCTAAAATCATGCTTTATCCAGACTTTTAATGAAAATAGCTATAAAGATGAACATAGAGATTATAGATGTAAATCTACTTGCCTGAAGTCGTAGAAGATAATGGTTTTACACCAATAAAACCTGGGAAGAAGGAATAATACTAGTATCTAATATGGAAGTAATAGAACTCTAAATCAATCTCTAAACACTCTAACTTCACATTATTCATGGTGAAAAGACATCATTGCATAGAAACCATAGAAAACACCCAAGAACATGATAAATTGAGAGGAAAGGAGGCAAGAACCATAAACTAGACATACCTTGAACTTGGAGCATGAAAGATTCTAGTTAAATTTAGAGAAAATGGATGAAAATAGAGTTTAGAGTGAGAACAAGGGTAGGGACAAAGTTTCTTATGTTTTGGAGGTGGCGATTAGGTTTTTGATGATCTAGAGCCTGAAATGGGAGTTTTATGAAAACTTTGGCGTTGGCGCTCACCAGAGTGCATAATTTTTCACGTTTGTCCTGCCTTATTGTTCATGATGTTGTAGCACTCATTTTAGCATTGCAGCGCTTTCCAGAAGCTGTTTTTCTTAAATTTTCGAGCTATAATTCAAGTGAGGCTTACCAATAATACGAGTGGGTCCTGGGAAATCCTACAGGTCTTGGAATTGTTAGGGACACGTGTACACTTGTATTCGAGGATTACATACTCCCCTATTTAAAAGATTTGGTCCCCAAATCTTAAAACATACCTAAAGGAGGGAAAATGTATGGATATTTGGTCCATGGCCTCTTTGGCTTCCCAAGTAGCTTCCTCGCAGAGTGGTTCCTCAGATGACTTTTACTAAGGCCATTTCCTTTGAGTGAAGCTTCTTAATCTGTTATCCATGATGGCAATCAGTTCTTCTTTATAGGAAAAACTCTCATAAAATAAACTGCTTGTAGTGTGAGCACATGAGACTAATCTGGAATATAGTTTATGAGCATGCCTGACATAGCTAGATAATTGGGAGGCAGTGCCAATCTGTAGGCTCCTGCTCCAAGTCTCTCTAAAATCTTAAAATGGACGATATAGTGAGGACTTAGCTTCCCTGGTTACTGAACCTAACCACTCCCTTCATGGGAGACACCCTAGAAATACATGATCACCAACAGCAAACTCTAATTCTTGTCGGTTGTCAGAATAAGCCTTTTGTCTGGACTGAGCTATTAACAGTCATTCTTTGATTAACTGAACCTTTTCTAGAGTTTCTTGGACCAAATCTAGGCTTAGGGTTTTAGCTTCCCAAGCTCAAACCATCTAATAGGAGATTACAACGACTCCCATACAATGGCTCAAACGATGCCATTTGGATACTTGCCTGATAGCTGTTGTTATATGCAAACTTTATCAATGGCAAGTGGTTACACCAACTCTTCTCAAAGTCCAATACACATGCTCTAAGTATATCTTCTAATGTCTAAATGGTTCTCTCTAATTGGCCATCTGCTGAGGATGGAAGGCTGTGGTCAAGCCCACTGAATCCTGGAGATTCTTAAAATGCTTTCCAGAACCGTGAAGTGAACTGGAGTCTCACCATATAATGGACATGGTACACATGGAGTCTGACTATCCCATCTATATAGAGTTGGGCATCCTGGGTTACACTAAAACTGTCTTTACTTGGTAAGAAGTGGGCTAACTTGGTCATTCTCAACAATCACCTATAGAAAATCAAAGTCCTTAGTGGTCTGGGTAACTGACTATGAAGTGAATGGTTATCCTCTCACTTCTACTCTAAAATCTCTATTTGCTAAAGTAGCCCTCCAGGCCTCCTGTTCATTTTTAATGGATAACACACCAAACACCGTGTACAAAATCACTTATCTTTTTTATACCTTCTTCCACCTGCGTAGTCATGATATATCTTGGCTAAACCAGTATGCAAGTCCTGTGTTATGAGATTCTTCCATTACTTTTTTCTTCAGCTTATCTACATCAGGCATACATAATTTGTCTCCAAAATGTAATGCACCTCTGTATAACTGAAAACTCATGGTTTTCTCCTCTAGTCACATCCTCTATAAGCTAACTAGCTTGGGTTTCCCCTTTACTTTGCCTTGATATGCTCCTCTAGATTGACTGGACCTTAATGTGAGCTAGAAAGGGTCCTAATTCATCCAACTCAAACTAAACTCCCTCTGCCTTTAACTTATGAATATCCTCTATCAAGGGTTGCCATAAGGTGCTATATGGGCCAAACTGTCCATGGACTTCCTACTCAAAGCGTTGGGTACTACATTAGCCTTACCTGGATGATAGAGATTGTGCAATCATAATCTTTAAGTAACTCCAACCATCTACGTTGCCTAAGATTTAAATCCTTCTAATGGAAGATATACTTTAGGTCTTGTGGTCTATAAAGATCTCACAAGTTGCACTATAGGCAGTGTCTTTAAATCTTCAAGGCAAAAACCACTGTGGCCATTTCTAGATCATGTGTAGGATAGTTCTTCTCATGCCTCTTAAGCTGTCTAGAAGCATAAGCTAGAACTCGACCATGCTGCATAAGACACAACCAAGTACAACTCTCGAGGCATCGCGGTATCCGAGAAACCATCCATACTTGAACGTAACACCAAAACTGAAGCTATGGTCAAACAAGTCTTCAATTTCTGGAAGTCTCACATGTATCTGACCACTAAAATTTAATATTCTTCTAGGTCAATCTTGTCAACGGTTCTCTTGGAAAAATCCTTAACAAAACAACGATAGTATCCTACTAAACCCAGGAAACTACGAATCTCTGATACTATAAAAGGCCTTGGCCACTCTTAACTGGTTTAACCTTCTTCGGTCTCCTAATGTCATCCTTGGAAACTATATGACCAAGGAACTCCACTTGCTCCAGCCAAAACTCACACTTAGAGAATTTGGCACATAACTGATGTTCTCTAAGTGTCTACAAGACAATCCTAAGATGATGCTCATGCTCCTCTATGCTTTTGGAATACATCAGGATGCCATCGATAAAGATGATCACAAAGTGATCTAATAACGCTTGAAAACCCTTTCATTAAGTCCATGAAGGCTGCAAGGGCATTTGTCAACCCAAATGACATCACTATGAACTCATAGTGCCCGTAGGTGTCCTAAAGGCCATCTTGGGCACATCGTCGCACTTGATTTTCAATTGATGGTAACCTGACCAAAATTGATCGTAGAAAAACATTTGGCCCCCTGAAGTTGATCATGTAAGTCATCTATACGAGGCAAGGGTACCGGTTCTTAACTGTCACCTTATTCAATTGTCGTAGTCTATACACATTATCAAGGATCCATACTTTTTCTTTACAAACAAATCCAGGAGCACCCAAGGCAAGGTACTTGGCCGCTGAATCCCTCAAGTAATTCTTCTAAGTCTTATCAATTCCAGTAACTTTACCGAGCCATACGATATGGGGGCATAGAGATGGGCCTAACTCCAGGCTTAAGCTCTATCCCGAACTTTATCTCCTTCTTTGATGGCATTCCTGGCAATTCCTCTTGGAACACATGTGGAAATTCAAAAACCACTAGAACTAACTCTAATTTAGCATCGGAGCATCTACATCTCTAACTAAAGCTAAGAATCCATAGCTCCCTTTATCCATGAGCTTTAAGGCACTCATGGCCAAGTCAGGCTAGTTGGAATAAAATAACTGTCCTTTAAACTCTTGGAGCTTATCTCCAAAAGCACTGAATTTTACCAACTTACTATAGCAATCCATCATGGCATGACATGAAGCCAGACAATCTATGCCCAAAGTAACATCAAAATCTATCATATTTAACACATGTAAATTTGCAAGAGTTTCCATATCTCCTACTGACCTCACACCCCTTATAAACTAACTGAACTAAGAGGGCTCTCTCAAGGTATCCCTACTAAGAAAGGTTTCCCTAGTGTTAGCACCCAATTTTAGTCCAATCATAAAAAAAAAATGTTCTTTTATGATTCCAAAAGAATTGAAAAAAAAATCAAAAATTGAAAAAAAGAGAAAAGCTGAAAAAGCAAAAAAAAAATCAAATCTTTTTAACAATTATTCTTTTTAAAAAAAAACTGATTTTATTTAGCATTCATCAATTGATTATAACCTGATTTATTTTATTAATTAGATTGATTTTATTTTCTGTAATTAGTGTAAATAGCATCAAATCAAATATTTTGTCATGAATTATATTAGGATAAAAAAAGTATATATATAGTCATTGTTAGTTGATCAACGGGGAAGCCTAGGAGATATACACAAGGGCAACACTCATTCTTCAGCTTCTTCGCAAACAACACAAAACCATTGCCCTTCAACCATTATTCCTAGCCCTAATCTCTCTCACCATCAATCCACCAACACCATCACCCTCAGAACTCTCACCTTACTCACTTTCAACCACTACGTTCCCTCCATCATGGTCATCCACACCATAGGAACCACTCTCACTCCTGACCTTATCCTCTACATTGTTGACTTTGACATTAACGTTGATGTGAACTACGCACAACTCTATCCAAAGTTGCTACTTGATAGGCGCCTTAGCCGCATCACCATCCAACCATTGTGCTGTCTGGCTCTACGTGTCTTCTCCAAACCTCTTATGCATGTGCCGTACCATAGCGCTTGAAAACTAAATTTCCATTAAGTGAGTCACGCACCCATAGGCCTTGTTCATTTTTTACTAACGTTGCTTTTTGTATTTTATGATTCTCATTTACTTTTATTTTATATGCTAAATCCTTTTTTGCTTTGAATCACGATTCCATTTTGTTAATTAGCTTTTGTTTTAATGACTCCAGCGTCCTTTTTGTTTTAATTAGCTTTAGGTGATATTTGTTTCATTATGTCATCTAGGTCTTTTAGTTTTTTTGTTTTGTTTATTTATTTGCTGTGTATTTTTTACATCTGACCCATGTATAGTAATTTCTTAGATAACCCTCCCTTTTGAGGTCTTTTATTTTTGTTTGCTAGCATCTTAGATTTTTAGTATGTCCAAATAAAAGTAAAATGTAAATGTCATACTGTGCAATGATCAATGGTTATGATTAAAACGATGCTTCCTTCATAATAATTATTGAATTATAAGGATTTATTGAGTAGCCTATTGCTACCTTGAATCCTGTACAAAATGAACTTTATCTCTTTTATTTTATTAAAGTTTTTTTTGGTAAATAAAAGTAAGCCAACACACACTTATTTTTTAAGAAGTACGTGATTTGAGTTCCTCATTGCACCAAAGGATACATAGGATGTTTTATAAAGCCAAAATTAAATTTTCTTACATTTATTTTCTCTATTTTTTTGTAAATATTTTTATTTTGTAAATATTTGGGCTTTGATTTTTTTTAGGGGAAAATAAAATTGTTAAAGTCATTGTTTAATTTGCACGACTAACTTTAGGTAACCGTCATAAGATGAATGTATTAAGGGTGCAATGAGATTAAGTTTTCACCTTTCCCTAATCATAATTCAGACTAGAACCCAATTTATTTTAAAAGACCAGTCTTGCCAAATTAAAAGGGTTTTCCAATTTTACCACAAATAAAAATTGGTGGTGACTCCATTGAAAACCATTAAAAATTTAAAATCCTTTTCTCGTCGACGCCCTCTAGGGACATTGTAAGGTTTGGCAATCCACTAGGGATGTTAGTGAGTCAAGCCTAATGAAGTGAGTTGTGCAAAAAATTATAACTTGAATAATTTTTTTTTTGTTTCCCCTAACCAAATTTAGTATATATTTTGTTTTCTTTTCTAAATAATTGTTTGATTCTTTTGATAAACAATTATTTGATTGTGATTTATAAATATTGTTTGTAAATAATTGTTGATCTTATTTGTAAATAATTGATTTATTTGCCTCGTCATTAAAACCCTAAGGTAGATGACTTGTCATTTATTATTATTATTATTATTGTACATATCTTTGGGCTTTATTCTTAGGACATTTCACTATCACTTATCTCACACACTTTTAGGCTCTATACCCAAGCTTGTGCTACCCAAGGATTAGGAGGGGTCCTAACATTGTCATTGAGGGGCTTTATGCTCGCTTGGCATTTGTTGAGACACCACTCAGATTGTTACTAGTTTTGTGAATTGGTTATATTGAGAGGGTTCATCCCTCCTTGTGATCAATTTATAAGCTGGTTCTTATCTCTGAGATGGGAGCAATCTAGGGACCATGACCTTTAGAAGTCTAGACCCATCTTGAAAACCATGCATTAATAGAATGAGCTTATAGCCACCCAAATTAAGGTTTTAACCTCAAAATCCACCCTAGGACTAACCCTTTTCAGACACAGGAGCATCCATCTACCTTTTTCTCTCACTCATTGCATACAAAAATCATCTTGCATGATTCATCATCATACCAAAAAAAAAAAACTCATTCATGCATACATCACATTTGCATCATCCACATGAAAAAAAAAAAGAGAAGTCATTTAACATTCATTTTCATGCATTCATAAAATGAAAAAATGGCATGTACTTATGCATACATACATTTTCTTTCATGCATATCTATAGAAAAAATAGCATACATTCATGCATAGTCCACATTCATTAAAAAAAATCCTTTCCATAATCTATTTCTATTTTCAAGTCCATAGGCTTCACATTCATGTTTTCTCCTAAAAAAACAAAAAGTTTTTTTCATCTTGTTTTTTTTAAAAAAAAAATTTGAAAAATTCAAATGTTGAACTGGCACTATTTCTTTCCAATTTCTCAGATTACTCATCATTGCGCCACATCACAAGTTTGCTTAAGTCTGAAGCCCTGTCCCCTATGCTCGTGCCAAACAATTAAACTTTGACCTTTCCTAAATGGCTGATAATCATGAAAAGACTAAGCTTAAAGAGCAAAGACTGAGAAGCTTAAGGAAATTTTGAGCAAAATTATGCCTGAATGATTTGTCCTTAAACAAGGAATTAAGCCCCAATAACAACTCTGAGATGCTACACAACAATGACAATGTTGAAGAAGACCAAGCCAATGACGATGGGACCTGAAGTTGTGATCATCACTCAAAAACGTCAAGAGAAAGGGCCCACAAATCATGAGACGGTTAGGAAAAGGCTGTCAGGATGTTAAGCAAAATGGAGATATTGGAAGAAAAAATGAGGGCTATGCAAGAGCTAGAAGCTTATGAGAGATTAGATGTTTGGATTTCTATCTATTCCCTAACATTGAGATACCTACAAACTTCAAGGTTCTAGATTTGAGAAATTTGAAGGGAAGACTGATCCTATGGTCCATCTGACCATGTAGCTGGAGCATGGCTTCGTACCACAAGAATGAGGAGTTGATGATTTATTGTTTCAGCATAGCTTGGCAGGTGGAGCTTTGACTTAGTTTCTACAACTTGACAAAATTCAGACAAGAAGTTGGAGAAGTTTGGTAGAATTGTTTGTGAAACGTGAGTTGTTGCGGATATTGCCCCCGACCACTTTGAGCTTCAAAGGATGAGGAAGATTGAGGTAGAAACTTCAGGGGCACAAAGGTGGAGGGAAAAAGCTTTTCAAGGGCAGCCTCTCCTGAATGAGAAAGAAATTGTTTGCTCTTTGTTAAGACTCTAGACGGGCCGTACTTGAGAAGTTACTTGGTTGTGTCACTAATCATTTTGATGTGGTGATCCCTGGGGAGCAAGTGGAAGATGCCATTAGAGAAGGAAAGTTGAGTTAGCTGGAAGAAAAGTTTAAGAAGCCTGGTTTTCAAAAAAGGGAAGGAGAGGTTCACATAACTACAAGCCATTTCCCAAAGAATAATCCACACCAACGTACCAACCTTCCCCATTCTACCCTTACATGCCTTATCCAAATGAGATCACACCTCACCCTCAGTGAACAATGTTTCCTTTCCTATCCCACTCGGGGTAACCCGGGCAATGCATCAAATTCCTCCTCAATCATTTTGATAGACCTAGGAGAGAAAGGGTGATAATAGAGCTAGTTCCATTCAGGTATAGTGACATCTATGACTCCCTAGCAGAACTTATGGCTCAAGAAGTCCAAGACTGTCCTAAATCCTTTCCCCAAATGGTACAATCCTAATGAGACTTGCAAGTATCACATGAATGCACCAGGACATACTATTGAAAGGTGTTTGTCATTCAAGATTCAGGTACAAAGGCTCATAGATATGGGCAGGATTGAGTTTGATTATGGAGATAAACGCCCATAAGGCCCAATGTATGAGACCAATCCATTCCCTAAGCACACAGCTTGAGGGTTGAAATTTCTTATTTAGGACGTATTTGGTGTTTTCTTTATGTTTTGCTTCCATTTCGAATAAATTAATGTACTTTTCTCATTTTCAATGAAGTTCTCTTTATCCATGTATCATAGTCTTTTGCTTCTTTTTCTCCCTTAAAAAAAAAGATGAACGTGATATTTTGTCTTGTGATTGAAATTTTTGATAATAGGCAATCATGATTTGAAATGAAGTTTGGCTGCCATGTTTCTCTACCCATGAAGATGTTAATTATCCATTGTTACCCATCTTGAGCCTAAATGTTTTCTTTTAAATAACCTTAGACAAGGATCGCCCCTACACTTGGGGCTATTTTATGAGGGTTAACTTCTATCAATTAGGTTGTAACATAATCCAAAGATGAAAGAAAGAATGAAGGAAAATATCGTATTTGAAGCAAATGTGTGCAAATAAGAGAAAAATGAAAGAAGAAAAATGAAAAAGGAAAGAAAAGAAAAAAAAGCAAAATATAAGTATGGATGCTTCCTAGAAAATTCAACCGATAAAGTTATCTCTTAAACACCTATTGATCCTTGATCTTGATTGACCTTTAAACACTTTATTGGACCATTAATATCCTTTCATTCATAACCCTTAACCTTGGCCATGTTACAAGCTTAATAAAGTTCATTATGATCTTTGATTGATTGCTTTTATTCTTATTCATTTTAACCGAGACAAAAAAAGAAAAAAAAAGAGAAAAGAAAAAAGTTAAAAGAGAAAGAGAGAGAGAGAGAAAGGACGTGACATTTAGATGGAAGTAAATATTCGAACCACCAAAGAAGAAGGACATATGCAATTCAAGTCTTTAACTTGGGGGTTGTTTTAAGGAGTTTCATGACAAGGGAAGCTGAAGACTATTGCATCATCGTTTACACGAGTGGAGTTGGTAAGTTTTGGGGCCAAATTTACTTCATGATGACTCATCTTTATTACCACATTTCCCAAACACTCTTGCCAATTATAAGCCCATATCATCTACCCTGGACAACTTGAACCTGAGATGTGTCACGGTGGTGAATGTTTCTGATTATTTTCAAACGAAATAGCTCCATTTGAATTCATTAAGGGCTTTTGTAAAACAAAAAAAAAGTTTCATTTCATAATTTGTATGGTTTATCTACATTCTAGGTATTGTGAAGCCTAGTCCATTTGCACATTTATATTCTAGGTATTGTGAAGCCTATTCCATTTCCATCTGCATTCTAGATATTGAGAAACCTAATTCATTTATTCATTTGCATTCTAGGTATTGTGAAGCCTATTTCATTTTACATCATTCTAGGTATTGTGAAGTCTTGTCCATTTCCATTTGCATTCTAGGTATTGTGAAGCCTAGCTCATTTTACATTATTCTAGGTATTGTGAAGTCTGTCATTTCCATTTGCATTCTAGGTATTAAGAAGCCTAGTTCATTTGCATAGAATTCATTTGTATTGTAGGTATTGTGACGCCTACTCAACATTTTGAAGGTATTGTAACGCCTCACTTTTATCCATTGTAGGTATCGTGATGCCTACTTAATATTTTGTAGGCATTGTGATGCCTACTGAACAATTGAAGGTATTGTGATGCCTTTCGTATCCTTTATAAGGTATTGTGATGCCTCATGTTTATCCATTGTAGGTATTGTGATGCCTACTCAACAGTTTGAAAGTATTGTGATGTCTTCCCTATCCTTTTGAGGTATTGTGACGCCTCGTTTTTATCCATTATAGGCATTGTGATGCCTACTCGACAATTTGAAGGTATTGTGATACCTTTCGTATCCTTTAAGGTATTGAGACGCCTTATTTTTATCTATTGTATTGTGACGCTTTAACTAACGCTGATATTTTCCTTAGTATTGTAAAGCTTAGGATTGGATCATTGTTACCTTGTAAATAGGTTTTTTTTTTAAAAAAAAAAAAAACTTGACTTGAACAAAATTGGTTGCTTTTTACTTTGCTCGTCCTTTTAAATTAAATGGTCAAGCAAGGGGAGCTATGTTAGCACCCAATTTTAGTAAGGTCATAAAAAAATATTCTTTTTATGAGTCCAAAAGAATTGAAAAAAAAATAAAAATTGAAAAAAAAGAAAGAGAAAAGCTGAAAAAACCAAAAAAATCAAATCTTTCTAACAATTATTTTTTTAAAAAATAATTTTACTTAGCATTCATCAATTGATTACAACCTGATTTATTTTATTAATTAGCTGGATTTTATTTATTTAGTATAGAAATAGCATCAAATCAAATATTTTGTCATTAATTATATTAGGATAAAAAAGTGTATATATAGTCATTGTTCATTGGTCAAGGGGGAGCCCAGGAGATACACAATGGCAGCACTCATTCTTCAGCTTCTGCAAACAACCCAAAACCATTGCTCTTTAACCATTATTCCTAGCCTTCATCTCGTTCACTATCAATCCACCAACACCATCACCCTATAGAACTCTCACCTCACTCACTTTCAACCACCACTTTCCCTCCTCGCGTCAACCCACACCATAGGAACCACTCTCGCCCAAGACCTTATCCCCTACATTGTTGACTTCGACATTAACGTTCACGTGAACTACGCACAACTCTATCCAAAGTTGCTGTTCATAGGCGCCTTAGCCGCGTCACCATCCAAACCGGCCTGTTGTGGCTCTACGTGTGTCTTTCTCCAAACCTCTTATGCATGTGTCGTACCATAGCGCTTGAAAACTAAATTTCCATTAAGTGAGTCACGCACCCATAGGCCTTGTTCATTTTTTACTAACGTTGCTTTTTGTATTTTATGATTCTCATTTACTTTTATTTTATATGCTAAATCCTTTTTTGCTTTGAATCACGATTCCATTTTGTTAATTAGCTTTGTTTTAATGACTCGCGTCCTTTTATTTTAATTAGCTTTAGGTGATATTTGTTTCCTTATGTCATCTAGGTCTTTTAGTTTTTTTGTTTTGTTTCTTTATTTGCTATGTATTTTTAAATTTGACCCAGGTATGGTAATTTCTTAGATAACCCTCCCTTTTGAGGTCTTTTATTCTTGTTTGCTAGCATCTTAGATTTTTAGTATGTCCAAATAAAAGTAAAATGTAAATGTCATCTGTGCAATGATCAATGGTTATGATTGAGAAGTCAATGCTTCCTTCATAATTATTATTGAATTGTAAGGATTTATTGGGTAGCCTATTGCTACCTTGAATCCCTATAAATGAACTTTATCTCTTCTATTTTATTAATTTTTTTTATAAATAAAATTAAGCCAACATACACTTATTTTTTAGAAGAAGTACATGACTTTGAGTTCCTCATTGCACCAGATGATATGTAGGAGCAGATATTTTCTGTAAGCAAAAATTAAATTTTCTTACATTTATTTTTCTTTTTTTTTGTAAATATTTTTATTCTTAAATATTTTGGGCTTTGATTTTTTTTAGAGGAAAATAAAATTTTTAAAGTCATTGTTTAATTTGCACAACAAACTTTAGGTAAGCGTCATAAGATGGATGTATTAGGGGTGCAATGGGATTAAGTTTCCACCCTTCCATAATCATAATCAACTCCGAACCCTATTTATTTTAAAAGACTAGTCTTGCCAAATTAAAAGCATTTTCCAATTTTTACCATAAATAAAAATTGGTGGTGACTCAATTGAAAACCATTAAAAATTTAAAATCTTTTTCTTGTCGGCGTCCTTCATGGACGTTGTGACACTAGGCTAAAAACTGTATCTTTCAAATCATGTGGCAAAAACATGGCTACTCTACTGCTCTAACTTTGAGAAGCAATAGGCACATCCTGGTGGGCTCTGAAAAGTCGATCCTACTCAACTAGGTCCTTTGCCTCTCTTAGCTTGGTCCTTCCTGCTCCCTGCTCCTCTAGAAAATGAGACATAAGTCCTAGCTCTCCTGCCACTCAAGGGCAACTCTCCTTCTACTAACCCCACTTTTAATCTATAGTCGTATCTCCTGCTTAACCACAGTCCATCATACCAACATGCGGTTGTAAACGTTCATATCCTTCGCGCCCTGGATAAATCGCCTAACTTCTCTATCTCTAACTTTAACATACTTACAAGCTGCTTGTACCCAGTATGTAAACCTCTCATTGTACTCTGCTACTATCATTCCTGGGATAAAACGGACCTCAGGAACTTCCCATCAGAGCATGCCGGCTCTTTGCAGGAATCTCCTCAGAAAAGCGGCTCTAAACTAACCCAGGTGGGCGGCTGGAGTCACTACTTCCTTGTAAAACTCATCATACCAAATCTTTGCTTGGCCTCCTGTGAAGCCGCTAACTCTTGCACTCTCTCTAATGAACAGTGGATAACTCTTGTAATCTTCTCTATCTCTTTAAGGAAAGCCTAGGGGTCCTTTGTGGTAAGGCGCCAAGAAGGTGGGTGGATCCATCCTCTAAAGCGCAGCTAAGGTGGAATCATCAAGGTCTCTAACTGGAAGTGATCGAGGGTGGTTGTAATCTTGGCCTCCATTCTTTTGGCTAATTGATAGGGGCATTTATGCCACTTATCTTGTTACCAAACCTTAGCTTTTTGCATGAGTTTTACTTAGTTATTGATGTGATTATTTAAGATTTTGATTTATTCCTCATTGTGTGATTTTGATAGAATAATTGACTCTTCCATTGGTTTTTGGGAATAATTTTTAATTACACCCTGTTACATTTAACTTCTCTCTTTGAGCATAATTTTATGTATAGGAGCTTTGATCAAGTGCAAAATGCCAAGAACAAGGCTTGAGAACTCTTGAAAAATAGCTTGGAGCTAAAAAGGAGCAAAATTGTGGAAGCTTTCTCTCGAGTGGGGCAATAGTGATCAAGTGACAACCTTCAATTTTTGGCTTCATCATTTTGGTGAATGTGAAGCGCTCAAATGCTTGTGTGACAGGCGTGATATTAGATCACTTATATTTTTTGGGCCCTAGTTTGGGCTATTTTAAAGAGGCGGTATTTAACGGATTAACAGTTGTTTGCCCTAATTTTTGACTCACTTTAGGTTGCACCCTTTAGGTTGCTATTATTCTCTCTACACCTCTCTCTATCTTTTTCTTCTATACTCTTCTCTCTCTTAGGATTACAGGTGAATTGCTTTGTTCTTGTGGATGGTGGCAATGATTGTTGCTATTATTTCCAATTACTCTTTTAGATTCATTGATTGTAATCCTAGGGATAAAGGAGTAGATTTCTCTTACTAGTGTAGGATTTCCTGGATAGATTGAGATGATGTTTGAGACCCCTTTTTGATATTAAATACATTAGTTTTCTTAATGTTCTGCAATTTTTATTTCTATAATTATTGTGGTGATTGCTATAATCTTTATTGGGATAACTAAATTAGTGATTGTCATTTAGGGAAGCCCTTTGGGCATAAATTGATAGATCTATTAGTTTATGTTTGAGGGAGAATATTGGATTAACTTTCCAATTGACGGTTACTATAGCAATTGGTTCATTAATAATTGTGAATTCTAAATAAATTGAGATATCATTTATAAGTTATTTGCATTTGTCAAATTCTAGAGGTTGATTGATCACTAGCAGAATTGCAAGTAATTTATTACTAATAGCCATCAATGGGTTTAATATTTGATCAATGATAATTAATTTCTAATCCTAGGAATACCTTGCACTAGTGCCTTCTTTTCTATTACTATTATCTTGCTGTTATTATTTAATTTAAACTCCTTAATTCTCATTCTTCAAAACCCTTAATTTTTCCAACTAAGTGTTGGAGACCTCCTTGAGAGACGACCTAGGTTGTACCTTTTACTACATTTTTTGTGTGACTCAGCCTTAAAATAATTTCTAATTTGAGGAGGTAAACGACGGTCTCTGTTCACTAATACATCAGAAAGTGTGGCCAGAGCCTCTCAGGGCTCTAGGAGGCACAAACTGGAAAACTTTCTATGGCGGCGACGTGAGGTAGAATGTTAGGGGAGGCATATTGGATCCAGCTGAAGACACAAGCATATAAGATAAGGAATACTGTTCATAAGAAAGGACATAACTCTATCTCTGAAACCTAAACTTCTGACTAACCATCCTAAAGGCCTCAAGTAATGTTTCGTTAATGTAAAAGGGCGCACTTCCATTTACATAAATGATGCACCACTTGTGGACACTTGCTCCAATGATATGGGAAACCTAATGCTCTGACCCCAACTTTTTCATGACCCGATCTGGGCATGTGACCGGCACATGAGAATTTTCATCCTTACGTAAGTCTCATGACTTGTGTCGCTCTATATACAGTAAATCATAAAGTCATTTAAAATATAGTTTCATTTTCTAAAGAAAACTAATCACTCGCCTTCTTGTTAAATCATGATACTTAATCTGGATTTTAAAAATCCATCTTGAGAGATGGAAAGCATAATGCCAAATATGTTTATATATATATAGTCCATCATATACAAACAGCCATAAATGGGAATTCAAAATACAACCCAAGTTAATATCATAATGTGCAAAACATAGAATATGTTCTACGGTCCAAGATCCTGCTTGCATTTACATTAGAGCACTTCTAGAGCAAAATAACAAGTACTTCACCTATCAAGGCTCACCAATTGAAATCTAAGTTTGTTGGGATAGTAATAGTAATAAAGCGTAAAACATTTCATACTTATATAATTAAATTAAAAGTCTTTCCTAAAATTAGGTCCCAATAGAAATCTAATAGAGAAATGGAAATCTCGCTCAGTTACGCATAATATATGCAACATAATAAAATCTTTGATTATAAATCTTTGTCACATTGGGCATTATGTATCGTTCCTAGGAATGACAATAATTTCTTTGTTTTCTCTTGCTTGGGCTAATTGGTACCAAGGCTTAATGGATTACCTTAACATGCAGCTTTGCCCCAGGCTACCGAAGTTTACCAGAAATTAAATCTTTTCTGTATTTCATAAAAATTTTCTATCCTAGGGTTCAAAACATCCTCATATAACAATAGATTTGGTTTATAATGTAATCATATAATCAGGATAAGAACTTTAATATTCAAATCACCATTCAAATATTCATAACCTCATTTCAATAACAAGGGTCCCATGGTTTTATCAAAACATATATAGTACGCTATTAGGAAATCCATATCCATAACTTGAATAACCACTATAAATCTCAAATCTATTCACAAAAACTTCTAAAATCATGCTTTAACTAGACTTTTAATGAAAATAGCTATAAAGATGAACAAAGAGATTATAGATGTGAATTACTCATTTGTAAGTGGTAGAAGATGATAGTTCTACACCAAGAGGACTCTTGGAAGAAGAAATAAGCTAGTATATGATACGGAAGTAATAGAACTGAAATTTAATCTCTAAACACTCTAACTTCACTTTATTCTTGGTGAAAAGATATCATTGCATAGAAACCATAGAAAACACCCCAAGACATGATAAATTGAGAGGAAAGGAGGCAAGAACCATAAACTAGACATACCTTAAACTTGGAGGATGAAAGATTCAAGTTAAATTTAAGAGAAAATTGAAGAAAATGGACTCAAAGTGAGAAAGAGTGGGTAAAAGACAAATTTTCTCGTGTTTTGGAGGTGGGGAATAGGTTTTTTATGGTCTAGACCCTGAAATCCAAGGGTTTCATGAAAACTTTGAGTGCTGCACTTCCAAGAGTGTGTAATTTTTCTATTTGCACTCTCCTTACTAGTCATAATGAACATGCATCATTCTCCATAGCTACTTTTTCTTAAATTTTCTACTATAATTCAAGTGAGGCCTACCAATAATACGAGTCGTTCTGGAACCTACGACACTTTGTAATTGTTAGGGACATGTGTACACTTGTATTCAAGGTATTACAATGTTGTCCTTAAAGCTAATCGAAGAGGTCATCAATATGAGACAAAGGGTACTAGTTCTTGACTTTTACCTTGTGTAGCTACTTGTAATATATGCGCAATACTCATTGAGCCATATTTCTTCTTAACAAAAGCATCTAACACCCCAAGGATACATATCTGTGTACAAACCCTTTGTCAACAATCTCTAATTGCTCCTTTGACTCTTTTAACTATGTTGGAGCCATGAGATATTAAGGTATGGTAATGGGAATCACTCCTTGAGCTTTATCCCAAACTATACTTCCTTTTCCAATGGCATCTCTAAGTCATTTGGAAAAAATCTGAAACTCACTAGCCATCGGAACCAAACCCATAATTGCATTTCTGCCTCTAAATCCCTAACTGAAGTTAAGAATCGTAATCTTCTATTCATCAACCTTTCATGTAATCATAATTTATATCAAACTTGCTGTGTTGAAATACATCTGGACCTAAAAACTCTCTTACGTACGACCCGTAAAACCTCCAAACCTTACTATCTTGCTATGACATTCAAACTTGCGACATGGCATGAAACTAACTAAAATTACATTTCTTTAATGATGTCAAGTTCGACATGTTCAACATCATTAAATCTACTGTGTCTCCATGTCACCAACCTTGACTTTGCACGATCTGACGTACCGTTGGAGAGTAAGTGGCTCAAGGATGGACCCAACTAAGAAACAATTTTTAGATTCTAGGGATTCTTCGAGCCTGTGATGGCAAGAATCGAGGACACATAAAAGTATGTAGACCTTGGGTCAAATAATGTCATGGCATCTAAAGAACATACTATTGTTATACTTATTATCATTGCATTTGATGCCTGAACAGACTATGAGTCAAGCGAACAAACAGTGCCCTCATTACCTTGGCCTTTACTATATGGTCCTTTGTCACCTGGACTTCCCCCACCAAGGCCAAGCCTTCTCCTTGGCTTGTTGAAGTGATATAGCCACTTGGTCGCCAACTAAAAGGATTGAATTGACATGGCGGGTTTATGAATCCCTGAAGCTGAGGCTTCCTTACATTCTTAGAACACTCCCTTTGCTTGTGGCTTAGTTAGCCACACCCGAAAAACACATTAAAGAACCTGACAAATAATAAGGCGACTTACCGACTAACCTCACTCCGGCATTGTCTAGTCAACCCTTGCCTTAACCTACTCTACTCGAGAAAAAGCCATGAAACTTGGCCTTTCTTGCGGTCTTGAACATTGGCCTGTTGTACTAATCCACTATTAAGGCTAGTTATTGTATCCACAACTTGAGCATAATTCCATACCCTTATGTGGGACTGTTGATTGAGGAACCAATCCTGGGTAAATCCCTGAACAAATTGCCTTACCTTGGCTTGTCTCTGTTAGTAACACTCTGAGGCTACTCGCACTAGAAAGGTGAAGCACTCATCATACTTTGTCATTGTCATGCCTGGAGCCGCGGAAGTTTTCATAAACTTCTCTACTATCTAGCTGAACCAGGTCTTAGAATGAGAATCTTCATGAAACCTCTTCAATTGCTCCCAGGAAGGTGAGTATAGATCCCACCCTTTATCGAAACTCCTGAATACCATAACTTTTTCTAGTTTCCCAACTAGAAGCCAATAAGCTCCGAATCTCTCTTGAAGAATAATGGATGACTTTAACTATCTTCTCCACTTGCTTGAAGAACTCATGAAGGTCCTTTGTCGCGAGATGCCCATTGAAGGTGGGCAGATCCATCCTCTGAAACGTTCCAGGTCAGAGCTTATCACTGCCTAGGACCGGAGATGGCTCGTGTTGTTGCCTTAAGCTGCTCAGTCATCATATTATCAGATTTTGTTACCATCTACTCGAAGGCTCTAGATGAGCACTACTACTAGATGAGCCACTCCTGCGAATGACGTCAAAGTGTGTAGGATTCACAGGTGGCATGGTCACACCTGAGAAAGGGAGGACATGGAAAAAGATCATGAGTGCCAAGAAAAAATAAGACTCTTACTAAGCCTAAACATGACAGCCTCTCTTTCCTAAAGGCCTCAAATAACACTACATTAGTGCAAATGGGGCTTCCATTTAGATAAATGTCATGCTATTTATGGAAACTTACTCCACTAATATGTAAGGAAACCTATGGTTCTAATAACACTTTGCTACGACCCAATTTGGGAATGTAACTGGCATGGGGTACTAGGTCCCTATGGAAGGCTCTGTACGTAGCTAGCTAATATGTATAATAAAATATAATTTTATTCATATTAACTGAAGTGCAACATAAATTCCAAATACCAATAAATCAATTGAACATAATTTCTTAAATCTAGAATGTTTTTAAAACGTAAATTCTAAGCATAAAACTGAATAATCCTAGTCTAGGCCATAGACAATCATAATTAAATAAAATAGTTGTAAGTCATAATAAAATAATCATAAAATCATCCATGTCCGCATCCTTAGCCCACCTTAGAGCACTACTATAGTTATTTTTTTGTTATATTGTTATTGTTATTAGTTCTTTTACTTAACATAAGCCAAGAATCTGGTACAACACTATTTCTATAATGTTCGACTTTTGTAAATATAATCATGACCCATCCATTTTGCAATTTCAACTTATATAATTATTTCATTCAAAATTTTTGTTCCTTCCAAATATTTGAATCTTGTTCTATTCATACGTTTTAGTATCATTGTAATATAGTTTTTAGTTTTGGCATCATTACATTAAATTACTAAACCACTTATCATTTTATTTATTATTTATAACATTTGCTTCAAAAATATTCTAACAAGAAATTGAAATACATGCCTTCTACCTTCATATATAATCTCGATGGAACTTGAGTACCCTATTATTAGGTTGCTTTATGATGAATTTTTATTTTAGTTCCTTTGAATACTCTTTTATTTAGTTAATTTGCATCAATTTAAATTTATTATATTGCCTTAAACCTCTTTGAAAGTTTATGACATGATTTGAGATTTTAAATGTTCACGGGGCAGGCCTTTTTAAAAGTTTGCTGGGATATAATGTGTAAATTTTATTGTTATGTTTGGAATGAGTTATAGAATGATATTGCATATGACCTATTAAGTTAATGGAGATATGCATATTAAATGTGGCTGCATGATGTGTGTTAGTGTCCTGATGATTTCATCATGTGTACCTAAGTTAAAAGAAAATATTAAGTTATACACATGAAAGCATTGGACATGGTCCCCATTGATAAAGTATTAATGTAATATAAAAAGAGAATTGGATATTTTTCCTATCTGATAAAGCTCTAATATGATATGAAAAGACATTGGACATAGTCCCTTCTGATAAAATATTAATGATATGAAATGTTAAAGATACTTGTCTAGAACCTACTGTTTTAAAATAATCCTCCAGAGAGGTGATCCCTATTGTTCCAACATTACATTTATCTTACTGGATTTGAGGATGACCATTGACTGTTTGTATGAGCTCATTACCTTACTATTTGGCTAAACTGAGTGAATAAAGAAAGAAATGTATAAAGAAGTGATATATAAAGAAAGATATGTATAAAGAATAGATATATAAAGAAAGGGATAAATAAAGAGAGAGATATATAAAGAAAGAAATATATATAAAATAAAAAGAGGTGTATAAAGAAAAATATGTATAAAGAATAGATATATAAAGAAAGGGATGAATAAAGAAAGAGAAGGAAAATCAAAAGACTAAAATACATACTTTCATATGATTGAATGTGATTTTATATGTATATATGTATTCATTTTAATTTATGCACACATGAAAGTTAATATTATATCCATACTAAAAAAGACCACTTAAAAGATACCTCTATCTCAGATCAAGATTTTCGAAACTTATTAATTAAATTTTAATATATGTTCTTTTTTCCAAAAAAAGAAAAAGGTGGTTGGAGATGATTTTGATAACTCCTTATTATGTGCATTGTTCCTCACACTCCATTTTATTTTCTGGATTTATTTCCAATTAGGAGCAAGTAACTAAGGATCATTTGGAAGAGCACGTTCAAGGAAAATAAATAAGATTTTATTTCAAATTATAAGAATAGCTAGGATTGTATTTCTAGTTCATGTGACTTATTTAGGTGAGTTATATATAACTCCATTGGAAGTTTAATTCCTTCAATTGATTACTAGACTAATGTTAGGATAATATTTATTGTTTTTGCTATTTATTTAGTATTTATGACATACTGTTTGGATTTATTTACATATTTATGTTGTATATATTCAGAATATTGGATGATTTGTATATATTTATGAATGTGTTAGTTAGCTTTCGTGAAATAAATATTGTACATGATTTATCTATGCCAAGGCTTATAGTTTGTCTTTATTAAAAAAAGTATTATCATTATTTTCCTTATATCTTATTTTGTCATAAAAATTAATGAGACTGAACGTAATAATTAAAAGTTAACCTTAATATGACTCAAGCGCGAAGAGGATAAAATTTAGGGTGTTAAAAATGCCCCTTAAATCTATATAAATTATCTGATTTTTACAACATTGCTCCCTCTTATTCCATCAATTCAAACATAGCTTAAAAATTTCATTGTTTAAGGGTGATTTTTGGAATTATATAAATTATTTAGGGAACAAAGGTATGCAAAAAAAAGATTACAAAGATAAAGAGTAATATTGATTTAAGTTGCCTAGAAACAATGCATCCCAAATAAATAAATAAATAAATACACATCCAAGAGCAACTCCTAACCACTAAGAGTTTGTTTGGTTTAGATTTTGATAAAAATATTGTTTGAAATATTGATTTTAAAATAATTAATTTTAAATAATTTTATTTGTATTTGAAAAAATATTAAAAAGAAGAGTTTAAATGAATTGATATAAAAAGAAAAAAATAAGGTTTTTTTTTTACTTTTGTTAGAATAAATTATTTTTGAAACGAGACATTTCTTCTCAAAGTGAAAATACAAAACAAACATAAATATTGTTTTCCAACCTACTTCTTCTTAGTACCGCAAGGCCAAAATGGGTGCCAACCAAACAGGCCGTAAATTGATGGTCCCACCTATATTGGTCTTCGAGTATATAGTCTACTTACTGGTCTTGTCTGTAATCCTTTTTTTTTTTTGGGTGAGATGGTCTTGTCTGTAATCTATAATATGTGGAAATGACTCCTGTTAAATTTTCGCATATAATAAAGTCATGTGTAATATTGTAAAGATTTCAAATAACTAAAATTCTACAAAAATATATGAGATCTTCTGCATTATCTTTACATTTATTTTTATTCTCATCTGAAAATCTCACGTGGGACGTTCCATTTTTTTTTCTTTTAATAATCTGACCATATTTCATTTATTACCTACTTTTATTATTACTTCACGCTCTTTTTTTATTTCCTTCTAATGATTAAAATATTCCTAAAATAAAGTTATGTAGAAAAGAAAAACGTTGATCACGCACTCTTCCTCTCTTTCTTAATCAATTTTCTTTCCTATCCTCTGTTTTAGATCAGGCCGAAACAGAGCCAAGTACATCACGATTCAGGGCCCTCTTCCAAAACAGTACAAGAAGTCATTTTGTCTTTCTCTAGCTCTCCCTCTTCAAGCAGTGGTTTTGGACAAGACCAAAGTTTCGATCCATTTCTTTCACCTTACTAACATCCTCGCAGCACCCATTATTTGTTGCTTTGTTTAAACAGAAAAAAGATAACTACTACACCGGAGTAGAAGATACATAACGTAGTTACATTACATATAACCTCCTCAAATTTCTGGTTCGTTTTTCATTTGGACACCCATTTTTCTTTAAATCAGCGCTCAATTTCTCTCTAATTTTTTTTCTTTTTTCTTGTTTTTTTAACCTTTGAGAAAAAACAGAAGAAGTTGGTCGTCTTTGCTTCGTTGTAGACTTGTAGGCTAACGGCTAACCTGAAACAACAAACATAGACGTTTGTTTGTATTATAATACGTGTCTGTCGGTTTACGAATTTCTCCGTTGTTGCCGTAATCCTCAATTCCCTTCCCAATCCAGCCTTTATCCATTCCCCATCCCCAACATTACCCACAACTGAGTTAATCCCAATCTCTGCCAAAAGGCAACACCAAAACATAAAAATAAATTATAAAAAATAAAAATTAATATATATATATATACAAACTGCAAGCATTGATTGTTGATCGGTCAATCATCGACCACAAAACATTTGACGACTTTGATCCAGTCTCTCCGTCATTGCAAGTCACCGATTCAGTACTTCCAATTCCTATACAGCACAGGAAATCCATGACAAGAAAATCCACACCGATTTTGGCACGTGCGTGATTGTGGGATCCCAACTTTCCCTCCGATCCAGCATTGATCTGTGATGACCATGAACTCGACGGGGTCACTGGATTACTGGAGGAGTTACTTTGGAGGAGCAAATGGAGATATATTCAGCATAATTGAGCATGCCATTTTGGTGGCGGCTTCCGATTGCTCCCAAAGAGTTCAGGCATCGGAGGGACGGTATCGCGGAGCGGCTGTTCTTCTGGGTTGACAGCTCGGTGCTTGGGGTGTGACAGAGATGGTGCTGAGTTGAGCTTGAGCTTGTAACTGGTGCCAGTAAAGAGAGCAAGGTCAATGGTAGCAGAGATGATCAGAGAGAAGTGAATGTGCACATAGTTAGCAGTTACAGCTATGGGGAAGCTGAGGCATTGACTGATGAGATTGAACAAGAGTCTGTGTGTGTTGAGGAGGTGTTCAGGATCAGAAGGATTTTGCTTAACTTTGAAGAAGAGGTATTTATACGTGCCTTTCTTTTTTTGAAATTTTTTGGGTTTATCGGTTTTGTTAGTTTGCGTATCATCCGTGTCTTCCCTCCTTCATCCCCCACGTTTGTTTGTGTCTTTTACTTTTGAGTTATAAATTTGGATTGGCAGAATAGGGTGGAGGGGAATGGAATTATGACGGGTTCCACTACTTGGATACAACAAAATTGGATGGAGTGGGATGGAACTCATTCCATCCAATACCATCATATTTCTCTATTTTTCTTTCCTCCCAAATTGTGGGGAATGACATGAATGCAAGTTATTCCAAACAATGGAGTGGGATAATTATGTCTATCATTCCACTCCTCTCTGTCTCCATTCCATTCATTCTATTTTCTACGGCATAGGGTGTGTGACATTGGTGAGTGCAAGCATTAACAGTAGAGGTTTTAAGTTGATTAAGGGGAAATCGGGAACTGCAGTGGTGACTGATAATAATGCCATCCATTGGAGACTCATCATAGTATTTTTGCCTATCATGACAGTCACTCGATTTCTATTAATCAAATGTGAAATCCTCACAATTAACACAAGCCCGATGGACACCCAAAAACATGTTAGGTACAATATCATCTTTCTATCTTTTATATTCCATGCTATTAACTTTTGCTTCAATTATTGCTTCTTTGTTCTGCAATTTGCTTGGAATGGTGTTTATGAGAGTTATTGAAGTATAGGGTTTCTGACTTTATCAAGATAGGGTAGTAGATAGCGATTATTTCAAAACAAATGTGGTTTTATTGGATGGCATTTGAGTTCTTCCATGGAGATAAACACTTCTTTGGGGTGCCGTGGTCAGTGATTCATGGTGGTTTATTCATGTTGGAACAGTCTGATTCAGTGTTGTTTGAGTCATTGCGGAGGCTTCAGCTAATGGAGCTCACTGTGGATCTTCTGCAGGTTTGAATTGAATCATCCCTAACTTCCATTCAATGAGCATTTCATTTATGTCACATGTTTTGGCAATTTGTTATTTATTTTTCTGGTGCTGGTTTTGGTAAGTCCTCTGATTGTTTGAAAGCATAACTTTGCTAGGCCACTGAGATTGGAAAGGCTGTCAATCCTCTTCGAAAGCATGGATCAAGGGATATTCGTCAACTTGCTTGCACCCTTATCGAGTATGAATTCATTTTTCCCTTGACACTTTCTTATTGCCATGCTTAGGGTCATCTTATTGAAGAAAAATGATCCATGGATCAAAATTAGGGCTTGTAACCAGTTTCTTCCACACCAATTAGTGGTTTGTCTCTCGTGTTGTATTGTTTAGGAATACGAAGGAAAGTCAATATGCTTATTCACTTTTGTTGTGCTAATCCATCTGTCGTTACTGTCATTAATATTTTACAAAGATAAACAATCTCTGGGTAATTGGATTAATGTGTTGATGCCATTATCGGAGTCCTTAGTATGTTTAGTTAGTATGTAGTTTTTCTTGTACATGTTTCTTAGTCATTCATGTGTCCTTTATTGTCAAATGTAATCCTCATTTAAGTTTGATGAGGATCTGGATATAGGTGCTTGACTCGTACTCAAAACTAATTTCAGTTTCATTTAAATTATGTGCGTATTAGAACACACTCATCTGCTTAAAAATTTGCTATTATTGTTTTGATTCGTTTAGTGTCCGGGTTTTGCATATGGGAAACAAAGTATACATTCTAAACATTGCTTTTGAATTGTAGTGGCTGGAAAGGAATGGTGGATGAGTGGGTCAGGCTACCACACCTATTGCAGGTATCAAAATTTTAATTGCCTTCATGTACTACATAATCCTTCTTCTCCTTCTTCCATTTCTGAAATTAAGTCTTGTTTAAAACTTCTTTATCAAATATTTGTAGGCTCAGAAGGAACCCCGGATTCAGTAAAGACATCTCTTGTTGATGAAGAAGAAGGGCTTCCATCACCTCCCATGGATGAAGGGGCTTTCTTTGCCGCTCAACCTGGTTCAATGGAACTCTCACAGGTAGCTTACCTGTCCTTTTCCCCTTTATCCTATTTACTTTTTCTAGGTTTCTGATTGTTAGAAACTGACTTCCATTTCTCTTGGCTGGATGCTGCATACATGGCGATACAAAGTTCTTTGATGGCATGGATGATGAAGGAGGTGAGTTGACTTCGCAGTTTCTTATGCTTTGTCTTGCTAGCTCTTGCTCTTCGGTTCTTTATTTGAATTCCCCACTTGTTATATTGATGATTATGAATGGGAAATGATGTTTCAGATCCTCAACAGAGTGGGGAATTAGTCAGAGCCGTGAGAGTGGCAGAATATCATCTCTGGACGGTCGAAATATTGCAAAGAGGAAACCTCTGGCTTCCAATGAGACAAACCTCATTGCCAAGGACAGCAAGAGTCAGCAAGCCATGAAAAATGAGGCTAATGTGAAGCTAAATAAGCCAGTAATAGCTGATTCTGGCCCTGAAAGAGTGCCAAAGTCCACCACGAAGACAAAAGGCAACATGGAGCCAAAGATGCAGCAAAAAATAGACAAGGGTGTTATCCCCAAGAGGCCACAAGTTAATCGGCTAGATGTAAGGAAAAACTCTCCTAGGGCATCAAGTTTGTAGGTATGAGTTTTGTCTTACCTTCATGTCTTGTCCATCAGAAATTCAGATGTTCGGATGATGCTGCAGCGCAAGTGAAGTTAGAAGCCACTAAGAGGAAACTTCAGGAGCGGTATCAACAAGCTGAAAATGGTTTGTCGTATTTTGTCCAATATCTGTGTCTATTTTCTATCTAACATTGAACATTTTAAACCTCAAACAGTCCAGTAGATTCTGCATTTCTAGAGAATCTACTGAAGTTAATGGCCTAAAATGTTGGATTTGGATGATCAACTTTTGGAAACTATAGTTTTAACTTTATTTGGTAACACTATTCATGACAAATAATGTATCTCAGTTCATAAACATATTGATGAGATTGCCTTGTCATTGCACTTGCAGCTAAGAGGCAGCGGACAGTACAGGTTATGGAGTTGCATGACCTCCCGAAGCAAAGGGCTGGCCACCGAAATCCACATGTCAAACTTGGGAATCATAAGCGGCAATGGGGTCCTGGACGAAGATAGAGCTGTTCATTCTGGAAGACCAGCATTTTCAAGCTTCTCCCTTCCAAAATGTGGTGGAAGAAGAGCTCCCTTTGCAATCCATTCTGCTATGGTTGATCCTCATGACCATAGAAATCACAATTCAGTTCACCATTCTTGTATAGAGCCGTTCTGAATCTCTGATTTAGAGGGAGGTAAACTCTGTTTATTTCCTAAGTTATATGTGTTGAGTATATACAGAAATTTTGTTTATCCAGGATTGGATTTTGGTGAGGGCCCTTTGGCACTAAAATGCCGTTTGGCCCTTTCCTAAGCATGTTTTTCTTTTCTTATTTCCTAATTTTGTTTGTATTTTTTTTTTTATTATTATTTAGTCAACATGCTTGGTCATTTAACATGGGGCGTTTTGATTTTGTCCTATGAGACCTACATTGTGGCCTCATAATTTAGTCTATACTCTTAAAATGCGTGTCACATGCTTTCAGAAGTGTCTTCTGTAAACTATTGGATGTGATTATTATGCAAGGAAGCCGAACAGTTTAGATTTTAATATGCCGCTCTTTTACTGAATCAAGTGCTCATAGATCAATTTGAACAAATACCTTTTTAAAAGTGAAACACACTCGTACATCTCCACGCGAGCTTTTGTTTT